>OX101814.2:27851863-28540093 GCA_944452925.2 Chrysolina oricalcia | reverse complement strand
TTTCAATGAAGTTCATTTTCGATACCTACATACTGGGTCAGTCCATTTCTTTTTGGGGTAAAACCAGAACGAATTTAGATAAGCTTTATCGGCTTGGGCGAAGCCATTGTGTTATCATTTGTTATCTTTAGATGGTGTCGTGTGCAAAAACAATTTTTTCCAACAAAATCTCCTGGCGGCTGTCAAATTTGTTATACAGGGTGTCTCAAAACGCAACATTTAAGAGAAAAAAGATGGCAGCAGCCAGATTTGGTATACCGGGTGAGCCAACTTGACATTTAAGAGAGTAAACATAATATTGAAACGTTCGAAATTATTTGTTTATGAAAAACAGCTCAATTTTCTTTGTGTGTTTTCAACCTCCATAACCCCCATGAAACGTTTTTTTTTATTGGCTCATTTTCCACCAGACATTTGACAAGCAGCAGCCATGTTTTTTTCCTCTTAAATGCAGTGTTTTTCCTCTGTCTCATGACATCTGACAGGCAGCCATGTTTTCTCTCTTAAATGTCAAGTTGGCGCACCCGGTATACCAAAAAATCTGGCTGCCGCCATCTTTTTCTCTTAAATGTTGCGTTTTGAGACACCCTGTATAACAAATTTGATAGTCGCCAGGAGATTTTGTTGGGAAAAATTGTTTTTGCACACGACACCATCTAAAGATAACAAATGATAACACAATGGCTTCGCCCAAGCCGATGAAGCTTATCTATATTCGTTCTGGTTTTACCCCAAAAAGAAATGGACTGACCCAGTATGTATCCAAAATGAACTTTATTGAAAATGAAAATTTAGAAAATCTTCAACAAGTAATTAATTTTTGTTTACGGCGATCGAAATAAAAATGCATAATATTTATTATTGATAATAATTTGTGAAAACTCTAATATTTATTAAACTGTTATCTCAAAAAATGCCAATGCTTTGCGTGCGACGTCTTGTATATAAAAACAAAATGATAACACTGGCCTCGCCCCATGCTAATAACCCCTCTACACATAATGGTCTCGACCTGATGGTATAAAAATGGACTGGCCCGGTAAGTATCCAAAAATGTACTTTATTGAAAATGAAAATTTAGAAAATCTACAACACGAAATTAATTTTGACACATCTTAATCGAAATAAAATGCATAATATTCATTATTGTTAGTAATCTCCTGAATAAACTCATGATATAAGGCGTATCACTCGAAACCACACACAATGCTGATTAGTCAAAGAATAAAACACGATTCACAAAATAAATCTTTCCTGTTGACTTTTATCAAATATCTGATATATTCTAAAAAATTAGTTGAAATAAAGTTTGGATATTTGCCGAAATTACGTTTCCCGACGGAATGATCAATTGTCATCTTTAGACCACGCCCACTTTCTTATCTGTAAAAAGCAAGTTTTTGGCAGACGCGCGCTCTTTGTTCTATTACAGTATCATCAGGTAAGATCAAATTTTGAGTAGAATTTTGAAAATATTTTGAAATTTTTTGAAAATTTTAAGTTTCCGAAAATATAATGGAAAAATTTTTAATCGTGAAAGATACAGTGAAGAAAATTCGTCGTTTCGGAGTACAAGGTCGTACTTTAGAGTTCGAAATTGCACCAACCCCAAAACTTCTCATTTTTTATTTTATTCCTTTGTAATTTATATTTTTTGTCGTCCCTTTATAGTGTTACTCTCGTATATTTTCGTCAAACAATTTTTAGTTATAAATATGTGATCCCTGTATAATTTTCGTTTGTAATCTGTATTTTTTTATCGTCCTTGTATAATGTTTTCGTTACTCCCGTATATTTCGTCATACAATTTTCAGCTATAAATGTAATCTCAGTATAATTTTCGTTTGTAATCTGTTTTTTTGTCGTCCCTGTATGCCCGGTTTTTCAAAATTTCAATCTAATATTGACGAAAGCAATTGTCAATATTCAAAATCCTGGCACATATCCCATTTTCATTCGATAACTCAAAGGCTTCTCGCGGTCCTTGAAGCGTTTTTGAAAGAATTTTGATGCTGTTAAAGTACGGTTCATTTTCCACCAGACATTTGACAAGCAGCAGCCATGTTTTTTTCCTCTTAAATGCTGTGTTTTTTCTCTGTCTCATGACATCTGACAAGCAGCCATGTTTACTCTCTTAAATGTCAAGTTGGCTCACCCGGTATACCAAATCTGGCTGCCGCCATCTTTTTTCTCTTAAATGTTGCGTTTTGAGACACCCTGTATAACAAATTTGACAGCCGCCAGGAGATTTTGTTGGAAAAAATTGTTTTTGCACACGACACCATCTAAAGATAACAAATGATAACACAATGGCTTCGCCCAAGCCGATAAAGCTTATCTAAATTCGTTCTGGTTTTACCCCAAAAAGAAATGGACTGACCCAGTATGTAGGTATCGAAAATGAACTTCATTGAAAATGAAAATTTAGAAAATCTTCAACGAGTAATTAATTTTTGTTCACGGCTATAGAAATAAAATGCATAATATTCATTATTGATAATAATTTGTGAAAACTCCAATATTTATTGAACTGTTATCTCAGAAATGCCAATGCTTTGCGTGCAACATCTTGTAAATAAAAACAACATGATAACACAGTGGCCTCGCACCAAGCTCATAACCCCTGTACACATAATGGGCTCGTCCTAGTATGAAAATGGACTGGCCCGGTAGGTATCCATAAATGTACTTTATTGAAAATTTAGAAAATCTACAACACGAAATTAATTTTGACACATGTTAATCGAAATAAAATGCATATCATTATTGTTAGTAATCTCCTGAATAAACTCATGATATAAGGCGTATCGCTCGAAACCACACACAATGCTGATAAGTCCAAGAATAAAACACGATTCACAAAATGAATCGTTCCTGTCGACTTTTATCAAATATCTGATATATTCTAAAAAATTAGTTGAAATAAAGTCTGAATATTTGCCGAAATTACGTTTCCCGACGGAATGATCAATTGTCATCTTTAGACCACGCCCACTTTCTTATCTGTAAAAAGCAAGTATTTGGCAGACGCGCGCTCATTGTTCTATTACAGTGTCATCAGGTAAGATCAAATTTTGAGTAGAATTTTGAAAACATTTTGAAATTTTTTGAAAATTTTGAGTTTCCGAAAAAATGGAAAAATTTTTAATTGTGAAAGATATAGTGAAGAAAATTCGTCGTTTCGGAGTACAAGGTCGTACTTTACAGTTCGAAATTGCACCAACCCCAAAACTTCTCATTTTTTATTTTATTCCTTTGTAATTTATATATTTTTTTGTCGTCCCTTTATAGTGTTACTCTCGTATATTTTCGTCAAACAATTTTTAGTTATAAATATGTGATCCCTGTATAATTTTCGTTTGTAATCTGTATTTTTTTATCGTCCTTGTATAATGTCGTCATACAATTTTCAGCTATAAATGTAATCTCAGTATAATTTTCGTTTGTAATCTGTTTTTTTTGTCGTCCCTGTATGCCCAGTTTTTCAACATTTCAATCTAATATTGACGAAAGCTATTGTCAATATTCAAAATCCTAGCACATACCCCATTTTCATTCGATAACTCAAAGGCTTCTCGCAGTCCTTAAAGCGTTTTGAAAGAATTTTAATGCTGTTAAAATCAATTCACTCCAAGAGCCTGCTCGTCCGGTTTTCGACACTACATGATTAAACAAAAACCCACTTACCTCAAAAAATCCTCTGTACTTTCAAACATAATCCATATTTTATTGAATCACAAACTGCACATACTTGAAATGTTGCCGGTACACTATAACTTCTATGAATAACATTTTTATTTCTGGGTTTTCGCTCACAGGAAATGCGATAATAATTCAACAGGAAATACTTCGGTTGTGATAATCTTGTGTTGTGCCTCATAGATCCGTTCTGCGGCCACTAACACCGTAAATGAAATCGCTAAAACTCAACTTCTCTGGGGTTTATTAAATATTCACTACCTACCAAATTCTTTACCTTTTCTACGTCTACGACGTAAGCTTGTCATGTAGTTGATCCTCATTTTGCGTAAATGGCGCTTTTAAAATTCCGATTTTGGATGTAATAAACGTATATTTTGGCCATATTTTTGTGTGTATTGACGTTCTTATCAATATAAACAAACCTTGATACAAAGATTACTCAACACATCAACTATTGAGGAAATATGGTCGACTTTTCCCACACAAAATCACGTCAGGTACCCTCACGAGGGGATTGTATCGACTTAGGAGTCTGTAATCCCTCTCTACAACGGAGGTTGTCACCATCAAAAAGTCAGGTATAAACAGTGTTTTTTCGTCAGGGGAAATTGTCACCTAAAGGTTATCAAAGAACTATTATTTCTCTAGTTGTATGTCTGTTTACCTGTCTGATCTGTCTCACAATTTGTCAACAAAACATTGAGACGTCGCTTATCGAATATTTTTCAACAGCGTTTCATCAACTTGTCATGATAAAAACGTTGTAAATTTCAAGGATGAATTTCCTCAAGTCATGTAGTTGATCCTCGTTTTGCGTGAATGGCGCTTTTAAAATTCCAATTTTGGATGTAATAAACGTATATTTTGGCCATATTTTTGTGTGTATTGACGTTCTTATCAATATAAACAAACCTTGATACAAAGATTACTCAACACATCAACTATTGAGGAAATATGGTCGACTTTTCCCACACAAAATCACGTCAGGTACCCTCACGAGGGGATTGTATCGACTTAGGAGTCTGTAATCCCTCTCTACAACGGAGGTTGTCACCATCAAAAAGTCAGGTATAAACAGTGTTTTTTCGTCAGGGGAAATTGTCACCTAAAGGTTATCAAAGAACTATTATTTCTCTAGTTGTATGTCTGTTTACCTGTCTGATCTGTCTCACAATTTGTCAACAAAACATTGAGACGTCGCTTATCGAATATTTTTCAACAGCGTTTCATCAACTTGTCATGATAAAAACGTTGTAAATTTCAAGGATGAATTTCCTCAAGTCATGTAGTTGATCCTCGTTTTGCGTGAATGGCGCTTTTAAAATTCCAATTTTGGATGTAATAAACGTATATTTTGGCCATATTTTTGTGTGTATTGACGTTCTTATCAATATAAACAAACCTTGATACAAAGATTACTCAACACATCAACTATTGAGGAAATATGGTCGACTTTTCCCACACAAAATCACGTCAGGTACCCTCACGAGGGGATTGTATCGACTTAGGAGTCTGTAATCCCTCTCTACAACGGAGGTTGTCACCATCAAAAAGTCAGGTATAAACAGTGTTTTTTCGTCAGGGGAAATTGTCACCTAAAGGTTATCAAAGAACTATTATTTCTCTAGTTGTATGTCTGTTTACCTGTCTGATCTGTCTCACAATTTGTCAACAAAACATTGAGACGTCGCTTATCGAATATTTTTCAACCGCGTTTCATCAACTTGTCATGATAAAAACGTTGTAAATTTCAAGGATGAATTTCCTCAAGTCATGTAGTTGATCCTCGTTTTGCGTAAATGGCGCTTTTAAAATTCCAATTTTGAACGTAATAAATGTAAATTTTGGCCATATTTTTGTGTGTATTGACGTTCTTATCAATATAAACAAAACTTGATACAAAGATTACTCAACACATCAACTATTGAGGAAATATGGTCGACTTTTCCCACACAAAATCACGTCAGGTACCCTCACGAGGGGATTGTATCGACTTTGGAGTCTGTAATCCCTCTCTACAACGGAGGTTGTCACCATCAAAAAGTCAGGTATAAACAGTGTTTTTTCGTCAGGGGAAATTGTCACCTAAAGGTTATCAAAGAACTATTATTTCTCTAGTTGTATATCTGTTTACCTGTCTGATCTGTCTTACAATTTGTCAACAAACATTGAGACGTCGCTTATCGAATATTTTTCAACCGCGTTTCATCAACTTGTCATGATAAAAACGTTGTAAATTTCAAGGATGAATTTCCTCAAGTCCAAGATAAAGTTCAGCATGTGGCAACACTCTCTTTCTCCCTCAACTCTACACCTAATTTTACAACTGGCAACACCCAATTGCCAATCTCTTGCTCTTCAAACGAAAACTTTATGATACAAAACGATCTGAAATATACATACTGCTGTCATATACTCACTTCCAACCATTTTAACATAGCATGCTTTAACTTCACGACACAAACCGATCTGAAATGTACATGCCGCTGTCATATAATGTATATAATGTATATTCAAAATCCCCTTCCTAAAATACAATATATTATTGGCTGAAAAGTACAGATACATAAATCACATTTTAATTGATATTATATTTAGTTGATTTAATAGTCTATATATTTATTCAAAGAAGATAAGAAGTTTTTGAGTTGATCCAAAATCGCAATTGGTGGACATTCAATGTCGAACATGCTCCAATCGCATTTACCTGCTCTAATTAGTTTATTGGAAAAATTGAATTCATAAAATGTATCATTGCTGAAGAAATAAATATTTCCATTTGTGAATCTAAAAGCATTTGTGATGATGTTTGTTGGTACGCCTGGAAACTTTTCGCTGATGAAGCCATGTTTCACCTCCCCACAATCACTGAGCTCTGCATACAAATCATCATATTGAATATAAGTTTTGCCTCTATATGAGCAAAACATAGCACTGATTCTTGCATTTTTAGAGTTTCCAAATTCATCTATGGATTTATCCACAGAACGTTGTTTGAAAGTAGGAAAATCTATTACGCTAACACGTTTATCATTAAAAATGACGACCTCATCATTTGGTTTCTGATATATGTGTGATATATTAAGGTTTGTATAATATGAGATTTTCTTTGGACTCAATAACTGTGCTTTTTGATTCTCGAACCCCAAATTCACAATCCACACCAATCTTTTGGAAAAAATGAACATGTGATTGTTTGATGTAATTAACATTTGATCAGGGTATTTGATTTTACATAAACTTCTTTTAGAGTCAAGCTCTGGTGTTGTTGTTGTTGTCCAAACCATACTGCACTAAGCGAAACGTCACATACTGCGCCATACATAGCCATACTGCGTTAAGCGTAACGTCACATACTGCGCCATACATAACCATACTGCGTTAAGCGTAACGTCACATACTGCGTCATACATAAACATACTGCATTAAGCGTAACGTCACATACTGAGCCATACATAACCATACTGCGTTAAGCGTAACGTCACATACTGCTCCATACATAATGCCTATTGTCCATAAGAATTACATGTAAAAGTGTATTTTTGGCGTTTCAAATTTTAGTTGTTTTTTGGAACATAAAAACACATGTTTTTGTTACATATTTTATGTGTTTCAGCTTTCGAAATTTTATATGTTTTTTCGAATGCGTAAAACGTCTATTTTTGTTACATTTTTTGCATGTTTCAGCGCTTCAAATTTTAGTTGTTTTTTTTTGGAACTAAAGAATCCTTAACCTTCTGTCTGTACTCTTCAGATACCATTCTATTGGTGATTACTTCAACTACCCAATGGCACTAACATACTTTCCAAAAATAATGCCTTTATGATGATGTCAAATGGCGGGCATGTTTTTTTTTTTTCACTCTAAACGACTACGCATCTTTTTCTATTTCCAGTGATATTTTTTTGAAACACTCGGTATATGTTTTTCCACAATGGTAAGTTTTTCGTCGATCCATTTTCCCATTTAACATTTAAGACTGAGGATTTTGAATCACCCTGTATATATATTTTTCACCCAAATGGAAAAATTTGTGAGAAGTCCCTGTACAACCATAATGAGCTTTGACCAATCAGACTCCGCTATGTTTTTTTCTCTTAATCGATGTATTTTGAGACATCCGGTATACCAAATTTGACAGCTGCCATGTTTTTTTTCTTAAATGTCGAGTTGGTACACCCTGTATGGCAGCAACCATGTTTTTTCCTCTTAAATACTATGATGGTACACCCTGTATGGCAGCAGCCATGTTTTTTTCTCTTAAATACTATGATGGTACACCCTGTATGGCAGCAGCCATGTTTTTTCTCTTAATCGATGTATTTTGAGATACCCGGTATACCAAATTTGACAGCCGCCATGTTTTTTTCTCTTAATCGATGTATTTTGAAACACCCGGTATACCAAATTTGACAGCTGCCATGTTTTTTTCTCTTAAATACTATGATGGTACATTCTGTATATATATTTATGCCAACTGTACTCCCAAATCGCCCTTTAAAAATGACGGACCCCGTCACGATGCACGTTTATGAGACACCCTGTATGTATTTTTTGTCTCAACTGGCACGTTGGTACACCTGGTATATATATTTTTTTCTTAAATGACAAACCCCATCACGATGCACGTTTATGAGACACCCTGTATATATTTTTTCTCAAATGATGTATTTTGACACACCCTGTATACGTAAAACGAAAACTTCTGAATCCCTGCATGCCCCAATGATGTGATGCCCCAATGATGCGATGATTCATGTCTCCCACCCAACATTCCATATTTTCCTCTCAAATGATGTATTTTGAAACACCCTGTTGTTTTTTCTCTCAATTGATGACTGTTTTGAGACACCCTGTTGATTTTTCTCTTAAATCATATATTTTCAAACACCCTCTATACGTTCCTCATTGGAATCGCACGTTGAAACATTACACTCCCGTTACCCGCCGCCATTTTTCCTATTTTACCAAACATCATTATTATTATACCACTTCAACAATTCGAATTAATTCATTCACAATTACTATTGTTTTTATTCCAACTCTCGGCTTGCGGTTTGATAACACCCGGCTTGCGGCAAGATTACATCGCTCGACTCGGCGGATCGGCGGCTCGCGCTGTATAAACAACATTTCAACCTACATTCACTAAGAGGTCTCATAGCCTAGTTGTGTAGACGTGCGCTTCGTAATCCGAAGATTGCTGGTTCGCTACGCTTCGATCCCACACATCAACATCTTTTTTTCATTATTTCAAATTAAAATCCGCTAGCAGAAAATATGAAATTTGAATTTGCCGCTAAACTGACGACTTCGAGTGACGTGATGGGAGGGGCGTGTGTGTCGATTACGTCACACGATGAACGCCAAGCAACAACGTTCCGACTTCTACCGATCTCGTCTAGTCAACACCCGAGTATTTCCGATGATGGTTCGCGCTCAGCACTGGACAATTGTTATCAATCTAAGGGATCTATCGCGACTCGATGAACGCCAAGCAGCGACGCTCCGATTTTTCCCCCCACCCCAAAAAGAGTCAAAAGGTGCAAAACGGACCTAGAGGTTTTACCGTGTTATTTCCCATAAGCTTACTTTTTGAACTCTCATAGGTCTATTACTGTTGCCGCTGCTGGTCGGATTAGAAGTGTCACAATACCAAATCAAACCAATTAATAACACCGTTGATGTATATTACCATGAAAATGGAAATATCGTACTCACTAACGACAAATGGACTTTACTTGTAAACAAAGACATTTCCATGTTCAAAGACGCATACGAAAATAATCGTAAAATTTTAGAAACACTTAACAATACAATTCAATTTACTGGACATAGTATGAACGAATTTCGATCTGAAGTAAAAACTCATATCAGTCTCTTAACCCAAATTTCAAATTCCATAGATCAAAAACTTGAAGAAATAAGTTTAGATACTGAAAAATATAAAAGAAGCCTGATTGATGGTATAGGTAGCATTTTTAAGTCAATTACAGGCAACTTAGATGCTTCAGATGGTGAATACTATATGAACTCAATCAATAGGTTGAATAACGATGAACAGTTGGAAAATTTATTGAAAAATCAAATATCAGTAACTACTTCTGTTATCCAAAATTTCAATACCACAATTCGTAAATCACAAGTTGATGAAAAGACTTTCAATGACGACATCAAAGTCGTAGAAAATACAATTAGTGAACTAAATGACAGAATTAGTCAGGTTCAAGCAAAACTAAAATTCATTGATATCTGTGAGAAACTAATGGAAAGCTTTCTATTCCTCGAAGAAAATGTTGATGATATGCTAGATTCAATTACCTTTGTGCGATTAAATATCATTCATTCTTCAATAATTACACCTGATCATTTGGTCACCGCATTGCAAGACGTTACTCAAAACCTACGGAGAAATAATCTCCCACACTAACCGATACATTCCAAAATTGCACAATATCTGGAAATTATAGAAATGGAAGTCTTTCAAACTGAATCAAAAATAATTTATGTTTTAATCTCAAACTTATACCCTGTACCAACTATATCCAATCCCAATATATGATAACGGAACTGGCCTCCATCACATTTTAACGATTTCTGAAAAATTCATCGCGAAAGATGATGATTCTTTATTGTTCATACCAGTAACGGACTTACCAACATGCAAACCACTTTTCCATAGAACTGAATTGTGCTCCGACATGTTCGCGTACCCATCAGACTTTAACTCGATTTGTTCAAGCCCAAATTTTCAAAAGCTTCAAAGACATTCCTCAAAATTGCCGAAGTTCTTTAATTTTCAGCCAAGATTATAATGTTCAAAAACTTGAAAACAATCTTTGGCTAGTGATCTTTTCCGAACCTTTACAAGTGACCGTGAATTGCCCTAATATGAACACAGTAACCGAAATTATCTACAAAAATTCAATTGTGAAACTCCAAACTGACTGTAGTGCATTTATTGATTTCACGAAAATCCAAGCGAATTCCCGAGAATCAAAACATCCCACGTTACCTTCGGTACCCATCCAGTTCAAATCCCATACGAATGTTGTGCGGATATTCCTGAAAAATCGCAATTGCCGAAACTAAAGCCGCTCAAATTGAACGACTTGAGTGTCGATGATTTGGACATCGCCAAACATAATTGGACTCGTATTCCAAAACCCTTCATGATTTGATTCAACAACCCTTCGTCAAGAAGAATATTTCATGGTTCACCTATTTCACCATTACCCTAATTGTATCTCCATTGGTACTTTACCTATTCTGCAAATATAGAAGAAGAAGAACAAGACTGGCTTTGATGGGATCAAGTGATCCACCACCTCCACCAGACAGACAATTCAAGGCATTAAGAGGAATCTCCAGAATCTTCCCAAGAAGAAGACCAAGTCTTCGTGAAGAAGAAACCCAAGAAGACATCATATTGGAAGACCTATCACCCTAAAAATTGTTGCATGGCTCCAACTTTGTTTTATGGAACCAGGCGCAGCGGAGTTCGGGTAAGCAGTCGAGTGCGGGAAAGACACTTTCCGCATGAGTTAGGAACAATACTTTTTCTACAAGCGTAGGAAACAAATTCATTTTTTCAATTATTTGTTCATGCAAATGGAAACAACTAACAAGAGTAACATTTTCTATCCACAAATTATTCGTAATATTTATTGTAAATGTAGAATTTGATGCAATATGTAAATTTATAGCGGAAGCCAGCATATTTTTTGAAGATGGCTGATTTCCTGAAGAAGATGGTAACTCGGGCAATACATTATCGAAAGAAATCGAATGTGCAGGCACAGGCATCAAATCGTCGCCGATCGATATAGACGTGGATGGTTCTAAAATGCACCCGGAAGACGATGTAGTGTTCAAATTGAGAATTTTGTTGGACATTTTTTTTTTTTCGATTGGTGGAGTCTTCTAAATACCCCTCTGCAACTGAAGTCGATTTCCATCCTCCTAGGCGTTTGATATTAGTTATACCCAAACCACAGTCAGCAAGTAAAGTGGCTGAGGAACGCCTGAAGCTGTGACCAGTGTAAAGCTCTGGATTTTGAAGGCGCAGATATACTGCTATTTCGGAGGGTATCTTTCCTATGGTATTGATTCCTACACATTGCACAGTACATTTTCCACTTTTGTGATACAAGAATAAACGACGGTGAGGAGTCTCTTTTGGACGTAAATGTACATAATTTCTGTATACGTTCAAAAAATAACCATCATTTGCTTCTTCAGATATCACGAAGGATCTAGAGGAATGATTTTTGGAATCCTTGATATTAACAATTATCAGGTTTTCTTTGTCGTCTATGTCGTCAATGGTGAGTTTTGTCAGCTCTTCTCGTCTGCAAGCACCAGCTAATCCAAAAATTGCTACTAACTCAATCATGAGGTATATGTCATCGGGTGCTTCATTCATAAATTTTGAAACGTCTTCTTGAGTGAAGATTTTGGCCTTTTTTGGTCGAAAACCGACATTCTGTCTTTTAATGAATGCAATTATTTTGTAAAATTTGCTAATATCCAAATTTTGCTTTACTTTGAATTCACTCTTCAACATTGAATATCTTGCCCATAAAGTGCTTCCATGTTTTAGACATTTCTAGAAAATAAGCCAGGAATACTTCTTCTTTATTTGGTGTTTTCACTTTTTTATTGTTGCACTATTCAACAAAACTCGTGTATTGATTATCATACTTTTGTTTAAATTTCGTTGGCAATAACTCTAAAGGTACGGTTCCTTCCATGCGGCCGTCGTACACGGCGGCCGCAGTGCAGCGACCGGATGCGTCAGCCGGTCAATCTCATGGTTTCTTCCATGCGGATGTGGTGAACGGCAGACGGAGCCGGTTTTCCGCCGATGGTGCTAGTACTGCTAGTTCACAGCAGTTGAAGTGAAGATGGATGATCTTGCCGACTTTATTTGTTATTGGAAGAAAATGACGATGAGGAAATCCTGCAGTTAATCGACTTGGAAAAGAGCAATGAGGATATAAATCCAATTCTCAAAAATATTCGTGAAGAGGGGTGTTCTGTTACATTAAATAATCGACATCTTTTCGGGAATGAAGTCAAAGGACCCCGCAACGAACCTTATGGAAAATGGCTCTCGGTGAAATTGGATGAAACTTTGAGAATTTGTAGAAATCGATGTCCTGATCAAAAAATGTGTCAATGGGCGTAAGGTCAAAACATGGACAGTTTTTGAGATAATCGCGGTCAAAGGCTGTCAAATTGATGTGTTCAGATATCAGTGGTAAGTACGTTCGCTTGTTAAAATGACTTTGTGGTCCCGAAACTTGATAACTCAGCCCAGGATGTTTTCTGGATCGCTGATAACGAATCTGGAGTCGCTCTTGAGAACTGCATATCAATGGGAAGTTTTCAGGATCGCTGATGACGAATCTTTAGTAAAAATTGGAAAACCAACAGCAGTAGTCCCAATTTGCCCCCCCTTCCCCCCCAAAAACGTCAATTTTTTTGGTATTCTAGAAACTCGATGAAAACTTTGCACAAGTGCTTCTCAGGGTCACTGATAACGAATCTGGGGTCAAAATCTGAGGAAAATTCAAGTCAGTGGTCCCAATATGGCCCTCTAAGAAAGTAATTTTTTCTGAATTATCGAATTTGATGAAACTTGGCCCAGGGGTTTTCAGAGTTGGTTATCACCCAAAAACCCTGAATAATAAAATTGGTGCAGCCATCGACATTGGATTCAACTAATCTTGTTTCTGGTTCCCAAAAGGACAGATTTCGTGAGTCACTAACGTCTGTTGATTCGCAAGTGATACAGGGCTCCTAGATTTTAACGTCTTCGTTTACATTAGTTGAATGAAAACTACGATAATGAATATTAGAGTCAAACCCAATAAGTGTTGTTCTTTAATCTGAACTTGGCAGATTGAGCAGAGCTGTATCTATAAAAATGAGAAGCTATAATAAGATGGAGAAAGTTATAGCCATTCAACAATAATTTTGAGAATAAATCGGAGTTTTGATAATATCTGAGATACTATGATGTTAGAAAAATACTTCATAAACTGTACTATGCGAGTACAGAAATACATAATAACTTCGAAATACAGTTTAAAATTCAAAAGCGCGCTTTATTCAATTAATGAACGCCTTGGATTCCTTACTGAGTACTCAATAATAGTAATGATCGAAATCGTCTTCATTATTCCCAAAGTGAAATAAATATCATAATTCAGTCTTATACATTGTACGGAAATGAATGGCGAAGTTCATGTTGATATAGATGCATGAACATAATCTTCCACTCCACCAAAATTATTTTTGCCAAAGTTTGGGTCCTAACAATAGAGGCAATAAAGGTGTTGAGACCACCCGCACCCCATTATAGCGCCAAAAGTGATATGCTCTACCCATTTCAGCGGTTTTTTTTTGGGGAAGGGGGGGCCAATTCGGACCACTGCTATGGCTTTTCCAATTTTGACCAAAGATTTGTCATTAGCGACCCTGAAAACTTCCTGGGCCAAGTTTTCTGCGATTTTCAGGAATATTTGAAAATGGGCCTTATTTAGGGAGAGGTGGAGGGTATATTGGGACCATTGATGTGTTTTCAAGAGTGACTCCACATTCGTTATCAGCGACCCAAAAAACATCCTGGGATGACATCGATTTTTAAAATATCCCAAAGTTTCAGCCAATTTCACCAAGAGTCATTTTCCATAGGGTTTGTTGCGGGTTCCTTTAGGTAATATTTCAGATTGAACAAGGTGCGGTTTGAGTACATCTTCAATTTGATGAAAGATTGTGTGAAATCAGAGTCATACAACCGAGTTTGGTACGTAATAACCCCAGAGGAATACGAAAACTCTCTTGCGGCTGCTTCTGGAGCAGTACCGTCGCAACCATCGCAGTCGTTCACGGCAGACGTGTCCGGCCGCCGCTTGGAAGAAAACATGTACATTCAAAAACACGTGTAGCAGTAGGTTGCGTCGGCTGCATGGAAGGAACCGTACCTTGAGTTCGCATCTGTAGCTGCTTGCACGATTTCTTGTGGAAGTTCTTCATCAGATGAATAATCCATTGTGGCAATTTCACTGAATCGAAAATTTTATATAAGTAACGCTTTGTCTGTCACTCTGACAATTACAAACAAATTTGTGTATTGATCGGCATGACAACATCAATTGTTACCTACTCGTTATCAGATCAATCAAAGCCTATATATAGGGTGATTTTTATAACAATACATTTTTATTTATCAATTTATGTTCATTTTTTCAATAAATAGTGCAAAATGATGGATGATTTTGAATAAACCCTCTTAGTACTGCAACAAAAAAGCTTGAACTTTCATATTTTGTCACCCACCACTTATATTTTACGAGGATATCATATAAATGTTTTTCCCGCACTAGTGTGGGAAAACTTTTCCCGCACAATTGTGGGAAAATGACACTTTCCAAACTGAATTGCGTACGGGTAGAGGGTGAATCACGCACGCTTGTAGGAAATAGTAATTTTCCTAACAAGTGCGGAAAGTGATGCTTTCCCGCACGCGACTGCCGTTAACCCGAACGACGCGGAGCGGAGTTCGGGTAAGCAGTCGAGTGCGGGAAAGACACTTTCCGCATGAGTTAGGAACAATACTTTTTCTACAAGCGTAGGAAACAAATTCATTTTTTCAATTATTTATTCATGCAAATGGAAACAACTAACAAGAGTAACATTTTCTATGCACTAATTATTCGTAATATTTATTGTAAATGTACAATTTGATGCATTATGTAAATTTATAGCGGAAGCCAGCATATTTTTTGAAGATGGCTGATTTCCTGAAGAAGAAGGTAACTCGGGCAATACATTATCGAAAGAAATCGAATGTGCAGGCACAGGCATCAAATCGTCGCCGATCGATATAGACATGGATGGTTCTAAAATGCACCCGGAAGACGATGTATTGTTCAAATTGAGAATTTTGTTGGACATTTCTTTTTTTCGATTGGTGGAGTCTTCTAAATACCCCTCTGCAACTGAAGTCGATTTCCATCCTCCTAGGCGTTTGATATTAGTTATACCCACACCACAGTCAGCAAGTAAAGTGGCTGAGGAACGCCTGAAGCTGTAACCAGTGTGAAGCTCTGGATTTTGAAGGCGCAGATATACTGCTATTTCGGAGGGTATCTTTCCTATGGTATTGATTCCTACACATTGCACAGTACATTCTCCACTTTTGTAATACAAGAATAAACGACGGTGAGGAGTCTCTTTTGGACGTAAATGTACATAATGTCTGTATACGTTCAAAAAATAACCATCATTTGCTTCTTCAGATATCACGAAAGATCTAGAGGAATGATTTTTGGAATCCTTGATATTAACAATCATCAGGTTTTCTTTGTCGTCTTTGTCGTCAATGGTGAGTTTTGTCAGCTCTTCTCGTCTGCAAGCACCAGCTAATCCAAAAATTGCTACTAACTTAATCATGTGGTATGTCATCGGGTGCTTCAGTCATAAATTTTGAAACGTCTTCTTGAGTGAAGATTTTGGCCTTTTTCGTTCGAAAACCGACATTCTGTCTTTTAATTAATGCAATTATTTTGTAAAATTTGCTAATATCCAAATTTTGCTTTACTTTGAATATACTCTTC
This sequence comes from Chrysolina oricalcia, assembly GCA_944452925.2. Taxonomy (NCBI): domain Eukaryota; kingdom Metazoa; phylum Arthropoda; class Insecta; order Coleoptera; family Chrysomelidae; genus Chrysolina; species Chrysolina oricalcia. Next base: position 28,523,764 of record OX101814.2, on the reverse strand, counting down.
AACATTGAATATCTTGCCCATAAAGTGTTCGGCTTCCATGTTTTAGACATTTCTAGAAAATAACCCAAGAATACTTCTTCTTTATTTGGTGTTTTCGGTTTCTTATTGTTGCACCATTCAATAAAACTCGTGTATTGATTCTCATACCTTTGTTTAGATTTCGTTGGCAATAACTCTAAGTTCGCATCTGTAGCTGCTTGCACGATTTCTTGTGGAAGTTCTTCATCAGATGAATGAATCCAGTGTGGCAATTTCACTGAATCGAAAATTTTATATAAGTAACGCTTTGTCTGTCACTCTGACAATTACAAACAAATTTGTGTATTGGTCGGCATGACAACATCAATTGTTACCTGCTCGTTATCAGATCAATCAAAGCCTATATATATAGGGTGATTTTCATAACAATACATTTTTATTTATCAATATTTGTTCATTTTTTCAATAAATAGTGCAAAATAATGGATGATTTTGAACAAACCCACTTAGTATTGCAACAAAAAAGCTTGAACTTTCATATTCTGTCACCCACCACTCATATTTTACGAGGATATCATATAAATGTTTTTCCCGCACTACACTGTAAATATTGTTTCCCTCAGATTACATGATCCCATATGGGTAATGCGTTGCCATGCATATACATGTAGAATTACATACCTCATGCAATTTTATGTAAAGTCATCATTTGACTTTAAATGTGAATTTTCAGTATATTCCATGTATTATCACTTGCATACTTATGTAATTTTTCCAATTATTACAGATTTAATGGCGATTTATACATGTTTGTTCAAGTGTTTTTACCATTATATTCAAGTAGTGCCAATTGACATACATGCTTTAGTATGTATTGTTGGGTATTTATTCAGGTATTTGTAGGGAAAAATGCAAATTTTGTTGTAAATTAAATTTGGAAAAACATACATTTTTACATACCACAAATGTGATTTTCCATACCTATTTCCCGAAAATTGATGTGATTACTCCCTAACTACTTAACGGAAATTGTTACATGTCTGTTTAGGTGTCTTTTGTCCATTGTTTTCAAATAGTGTCAACTAACTTTGCATTGTGTGAAAACTAGTTTCGTTTTTTTTTATCCGGTGGAGAGAAAACTGAATATAAGAACATCTAAAGTCAACCATAAAAAATTATAATTGTAGTAACTTTAATAGAGAAAAAAAGTTAAAAAATTATCCATTTTTTTAACGTTGAGTGAATTGAAACATAGTGTACCTTGAAAAAAAAATCTATCATTTATCTTTTCTTTTACAGTTGAAGCAAAATATTTGATACATTAGATTAGATCGTGATTATGCCAGAAGATTCAGATCTTCTTTGCCTCAAATGTAACGGTTACAGAGAAGTGTTATATTCCTCTTCAGAGTGTGATATATACCTACTACAATATTCCATAATAGTACATAGGGGGAGAGGGATCTGTAAAAAAGACATAAAATCGAAATCAAAATACTTTATTCATATTAAAATATTGTTATATATTGAAGAAAAATGAGTAAATATCTCAAATTGTTTAAGTATGGTAGCACAAACAATAATTTAACAAATTATCTTACGTACTTCAACTCTTTGAAATTAACTAAATAGTTTAGCTGATCTCATGAGATTGCCCACTCTCCGATATCATGTTCTGGAATCGAATTGAGATGATATCTATCCACTTAAGATTTCAATGTCAAGGAAATACTCAAAATCATCACTCAGTTAGTTTTGCTACAACGGAAGTTTCGATTCGATTTCCTATTAAAATATTGGTGTTATTATGGAACGAACAATTGATGTTTGATATTTTTTCCTAGGTACCTATTTACTCACCTGATATACAATCCGATGACAATTTGGCACCCACATACACAAATAAAAAATATGGCTTGTTTGTTTTTAAAACGTATCTTCGCCAGATGCCCAACGATGTTCATCCTATACCAACATGAACTGTGAATGAGGATTGGGCCGAATTCTGGTAGGTGCGCATGGCGATAGCGTCACGAAAAATTACATTTGAACACAAGAGGATTCACAAATTACCTGGAATATTCTGTAAATTGGCGTCATTCCGCTGTAACAATACGTCGTTTTACTAATTATCACATTCATATACAGTCATCATGTAAACCAGCGGAAATTACATGTAATTAAGCATTGAATTACATGCTCACTGTAAAACACGAGAGAAATGAAGGACATTCACCAAATTTTACATTAAAATTTGGAATTACTTGTGGAATCAAGTCATAATACTAGGAGGAGTATGTATATATTACATTTTGGAATGTATTTTTCCATCCACTTTTTACTGTGTAGTGTGGGAAAAAATTTCCCGCACTAGTGTGGAAAAACTTTTCCCGCACAACTGTGGGAAAATGACACTTTCCAAACTGAATTGCGTGCGGGTAGAGGGTGAATCACGCTCGCTTGTAGGAAAAATGTTTTGCCGGCTTGTTTACATTTTAGACAGTTATTGAATTCACGCAAACAATATGTAGAATTCCTTAGTTTTTGATAATGCTGATTGAGATTTCAGAAAAAATATTATGTGTACCTCGTAGTAAAAGCACATTCCCAGACTTCAATGCTTTAATTTACATTGTCGTCCGGGAATGTATTGCTTCTGCTACTAGATACACAATATACTACTTTTGAATATTCACCCATATTGGACCAATACTATTTTTTCATTGACAATATATCTATATTGGCCCAATTTAAAACCAAGATTCAGCCGATATGATGTGCTACCTGGGACGCGATTGTGCAAAAACCAGAAAACATCTTTCGCAAAGTTGAACCACATATTATTATCTCTCAGTTTCCCCAATATTGTTTGTGCAGCTTCAGATTTATAAAAATTATGAGTTTTTGAAAACTGGTCTCTTTTTCGAGGTTTCCCTAGAGTTTTTAGTGGAAAATGCATCGATCCGGTCGTGTGACTATTTATTTCGTAGGATTCATGTTAAAAAATTGTTAAAATTGTTTTTTCCGTTAACCAGCTGTCGTCTTCTTACGAACGGCAGCCCTCAGAAGTCGAAACTTGTGCGAGCCAAGGATTAACGAGGTCTTACCTTTTTACGTGCAATTCCTAGCTCTTTCTCGGGACATCAGAAAAAATTCTGCAGTCGCCGTGGTTTGAACCATCGCCAACTGGCATCCAAAGTGATTGAACCATGTCGCTTCATCCACTCGGCTACGTGGCCCCATATCTCTACAGAAGTTCTTTCGATTGCAAAACAATTTAATTTTTTTTTTATATTTCATGGTTGAAAAATTCCACAGAGCAATTTTGCTGGGGCGAACACCGAAGTTTTCTTTTACGAATCATCTTATAAAAAGAAGCATAGACCCTTTGTGTCTTTTATTTATTGTGAAAAGATCCTCTTATTTTTATCTACAGCTTGTCCTATTTTAGATTTTGTAATAAAAGAGTAGCACTATTGTGGAATTTTAATCAATTCCAATCGACTGTAAAACGATTCCTTGAATACTCTTTGAGATATTTCTAAAAAAACAAAAAAATTGTAATTTTGTTCACTATTGCTTGTTTAAAGAATTCCATGAAGCGATTTTGCTGAGTAGAAAACTGTAGTTTTCATTAAAGAACTCTTATAAAAATTAGTGTAGGCCATTTTCGTCTTTTATTTTGTGGGGAAGGAAACATTGTGAATTATCAGTATTTTATTGATTTTGCCATAGAAGAATTTAAAATTCCAATTAGCAAATTAATAACTCTCAATTCAGAAGAACACGTGATAGATAAGAATTAAAACAATTGAATCGAGATAAGTATTTATTACGTTAATCATCAACAACAAAATACAAACTGAAAAACAGTTCGAAGAAAATTTTTTCATTTTTATTTTTTGCAAACCGATTTTTGACTTTCTCTCTCTGTCCCTGTTTGGTTATTCTTTGTGGGAGCATGTGCTTCTATACACGACTTAGTGGATTTTGTATGCCAGATAGGAAAGAAAATATAATACTAATCAGGGGTTCAAAGGAGAGTCTGAAAATAGGACACTCCAACGCTACGTTAACCCTGAAGCAAGGGTGGAAACAACCCCTAAATCTTAAACGGAAAGGGAGGTCGAGTGATACCTCATTTTCAAGACCGTTCAATTTCCCTTTCAAAAATACTACATACTTGATATTTCTTTCGTGTACCTTTGGAGATAGCAGGTGTAAACTCTGAAAATGTTTAGGTAACACGTATTTGCAATCAAACTAAATAAAATAACAAAAAGAATTTTCGAAATTTAGACCATTACTTTGTGAACAGTAATAAAGTAAACTCTTCTTTAACGCTATGAAAAACTTCTACCTGAATTTCTCTACTCAGAGCTTCTATTCTTCTCTCTCTTCAAATCAACCAAATCTCGAGGTTATATTTTGCTTAACACCGATTTTAGATGCGCCTATCGGAAGAAATCTAGATGCTCTAAGTCGGGTGATTGTGATGGCCAACAACAGTAATCATAGCGTGTTAGAGGAAACATTCGAATTTTTTCCACACCCTGCCCTGGTCAAGTTTGAAGTCATTATTTATGAAGATTGGCAGTGACGATAGTGAACTATTTGAGCACTGGCTACCAAGACTCACACTATGTGATTTCATCATTCTCTTGTGAGCGAAGGGCACTCATTCGCAGCTTTGAGACCATATTTAGTTCTATTTGAGTTCATTATTTTTTCTTTAAATGAAGCTATCTCACGTTTTTAAATTATTTTTTTGTACATACTAAGTAGTTTCATAAGATCTCGGAATATTCTTGATTTCCAATCGTCATATCATTTTTTTTTGGTTTAATATCTTATTCAAAAGTCACTGAAGATCCCAAATTTACATTAATGCGTTAAATCATTTGTATAAAAAAAGTCGTTAGAGAAGAAACGAAGATATAAAACCGATGACAGTTTCATCGAGGTAAGTTTACTCTTGAATTGATTCTCTTCCACCATTCCATTTACCACGAAATTCCTTATTGAGCCACTGTTCAACAAGATGGAGATCCACCATCTTGTTGGAAGTAATTATGATTTTCTTGCAAAATCATATTACCATCCAAATGTTTTTGATTTTCCAAAGAATATGTTAAAAACGGAACAATTTTTTCAAGTAGATTCAAATAGAGCTCACCGGATAGGTCCAATAATAGCATTTTCAAGAATATGAATTTCCCGAAGAAGGTACGGATTTGCATAACTCTAGTATCGGCAATTTTGTTCGTACATGCCCATTTGAAAAAATGTTCACTCGTCAGTAATTATTGTGCAAAATATTCTGGTTGGCATTCATTAGATCCGCCACTGTTTCACAATATTCAATCCTGTTGAAATCATTGTTGAAAAGCTGCCGTAGAACCTACAATTTATAGGGGCTGAATTTATTCTGTTGTGTAATAGATTCCTACTCCAGGTACCACAAGTGAAGTGGTCGTTTCTGCAAGTTGTACAAAAAGTAATCAACTTTTCACAGTGATGTTTTGAAATGACGTTTTTCACATTGCCATTACAACAACAAAATATGACATTTCAGTCCTCAGTGTCAAAAATTTGTTCTGTAAAATGGTGTTCACACTTCAACAAAGAACCGAAATTATTATCAATTATGGGGAAAGTCGAAGATGCGCTAGAAGAACGGCAGCAATGTTCAATGAGCGATATCAGAATAATAATTTAAATCATAAATATGTCTTGGAATTACTGGCTAAGTTTAATGAAACTGGTTCCGTTGCTAATAAAAAAAGGAGGAATCGACGCATTTAGAATAGACTACAAGCCCATATAACAATTTGGGGAGGTCATTTGACCCAGGATGAAACATATTCAGAACGATGCTGCTAAATGAAAAAATAACCTTAGGCACTATGCCGTCAATTCTTGGTGGTGCAAATGACTGTAATGATAATAATGATAATTTTTCATCTGAAGATGTGCTCTTCCGACGAAATATTCTTGTACGGCATTCCTCACGTTGGTAGATTATGAGATAATAATCTCCTAGAACCTACTGCCGTTCAAAAATAATGGGACCGGAATCCAGGATTTTTTTTTTTAATTTTCGGATATTGATTTTTTTTTGGCTTCCGGTCCCATTATTTTCCTACGGGAGTAGGTTCTAGGAGATTATTATTTCATAATCTACCAACGTGAGGAATGCCGTACAAGATTATTTTGTTGGAAAAGCACATCTTTGGATGAAAAATGATTATTATTATTACAGTCATTTGCATCACCAAGAATTGACGACATATAATGTCTAAAGTTATTTTTTCATATAGCAGCATCGTTCTAAATATGTTTCATCCTGGGTCAAATGACCCCCCCACAAATTGTTATATGGGCTTGTAGTCTAGAAGTTTTAGGCTCATTCGCTGCAGAACCGACCACTTCACTTCGTAGTATGGCACACGAAATAGGAATGTCTCATGAAACAGTAAGGAAAGCACGTAAATTACATAAATTCCACCCATACAAAATGAAGATTCTCCAGCAACTTTTTGACGATGATTTCGACAGAAGGATTGAATTTTGTGAAACAATGACGGATCTGATAAATGTCAACCAGAATATTTTGCAAAATATCTCCTTTACTGATGAGTGTCCATTTTTTTTAAATGGGCATGTTAACACACAAAATTGCCGATACTGGAGCGATGAAAATCCGCGTCTTTTTTGGGAAGGTCACACACAGTATTCAGAGAAATTAAACGTTTGGGCTGGTATTCTGGGAAATGCTATTATTGGACCTTCATTCATTCGGGAAAATCTAACTGGTGAGCTCTATTTGAATCTGCTTGAAGAAATAGACCAGCTAATAACATCAACTTTGGAAAATCAACTCGATGCGACTGGTAATACGGTTTTGGAAGGAAATCTTATTCAATTCCAGCAAGAAGTATTTCCTCCATTTGCGAGTGTTTGGTGTAGTTTTTGAGAAGCTACTCATAAAGTAACTTCACTTCTTCGATTGAAAAGATATTATGGCTTTTTTTATGGATTATGGTAGAAAAAGGAGGGAAATGTGTGAACGTATGGGAAGAAATAATATTGAAAATTATTTTGGGAAGTCAATTAATTTAAGAAAGGTTTTTCTGGATTTTCATTGTCTAAAAAAGAACAAAGAAAAACTCACTTCCCTGCAATTTTTAATCACGACGTTTCAACTATTAAAATCTACAGTCGCTATCAAGTGTATGAATGCGAAAATCTCAAGGATACTTCTTATATATGCTATGGCTAATTTTGTGTCATTAGCCTAGGGGTAATTTGCAGGTGTTCAGGTAAGCTTGTTAATTACAGTGCTCCATGCCATTAAGGGTTTCCACACATTACGGATTTCTATGATAGCTTGACTGAAGACTTCGTTGCTCATAATATATGAACTCTCTTTGAACTTTCTTCCATACCAGCCCTCTTCATTATGGATGACTTCAGGTCCACTCTTTTCCTAATGTATCAACGGCTCACTCATTCAGTGCCGTTGTTACCTGTCTCCTTGTTTTAGCTAGCTGGTCCATCTGCTTGGTACCTTCAATCCTTGCATGGCCTGGGACCACATCAGCGTTACTTTCAGTCGCAATATTCTCCAGGGCATCTCTGCACTCATGAACCAGTTTTGATTGGTTCTGGTTGCATTCAGAGCTCTGATAGCTGCCTGACTGTCCGAGCAGACAAATACATGTCTCTCTGGGCCGGACATGACCTCTTCCATTCTGGTTTCCTCCAAGATGGCATACACCTCTGCTTAGAAAACTGTTGTCAGAGAACCTAGCGCATAGGCTTTTTCCCTCCTTTTTCCAAGTAAACTTCTGCTCCGGCTTGTCCTTTCTCCAGTTTGGACCCGTCTATGAAACAGATCAGGATTTCTGGGGGAAATATCATCCTTCCTTCTTCCCACTCTCTCCTGTCTCAAATCTTTAGCGAGATCGTCGTTTTCCACCTAATTTTATCAACTGCCTGTATCACTTCGATAGCAGATAGTGGGATTTCTTTCTCCAATACCACAGCGATTTCCGTGTGCCCTGTGTACCCCTCTCCCCGTTAGCTCCCGCATTCTCAGGTAGGACGCCACCGCTTATTTCTTCACACAAGTTGGAAGCAACGGTAGACCCAGCAGAGCGTCTAGGGTTGCCGAGGGGGTCGTACTCATCGCGCCGGTTATTCCCTTACAAGCTAGTCTTTTCCCAGATGGTTGGTTGTGGTTATCTGGTCCATATAGGATTCTGGGTCTGATTTCCGCCGTGAAGATTGATTGTGAGGTTTGAGGCCCCACATCCCTCCCACCGCCCGGCGCAGACTCCATATAGTGACCACCGCCTTCTTGACTACTCGAATGACCTGTGGTCCCCAAGTTAGCTTCGAGTACAGAATTACCTAAAAGTATTTTACGTCTCTACCTTTATGGGTTTTCCGCCCATTACTGGTGATCTGAACCCATTTACATTTCTTCTCTTGGTGTAGAGAATCATCTCTGTTTTAGTCGGATTTACTGCGAGGCCGACTTCCTCGCACCATCTTTCTATTTTCCTGCACACCAACTGCATCCGGCGTATGCATGGGCGTAGAAACCGTTGGCGGCTAGTCTCTTTAGGAGTTCGTACATGACCAGACACCGAAGGTGTAGGGGGAGACAGCTACTTCGCGGGCGGCCACCACTCACCTAGATATAGGCCTGGCTCTCTCCCAGAGACGCCGTCACTTTCCTCTGCTCGATGGCCGTAGCTACCCAGCTAATCAACGTAAGAGGAGTTTTCCTAATCTGCAGTGTATTGCAGATGACGTCTGTTCTTGCCTCATCGAAAGCACCATCTACGTCGAAGAAGACTCCGAGAGCCCATTACTTGAAATGGAGTGCCATTTCTACTCTTTGCACTTCCGCATGAAGGGCATCTTCTGCGGACCTTCTACTGCGGTGTGCATGTTGATCATCCTCGAAAGGATACCTACTCAGTACTACTTCCACAATCTTTTCCAGAGCCTTCAGTAGAAAAGATGTAAGGCTCATGAGTCTGCAGGCCTTTGCTTGAGTGTAGTTCCTTGTCCGTGATTTTGGGATAGAAATTACTCTAGCTGTCCTCCAGGTCCTTGGTACATATCCCAATGTCAAGCTTAAAGACGTTCCTTATGCAGGGAAATATGTCTTTCAGCGCTTTCTGTAGCAATGCTGGAAATATTCCGTCCAGGCCTGCCACCTTGAATGGTTTGAACTCATTCACAGCCCACCGAATGGCCTCCTCTGTAACTACCTCTTCAGCGAGAGGTCCGTCCACCCTGTGGATGGGCGTTTCTCTTCGATCCCGGTTGTCACCCGCTTGTCCAGAAAAGTGAACCTACAGCAGGTGCTCAAGAGCTTCCTGTTTGGATATCGTCCAAGTTCCGTCCTGCCTTTTGAGCGATCAAATTGTGCCCTTCGTCTCACTGCCCAGTCTGGCGGACTCTGGGAGGGAATCAATTTCCCCGCAGTATGTTCGCCAACTGTCCCGTTTACTTCGCCGTAATTGTCGTTCGAAGTTACTTCTCGCTTCCCGAAAGCCATTCCAATCGTCATCCTGCCCCGAACCGACCGCCTTGCGATGTTCTCGCTTAGCAGCCGTCTTCTGTTTATTGTAACTGGTACCTTGGATTGTGTTCTTATGTGTTCTGGGCATTTTCCATTTAAATCATCTTATCATATTAATTTTCATCTGTCTGAGTATGATCTTTTCATAACATTATATTGTTTTTCAGCTTGATATGTAACGTTTATAATGTTATTATTTGTTACGAGATTTGTGAGGTTATTTCTCAGTTCATTTCTGACGGTGGTTTGATCAAACATTTGGAAGAGTTGTTTCTGTCAGTAGTTCAAGTCAATTCTTGAGAGTTAGTTCGTGGAGTAGGCGTTTAGTTGAGTCGATCACTCTTGCGCTTCAGTGGCGGTATCCATTGGTTTGTTGGTTGAAAAACATTATTTACACGTAGGGTGACTTATAGTTAATTTGATTTCGATCCTGCCATACTTTCTGACTGTTACTTTCCATTACGAAATCTACAAAACCTTTCTTGGCCTTGATTTATTTATTATTAATTTTTGATCTAATTTATTATTTAATCCAGATTTCTTATTGGATTTTATCATTCTTTGTTTTACGAAGGTACTTCATGGAGTTATTTACCCTATTATAATTGTCATTTTAAAAATATTTGATATTTGCTACACACCATCAGTGTGGACATTTATTTAGTAAACAGGGTTCTCATAATATGTTTTTTATTAATAATGTTCTTCAGGGAGAAATTTCACTATAAATATTTCAGTATTATTTATAATTATTTTCATTTTCCATTGATTTGAGTTAGCTACATACCTTCAGTGTGGATATTTATATATTTGTTAAAGGGTTTTGCCCTCCTTTTGAATAGTGTAATTGAGGGATTTTGGATAATTACATACTATAATTGATAATTGTGGCTCACTATCAGTGTGGAGAATATTTGCATTATCAATTTGTTTAATTTTATAAAGAAGCGTAGCAACTAGACGCCCAGCTCGTAGCAATATTCGTTATAGGGAACCGAATATTGGCCAAGATCTGACTCAATAAACTTTTATTTCGACAGCTACTATTTGAAAACTTAAAAATTATTAAAAAATTAACAATCACATTATGTCACCCGATTTTATTCGACATTATCTCTCAGTATTGATACCTTGGTCATCAATACGAATGTTGAGACGATGAATCTTTCTTGCCGGTCTCTTATTTATTCGCCAAGATCCGACTCAATAAACTCTTATTTCGACAGCTAATATTTGACAACTTCGAAATTATTAAAAAATCAACAATTACATTATGTTACTCAATTTTCATCAACAATATTGTTTCAATATTCCGAGGAAACACATTTGAATTCAGCGACCAATATACAGGGTGTCCGGTAAACCTTGTACAATATTGAAACTGGTGATAGACCAGGTCATGTCTGTTCAGAATATCGGAATTTCAGCATTTTAAGAATTTCTGGAAAATCGCTACCTCTCCTTGGATTTTTTAGTGCCATGTATACAAATTGAGACAAAGTCAAATATCTTCGCTGCTAAAGATTACTGATGAGTGATGCTTTTAGATGTACAGAACAGATTTTCAGAAAGTGAAAAAAGAAATGAGGATAAAATGACAGATTTGAGGTTCATCAATTTTTTTTTTAATTTGACATCATTGTCTGAAAGAAACACAACCAATTGGAAGTGGACATTCATTTCAAGAGAATGCTCATTTTGTCCTGATTCTACCATGGTATAAAACAAACTCTAATTATTTTTGGAGGAAGTGATTTCCATTGAATTAGACGTGGTTTTATTCTTGGCTTCCATCAACTTTTATACTTACTCCCAAAAATTATTTTATTTCGATTTTATCAAGATAGAATGTGGTAATGATATTAATAATGGAGAATAGACTGCTTGGTAGCATTAAATAGTATGTCAATAAAATTAACTTTTCATATAAGTAAGCCTAATAAAATTATCGAAATGAAATGTCGATTATCCGACATGTAATCAATTGTTACAGATTCTTGTGATAAATGTCGCAATTGTTCAATATTCAGATTTCAACGAATTTTCAAAGACCGACAGATACACAGGGTGTATCCAAATAAGTGCAAAATTTTTTAGGAGGTGAATCCTTGTCGATAATTTGAAACTGTTCTAACTCCTGTGTTGTGTCCGTAGAAGCGATAGTTTCCTGATGAAAAAATGAAATACAGCATTGTGCATGAACGGATCTTCTGAAAATAGAATTGAAAAAATCTAGTAGGTGGCTGTCACATTTTGTTTGAACAACTTTTGACTTCTGTCGTAGTTTTTTGAAATTATTCCGCTTGTTTCACTCAGTGGTATTTATTACTTTGTCATGCCATACACATTTAATACTCCTCGAGAATATGCGCATATGCACTACATTTATAGGGAATGTGGAGGTAGTGCTACTGCTGCAGCAGCGCTATATGCAGAACGATATCCGATTGCACAATGCCGCTCAGAGAATCGCTGATTTGGGGGCTAGATTCTATAACAAATTTGAAAAGGTTCTTCTTGAAAAGATGTCTCTGCGTACGAGTGGATGGAAAATAACATTTTATTCAGTGCGATGTTGAATAATCGTTATTGTGATTTATTGTTTATGTTGATTCAAAAAAACGTTAAATTAGTATTTACTTCTTTACATCTCATTTAATGCTTTTAAGCAGTTGATTCCTTAATAATCATAATTATTTAATCATTTCAACTTGATATGATAAAAATAAAAGACGTTACTGACAAAGTCTTATGGAATTGATTTTAGCTCAGAATAACATCACACTCTAATATAATCAAAATTCTACTCCTTCCAAAAATAATTATCTTATGTTTTATACCATGGTAGAGTCTGGACAAAATGGGCATGCTTTTGTAATGAATATCCACTTCCACTTGGTAATGTTCATTTCAAACAATAATGTCAAACTGTTGTTAAAAAAATTAGTGAAACTCAAATCTGGTATTTTACCCCCATTTCTTAAAAAATTGTACCGTTTTCTGAGAAACTGTTTTGTATGTCTGAAAGCATCACTCATCAGTAATCTTTAGCAGCAAAGATATTTGAATTTATCTCAATTTGTAGACATGGCACTCAAAAATCAAAAGTCAGGTAGTGATTTTCCAGAAATTTAAAAAATGCTCATTATCTCAAAAACGGTGAGATATTTACTGAGGTGAAATTCCGATATTCTGAATAGTCATGACCTGGTCTATCAACAGTTTCAATATTGTACAAGGTTTACCGGACGTATGTAGGAAACGGTAGAAAAATCGACCACTGGATTTTTTTCCAAAGAGAGGCAGTTTTTTGACACCGTTTGCCTGTGTTCAGGTAATAATGATGGTAACATCTTTTTCTGTGTCATGAAAAAAAGTTGACAGACTCTTCTTACGTTGAAACGGACGCTTCACGAAGGGTCCTAAATTACGGGAGACATTCCACGTGATTTATTGTCTTGGCACGGCAACGAATGGCGATCACAAACATGAAACGTTGACAGACCCAGAGGAAATGTAATGAAAGGATACATCACTATCAGAGAGAGCTGTGATTCCTCGCTTGTTCCTTGCCCTTTGTGTCTTTCCGTTAAATAACCTCGTTAGGACCGGTACTTCTGAATCTCTCAGCCGTGAAAATTTGGTCGGAATATAAACATAAGGAATTCATGGTTACTGTAAGTAGTTTCTGAAACAGGCGATGTATTTCACTCCGTCATAGTCACAATGAATCAACGAAGTTTTTCCGTAAATGATGAATGGGGGTTTCCAGCATCGTTTGCAAAGGAAAATATCAATGTAACAGATTCATATATATATAAGTGGAATTGCGGATATACAAAACAAAGTCTAGGTCTCATCTCACCACTTCTCATCAAGGTTTTATCCAAATAATAGTGAAGTATTTCTAGTGTATAATATTTATAATACTTTTATTGATTGGTGGGTATACAGAAGTAAGAGATACAATGTACATGCCTTCGTCAACCAGGCAGAATTCAGTTTCCAATTCCATCAGGAGATTTAATCAAAACTTTGTCTCCCATTCATCATGGAACGGAATGAATTATAATGTTTTTATAAATGTATATCAATAATAATCAATAATTATTTGCAAGATATGCAATACATATAACATAACTTGTCTGGCTTATATATTTCATGTATTATTTCATTTTCTTCACTTTTTTACATTTTCAGCTCTTTCGGACGCCAGTGAAACTTGTGGAACTCTACAGTGAAGTTGCAGCTGTAATCCTTCAGATTCTCGATGTCAAAGTATTAGTCAAAGTTTTATGTCAGAGTTGATTCCACAATTTTATCAGATATTTTAATTTGTTTGGAAGAAGATGGACAATTATATATTTTGTTGAAAATCTCAATTTTGTTATTCAAACTATCTTCTATACATGCTTCTGCTACGGAGGCAGATTTCCAGCCACCGGCACCGTGACGTTTTATGGATGTAATGTTGCCCCCTGCATTGGCCAGAAGAGTTACAGAGCTTCTTCTGAAGCAGTGACTTGTGTAGCTCTTATACATGGGAATTTCTCATATTTTATTTATCCCCACATGTTGGTTAATACATTTTCCTCTCGAACATTTCAAAAATAATCTGTTACATTTTGTATGAGGCGGCATTAGTGCTCTATAGTTGCGGTATATCTCAATATAATCAGAATTTAAAACAGTAAACGTTATTGCGCAATGGGTCTTCGTATCAGGTATTTCAACTATCAATATAGATCCAGCATCTTCAATTCCATCAATAGTTATATGTTATGATTCTTCACGGCAACAAGCACCGCTGATACCCAAAATTAGGACAACCTACGAATAAAAAATATTTAAATTACTACTAATCTTACAAGATTATGATTGAATCTGTGCCTTATTAAGTGAATCTGTTTCGTTATCAGCATCTTGAATAAATTTATTGATATCATCTCTGATAAAACTTTAGATTTCTTTCCTCGATATCAGACGCTTTTGTTCTCAATGAGCGGGACCAGATTTCAAAACTTCCTTATATCAATATTTTCCAAAACCTTCAATGTATTTTTCAACATTGAGTAGAAACTCCGGAAAAACTTGCGAATATGGACATTTGGCCGACTTTAACGAAATTTTCACACATGCCTTTAAATTGCGAATAATTAATAGATAATAATTTTTTAGCGGAAATCATATTTTTTGGATTTTTTCGTTAAAATGTGTTGCAGTACATACCCTACAAATATATAAATTATAACCAGTTTGAATTGAACCAACTGACTGCTTCTGTGCTGTTTATTTACTTCCAAGAAATGCCAATAACTTTAAAATGGTCATTCCAAGCCATACAAGAAACCATTCATATAGGGAACGGTTTTGAATTATCATTAGTTTCAATTCATTTGATACTTAAATTCATAACAGTGATATTGATGCACGTGTCAAATGTCAAACAAGCAAAGAGACAAGAAAGAGAACAAAGCGACGTTGCCAGTTTTCTTTTAATTCCTTCATACCGGGATCAGTTTGCATGTGATTCTTTTTTGGAAATATGTTGAAAATATTTGAACATTTGTTTAATTTAAGGCTGTATTTTGTGTTGATAAAATGAAGGAGGAATCTTGAGCGGTTGGCGTGAGAACATATGCGGCAACATCAGTTTTTATTTTCTTCGCACTCAGATCTAATCTTTTGAATTGAAAGAAGGTGGTGTTGGAGAAAGTAACTCACGATTCTATCACTTTTAAGCGTTTAAAACGTCACTGCGCTCATCGTCATTATGTTCGCTTCGCTCGCCCCTATTACGTCCCGACCTTACTGTAGACAGATCCAAACTTCTAACGTAAAAGAAGAGAAAACGACCTAACCTAGCTTTGGTACTTTTGTTACAGACGTCGCTTTCGATCCGTTCACTCTTTAGCTTCTTGAAACCATTGAAATAGTTGCTCGCTATGCTAGCTTCGCTCGCCCCTATTCCGCCTCGACAACTACAAGCAGATTCAATATTTTCACGAAGAAGGAAAAACCACCTAATCTAACTTTTGCATTTTTGCTACAGAAGTTGCTTACGATCGGATCACTTTTTAGCGTTGAACTGCACAAATTTTCAATTTTCTGACGTTAAAGAAGGGAAAACCACCTAACCTAACTTTGGCACTTTTGTTACAGAAGTTGCTGACTATTCGATCACTTTTCAGCGTTGAAAACATACAAAAAAATAGTCATTATGCTCGCTTCGCTCGCCCCTGTTCCGCCCCGACAACTGCACACAGATTCCATTTTCTAACTTAAAAGAAGGGAAAACCACCTAACCTAACTTTGGGACTTTTCTTACAGAACTTGGTTACGATCCGATCACTTCTTAGCGTTGAAACCGTAAATATAAATAGATGCTCGCTGCGCTCACCGTCATTGCGCTCGCCGTCATTATGCTCGCTTTGCTCGCCCCTATTCCGTTCCGACAACTGCACACATATTCAAACTTTCAACATAAAAGAAGGGAAAACCACCCAACCTAACTTTGACACTATTGTTACAGAAGTATCTTACGATCCGATCACTTTTTAGCGTTGAAAACGTAAATGAAAATATAGTTGCTCGCTGCGTTCGCCGTCATTATTCTCGCTTCGCTCGCTCCTATTCTGCCTCGATAACTGCTCACAGATTAAATCTTTTAACGTAAAAGAAGGGAAAATCACCTAACATAAATTTTAACCAGACCCTTGGAAATATTCGCAATTCTTTTGCGATTTGACTAATACTGCGAAAAAATAACTGTTATGTAGTAATATCTAACTCCATATATACTGAAAAATTACATGTTATCATTCATCATTCAGCGCAATTTTTTCGCTTTGTAAGTCGAATCGGAAGAAAATTGCGAAAATTCTCAAGGATATGAACGAGCCTTTAGGAGGTGGACGCACGCTAAGGAAGTCAAAGTTGGCAACGTTGCATGTATACACCCGGATCCGATCCGATTATGTTCATAAAAGCTGTCATTGAATTTGTCAAATATTTTTGAAAATCGAGTTTAAAATTTGAAGTCCGTAATTTCTTGAGCTTCATTCAGTCAATTAATCTCCTTTGTACTTCTGAGAGTTGATGTTTATAGTTAATGACGTGTTATTTGGATTGGAAATTACGTGAATTGTCTTGGACTGGGGAGTACTTGTGCAGTGACCACTATGAAAGGATTTTCGCAAAAAAAGGTTCTCACAGACATTTCCGCGGAAAAATTTCGATTGGTAAAGTTATTTCATCATGTTTTACACAATATGTGCAAGTTTCGTTAAAATCGGGCTCATGTCCACATTCGCAAATTTCACCGACACTCCATATGGGAGGAAGTTTTATAATTTTTTATTTTTCCTCAAAATAGCGTAGAAGCACATTTTCAGAATCCTTCTTTACATGTTTCTTCTCGCACCATTCACGAAATTGGTCATAAATTTTTTTTATTTATTAACTTGTATTTATGGCCGGTAACATAATATTAGATAATATTGAATTTGGTTTCTTAGATATATCTGATGGGGTATCACTACCACTATCATAATAACTTCCATCTTCTTGAAAATAACTTGAAATTGAAACTACGAGCAAACACAGTCTAACAGTAAAACACGCGGCGTGCCAACAAACCGTTTCCATAGTAACGACACAGAAAGAGCATTGGATGCTGTGAAATTGTATGGGAAGTGTTGACAACATCAAAGATTCAGAGATAACATGTACGGAAAAGAAGTATTATTCAGTTATTTAGGGCTTGTTTTTTTCAGACAGGAATAATTTTTGAATACGATATCACTGAAAACATTGAATAATAGTTTCAAGACAACAGTCGTTTGAAAGCGATAACTTATCGGGACGAAAAACCACGCCAAGATGTATTGGAAGCATTTATTTTTAATATTTTCAGACGATGTATATTCACAATCACAGTTGTACAAAATATTTTGTTTGTATTTCGTTTATAAAATTCGTGTTTTCATGGCACAGTCGAGAGAATTTTTAGCCGAGACCGCAGGTCGAGGCCAACACACTCTCATGTGCTATTAGAAAAAATACTCATTTTACGCACTTGATACAAAATTAATTACTTCGTATCTCGTTAACACGTCCAATGATAATATTATCAATGGATGTATACAAGGCATAGTAAGAAAATTATATATTCTGATATTGATTGAAAAACAGACGAGGTAACTTTTTGAAGAATTCAATTGTTCAATATTCGCTTCCATTGACATACAGGGTGCATTAAATATTTTATTTATAATGTTTTTATTAACTGTCTTAAAGACTGTCTCGTTAATTTTGATCAAATTTTACAAACATTATTTTGTTATGTTGTTATGTTGCGTCTTAAAGATATTCTTTTTGAATGTTTACGGTATTACGATATATAATATGGGTATGTTAAGTCGTTAGTTTTAATTTGTTCTTGAGTTTTCCAGTTTCGTTGTTGAGTGTAGTTTGTGTTGTTTATGGTATCAAGCAATTGATTTCGAAAAAATATACCAGGTGTTCACGGAAGGTGGCTCGCCCCTATAACTTTTTTGTTTTCGAAAATAATCTAAGAAAATTTGAAGGATCTTCATAAGACATAAAACTGCGTTCATTGACAAGTAACTCTAGTTAAAGGAACTTCCGGTTTCACCGGAAGTAACATATACTTTCGATTTTCAAATGGGGCACCCAGTGTATTTTCACCTCTTTCTTCCCCACATGACATTCTGAATACAACCATGTATCAATTGTTACTTCTTGTAATCAATGTTTTTTCAATTTTGAACTTTATTTTTCATCTATGGATACGTTCAAATCACTAATTGCAGCCCTAAAATGTTGGGTGGTGTACAGTTGCGGCCAATAAAAAATGGGACAACTCTTGTAGCAGATTTTTGGTTAATTCTAGCTGCTTGAATTTGTGTTATGAATATTTGACATCTGTCAAACAATTCCAAAGTAGAAAGTAATTATGCCGCATATAAATGCAGTGACGAAAGGTGGAATAATCGCAAAAATAGACGATGGGTGGTCAGTGAGGCAAACTGCAACATTTTACAATGTGAGCAAGAACTCAGTTTCAAGTATTTTAAGAAAATGGCGAAACGATGGAAGAATTGATAGAAATCCAGGCTCAGGACGTCCGAGAAAGTCCACTGCTGAACAGGATACTGCTTTGATTAACAATTTAAGAGCAAATCCATTTTCAACAGTAGTTGATGCTGTTCCTGCAACACATTTTCCAGCATCCTGTCGTACGGGCCGTCGCAGAGTAGCACAGTCTGAAATAAAATGCCACGCAGCAGCAAGGAAACCATTATTAAATAACTGTCACAAAGAAGCAAGAATGGGGTTTGCTTTAGAACACATGGCTCATGACGAACAATTTTGGAATAGTGTTATTTTTACGGATGAAAAGGTTTTCCAATCCTCAAATAGTAGCAATATTCGTGTCTATCGCCCACCTAATACACGGTTTGACGAGAATTATGTCAATTTCACAAATAGAAGTGGTCGTTTTTCTGTAAATATGTGGACGTGGATATCTTCGCAGGGACCTGGAGTTCTATGGCATATTGGCGAAAGATTTAATAGTGAAGCATATATCAGAATTTTGGATAATGTTATGCTTCCTTCTGTTGAGATTCTTTTCCCTAACAATGATTTTATCTTCCAACAAGATAACTGCTCAGTGCATAACTCTGGTGTAGTGACCGAATGGTTTCGGGCACGTAATATTAATGTTCTTGACTGGTGTAGTAAAAGCCCAGACTTGAATCCAGTAGAAAATGTTTGGGCGATGTTAGTCAGAGAAATTCGAAAGGCAAATGTAAGACCAAGAAACGTTGAAGGTTTGTTGGAACTTATAAATAATGCTTGGGAAGCAATAACTGAAGAATATTGTTCCACATTATATAGATCGATGACCAGTAGATTAAGAGAAGTCATAGAACATAATGGCGGGATTACTAAATATTAATTGTTGTTTTTTTATTGAAAATTAAAGATTACTTAGTAGCCTTTGTTATTTAATTATGATTAACAATATTACTTACTTAAGTTTTATTATTAGTTAAATATGCGACAAAACTATTTCATTTCTCTCTGAAACGAAAAAGTCACATTCACACTAGGCAACAACAACTGTCCCATTTTTTTTTGGCCGCAACTGTACAACTTCACTGTTTTCGGTCAATATTTGAAATTTAATTCTAAAATTAAAACTACAAATTTCTTTCAAATGTCAACATAGTGGCCCGTCGAGTTCGGAAAAAAGACCATTTTATCACGTTTAATTTGATACCTTACACTAATAGGTTTCAAACAAAGTTCCGTTAATATATCCCAAAAAACTACGTTAGATATTTTATAAATTGAAGCATCTTTTGGTATTAAAGTAAGATTTAAATGCATCAAGTAACCTGTGACAAACACAACTGATGAATCAAAATCATTAAGAAGATTGACTTCTTATTTTACTTTGCTTCTTCAAAAGTATATTATGTACCTACTTAGTTATTGTGTAATATTCAAAGAATATATTCATGATAACATTTATGCACGACGAAATGTTATTAGCTTTTGGATTATTGATTTTGTTTTATCAGTTGAATTCGTTACAGGTTGTTCGATGCATTCAAATCTTATTTAAATGTCTTATTTCTAATGTAATCTTCCAAAGTTTGTTTGAAATCTATTAATGTGCTGTATCAAATCAATCGTAATAAAATGCTCTTTTTCCTAGTCCGACGAGACCTCAGATCAATAAGTAAACATAGATGGGCCCGATCTTAGATTATAGAAAGAGGAGATAGAACATGTATCGAAGAAAAGATGCGCATCGGCTGCCACTTTCGGTTCGTTGGGTTTGATGACATGGGGGACTAGACAGGGGCGGATATGGATTTAGGATAAGAAACGCCATTTTTTACCTATTCATTAATGTAAATGTTTCACAATATATGTATTTTGCAGCAATTTTCTTATACTTATAATTTGAAATAAACTTGCGGGGAAATAAATATACCAAAATAACTGAAATAGTTCATTTTAATAATAACTGATATTCATTCACAAAAAACCTATGAATTTATAACTATGAACCCACACATATTTTCAAATATATAAACACTGACTATATACTAATAACCAGAGAATAACGTAAGTTTGTTATAAACAGTCCTTTTGCTATTGCTTTTATCTAATAAAGTTTTATTATAATGGTGAATTCTGATATTAATAATATAATTGGAAGCAACTAATTTTATTAAATTCGTGAGGTGGGAATCCAAAAAAGTTTGTTCCTCAAAATGGTATGTCAATTTTTTAAACAGATTTTTATGTAAAAAATGTTGTAATACTTGTATGAGTAACTTTTCGATGTAAATGTATTCTTTTTTGCTTATGTAATGATGCAAAAGTTTTTCTGTAGTCCTGCATATCACGATTATATCCTCTGAGGGATACGTTAGAGAATTCGGTCTTTCTTTTTGGTTGATAAACGATATCAACTAATCAGATTCATCACCAACAAGACCATCAATGCATTCTCCACATTTTAGATTTTTTCATGATTTTATACACAACAAACCCTGACAAATATATTACTACTTCTTCTTTATATGCGGAAAAATTTGTAGATAACTTTTGAGTAAATTTGTCAACATGTTTTAAAATATTTTCTTCTTCTTCAACGATCCTTTCCTTGCCACATGATTTATTAATTAAATCACAGAGTTTCATGACAGCAATCATTTCTAACGGTAAACAGTTACCCATGAAAGAATCCCTTAATTCCAAATGTAGCGTCATTTTTTTATTTGCAGTTTTGAACTGTTTGGCTGTAGGATTATTGTTATAACATCCCATAGATCTAATCAAACCAAAAAACAATTCTACATGATCCTGACTGAGTTTATACGTTTGGATGTACACTAATTCATTCTTTATGATTAATTGTGAGTATAAATGTTTCAAACTCTCAATGCCAAATATAAATCCCAGAATACCCATTTTTCTTTTACTTTCAATGAGAAGGATCCGTTAATTTCAAACATTTGAAGTACAGTGGGGTTTCTGTTAAAAACTTTTTAATACAATTATAATTATCACCATTCAAAGGCTTTTTGTAATGTGCCTGATGATAGATATTTCGTGAATTGAAAACATCAAACAAATTATTCACGATCCTAATAAATTTAACCGTAGCTTCGGAATCTTTAAATTATTGGATGTGCAATGTTTCATTTAAAAATGCTATAGCATGTGCTACAGATCTACTAAATAGTTGGGTAGCCAGCCTTACCTTAAATTTTTGATTTTGGAATAGTACATGTGATTTTCTCAACTTGTTACTTTAATGGACACCCTCCTCTTCTTGAATTTCATTTAATTTTATTATATATTCCCATTTGATATTATCACCATTTTCATCAATTAAAACTAATTTATCCCCTAATGTGTTGCGTATCAATTTAATCATGTGGCAGGGGTCAAAAACACAGCTATTTCTCGTTGTGCTCTAGGATCGATAAAAGTCGATTTCAAATTTTTGAGTACAAACATACAACCCAGTTCTTTTGCCATTGTAACATTATTTGCTGCCCCATCAAATGTTACTGAAACGACATAAATACCTGTTTCATGCAAAAAATTCAGGCACTGAACTAGTAAATTCTGATTTTGTACACCTGTCAAACTGTCAACCAAAAACTATCCAAAAGGAAGTTTGATTTATACATACTAGCATGAAAACATATGCTTCTTTAGCAACTATATTGCAGTCAGTTTGAGTTTCAACTCCAAAATCCACGTAACCCAAATATGTTTTCCGTCTCACTGTACATGTCGACGTATTGCTATCTCATCCATAGTTAAATTCCATATGAGCTTATGGTTTGTGTTTTGAACTTTTATTTTTAGTTTTGGGGTGTGGAAGTGCAGAATTAAAAGTTCTTTTTATGAAACTGTATGCTTTCGCTGAATAATAATGCAAATGTTTTGAGGTCACTGCCATATTTCTGTTTATTATGAAGCTGCCTGTGAAGAAATTCTTCATTTGGTCCAATTTGGTTTAGCATCTCCAAAGTTTCATCTGAAACCTTTCCTTTTAATGACTAGATAATTGCTTGTAGGGTAGTAACTTTTTTCTTATAGTGGTGAAGACTCACTCTGAGCCTTTTAATTGTTTTTCTAGCTTTCGTTAAATGCTTTTTTAATTTTTGTCTTCTAGGTTTATAATCCTGCAAATATTTCACAAAACTAATTGAGTACATAGAAAGCTACAAAAAACAGAAAATTCTATATCTAATAAATGACAGAAATTAATTAAATTATTTTTCATTGTCATATCGCCACGATTTCTCGAAATATTGAAATTTTGGGAAATGTTTTAACGAAATATTGAATTCCCATTTTAACAAAAATTAGGGGAATTGAAATATCATAGGGTCATAGTAACTCAAACACTACAAATCGAATGCGTTAAAAATAAACATAGCATTACATTATTTAAAAAACTAAAGTTGAGGGCTCCATAGGAAAAAGTATAAATCTGGCAGAGTTGCAAATATAATTTTTAGATTCGTCGCTGCTGATAACTCCCTTATACTAATTTTTATACTTTATGTTAAGCCGTTGCTGAAATATTAGGCCGTTCCGGTTCTTTTGGGAAACCCTGTATATGGCAACAGCGGAACTTCTAAATGGAAGAAAAAATTTAACGCTGTTGCTGTCAAAAACTTTTGGAAAAAGTTTCAACAACATATAAACTGGTTTTGAAACGAAAACTATACGTCTGTTGAAGTTATGATATCTCAAAATATCGTATCTTACTTGTTCATTCCTTAAAGTAGGTGAATTTGAAGGAGTGTCTATTTTATAATTTCCCATGCTTGAAAGTAACGTTGGTGCCAGGTCAACACAAATGGTTTCATTGATTCCTTCATATACATCAGTACTGGTTGAAGGTCTGGCATTGTCTGGATTAACATTCTATAAAGATAAAAATCGTGAATATAGGGGATAATACACTTGATAGACCATTTATGATATGATCATTTATTTTTTTTTTTTTTTTTCCTTGGTGTTTTGGCATCGACTGCTATGGTCATTAGCCATGTGTTCTGGATAGGCCTTGTTACTAACTCCATACGCCACTTTAGGAGCAGCACTGTTAATTTTTAACGCAACAGTGAATCGTGGAGGATTATTCCCAGCCGACACGAGCCTCAGTCATTCAGACTTTCACATCTGAAAATGAAAAAAGATCGCACCGTCTGGGAATCGAACCAGCAATCTCTCGATTACCAGGCGAGCGCTTAACCACTGCGCTAATCCCCGCCCTATGATCATTTATTACCTACAATTTCACCATAACTGAACGAATCCTCTTTCCATCAGTCTTAGTTATACATACCATGAAAAATAAACAATATTAATGAAAAAAACATTCTCACCTTACTTGGTGTGGCATCATTCTTCAAATCCCTAATAGCACCATGAAGTCCGATGGTATTCCATAGGACATCCTCTCAGGACATTCGGGGCGTCCTTAGGATGTGCAGATTTGGTACCGCGGACGTCCACTGGACATCCGTGGGAAGCACCAATGTCTCGACTTCTCACCAAAATTGGACGTTCTATAAGGATATCCAATGGACATCCACCTGGGATGTTAATCAGACGTCCCCGAATTACATCAATCGAAAGTACATCTTGGACGTCCTTAGGACGTGCAATATTGGTACGTCCTTAGGACGTGCAGTATTGGTACCGCGGACGTCCGTTGGACATCCGTGGGAAGTACCAATGTTTCGACTTCTCACCAAAATTGGACGTTCTATAAGGATATTCAATCGACATCCACCTGGGATGTTCATTGGACGCCTCCGAATTACATCAATCGAAAGTACATCTGGGACGTCCTTAGGATGTGCAGAATTATTAGATGTGTTTGTTCCTACATCTCTTTCAAGACTAAGATTATGATATTGTTGTGGATTACCTGCTGGAGATACCAATTTGGATGGAACCAGATTTACTTACTAGGTGAGCTCAGCACTCTCTCAGAGTCATTCAATTCGGTTTTGTACATGTTTAAAGGATACACACAACTCTAGTTGTTTTACGGAAACGCCTTTTTCAAAACAGTGTTGAACAGGTTAGTAATAACTATTGAATAGTATAACAAAACTTTTATTTTCATTTATAGATATAACTACACTGAATGAACACAAAATAACTTACAAAACAGTCACTAAACTAATTAATCACAAAAGACTATAGAAAAGCCGCCATAGCTGGTAAATACTCAACAATTGTCTGTCAATTCGTCAACACTTCACTTGAACACAGAACACAAAACACAGAAAACAACTTTATGCACGGAATCCAAACATGAGGAATTGTTCGGTTTCAATCCGTATACGAACAAGAGAGACAAACATAAATTTTTTATTTTCATTGTTGTGAAACAGTGAATCGAATTGGCATACGCATAAACTCGAGAATATGGCCCCTGATGACCATAATGATAGTTTTATTTCAGATGGGTTGTTTTCGCTTTAATGTTCAGCCCTATTGTAAATATGCGATCCATTTTATACCTCTTCTGTAAAACCACTAGCTGGGATGTATACACGGGTACTGGGTACACATGGAGGCCTAATTATTGTAACTGTTTTCGAATTTTGTTTAATTTTTATGATCATCCATCCTTCATCTTTGGATGGATGCACCTAGGAAACATTCCGAAAAGTGTTCAATCCAGGACATCCCAAGGAAGTCCTCACAGGGACGTTTTCTGAAATTCACTGATTGGGATGACGTCCGATGTACATCCATCAAGGACGTTCCAGAATGTCCCTGTACCAGGACCACCATAGGAAGTCCTTTCGAAGACATGCCAAATACATGCCAACCAGGACATCCAATTGATATCCTAGAAAATTCTACAAAATATATCCGAACCAGGACATCCAAGGAAATCCTCGCAGGGAGATATCCTAAGATTAACCAATTGGGACGTCCAATATTCATTCATGCGGGATGTTCCTAAATGTCCCGTACCAGGACAACCATGGGACGTCCTTTCAAAGACATGCCAGAATACTTACTAACAGGGATGTCCGATGGATGTCCTAGGAAACATTACAAAATATATCCGACCCAGGACATCCCAAAGACGTCCTCGCAGAGACGTTTTATACGATGTACCGATTGGGACATCCATAGGAAGTCCTTTGGGGAAATTCATGAAAATGCACTGAATCGGACGTCCCAAGGACAATGATTTTAAGTCCCGGACATTCGGACATGATTTGTACCAAATAAGGACGTCCCTGGGACATGGTGTGCTATTAGGGATGTAACATAAAAGGTGATTTTTCGAAATCGTATGCATCTTTACTGAAGTGTAAATTACAAACACGAGAGTTTGTAAAAACGTTTTCCTTTTCAAGATATAATGCAAGAAGGCGAGAGTTCTTTCATTCCGGGGAAAACTGAAATATAAATTACCTCATTTCATTGGAACTAACATGGCTGCACCATAAACACATCGTACAATCTTGAAAACCTACCAGAATAAGTGAACTGCTTTTCTAACGGGCATTTAAACTATACTACTATAATACATACAGTCTTTTACGACACACCGTGGCATTTTTACCGTGTCACTTTTCACACGCAATAGTCCAAATCCAAATAGTTTCTAACCTTTTCCAACAGAGACACTCAAAAATGACACAAAACCCAAACCGATCTGAAACGACTATTTGAGAAAACATTACAAAACAAAATATACCTATACCTATACCAATACCAATTGGAACAGCACAGAGAAGGAATTCTCGCCTCGACATAGGCGTCGGTATATTATTTTTCTATGGTATTTCTTCAGTTACTTATTCTTACAATCATAGCAATCGATCGCCCAATGTAAAAGTAGACACATGGTATCTCAACTGAATTTTTCCATCCTGAGTAATTATGAAAAACTTCGAATTTTTAGGTACTTGATTTTCGAGTCGAAAACACTAAAATACAATGAAAACACAAATAATCACCCCGGATACTAATTATTTACAACGAACACACGGCACTGATAAAGAAATATTGTGAAGTGGACAACTAATTTGTATTCAGTCAGTCCAGCTAGCCGAGCCTTTATTCCTCAACTACTCTTGATGGCATGTTTACTATCTGGGCGCCTAGGGGCTACAGGCCCGACATGTTTATAATTATACCAGGGACGCTTTGCAAATAAAAGCACTGGTAGTATATACATTTGCCATTTGCCAGGCAGGGATTATGAACACCCCTTATATTGCTCTTATTTTTATTGCCGTTCCAATTAGGAATGGATAGACTATACGTACATACATATCACCAGACAGTAGGTCAGATCACATTCCAAAATCAGCAAAATAAACAAAAGAAATACTAAATATCTCAATGAGCTGTCACTAATATTTTTCCTTAATGATGACCCAAGTTTACTGAGTTAGAGTCTTTACAAATTGTGGTATTGTATTGAAATTGTTCAAGCCTTTATGAAACCTACTATTCATTCCAAATTTAGTATTAAGTTTTATTAATGTAAAAATTGTTATGTCAAGAGAGAATACAATATTTCTTAGTTCATTAATTATTGTTAAAGTGTCAAAGTGTATGTGAATGAATGATTCTGAAGAAAGCTCAGTACATGAGGATTTCAACACTTGGTATTTATTGATTTTTAAATAAAACTGTCTTTGTCAAAAGAGACCTGATCCTTTCTACTTTGTCAGTTCCGCTTATTGACAATTCATGGTATATTCGGATTTTGAAAAAAAATTGAAGTATTTACCAAGGCATAACTATGGTTTGATGAAGGCTCCTAATCAAAGAAATGATTTCCAAAAATTTTAGGCAAGTCCTATGGTATATCATTAATTGTCCTCACTGTTAGAATTTTAACAATATCAATATTATTGGAAAATTAATTATATTTTCCATTCATAAGCCTCAATGTTTTTCCCCCTGCTTACAGATATTTATAACAAACATTGCGGCATTCACCATTTTGCCATAGGCTTTTCTTATGTGTAATTTTGAATGAGTTAGTTTCTTTGTCCTCCAATATTATATTTGAGGAATACGTTTGATTGCATGATTTGCATCGTGCATTCGACGCCACTGGAACCTCGCCTGTGAAATGTTTGTTTAATATCATTTGTTTTGCAAACAAAGCAGTATTTCGACATTGTGTCTCACTAAACCACTGCACTATTTTGAAAAATATTTCAAATGTAACTTTAAGTTGTTTAAGCAGGACAAAACCAACGAAAACACACAGGAAAATTTTAACAACACTTCATCAACACAAAACACTTGCATTTGCGTCCTCTGATGCTTTGAGGAACGTTGCACAAGTATCTGTTAGATTTAATTCAATCCCCGTCGTGGTCTTAGCCAGGAGAGTAGTTGTTTTCTGACAGGTACTTGCCATATGAATGAACTGGTCCAAAATTTAGGAAGGATCACACTTAACAGAATAAACAATTTTCACAAAAATAGGAAATGGATTCTGAAAAAATAGATGTTGGAAAAGGTTTCTCAACTCATAGGGCCAGTTGCATAAAGAATTTAACAAACAAATAAATATTTGATTTGTTGATTACTATGGCAACGCATGTCTAAGCTCACCAGTTATATTACCTACGTTAACAGAAGGCGTTATGCAACTGGTCCATATTTATTCAAATATTCGTATTGATTCGTTGAAACTTGATCTACACAACATAAACCCCCAGGCACCAAACTTGAAATATAGTCAAGGAACTTGTTACCTCTCACGAATTAATTACTTTAGACCATAAATAAGGCTTTATTTTTGATAGCTGAAAACTCCTAGAATCCAACTAAGGAAAGAATATCATCATAAATCACAAAACTAATCCGCTATCTTGAATCCCCAAATTTTGAATAAAAGTTATTTGCTGCTAACCCGGCTTTTTATTGACCCTAGGAATTTTAAGACAAAACCGCAAAATAACTTTATGCAGCTCACAGGTACTGCATTTGCATAAGTAATTTTAAACCCTTAAAAAAACACGGCACTGTGCTAGAGGTGTTTTGTTTTGGTTCGAATGTCAAAAACCCGAAACAAAACAGTTTCCGCAAGAATTATCTTCGGTTCAGTGAATATGATGTTTACGTAGCATCGGGCCCATCTATGTTTACTTATTGATCTGAGGACGAGACACAGTAATGCCATCTGAAAACAATTAGTAATAAAAATTTCAGTATGAAATTTTGCATATTAGATACATTTTGAGTGAAATTAGTGATTTGAAGAAATCCATAGCACGCTGGAATAAAAAATAAAATTCAGTAAATCATATGGAAAAAAACTAACTGAAAATATACCGGGTGTTCAATTTGAAAATCGAAATGTTTTGTCACTTCTGGTGAAGCCGGATACATTGTTGAGAGTAACCACACCCAAGGGTTATGATAACAAAATCTATCTATCTATGATAGGGTACCATTTGTATGTATGGGGTTCAACTTAATCCTGCCTATCGAGAGGCGCATGATAGAGTACAACTACCACTGGGAATTCAAGTTCCAATACGTTCCGAATTCCTTTTCAACTTTTCTTACTTTTCGCTTGTTCATAGATGAATAAGATGAAGAAGATAGATACATACTTGATCTGTCGTTGCCAAACAAGCAGGTTTCCGGGAGACTCACAACCCGAGAATATGATGAGAACTTGTTGAAATATATATCCTTCTACCAACACACTTTCAGTTGTATTTTGTTCGGTGTCAAATTCAGCCAGCGGATCTGCCGTTGGCATGAAATACGAGAAGATGATCTCGCAGTGCTCAACGTCATAATGCCAGGAGTCACCATATCAATGAAATTAAGTTAGATGCTCGTCACCAGCAACGATTTTCTTGGAAAATCCACAATGGTTCTATTGCTATGAGTGTCCCAGATCATCGAGAATATCTGTATCTACTATGAGCCGTGGTGGTCGGCTGGTGGAGCGATCGCCTCTCAAGCATGTGGTCGTAGGTTGGTTTTCCAGCTTGGTCAACGGTCTGGTGCATGGCATCAACGTTAGAAAGTAAGGGCTGCGTCTTCCCTAGCTCGCACAAGTCTTTCGACAGGTAGACGAAGGTAACAAAGTCTGATCATAGGTTTAAAAAAAATTGTTTAAAATTGATTTTCCGGTAACCAGCTGTCCCCTTACGAACGGCAGCCCTCAAAAGTCGAAACTTGTGCGAGCCATACTCATATAAATTGGCGTATTGAGAAATATCCCAAGTAGCACTCTTATATTGGGATGATATTGGTAATATAATGAAAATATTGGCAAAATGTGACATTGACGACAAAAAAAGAATTGAAACAGCACAGAACCAAGCGATCATACGAGGTTATATGAATATATAAATTGCCACTGATAATTTGCATACGCAATAACACATTATTTTGTAGCTGCTCCTCGTCTCAACTCGATTGGAAGTCCACGTGGAGATGATATATTCTATCACTTAAAAGAGAAGGGCAAAAAGACAACCGTACGCCTTCTGTTGCCGCTATCGAATTCTTATTGGCCAGAGACCAAACGTCTTTCACTTGCTGCTGTCAACTTCTAATAATTAGTTTTTATTTGCTAAAAGATTAATTCACTAGACAGTGCGGTGCAGCTAGGCTCAGATGCATACTTACATTATTTGTCATTTATTTGTATCAATCAGATTGATACTCTGTGCGGTATGGAATTCTGGAGACGTTTCGATGTTGATGTCGTTGAAACAGAAGAGTTTGATTCCAATCTAGAACCGCTCCAAGAAGGAGTTGAAGCAGAACGTCAGAACATATGGAATTATTTAATAAAGACTTACACATTCATCAAATGATTATTTTTGTACATGTATTCACGTTTGAAATATGAGAACAGTAGTGGTTCTTCAGACAATCAGATTGTGAAAAGAATATGCGAAATAACCAAGATTAGCAGAGCTACTGTGTTTAGAATCAGAATCAGAATCAAAATATTATTTATTGTCAGAAGAAAAGTTATTTATAGACAAATATAAGAAAAATACAACAAACAATATAACAAATATGTAACAACGTAACAAATATAAAGCATGCATATCATATAATGAACAATTTTAAAATAATGCTTAAAATAAAATCTGTCATAAAAAAAAGTATCGAATATGTGGAGTAATGATTGAAATTCATAGGATGAATGCTATGACACATCACAAAAATATTCCTCCAAATCATAATAGTAGATCATTGTACATCATTGAGCCAATATATAACCGAGTCTTTGATTAAGGTATTTGATGGTAAAGGTAATTTCATATGATTGTGTTGCCGAGTTATATGATCTGATGAATAATTTTTAAATTTAATGCTCATATTGTGAATTAGACTGACTGATTCGACAATGAAAAGTGACATGAGAGTAGGAATACCATGACGTGCAAACAAAGGCCGACATGATTTCCTAAATTTTGCTTCACACAAATATCTAATAGCTCTTTTCTGTAGAGTGAAGATTATTTTAAAAAGTGTATTGCTACAGACTCCCCAAAAGCAATGCCATAGCTTAGATGCGATTTAATAAGGGCATAATATGCTGACGTGGTAGCAGTATTATATCCCAAATTGTTGGAAATAATTCGCATTCCATAGCATCCCGAAGCGAGCTTTTTGCTAAAATTTAAAATGTGTGTATCGAATTTCAATATGGCATCAATCTGAAATCCAAGAAATTTAGTGTTTTCTTTACTTTCTATAGTATTATTGCCAAGTAATAGTACATGTAGCTTGCAACGGAGGCTTAGTATATTTGTTTCAGATACATTCAATGATGGTGAATTTGAATCAAACCATTCTTCATTGCGGTCAGTCGGTGCTATTATGGTGGACCATTAAATCTTGAATAATATTAGATTATAGAAAGAGATTCAAGAATCATACTAATTGGAATCATGGTGCACCCTTGCTATTAATATTATCTACTAGATATTTCAGGAATTGAACATTAGTCAATAAATGCTATTATGGTGACTTAAATGGCGTTCAGACTAGACATTGAATATTGAATAATTTAAGTTGTAGTCTAAAGTGCACTGAAATAACCTGAAAGTTGAAAATGGACTTGAACTTTATATTGTTAATAATGAGAGCTCTCCATAATGAAGAACAAATGGATTTACTGTTCTGTAATGTGGCTGAATAAACTATCTATAACAATAATGAGGTTTTTGTTTTTTAGGTGATAAAAAGAATAATAAATTATTTGCAGGAGGTACTAAAGAAGACAAAAATGTATAATTAGAGATACCTCAAACCCATT
Organism: Chrysolina oricalcia; assembly: GCA_944452925.2. NCBI lineage: Eukaryota > Metazoa > Arthropoda > Insecta > Coleoptera > Chrysomelidae > Chrysolina > Chrysolina oricalcia. Next base: position 28,491,803 of record OX101814.2, on the reverse strand, counting down.
GACTAATTGACCATTGAGAAATTCAGAGAACTTTATAGACTGCACATTTTCTCATAACTGAAATCACCCCTTTTTTCTTGTTGCAACAAAGGCAGAAAAAAGAAATTGTTCTGCTAAGCAATTTGATTGTCTTGTGTGTGCTCTTCAATTTTATGTGCAAGGCTTTTATGAAAAATCCGTGAGCCAAAGTATAAATATGCCAATGTGCCAAGCATATCTGTTAGCAATTGCATAGAAGTAGTGACATATATTTTTAATGATAATTTTGGACATGTTTTCTCATTATTCCCACAAACATATGTGGAAAAATTAGAACAAAAGGGAATGTTTATGAGAAGGCCTAATGGGTTTCCTGGGATTTTTGGAGCAATAGATTGTACTCAAATAAGAATCCTCTCGCCAAAAATGGAACATGAGCAGAACCCAGAAATATTATTTTACAATAGAAAAAAACTCTACAGTATAAATACCCAGTGTATTGTTGGTGCTAATTTGAAGCTGTTGGCCATAAATGCTCGTCATCCAGGTTCTGTTCATGAAAGTGCAGTTTGTTCAACAATATGAAATAACCTGAAAGTTGAAAATGGACATGAACTTTATATTGCTAATGATGAGAGCTCTCCATAATGAAGAACACTAGTGAGATTTTTGTTTTTTAGGTGATAAAAAGAATCATAAATTATTTGCAGGAGGTACTAAAGAAGACAAAAACGTGTAATTAGAGATACCTCAAACCCATTGACCATACCAGAAGAGAAATTCAGAGAACTTTATAGACTGCACATTTTCTCATAATTGAAATCACCCCTTTGTTCTTGTTGCAACAAACACAGAAAAAAGAAATTGTTCTGCTTAGCTATTTGATTGTCTTGTTTGTGCTCTTCACTTTTATGTGCAAGGCTTCTATAAAAAATTCGTGAGCCAAAGTATGAATATCCCAATGTGACAAGCATATCTGTTAGCAATTGCATAGAAGTAGTGACATATATTTTTAATGATAATTTTGGACATATTTTCTCATTATTCCCTCAAACACACGAGGGAAAATTAGAACAAAAGGGAATGATTATGAGAAGGCCTAATGGGTTTCCTGGGATTTTTGGAGCGATAGATTGTACTCGAATAAGAATTCACTCGCTAGAAGTGGAACATGAGCAGTACCCAGAAATATTACTCAGAAAACTCTACATTATAAATACCCAGTGTATTGTTTGAATCGTAAGCATATAAAGAAAAAAGGCGTGAAAACATGAGACAACAAAAGGAGACAGTCATATATATATATATATATATATATATATATATATATATATATATATATATATATATATATATATATATATATATATATATATAAATATATAAATGTGCTATTTTGAATACGAACAAAATCAATTGCATATATCGCGATCATAATACAAACTATGCAAAGTACTCATGTAAAGTGTAGCAGGGTTTCTGAACTAGCTGTTGTTTCAGTCTTGTTTAAAAAATTTTATATTGAGGGAGCTCTTAATATGCTCATCAAGAGTGTTATATAATTTACAGCCAGTAAAAAAAAAAACTTTTTTGGTACAGCGTAGTCCGGTGATTCTCAGGTTGTAGTTGACCTTTGAAACGTGTATTTTGGTTATGCTTCTCAGCAGAATTCAAAAACTTATTTTTATTTTTACGTATGTATGTATGTACAAACTTCCAGTATATATAAGCTTACAACAGTTAGGATTTTGAATTTTTTGAAATAATCTCTGCAGCTCGTTCTGGTATCGATACTAGCAAGAATTCTAATCGCGTATTTCTGAAGTACCAATACTCTGTTCACATGTGCACAATTTCCCCAAATCAAAACTCCATACTTTATATGGGAATGAAGATTTGCATAGTACAATGACAGTAGTGTGCACTCACTACAGTGGTTCTTCATAAATTTCAGACTATAACAGCTACTCTGTAATTTTTTACACAAACACTCAATGTAACAATCCCAATGGAGTTTTGCATCATATGTAACCCCCAGCATTTTCACTGATTTACCATTCACTATTTCTTCATCGGAACCTTCAAAGAGTTTGATTTCATCAGTTTTGCCATTTCCAAAAAGAACAGCTATCGTTTTCCGATGATTCAGTTGTAGATTATTTTTGTCGGACCATTTTACAATATTAGCATATACTGCTTCAGCAGTAGTTTTCAGCCTATTGAGATCCTTGTCAATAACCACAAGTTTCAGTACCTACTCCAGGCAACTCTACCACAATCAAGAGCAAGACAACTCGTGGAAAGTTATCCACCTACAGCCGAGAATTATGAAGAGGTGATCGACAGTTTGAAATCTCGATTTGGACGTCTTGTCTTCCTGAAGAACTGTTGAGAGTATGGCAAAGAAAGTCCCTATATGACAGTGAATTGTCATTAAAAGACCGACTAAATAATCATATGAGCTTTCTTGGTAAAGAAGTGGAAAATGAAGAAAGGATTTCTCTTGCTGTTTCTGGTTTTCATTTCGAGGATACAAAGGAACCATCAAGAAAAAGAATAGCTAATAACAAAAATGAACAATCAGTTCCAACATCCTCAGATCTAGTGAATCAAAAAAGCGCTATGAAGTGTGCCTTTTGTAATGACACCCATCCGTCCGAAAATTGTAGTGATGCTCAAAGGTGGACTCTTGCAGGAAAATCACGTATTCTGAGTAAAGAAGGGTGTTGTTTCGCTTGCTTTAAGTATGGACATGTGTCCCGAAGATGTAGAGTTAGACTTAACTTTTCAAAGTGCAATGGCAAACATGTGGACATTATGTGAACAGGAGAGGTCGATCCAGCTGAAATGTTACGTGATAGTAAGGAACTGAGTAATTTACCGGTACCCAGTGATTCACTATCGAATCATACTTATGCAGAAGTATTTTTACAAGCTCTGGTTATAAAATTGATTGGTGAGGGACAAGTCAAACATGTTCGTGCTCTAATCGATACAGGTTCGCAACGATCCTACATTTGTAAAAGAACACCTCTTGAAATGAAATATGTTCGGATTCGAGAAGAGAAGATGATCCATGCACTATTTGGTGGAACTCAATCAGAATGTTACACCCATAAGTGTTATCATGTAACATTGAACAGTAAAAGTGATAAGTATTCCTGTAATTTTGAAGTACTTGATAAAATGTTATATGTTCTGACGTAACTTCTATCAGAGATGGTCCATGGATAGAAGAACTTGAGAATCTGGAAATCAAAATAACAGTTCGAAACAATGGGCCGATAGAAATTATGATTGGAGCAGATATTGCTGCAAAAATTATTCCTGGCAGACGCTTTGACCTTACCAGTGGTTTGGTTGCACTAGAATCCCTGCTTGGTTGGACATTGATGGACAAAGTTCCTTATGAAAATCCTATTAATCCCTCCATGTTAGTAACCACAATGTTTTCCTCTCAATTTCCTGTAAGTGACTCGTAGGATTTGGATATTTTGGGGATAACAGAACCGAATGAACAGAAATCCAAGAGAGAACATGAAGATTTAGTTATGCAGCAGTTTTTACAATCTATCACAGTCAATGGAAATGAAAGATACGAAGTCAAAATACCATGGGTTGGAGGGCATCCACCTCTTCCTGATAACATCAATATTGCAAAGAGAAGGCTCGATTCATTAGTAGAAAAACTTAGAAATGAAGGATATTTTGAAGAATATCAACAAGTACTCGATGAATAGTTGAAAGAAAGGATCATTGAACCAGTTTCTGATGAAGATTCAACTAGTGCTGTTCATTACTTGCCTCACCGACATGTTGTAAAGTTAAGAAGTGCAACAACCAAAATTCGTCCTGTATTTGATGCATCTTGCAAAGGGGAAAATAGCACATCCTCAAATCAATGCCTAGAAAAAGGTTTGAATCTCCATTCTTTTACGATTCAGCATACATCAAATTGGAGTTATTTCGGACATCAAAAAGGCTTTTTTTCAAATACGCTTAGCACCTACCGACAGAGACTTCCTGAAATTTTTCTGGTATGATGATAGTGGAAACGTTCAAATTTTCAGACATACTAGAGTCATTTCTGACGTGACATGCAGTCCTTTCACACTAGCAGCTGTAATGGAATATCACCTTCAGCAAGAAATGAGAAAAACTGAAAATGGTGCCTCGACATATCCATCATGGGTCATTTCGAAGCTAATGAAAAGTTTTTATGTTGACAATTGTGTTGTCAGTGTTGACACTGGGAAACAGCTAGATGAATTCATCAAAGTATGTCGGGGCGTGGCGCAGTGGTTAAAGTGTCCGACTTTGGGTCGAGAGGTTCGGAGTTCGAGCCCCAGTTGCGGCTGGGATTTTTTAATTTAATTTGACCGATTAAATCAAAATCAAATCTCGTGGCTGGACTGGGGTGAGTCCTGCACGATTCACTGTTGCGTTCCAATTAACAGTGCTGCTCCTAAGGTGGCGCGTGGAGTTAGTAACAAGGCCTATCTATAACACGTGGCTAATGACCATAGCAGTCGATGCCAAGACACCAAAAAATAAAAAGAATTCATCAAAGTATCTAGTGATCTTATGATGGATGCAAAATTCGACCTTAGAGGATGGGAACACACTTCAACGAGTGAGACCACTGATCATGTCATGTTGTCACCGGTGTTAGGATTGATTTGGGGTACACAGGGCGATAAGCTTGCACTCAGTCTTGAATGTTTTGGAAAAATTCAATTAGATATCATTACAAAACGTACGTTACTCTCCGCAGCTCACAGATTATTTGATCCGATTGGTTTCATATGCCCAGCAACTCTAATACCCAAACTCTTGATCCAGAAAACTTGGAAGTACAAACAAGGATGGGATGCGGAAGTTGAGAATGATATAAAAACTATGTTTCTACAGTGGGTTGATGAATTACATATTTAATCAGAATTGAAGATACCCAGATGGTTGAATTTATCTCCAAATTCCATAAATCACATTTTGCATGTTTTCTGTGATGCAAGCCAAAATGCATATGCCACAGCTATATTCTTGTGCTCAGAAACCGATAACCAAGTTCATGTGAATCTTATTCAAGCCAAAACAAGAGTTTCATCAGTTAAAAGAATGACAATTCCAATGCTTGAATTGATGGCTGCAGTGATTGGAGTTAGATTTGCCAATGTTTTTATATCGAATTTTGATATCGAATGCATCTCACCAACTATTTGTTATTGGACTGATTCTACCACAATTTCGTCCTGGATAAAACGCGAAGCAAACTGGAAGACATTTGTGTGGAATAGAGTTCAGGAAATCAAATTGTTTTCAAATCCGAATTCATGGCACCACGTGATTGGTAATGTTGATCCTGCTTATCTACCATTTCGAAGTTGTTCTCCTTGAAAGCTATTTGAATCCCGTTGGTAGGAGGGTCCATCTTGGTTGAAAGAATCTTCCGAAGAGTTACCAAATCAACTACAAATTGACTTCGACGAAGGTTTAGTAAATGACGAAAAAAGACAAGGAACAACTTCATTGATAAGTGGTTCATTGTTCAAATCTGATGATTGGTATTACAAATATTTCTCGAAATTGAACGATTTCGTGAAAATGATAGGATGGATTTATTTTCATCTGTCTTAATAGAAATGAAAGAAGAAGTGGTCAATTAGTTTTGGGAGAAATTAAAGATGCTGAAACTATTTTGATGAAACTGATCCAACGAGAATGTTTCTAAGGTATTTCGGATGAGGAGTTGTCTTCTTTATGTCATTTTGAAGATGAGAATGGAGTTATCAGTCTAACTACAAAAATTTCACATCGTTCAGACTTTCCAGAATTCAAATTTTCCATAGTGTTACCGAACAGACATCCTGTAGTTACTCGACTGATTTTTGACAGTCATGTTGAAGTCTGTCATATAAGAGTACAAGGACTTTTGGGTATAATGAGAGAGAAATTTTGGATGCTGAGTGGACGACGCGACGTGTGATAAGATCTGTAATCCATCGATGTATAATATGCAGGAGATATGAAGGAAAAAACTTGAATACAGCCCCTACCGCATTACCTGAAAATAGAGTCAATGAAACTTCCACTTTTGAAATCACTGGTGTAGATTTTGCAGGTCCACTTTTCCTCCGAAATGATAGAAAAGTATGGATATGTAATTTTACATGTGCTGTGTATAGAGCAATACATTTGGAACTGGTTTCGTCATTATCTACAACATTGTTTTTGGAAGCATTCAGAAGATTCGTCGCTAGAAGAGGAAGGCCAGCTGTTATTTATAACGATAATGGAACCTCTTTCGTTGGAGCAGAAAATGCCTTCAGAAAACTTGATTGGGCAGTCATTTCGGAATATAGTATAGCTAAGAGGATCGTTTGGAAATTCAATCCATTATCAGCCCCATGGTGGGGAGGATGGTGGGAGCGGCTCATCAGAATTGTCAAACAAATGCTGCGTAAAGTTTTGGGAAGAGCTTCTCTTACGTTTGAGGAGTTGTCTACGATCCTATGTTACTGTGAGTCTGTGATAAATACAAGACCAATTACTTATGTTGCCGAAAGTAGTAAAGATTTGTTGCCGTTGACTCCAAATATGTTTTTACATAGTAAGAAGATGAATGTTGAAGTTCCCGATGTTGACCTCATAGGAACAACTTCCTTGAATAGGTCCATGAAATATAAACAAATATTGAGGGATAATTCGAATAGAAGATTCAGAAACGAATATTTAGGAGAACTAATGCTTCATTCAAAAGAGGACATTGTACTCATGGGAAATGAGAAGTCGAAGCGTTTAGATTGGCCATTAGAAATTGTTGAAGAAGTCATTCCAGGAAGAGATGGAAATGTTCGATTAGCCAGATTGAAAACTACTATCCGTCAATTAATGAGACCGTTGCAGAGGATATATCCCTTGGAAATCAGGACATCACATTAAAGTGATATTGATTTTGAGACATCGACATCATTTTTGAATGTCTCACTCAAGGTGGGAAGATGTTGAGAATTTCAATTATATGGATTCCGGTTCATACTGTATTTCAATTTTCGATTTTTTTAATATTTGAAAGTGTTATATTGACCAGTGAATAAAAGGCTGGAATCAAAGAACTGTACAACTTTATTTTCGCTCAATTAAAATAACGAAATTCTAGCAATTTCCAATTGAAAAACTGTGTCTTTTCTCTTGTTGTTTATAATTTTCTATCGTGTTTTGTCACTATCTAATGTCACGATTGTTCAATCATTTGTTCAATCATGTGTTGAAAAGATATATATACATAATAAATCATATCGGAAAAGAAAGAATGACATGTAAATAGTTAGACAATTAGTAAAAAACATTCAATTTTGAGTACCGTTTATTTAGTACTTTGGGAAAGATTCTTCAATTAGTTCTCAGGCAGTCCTGAGGATGAAAGTTCTTCAGACGTTCCTGGCTATTTCTTCACCGGGTAGGTGACTGCATAGTATTCAAATCTAAAATTGAGTATACATACCCTTTACACCCTTTGGAACCATGGTTCTTGACACAAGTTGGAGGAAGAAATCATGACAGAAATGTGGCTAATTATAACATAGCCCATAGATCAATCAGAAATATTGTGGAAAGATTTAATGGCATAATAAAATCAAAATTTAGATGTTTGGCAGGAAGGGCATTGCATTATAAGCCTGAAACTGCAGCAAGGATCAACGCATGTGCTATATACTATATAATATTTGCATTGACCGAAGAGATTATGAAGAAATTGTTGAAAATATGTATGAGGATTGCTGATTCGTGAGCGAATAATCAATAACCATTTTTGTTCAGTTGTAATTTTTTATTTCAATAAATATCATAAGTATCTTTCTCGGTATCTGTTATATTTCCAAAAATTGTAACTGAAACATCTGCAAGAATCTGAATAGCATCTGCTACTCTTTCGAAAGATCTTTTCATTTTGTATCCTGTTTTGTATACATGAAGACTTTTTTTCCGAATGAGTTTTGTGAAACTTTGCTGAATGAAATATTGGTATTTTGTTTCTTGATGCTTTGGTTGGCTCCTGAAAATTTAAAGTGTGGAAAACTATGGCCTTGTATATCTCAGGGCATGGTAAGGACATGATTAGAATTGGATTAGTTACTTGTTACTTCAAACATTTTCGAAACTATCGAAATCAAACTAACCAAAGACCAAACTATAAACAAAGAGCAAGCACGAAACCGAACTTTTCTCGTTAAATTAACGTTTCTTGTAATGTAGGCAACACTGGGACGGCTATATTCACTGTTGTGAAAAACCAATATCTATTAGATATTTCAGGAATATCAATAAGTGCACCGTAATTGACCATTCTGTTGTATGTTGATATTTTCAGATTTTCAATATTCAATATTCAATATTGAAAATTATACACGGTTCACCATAATAGCACCGAATATCTCTGGAGTAATTCAAGCCGGATAAGTTGTCGACCATCTTGTCAAACGAAAGAGAGACGGACAGATACACAGAACAGAACACTATCGTAGATTTTTTATTGAGTTTTGTCAAGAAAATAAGGTGCCGACATCAGGAATGATTCATGATAAATCACGTGAATGTCCAGATTATGTTTATAAATCGTCAGATAATTTTTGAAACATTTTACTCGATTGCGGTTTCAAATACAAAAAATTGGATGAACGCATGCTTATAATGGAGTTAGCACGAATCTTGTCCATCGACAAGATTATTTGGGAAAAATAAAGAATATCAAGATGAGAAAAGAGACACAATGTATTTTGACGAGACGTGGTTTGAAATCCATGATGTCGTTCAATAGACTGCACTCAAACTATGCTAGATTTTTTTTTGTTTTCGATATTGTTTATTACAATGGGAAGAAAATTATAAAATTTCGTTACGTAATAGGCGACAAATCATTGTTTGTGATTTTGTATATAGAGTTATTTCGATAGAAAGATTTTTTTTCGTACGCATGTTGTATGGGAATAGAATTTGGAAGAAAAGCCGTAAAATACATTCATAGTGTAGTATAGTATAGACATATCATTCATCAAACATTTTAGTTAAATTTTTCTTCATATGTTTTATTATTTTTGTTCGTATGATCCTAATTGGACTTGGAGTATTTTCATTGTATAATTGCATAGCATACCTAAGTATTATTTGAGTTCACTGATTCATTAAATGAAGACTACACTATTCTCACGAAGTGGCCGTCTATTACATTGTTTACACCAAGCAATAGAGCATGAAATGAGTGAGTTTTTAACAAAAATACTAGTAGAAAACCGACTATGCCATCACATAGAAGACAGTCCCTAGGTATATTCTGTTAAGTTTTCGACTCTCAACTGTCATTTATTGATTCGTTATAAACATTTAAATAACAAAAAACGTGTATCTTGGTAACGGAGAAAAACTGGAAAAACCGGAAAATTTTGCAATTTTTTGAAAAACTAATAACTCCGCCATTTTTCAAGAAGTAGGATTGGTCTTTCTCATGAAAGTATTGAATCCTGTGTAGTTTATATGTGCACAAAACAGGCGCTGACGGATCGTTAGTTTTGGCACAATGCAATTTAAATTTTTCTTGCAGCGTGCCTGGATGCTCTGTGATAGCCTGATTTCAATTTCTCGAACAGATCATAAAAGTAGAAGTATAGTACTACAAAATGTATATTCTCATTTTGCGCTACAATGGTGCGAAATGAGTGAAAAATGCCGAGTGGTAGGAGAGTACGGGAGATGAGGGGGATTCTTCTAATGAACGGGTTGAGGGATAATACGCTTCCCCTCATCTCCCGATCACTTCTTCCACTCGGCCTCTTCTACCAGCTCAGCCGTTTTCAATCAAGTTTGCAAGCATTTGTCACCTATTTTGCAGCATTTAAGAGTGAAATGAGAATAAACGTTTTGTGCTAGTATACTTCTACTTTCAAAGTATGTTTCAGGAATTGGAATCGGACTATCACTTGAGCATCCAGGCACGCTACAAGAAAAAAGCAAAAAAAAATCAAATTGCAATTGTGCCAAAATACCTGATTTGTCAGAGCCTTTTTTGTGCACACACAAAGTACACATGATTCAATACTTTCATGAGAAGGACCAGCCCTATTTCTTGAAAAATGTCATAGTTATGAATTATTCAAAAAATCGTTAAATTTTCTGGTTTTTCCGGACAGGGTTTTTCCGGACAGGGTACTAAAAATTTCATTTTGTTTGTATTTCAATTACTACAATTCTTTCCATAGGAGCAACCAGATTGCTCTATTGGTTTTCATTTTATAAGCAAAACAATTTTAAAATACTCCTTTTTTGTTATTTAAATGTTTGTAACAAATTAGTAAATGACAGCTGCTAGTCGAAAACATAACAGAATAAACTACAGACTATACTCCATGTGATGGCACCGTCGGTTTTCTACCAGTATTTTTGTTAGGAAAAAATGCTCTATTGATTGGCCTATGTTGTGAAGCAATAGTCATCAACCAATCACAATCTGCTTTTTGGCGAGTCCATCGTATGACATGAACAACTTGAATTCAGTCATTTGAAAGAACTTCACAGTTGAACCTGAGGTAGTGTTGTACCACCGACGTTGAGTTTTATTTCAATAAAGCAGCAATCCAAAAGGTCACGTTCCCGCTCAACCAAACAACATTTCGAGGTAATCCACAACAATACATGAAAAGTTTATCTTCTGTTGTTTGTATTTTTCATTCCCACCTCGAATAGTGTTAGCTAGTTCCGAAGAAACTGTTATTAATCTATTTCACGGGATTGTAGGTTTACGCAGAGTCCATTTGATATAAATTAACGTTTACTTTTCGGAGTTGTGGTTTCATTCACACCTATTTTTGCTGTCATGAGCTATGAGTTCACGGCAGTTCCATCGAGGGTATTCCCCAAAGTGGAATAAGACTTCAGGAAACATATAACCCTACCCCTGAGAGAACGTGATGATGAACTGCAGTTCTTCTTGTTTTCCTCCTGAATTATTTGCATTAATTCAAGCCACCTTTCACTTCCAAGCCCATACTTACATGGTGGTGCGTTATTCAAACACATGATTCGTGGGCTAAAGTTCAGTGACGAATTGGTTGGAAAGAAGGGCATGTATGAATAGGTTTTAGTTCGACATTGAAAAAATGAACTGACCAATTGGAAATACCGATATCTCATTCAGTTGAATTCTAAAGCAATTTTTTGTTATCAAAACTGAGACTGAATGACAACCCAAAAGTGGCTCAATAAAGTGAACGGTGAATTATTACAAAAAATTTTTCAACGAAAAGGAAAATCCTCTATTGTTCAGAGAACATCGTGAGAGCGTAGGGAAAGTGGTATTTTATTTTTGGATTTCTACAGGCTGTATTCCTCAGATGACACGTTATTTTGGTATAACTGATGATATTACCGGGCATTAAAATGGAGGACTCCATTGGTATGGATCCTCCTGACATAATCACGCTGGCTACTGGGAGATCGGCTTTTCTAGAGAAGATACAAGTTTTGGTTTTGCTATTCAGTGTGTTTTTATTTACATGGCAGAATTTTTGTATAGTACTGCACAACGACTATATATTTGCAATCTCGGTGATCAGTATGATTATAAATGCAATCGGGTCCCTACATTTAATTAAATTTTGACCTGTCAAAATATTTCATAGGACTTCATTTTATTCATTCAATTCTATGAATTGAATTATCAAGCAATGAAAATGTTTATCATAACCTGATATTTATTTTTCAACGACCAAAGTTTCCTACCAGAACTGAGTAAAATTGTATCATAGTCCTGAACTGAACAACAATTATGAATCTGTGAACAAATAAAAATAACCTGTGGTAGAAGTCCATTATATCTCAAATAAAAATAGTTTAGCTCTCATCCACTCATTGTACAATCATGTTGGTTATTGTGACCGAAATGAATAATACAGTACATACCTCTAGTTGTTATTTTCCTAGTTACTTTATGGTATTACTATGTTTCTAATTGATGACGGTAAAGAAGGGAGAGGGGCGTTTGAAAACCAGTCAGTTTGTGACTGTCTGCTGGTTTCACATTTCGGTAGATATGGTGCTGAACATACGTTCTGCCAAGTTTGACCCGCGAACTAGGTCAAGATCCAGAGCTATGCCAAAGACACGAAAATCGCGTTTTTTTTTTTCGGCAGAAAAAGAAAGTGAGAGATGTTTAACAGAGCTCGTCGGAACTTTGGTGAAATCCTACGGATATTAGGAAAGTTGAAATAACTGGGTTTCAACCTAGACTCATGAATCCCTTTAAACAAAAATTTGGAATTAGTGCTGACGAGGTCAAGGACATCACTGATAATGGACAGGCTTTCCTTTGGCAGAATTTGGGGACTTGGATATACACACCATGTCTTTGGCTTTCCATAGTGATGGTGAGGGCCTTCATAACGTGTGGAGCCCTACTGTGGTACCCAAAGGTAGAACAACTGACCAGAGGGATAGTAAACTCGACAGAGGGAGGGTGGCTTGTTTACAAATATTGGCTATGCTCGGAATCACTGGTGCTATAACTGCAATAATAAATGTCTTTTATTATTCCACAAATTATTGCACTAAAAATATTGTTATAATAATGAAAAATCTTACATTTGTGAAAAAATTCTCGGAGCGAAATTCAGACAGTATACAAAAGTATACCAAGGTCTGCTCTTCCATTCAACTCCGATACATTCGAAAATAATCCAAAATTTGCATGCGCGTGAAAAAATGAGTTCGATAACAGTACAGAAGTTATTTCTAATGTTGTTACAAATTTTGGTAATTTAATAGCCATAGACGAACTTTCTGTTTGAAAGATGAAGGCTTATCGTACTTTACTTTTCTTGTTATAGAATTGTATAGTTTGAAAATACAGTAGCTGAACGATCTCTGAAACAGGGCAGATTTTTGCAAGGGAAGGGTTATTGTGTTTTTAAAACGAATATTTCTGATATGGATATGATATGATATTTTTTTGAAGAGATATTGTGGTTCTTTGTCAGTTATGATTGTGTGATAAAGGGTGAGAGACTGAATAATGAACCGGTTTTTCATAGTCAGCCATTTCAAGTTCGGTAAGGTTTGAGAAATATGATCGAACTTTCGTATGCCAAAAATGAATCTAAGACAGGAATTTTGTACTTTTTGTATTCTATTCGAATCAATGTGATTTAAGCAAGTAAACTTGCGAGCAAAACGAAAAATGTGATAGAACAGGTGTTTCACAGAGCTTTGCTTTTATTTCTCTAGTGAGATATGTTCCATGAGAATATAACATTCTCAGGTTTGAATATGCTTTTGCAAACAATTGGACACATGCTTTTTGTATCTGAAGGAGTTGTCCAATATGACACCCAAGTTTTTCGCTTCCTTTACCACTTCCAACTCTCCGTTGTTCAATCTGATTTTAATTTCAAGTTCATATTTCTGACAGAGCTTCACAGGGCCAAAAAATAAAACTTTGGTTTTGGTAGGATTGAGCAGTAGTTCGTATTTCAATGTACTTTCATATTAGTCCAAGACCCAGAGCTTTTAACCTGACATTAAATCCCATGTAAATGATTTTTGGCACAAAGGTAGATTAATGATAGTACTTTAAGAAAAAAAATTGATCTACACTCGGGCTGCTCCGGAAAGTGTCGAAAATTCCAGGAAAATACTCCAAAATCGATATTTGGTTAATAACGTGGAATGAGTTGAGAATTTTGCTATAGTGTTATGAGCAGAGTTGTAGAGCGCAAAATTTTGGACAAAAAATGTATGTACATATATTTCCAGAAAATGCTTCCTGGACGAGATAATAAGCTATCATCGTTGGTACCAGATTTGCGCGCAAATTCCTCGAAAAATGACACGGTTCCTCCTGACGCTCGATTAGAATCACTCTAACTTATTTGTTTTTTTAATGAATCTTCATAAATCAAACGGAATTTCAATGGAAATTCCACAAACTTTTGAAATATTCAGCTAGCCGTAGAAGAGGTTTCCAGTTAATATTCGTGTATTAATAAACTAATTGTTAATAAGTAAACGATGGAATCGTATGGATTTTCATAATTTTCCAGCTGATATATCTAAATCAATGATGCCCTGTAAATATTAACCAGCTGAAAAGGTACAAAATCACAACTTTCGCTCTGTAAATGTGAAAAATAATAGTTAAGGTTGTGCTCTATCTCCTGGTGATATTTATTTTTGTCATGGATATCTCAGGCCATTTTAGGATTGAAATAACAGTCGGCACTTTTTAATACCAGAGACCAAGTCGGCTCAAAAATGGCCGTTCGGCAGGGTGCGCGGCTGTCAACTCAATTAGCTGACGTTTGCTCATGCCGGCGTATTGTCACCATAGCTTCGTTTTTTGTGCTGTTTTGTGAAAAATCAGTGAATAAGTTTGAAATAAGTTTAAAAAGAAAAGTATTTCATCATGTGCGACTCTAATAATTGTAATATCTGTCACCAAAGTTTGGAAAATGGTGATCAACCACAGTTTCATCAGGTATGAAAACTCTTCGTAGTGTATTTCTTGAAAGAGATGATGGAAGATACAGAACAATTAAAAATATCAGAGAAGTTAAGTAAAACTCGAAGTCGTCTTCACAATATATATTTCAACCCAATGTTGAGGGGAGGTATGTAAACGCAAGTTTCACAAGAAACTTAAGGGTTTGCGTTACATAAAATTCAAAAACATGTTTTCAAGCATAGTATTGCTCATCTTCAGTTGAAGTAATACAGGGTTAAACTGAAATTAGGGCCAACACATTATTATTAAGGGGGAATGGTTGGGGACCATTCTAATAGTGGAACCACCATCAGTAACATTCGTAATAATTATTGAAACAATTTGTTGAATATCAAACACCAATTTCGTGTAGCGCAGAATGAAAAAGAAAGAATAAGCTTGAAAAGGTCGATAATAAAGACTTGATTTCAAACCGTAGCGTCCTTTATCGGCGAATAGAAGAAGCTGTTAAGAAATGAAATAATATCAAAATAATTCGACAAATTCGACAAATTGTTTCAATAATTATTACGAATGTTACTGATGGTGGTTCCACTATTAGAATGGTCCCCAACCATTCCCCCTTAATAATAATGTGTTGGCCCTAATTTGCGCCACACATCTTCAAGTTTTTATACATTTATATTAAGTTTTTACACTTCAATTCTCCATGCCATGTGAGTATCCATTTTGAATCCAAGAATAGGGAAACAACGCGTACGTTTATAGAACTGTAACTAGTCCTTAGAACTAAGAATTCATAACTTCTACTCGTTGACTACATAATTCTCAGGTTTAGTTCTAAGTCTTGAGTTTAGTTTTTAGGAAGGCGTGCATAAATAAACCATCACTTCTATTTAAACATTGGTCCAACTATGTGAATGTTGTCCGTGACATTTTGTTGACATTTGTTCGGTAACATCAAAAAAATTATATCAAATTTCCTTGTAGGATCGTAACGGAAATAATGGATTACTTGTACTTATTTTCTCGGTATAACAAGGAGAAAAATAACAACGGCAATGAATGAGTGGGCCGTTGATACATCAGGAAAAGAGTGGAGGATAGATGGATGCAGGCAGTCAAAGCAGATGATATCGGGTCCCGACATGGCAAGGACGGCCAAGATACTGAAGCTGAGCCGCAAAGAACTCCGACTGTTGGTGGGAGTTCTAACCGGCCACTGCGGCCTCAGGAGGCACCTGGCTCTCATCAGAGTTGAGGCAGACCCACTATGCACGGAATGTGGGGAAGAGGACTCCTTCCACTTCCTGTGCGAATGTGGTATTTATGGCAGGCTCAGACAAAACGTCTTCGGAGCTGCCACTATTAAGGAGGAAGAATTGCACTCGTTGCAATGGAAAGACATTTCGACTTTCAAAGAAGGTCCAAGAGGTTCGAGCAGGTATCCGACATGGGATGAGTGAAGATGCCGGGGATTGCGAAAAGGGCCCACTGGGGCTTAGTCGCTGACGCTTGCGTCCCCCACCCATTATTATCATTACCATTTTACTTACTTCCTAACTCGCCGTAGTTCTTAAAACACCACTCGAGCTCACGCTCGTTGTATTTCGCAGGCTACGTCTCGTGACTCAGAAGTAAAATAGATTATTTTCGATGCTTTCGTGATATCACTACTGATAATAATATGAAGCCAAATAGTCAATGAAAATAGAAATTCAGGAACCTGTGTATTCAGCCATGCTATTTTTCATCCTTACATTCTCACATCTCTATATATGGTTCTAGAATATATTCAGTTGTATTTGCCAGTAGTGCCATAGCCAAAGGGAGGGGGACAGGGGTCCTGCCTCTTGAACTCGAAATCTTTGACAGTTTCTTTCAATCTGCAACATATTACTAGGTATTAGCATTGTTTAAATAGAATCAGGATGTTCAGTAAATGCATGAGGAATCAGCATTGGAGCCAAACGCGAGTGTCATCTAGCGTAATAAGTTACAAAAATGAAGATTTGATGTCGTTTTAATGCATGGTCCTTCAAAAAAAAACTGTTTTTGATGCTTTACCATTGTTTCAATCAAGATACGACATGACTTGGAGGCCAGATCTCTGAAGTTACATGACTTGGATGCGAGATCGCTGTCGCCATCTACATGTATCCAATTGTAATGTATCCATTGAGTCCAATATGAATCTTATTAAACAATGATATTAGACTTCTTATACTACCACTAACCCCCATGCCCACCCCAAAGGAAAAGTTCTTACTACGCCACTGTTTGGTTCACATGAACTGTTTCAATTTCAAGATACACAATGAAAGCTCTTTGCAAATTCACCTCTTTGCAAAGTTGCACGTCTCAGGTGAGATGTAGCAAACTAAGTATCATCTACACCCCGTTATAATAAGTGTAAATCCTGCCTGACTCTCTTCGTCCACTCGTTTTTTAAGTATTTCATCCTCTTATCAACTCTGCAACCACCCATACTTTCGTTGCATTTTCTGCAACATGTCACGTTCATGCAAATTTCTGACAGATTTCGTGGTTTATTCTTGTAAAGGATAACGAATGACGTTACACGGAACAATATCTCTATCGGAAACGTGCCTAAACAGATATGCTGATAAGTCTGCTGATTTGTCACTCCTTTAACACGTACCCTGAATGCATAATGTTTTCAGTGTTTGCGAACACTTCGAGTATTTTGGTTGAATGGTCCCAGTGGCTCTGTTTGAATTTATAGTTTTTCCGTTCTGGAAGTTAGAACACTTCAGAGCGCACCAGGAAAACATCGCAAGAAAAGGACCCTGCACGGAATATATGGGATTTTATTGCGGAATTCAATGAAACTCTGGTTTGTTGTAAATCATGACATGTCGGTTACACTTTAAAAACAGGGTAATTTTAAAAGTAGTAACAAAGAAAGAAAATTAAGTTATTTCATCACAAATTGATACTATTTCCAGTTCATGCTCGAGATTTGGCTTGAATATGTGATGCCTCTGAAAACGCAACACTATTATGATCCAAAACGGTACTTATTCAGTTATCATCACAAACGTACTTAAAATATACTATTTCGACGTTGTTCACTTCAGTTATGAAAATTGAGATTTTTTTCTAGTTCGATTTCGAGATTTTTTTGCTGAGTAATGTTGACCATTCTGAAAAGCAATAGATACAGTATTTCACCATAGCGGGGTATTCAAACAAGTACTCACAGTCCTATTCCGAAGTTATTCACTTTATTATTTCAATAGCAACCTTGAAGAACCATAAATGTATTTAACTTTCAACGTTAATATGTAAAAAACCTTCAGCCAAACTATTATTTGTGAAGTACAAGGGCATTACAAATAGTAACAATACGTATGTATCTGACTACTTGATGTGTATTTCAAGAAACTCTTCTTCTTCTTCCGCAACAGCGACCTGATATTTGGTATAGTTTCTATGACTCGAAAATACTGTGACTCAAATAAAACCATATTCATTGAGTTTCGTATCAATATCAAAGCATTGTCTTCTATTCCGGTCCATATTATCCTGTATATACATATCATGATGAAGACAGTCACGACTGGAAAACTCCAAAAGTTAGATTATTAGGGGCTTCTATTCAAGCCTGGGAAAATCAGCCTGATGCCCGATGAGGTTTTGACAAATTTCGCGACGTTTAATCGAATTATTTTGTTCTACGAGGTTTTTAACATGTTTTAACAAAGCCTTACGACGCATCTCGTAAGCCAACTCGACTGAGGCATCCTGCATTATGTTGTTCCTGATATTCATCTATCATGGCACAGACTACTGTCTTTCAAATGATGAATTTGAGGAATCGGGAAACAGTCTCTCAAAAACATATAAAATTTCCAACCACCAATATTTTGAAATTCGTTCAAAATCTCACTGTTCGTGACGTTGAGAAAGAAGAAAATGAGCTTCCTGAAATAGTATGAAATTTTAGCATGCACATCAATTAGTCAAATAGGTACATAAGTAGAGATACTTTCTTCAGGGACCTTGTATTTCAAAAATGTAAGTTTGGCTTGAGGTTTTTCACAAACTAACTTCAAATGTTGACAATATAGTTCTTTAAGGTTGCTATTGAAACGATGTAGTGAATAACTTCGGAATATGATATATTTGAGTACTTTTATGATAACCCCTGTATGGGGACAGACTGCTCTTGTATCAAAATAGTGTTGCTTTTCTAAACGGCCAACATTACTTAGCCAAAAATACTCAACGTCAAAATAGTACATTTTCAATACGTTTGTGATTCTTGAGGCCACCTATCGAGGTAGGTGACTAGGGCTAACGTTCAGTCGACTCTTCGACTGAAGATGATAGGAAATATTGAGAACGTTATTCATTATAGGGCCTTGATTTAGTTAGTCACTGTCTACCGGTACTGTGTACCGGTGGAAGGATATTGAATAAGAGTTGCACTCCTCCGATACGCTAGCACCATTTTTGGAACTACTCTCATCTCCATAAGTGTTGGATAGACAACTACTGGCCTGCTCGTTAGTACAGCTCACTTGGAATAGTTTCCAAGTGAGCTGTATCTTACCTTACTTACAATCGACTGCGTTACAAACCCAACCCATAACGCTTAACATTTAAAAGCACGAGGTAAATAGTTACTGAGTTTCGAACAATAAACGCTTTGCCTACTCACATACAGGGTGTTCATTTCAGGACTTCCCGCTCTAATTTTTTCGAAATGTGTGAATTTTCAATAAAAAACCCGAAACACATCAACAAATGTATCGAAGGGGACAGACAAGTTTTCAGAAAATTAACGCGCCATCTTTCATCCACTGCAAGGAGGAACTACCAACTTCTAAATCTTAAATGCGAAGGAGTATCGAGTAATTCTTCATTTTAAAGGTCTTTTCAATTTCTACATTCTTCTTTTTTAAATTGATTGTTCCGTTGTCGAAATATTTAGGAAATCTGTTTGGTGCTGCGTACCATCATTGAACTAAAAACTGTAACTGTTTTTTCTTCTGTTTACTTTCAACCATTTTGTATTCCAAATGATGCCTTGAAAGGTATACAAAAAGTGTACTCGTTAAAGAAAATAAAAAAAAATATTCAATTGTTTTCCATAGTTACCAGTTGTGTGATAGTTGTGTGATAAAGCGATTTATTAAAAATGGTTTACACTTCAGCTGAAAAAGTTAAAATAGTGTTGATTTACGGCGCCGAAAATCAGTTTGCACGTGGAACTACTGCAATATTTGACGAAAGGCACCCAGATAAGAACCATAGAAATGTAATTATAATTTACTGACTATTATAATTAAATTTCCATGATAAGAACACCTCCCAGCGCTATGTCCTAAATCTGAACGCCAAATTTACTCAGACATGATCTGTTCCAAATTTAAGAGATCAGCCAGAAGTTTTGACTCAACCCACTCAAATTGAAGTGTTAGGTTATTTTGGTATAAATCCTAATACTTCGTTACGTACCATTTCTGCTGTCCACAAAATTACAAAAATTACTGAATTCCATCACTGTAAAATGAAAATATTTCAAGAGTTGAGTGAAGACGATTTTGACAGACGAATAGAATAGAATATGTGAAAAATATTTGCTTCTCTGATGAGTGTTCTTTTTATTTCACGGATTTGTCAATAAACATAATTGCAGATATTGAAACAATGAAAATGTCAATGTGTTTGTTGGATGGTATACCCAGTATCCCTAAAAACTGAATATATGGACCGGTTTACTAGAAAATCAAGTAATTGATCCATTGTTTATCAATGGGCGTCTAAATGGTGGGGTGTACTTTAATATGTTAGAAAATACGATCAATCCGCTAATTACTGAAGTAGTTGAAAGTCAACTGGATAGAGATGGAAACACCTTCCTTGACGAAAATTAGTTACATTTCCAACAAGATGGAGCTCCCTCATTATGTGCTTCGTGTCCGTCATTGGTTACACAACGCATTTCCCGGTGAATAGATAGGGCGAAGAGGACCCACAGACAGGTCCATGGATTTAGCACCATGTGATTTCTTTTTATGGGGACATTCAAAATCAGTTGTTTACACACCCTCACCGCAAAATTCACAAGAGCTTCAAAAAAGGATTACTGCAGAATGTCAGGCACTTTGAACAGAAGTGTTTGAAAATGTGCGCCACACATTTGAGCAGCGGTTATACTATTGTTTGCAATTATCAAAGTGACAGTAGCGTTAATTATTGTAATTCAGGTTTGAAGAAAAAGGAATGGGAATAAACAGTTGCAATTTTTATTCCAATGGTATAGGAAGCAGCAAACAGATTTTTCTAAATATCTCGACAACGTATTGTTCAATTTCAAAAAAGACCTTCAACATGAGGTATTACTTGATACTCCTTGTCAAGTCTCTATAACTCACTTGATATAACCCTCTTGATATATATATATATATATATATATATATATATATATATATATATATATATATATATATATATATATTTATATATATATATATATATATATATATATATATATATATATATATATATATATATTTATATATATATATATATATATATATATATATATATATTCTGAAGTACCCACACCCTAAAACAAGGTCAAATACGATCTGAAAGTTGAAATATCATACCAACATGGATGTCCCAAGTCATTACTAAAAGTGATACTGAACATCGAAATGAATAACTGATCCCAGCAGATGATTAATGTCAATGTTAGAGCCCCGTTGAGAAACCAACATTGATAGGTTGAATCATTGGCTATATTTGTCAAATACTGAAAAATTTCACTTCATTTCACTGTAAAATACGCGGTTTTTTATTAATTCAACATTTCTCTTTCTCTATAAGGGATTCAGTATCCATACCTCTGATCATTTATATTAACATTGATCATATTCTTATAACCCTGTCTAACTTCACTTGTTTCAATCATCTGGTATATCTCTCTCTTCAACTTCTTATTCAGAACCCACCACTAGTGCTACAAAGAAATATGTCAAATTTTCGCATGCCCTCATTGTCGAGCCAGACATTATGCTATTATGGAAATTGGAGAGCCATATATTCGAGAGCCCTAACCTACTTTGACGCGAAGACGTCGCACTTGAGTATGAAAAAGAAAAATAACCAAGTCGTTGTTTCCGCCTTTCCCACTATCTATGCTCTCCATATGGGTAGACCATCACTATAAAGAGAAATAATCGTAACTATGAGATGGCTTGCGCTCGTTCTTGAAATATATTGGGAATAGAGGATGATGATAGTAAACATCGTCTTCGCTATAACGCATATTCAATGTATTCCGCGCTAGCCATTGAATTAAGAGGACAATTTAGTGCCTCGTGGAGATGTTGACTTCAAACTCAAGGAAATCTGCTATCCACCGGCCTTTGAGACCCTTCCAACTAACCATTGAATACTGGAACAATCGTCACAAGAAATATTTTCTTATAGAGTCCCCCAAAGTTAGTGCATCTTTCGAAATTCACGATAGATTTTCAAACAGTTAACAGTGGCATACCAATGAACGTAAAATTGCTAGTATCTGAAAATGGCCGCGACTAAACTACCTTCATTTTTTAAGAAATCAAATTTTTTGAAAAAGTGTAGTTGCACAGAATAGCAATATCTACTCAGATACTAGAACTCGGGAAGAAGGAACAATAATTATGTTAGTCATAATTTAGGATTTTTCGGGTTTTCAGGCCGACGTTGATCACGAGATATTCTGGACGTTTCTCAAGAGGAAGTTTGACATAATGACAGTTACTCAGTTCACTGTCACACGCTTGAAATTCGTTGTTTCATAAAAGATTCGTGAATTGGCTTTCTCACTTCTGATTGGTCAATAGAAGATTTGACCATTGACTCAACAGCAATTGATGGAATGCATACAATACGTTCATTATATACAGTCAAGGACCAGAAAACTCAAATATTCAATTCACCATAGAACTTGAAGAAGAGAAGAAACTAGCTTTCTAAGACGTTCTCATATCTCGAATAAACCGACTATTGGGACATAAGATATGTAGAAAATCAACAAACACTGATCAATACCTCAAACCAGCTGAAAGTAGAACTTAATCACCCAGAAAACTCTCTTTCTTCAAATGGGTGCAAAGAAAGAGACATTGGGAGGTGTATGAAACACGGATATTAGATGAAAGATAGAAGAATCGACAGTAGTGTTGTGTTGAGTACGACCCTGTTGAAAAAAACACTGCTCGTTGCTAGGAGATAATATGTATTTGAATAGAGATTGAGATATTTTTTTTTTACTGTCACTGTCACATTTTCAATTGGAATTGTATATTTCAATAAACGTGAAATTCTCAAAACTTTGCACACAATTACTTAACATGGTCCTTCGAGCCGGATGGAACACGCATTTTGCTGAACGCCGGCCGCACAGGTTAGTGCCTTCCTTTCCTTCCCATCCTATACCTAGTACGACTTTTATTTGACATCTACGATATCGCTACTTTTGAAATTCATTTACTTTACTTACTGTGAATACGTACTGATTGGTATTCCAATACTTGGTAGATTTAGCGTTTATATTTACTTATATTCATTCATATAAACATGTCGAACTTAAATAAAGTAAAACGCACATCTGTCAAAGGTTCATTGACAAGATTCATTAATCACTTCAACACAGTCAAGGACCTAGAAAACGTTAACATTGAAGATTGAAATCGTCGGTTGAACAAAGCCGAAGATCTTCTAGAAGAGTTCAATAACGCTCAGCTTGCAATTGAGGCTGAAGACCCTGATTTTGATACCAATTTTCCGACTATTCATTCGCCGGAACGTCTGTCCCTACAGGAATGTGCTGCAGACAAAGTGAAATCTCTGCAAATATGCAATGATAACTATGAAGTCGCATGGAAATTACTAATAGATCGTTTTGAAAATGAACAAGCTTTGATTAAAAGCCACGTTAAGGCTCTATTTGAAATTCCTACACTGAAAGATGAATCTTATCAAGGTTTGAGCATGGTTCTTGACGGCATTGAGAAAAATTTAAATGCTTTAAAAGATTTGAAACGACCTACTGACCAATGGGATGATCTTATCATTTACCTTGTGACGGCAAAATTTGACAGCACTACAAAGCACGAGTGGGAATCTCGAGCTGATTCTAAAAGGATTCCGACTCTTGCAACTTTGTTGGAATTTTTGAAAGACCGTTGTCGGATTTTGTCATCATTGTATTCTGAATCTACAGAGGGATCTAAACATCACGCGACAAAATCATTTCAAAAACATTCAAGATCTTTCACAACGACTTCAAGCAAGATTATTTGCGTTTTTTGCAAAAATAGTCATAGCTTGTATTCATGCTTCGATTTCAATAAATTAACAACAACAGAGAGATTCAACACTGCGAAACGATTAGGACTTTGTATCAATTGTTTAGGTTCTAATCATCGTACTAATGACTGTAAGTCGGCAGGCTGCAAAAGGTGCGGCAAAGTTCATCACAGTATGTTACATTTTGAAAATAACGAGAGAAGT
Source organism: Chrysolina oricalcia (assembly GCA_944452925.2). NCBI lineage: Eukaryota > Metazoa > Arthropoda > Insecta > Coleoptera > Chrysomelidae > Chrysolina > Chrysolina oricalcia. The sequence continues at coordinate 28,467,796 of OX101814.2, read as the reverse complement.
GAGAATAATACTTCGGTTAGTGATGGTACATCGAATAGTACGGGCGTTTCAAATAGTACGAGTGTTTCAAATAGTACGGGTGTTTCAAATAGTACGGGTGCTTCAGGTATGGCTGGCAACAAGTCCAATTTACAACATTCCCTTTCCACTAGTATATCTACAACATCACAGGTTTTGCTCTCTACTGCAGTCATCACAGTTTATGATAAATGTAATAAACCGCACCATTGTAGAGTACTGCTGGATAGTGGTAGCCAAGTAAATTTTATTTCCGAAAAACTTTCCAATCTTCTTCATTTGAATAAGCATTCAATAAACATATCAGTAACGGGTGTGAATCAAATGCAAAACAAGGTTCAATTCTCCGTTTCACTCAAATTCAAATCAAATATCAATAACTTTGAAAAAACTATTTCTTGTATTGTTTTACCACATATCACTGATTATTCACCTTCTCTACCTTTGCATTTAACAGAACTGAACATTCCTAAGAAATTAACCTTGGCCGATCCTAATTTTGATAAACCGGCTCCTATAGATTTACTCATTGGTGCTGATACATTTTGGGACCTTTTAAGTATTGGTCAGGTGAAATTAGGCAATGGGCTTCCTATACTACAAAAAACTAAACTGGGTTGGCTTGTATCTGGTCCCTTATACGTGAAAGGTAATAGTTTCAGAGCACACCATTGCACTGTTTCAACGAATAATAATAATTTAGAAACACAGATTGTTAAATTTTGGGAATTAGAGGAATACCCAAAAGATCAGTTTTTGTCTGACGAAGAAGATTATTGTTTAAAACACTTCAAGGATACCATATGTCAAAATGAGGATAGCCGTTTTGTTGTAACCATTCCATTTAAACAACATTCCTCTCTTCTTGGTGAATCTAAAGCTTTCGCCACTAATCGTTTTATGAATCTGGAAAGGAAACTCGAGAAAAATCCTGATTTGAAATCACAATACCATCAATTCATTGAAGAATATATTCAACTTGGTCACATGTCTCTGTCAAAAGATCAGAACGATAATTCAGGTTATTTTCTTCCACACCATTGTGTTGTGAGAGAAGACTCAACTACTACAAAGTTGCGAGTTGTTTTCGATGGCTCAGCCAAAACCACGTCAGGTGTTTCACTAAATGATATGATGATGGTAGGTCCCAATATCCAGGATAATCTGTTTTATATTCTGTTGAGATTCCGACGGCACAATTACGTTTTGAGCGCAGACATTGTTAAAATGTACCGTCAAGTGTTAGTACAGGAGGTACAATGCAATTTTCAGAAAATTTGATGGCGTTTCAATCCCAACAGTAACATTGATGTTTATGTCTTAAGAACTATAACTTATGGACTAGCATCGTCAGCATTCCTTGCAATCAGATCATTGCAAGAAATTGCACATCGGTATAGACACGAATTTCCAAAAATTTCTGATATTATTTTACATGACTTTTATGTCGATGATCTCACCGGTGCTCAAACTATCGATGAAATTACTTACATAAAAGAGAATATTTCAAAACTTTTATTATCACACGGATTTTCATTAAGAAAATGGATTTCAAATGCCACAATCTTCTCTTCTGAAACTAATTCTAACGTAATGCATATAGGAGATAAAGAAGAAAGTAAAATACTTGGATTGTTCTGGAATCCAGTAAACGATTCTCTACAATATTCTATCAATACTACTAATAGTTACCTCAAAATAACCAAACGTCAAATTTTGTCATTGGCCTCTCAGATCTTTGATCCACTAGGATTACTTTCGCCTGTCACGATAAAGGCAAAGATTATTCTCCAAGAACTTTGGAAACTCAAGTTGTCGTGGGATGAGTCGCTCCCTAGTTACTTATATACTGTTTGGTCTGAATACCAATCACAATTACAATATCTGAATTCCATTAAAATACCTCGACAAACAACATGCCCCAATCCTGTATCCATACAGTTCCATGGCTTCTGTGATGCATCGCAGTCTGCCTACGGTGGTTGTGTTTACATTCGTTGTAAAGATGTGTTAGGTAATTCCACAGCCAATTTACATTGTGCTAAAACACGTGTAGCACCGTTAAAGATTCTGACAATTCCTAGACTCGAGTTATCAGGGGCACTTTTGCTTGCTGAACTCATGGATAAAGTACTCTTGGGTAGTACTGATGCCAACAACATTTTTTATTGGTGTGACTCTACAATATGTATTTCGTGGATTAATACTCCTCCGCACATACTAAAAACATTTGTGGCTAATCGAGTTTCACAGATTCAGAACCTTTCAAAGCCTGAGTCATGGAAACATGTAAGCACTTTTGATAATCCTGCCGATTTACTGTCACGTGGATGAACTCCACTTGATTTAACAAAATCTGAATTTTGGTTTCATGGTCCTCTATGGCTAGTCAAACCTGAGTCCAATTGGCCTTCTCAAGAAACAGATACGAGTCTCATAACTACTGAATTTTCAGAACATCGTAACAAACCTGTTGCATTTGTCAATACGACTGATGACTATCTTTCATATATTTTCATCATCATCAGTTCACGTTCATCTCTGATAAAATTACAGCGTATATTCGTCTACTATTTGAGATTTTTGAATAATATCAGACACAAAGATAAGCCTAAACTGCAAGGTTATTTAACAACAAACGAACTTGATGATTCACTTTATTTTCTTATTCAAATTGTACAGCGTCTCGAAATTCCTGACGAATATTATAAATTAACGCACTCCAAACCAGTACATAGAAAAAGTAAACTTCTAAACTTAAACCCTTTTTATGATGAAATTAAAAAAGTTATTCGTGTAGGTGGTCGATTAACCCAATCTGATTTTGAATTTTCGAAGAAGCATCCTGTAATTCTTCCTCGAAACAGCCACTTGGCTATAACGATTGTTCGTCAAGAACATATTAGACTTCTACATGCAGGACCTCAAGCTCTTCTGGCATCGGTTAGAGAAAGATTTTGGCCATTGTCCGGTCGTAATTTGGTGAGAAAAGTCGTGCACGACTGTGTACGATGCTTCAGATGTAAAGCTAAACCTCAAGAGTATATCATGGGCAATCTGCCTCCATCACGAATAACTCCGTCGCGTCCATTTTCCTTGTGTGGAGTAGATTATGCGGGACCTTTCCAACTCCGTGATAGAAAAGGCAGAAACTTCAAAATTATCAAGGCATATATTGCATTGTTTGTTTGTTTTGCCACTAAGGCTATACATTTAGAGGTCGTTAGTGAGCTCACATCAGAATGTTTTTCATCATGTCTGCGTCGTTTTATGGCTAGACGTGGTAAATGCAATGAAATTTATTCCGATAACGGTAGCACATTTGTAGGGGCGAATAGTGAACTCAAACGTTTTCTAGAATCCCTGGAAATTTCCATAACTGATCAACTATCAACTGAAGGTATTCAGTGGCATTTTATTACACCCCATGCTCCACATTTTGGGGGTATTTGGGAAGCTGGCGTAAAATCCACCAAGTATCATTTGAAACGTGTAATGGGTAACGCATCCTTGACTTTTGAGGAATTTACTACCATCTTGTGTCAAATAGAAGCTTGTCTTAATTCCCGTCCACTCTATCCTATGTCAACCGATCCCAATGATACAACTCCTCTAACTCCGGCACATTTTCTCATTGGAGAAAGTCTTACAACGATACCTGAACCCAATTTGTTAGACGTCAGAGAAAACCGACTCTCAAGTTTTCAAAGGACACAACAAATAGTGCAGCACTTCTGGTCCAGATGGAACAAGAAATATGTATCGTATTTACAAACTCGAGTGAAATGGAAAATAAATCATCAGCAACTGATCAAAACTGGTTTCATGGTGCTCATCAAAGAAGACGGACTACCCCCTTTGAAGTGGAAGCTGGGTAGAATACTTCAAATTCACAAAGGTGCCGATGGTTTCATACGTTCTGCAACCATCAAAACAGCTACAGGTGAACTGAAACGTCCAGTTGTCAAGATCTGCGTTTTACCAAATCAACCCTGATTTCATGTTGAAACCCTGCAGTGTTTCAAGGCCGGGGCTATTATGTTGTGTTGAGTACGACCCTGTTGAAAAAAACACTGCTCGTTGCTAGGAGATAATATGTATTTGAATAGAGATTGAGATTTTTTTTTTTTACTGTCACTGTCACATTTTCAATTGGAATTGTATATTTCAATAAACGTGGAATTCTCAAAACTTTGCACACAATTACTTAACAAGTAGTCCTAAAGACAGAGAACCGAGTAGCAGTAAAACTATCACTGGCACAAGAAAGGCATTCCTACCCGTATATTTGAAATCAGCGAAGGACGAAAGAGACGTACTTAGCTCATTTCGGGGTATACCGCATTCCAGATTTTTTACGGAACCACAAAACGTTCCGTCAGTACAAGAATCAGAGAGAACAAGACCAGTGGTCCGTCAAAACACGCGGAAAAATTAGCTATTGTAGAACATGCTCTCAACAACGATAACCACAGACTGAAATTCGAATAATCCCAGGTTATCTCTACAATTGTTTTCGTTGGTATTTTGTTATTTCTATTAACCGATTGCACCCCACCGCGCAACCCTCAGAAGTCTTCGGGACACTTGTGTGAGCTATGGCCGATGACCATGCGGAGATTTGAACCCTCTACATTTTGCTTGAGAGGCGAACGCTCTATTAGCACGGTCACCACGGCCAATATCTGCATATTACCCTCAACTCCTAAAGAAAGCAATTGGAATCAAAAACACTATAACAACTTCAACAGAACAGAAGAAAGATTTCTACTAAACAAAGCTTTGCTAACCGTTCCCTAACACTATAGACCAATTAGATGAAAGAACGCGTTCTCACAAGTATTTATTCAGACAACGAACGCCAACCAGTATACAGTGAAAACAGTCTAACTTTCATGAAAGATAATTTTCTAAACCTCAAAAAATATCTTCAAAGTAACAAATATCCATCAGGTCTAATTTACAGAATTATTTACTCGAACAACATAACCTTGTTAACAGAAGACAAAATATCAGACATGAAAAATTCTTTGAAATGCCGTATGTTAAGGACTTTCCGAGAAGATGTTATCAGTACTAATACTATGTTTTTCCGTCGATTCTCCGAGGAAGACGTTCGAAATATTATAAAAGATTTAAAAAAACTCCGAATCGTTCGAGGATGATGAAATGGCATATATTCTTCTCCAACAGATTGCTCTATGAATAATCAAACCAATAACATTTCTAATCGATATGTCTTTGGAACAAGATATTTTTCCAAATGGGATGAAAATATCGAAGGTCATACTACTTTTCAAAAAAAGTGATTAATCAAATATAATAATAATAATTTTTTTATTGCCATGAATGAATGAATGAATAACAGAGCCATCACACTATGCACCAGAACATCGAAAGTATTTGAAACTGCTGTGAGTGAACAACTGCTGTTATTCTTGAACAAAAATTCAATACTTTCACCGGATGAACACGGTTCTACAAAAAATAAAAGTACCAAGACTGCCCTGAACAAGTTTGTCAGTGAAATACTTGAGACTTTCAAGAATAAATCTGTCACTATCAAACGAATGTTACTAGCCTACACAAGAAGGGCCTTTTCTATAATGGATGTAAAACTTTACTAATCTGCCCTCACGTATGAAAGGCATACGGACATTCCAAAAGTTCAAAAACGAACTGAAGACATTATTAGTAGTGAAGTTTCTCTATTCTATGAACAATGTGCATGTCAATTTTCATATACATTTATATATAGATTTATGTAACTATTTCTTTCCAGTGTGTCCTAATTTATTTGGACACTATTTCTGTAAACAATGTGATATTTTCATCAACAATGTTTTGATGGAATAAAGAAGCTATTGTTCTATTATTTTGGCATCGACTGCTATGGTCATTTACGATGTGTTCTCTGTAGGCCTTGTTACTTACTCCATACGCCACCTTAGGAGTAGCACTGTTAATTGGAACGCAGTGAATAGTGCATTATCATTACCATTATTAGTAACTAGCAGAACTTAGTGGCTGCATTCAAAAATGAAAATACCATCAAAAAACAGAATGATCAACAGACCAAAAGATAAATAAAAGCTCGTATCAAAGAACGCGAAAGAGGTATCATGAGCGGGAAACCATCGACTTCTAATCCAGTATCTTTGGTACAGCATACCAGCGTTGACCAACTCAAATTGGAAGTTACACATATAAATAGTCGGATCACAACATATAAGAGTGGATTGTCGGAATCCATTCTCAAACGACTGTCCCAGATCTCAGAGATAACGAGGATGTGAATAGGTTACACATTCCTCTCTCTTTCCCATCAATCGGATATCTCGTTTCAACATTGAAGTATTATACTAGAAAACCTATCTGATGACGTTTTAAATTCCCAACGAATCAACTTTTTTTTTTCCTTGGTGTTTTAGCCTCGGATCTTCGAGTAATTGACAGTGATTTTCTTATTTCCAAGAAGCTTTTGCCACTTTTGACATTCCGCAATCAATGTCGGTAAAATTATCTTCAGTAATTGAGACAAATTAAACCCATCTCAATAATACCAACTACACCACTGGTATATTTCCTGTCTCCCGACTATCCGAAATCCGCATGGAGGATGATTTGTAGTAGTGACCCAGATTCAAAATTCAACCTGAAATTTACGATCCTTGTCAAACAAACGCTTTATTTTCGAAGTAGACTTTCTCAAAATACCAGCAAAGTTTTTGATGCATTGATTACAATTGGAAAATATTCCGCTCTGGCGAGAAAAAGTTGGTAAACTGTTTCAATTTGAGCTGTTATGGAAGTATTGGTTCAACAACAGATGAAATATTAGAACTTGAAATTGAGAATATAATCTGATTACACTGAAGTGGCAATTCTTGGCAAACACTCTCGCTATTCGACGAGAAAATGAATATAAACTATATAGTGTCAAAGGCACAAAAAGTTTTCCCTGACTAAAAGAAGTGATTATAAAAATTGAATGAGTCAAAAATGTTTTCAATAGAAACATGCATTTTAGAATCGTTAATTAAAAACAATTCATTATTTTCAATTGGATAATTTAGATTATGGTATTGAAGATGATTTTTCTCAACTATTCTACTCATGCTCAGACAAACATTTGTTCAATGGTGGAAATGTTTGTGTTGAAAATCGAAAACACTAAAATGCACGAAAGACGCGCTCTGTATTGGTAACTGTAGGAGCGGGAAGTTTAAAATGACAAAACATTCACACGTAAACTGATTCGAAAATACTTGATTTATTAGTGTACCTAAGTTAACCTGAATGATTAACCTAAATTAAACGTCAATATGAATTAAGAGAGCCGTTTCGTTGATTATATCATTCGTGAAATAATCTTAACAAATACAATTCCTGTTATAATTATCATAAATTCCTCTTCTTTTACAGAAGAAATTATGTTGCTTTATTGTTGATTATTGAATTATGTTGCTCAAGACACCATAATGTCTATGTTTGAGTTGCCTGGTGCGGATTATAGGCTGGTGCCAAAACGAATTTCAATCGCTTAAAATAAGAAAAAAATTACCAGGCAAGAACCAGGTGGAGAATGTTGTTGAGTATCCAACTTTGTGGAGATATCAAAATTAAACACGAAAACACTCAAAATAGTGAAATGGGGATGTAGGCTGATGACGGTTTTTTGCAATTTGGGGCAAAACATTACTTCTCAGCTGAAAATGTATTATGGTGAAGTTGTAGATAATGAAAAAATTAAAAACTTTTGTCTTGTACACTTTTCGACATAACCCCAAATTAACCGTCAAAATGGTGAAACCCCGATTTTTCAGTATTAAATTTTTTCTGGCGTATCAATGATTTGAATTACATGAAAATTTGTATTTCTTGGTATCAAATGATCATAATTTCTCGCAATTCAGAGGACAAATAATTTTTGATTTATGAACATTTTTAGATAAAAATACCCATATGTTCCACGAACAATTGTTCTGTTTTTTGTTTATTTCGAAAGTCTATAAGTTATCATTTCAATTGTTGTTTCAATTGTCTACTCTGAAACGGTCTTATGTATCTTGGTGGTTCATTGAAACCGCTTAAATTAGAGAAAAACCGACAAGTCTTTCTGAATCATAATTTTCTCAATATTTTCAGTGATTTTCAATAGATGTTAAAAAAGAATAAAAATTATATCAATGAATTAATTTCGTGGTGTAGTTACGTATTCAAATATTATAATGCAATGAATTCAACATAAACTTCTTTTTGTTGAACAAAATGATGAAGAAAGTCTGAAATTATTGAAAATATTGATAAAATCATGATTCAGAGAGACATTTTTCTCAATTTCAAGCTGTTTAACGACCAATAAACCTCCAAGACACATAGACCATTCGAAAGTAGACTTTTCAAAAATTAACATGCTCACATGAATACCTTAGAAGTACAAAAAATATCAAGACAATTGTTCGTGGAAGATAAGGGTAGTTTTTTCGAAAAATGTGAATAACTGGAAAACTCGTAGGCTTCTGATTATCGGGAAACTTATGCCTATTTGGCACAAAAAAGACATATGGCTACAAATTTTCGTCTAAACCTAATCAATTATACTCGAGAAAAAGAATAATAACTGAAAAATCGGTTTTTTGCCATTCTGACTGTTGATTTGAGGTTATGTCAAAATGTGTAGAATAAAAACCTTTTAGATTATTTTATTATCTACAATTTTTCTATTGAATCAATTTCGCTAGGTCAGGTTTCGCCGCAAACTGCAAAAAAAACATTTTCAACCCCTAAACTGCATCCCCATTTCACCATTTTGAGTGTTTTCATGTTTAAATATTTTTTCCCAGAAGTTGCAACCTCAAAAACATTCTTCACCTCGTCCTTGTCTGTTACTTCTCTTCTACAACTATTGAAAATTGTTGAAAATATTGAGAAAATCATGATTCAGACAGACTTTTTCTCAATTTTGAGCAGTTTAATAAACCTTCAAGTCACATAGACCATTTGAAAGAAGACATTTCAACAATTGGAATGATCACTTTTACAGACCTTCGATATACAAAAAACACCAGAACAATTGTTTGTGGAAGATAAGGGTGTTTTTTTTATTTTTTCGAAAAATGTACATAACTCAAAAACCAGTCGTCTTCTGAATTGCGAAAATCGTGATAATTTGACAACAAAAAAGATATATTCCTACAAATTTTCATGTAAATTAAATCATTTATACGCGAGAAAAAATTTAAAACTGAAAATCGGTTTTCGCCATTTTGACGGTTAGTTTTAGGTTATGTCGAAAAGTGTTCGACACAAAAGTTTGTGATTTTTTCATTTTCCACAACTTTGAATCCGAACATTTTCCACTAAGAGGCCACGTTTCGCTGCAAATCGCAAAAAAACCTTTTCAACCCCTAAACTGCATCCCCATTTCACCATTTTGTGTAGTTCCATGTTTAATATTTTTTTTCCTTGAAGTTGAAACCTCATCAACATTTCTCACTTGGTCGTTGTCTGTTACTTTTTTTTCACAAAAGTTACATGCACCAGTCTATTAAGAATGATTAAATAATTCAGCTAACCAGTGCCGTGTTTTTTTCGAAAATTATTATCATTTCAACCATATTTTAAATTACTCAAGGGGTAACACTCGAAACTATTATTCCTCAGTTCTCAGATTTGGAATTCTTCGATGAAACACACACACACAATCAAATGGGATACTAGTCTATCATGAGAGAAATCACCTGTGAAATTTAAAAGCTATCTATGATGATTTAACCAATTTTTTGTTCGTCAACCACAGTGGATGCGCTACATCATTTAATATTAGAAACCAAGAAAACATAATTGTGCTTGTCGTGGGAACTGAAGCAATGCAGTGTTGCAATGTTACTCACTCCGAGTGCAAAATCGCTGATTGTCGTGTCTACTTGTGTCCGATTTGTCTTGATTGTATACGTATTGCCAAATAAATACCCACTGCGTAAGTCGAAAAAACTAACATCATCCCTCGACATAATCCATTTTCTCCAGATAATTCAGTTATGAACCGTAACAGTCCTAAATACAGAAATTTTATACGACTTGGCACTGGTGCACGTATGTATGTCAACAGTCAAAACAATGTCAGATGGAATTACAACAGTAATCGTTTTTCGACAAGTTTCGTAAATTGGACCGTTCAATTTGCCAGCGAGTACATCAAGCAAATATTGTAAATTGTTACGTATGGTGCATTGAATGAAAATGACACGGCTTGTATTCGATAATTTTCGAGAAAATTTCCAAATAGACGCCATCCAAACTTGTGAACGATTTTGGGTTCGATTCAAAGACTTCGTGATACCAGGTCATGTTTTTCAACTCACATTGAACTAGCAGTGAATCGTGTTGTTGCTGTTGATGAAGCAGTTTTGCACCTCCTCGAAGAAGATCTAACAACAAGCAGCCGTGTAATAAGTCGGAGACTTGGTTCAACGCAACTATGGTATGGCGTATTAGAGCACAATTTGAACATTTGCTTCAATATGGTGACATGAAATTCTGTTGTGCTGTGTTATGTATGTGATTTGAAACTATTTTATTTATTTTTGTCATTTTGTAATGTGAGCTTGCACGGAACCACGTGGGCAGTTTCTATCCAGTGGCGGCGCGTCTCTACAAATCAATCAGATAATTTGTTTTTTCCATTTTTGTAATAATAATAATAATAATCGCTTTTATTGACAGATAATGGTGAACAAAAATGGTGAACATGTGACATTATTTGTCACAAGGCAGAGTTAGCTCTGGTTCGGACTCAGTGAAGAGACGAACAAGTGCTTTCTTCCACTCAACCTGATTTCTGACCTGTGATTTCTTTTGGTTTTCAATTTCTTTTGGTGAGGAGAGCACACTGATAGATTTTGTCTATGTGGCGGTAAATCACCCTGTATATTAATATTTTTTCCAATAATGATTGAGAACTCTTCATTCAAAATATTTGAAAGGAGCTGATTTGTTATGTATATGGTTTCCTTTAATCACATACTTCATCCTTATATTATTATTCGGATACATCACATCTAGAGAAAAGCCCTTTTTTAAAATTGAGTCTATGCTGAACCTATTTTGTTTCCTCCAGACATTTTGTCTGTTTGAATCTACACTCCCCGACCTATGACCGTACTAACCCTTTGGCGTTCCGATCCTCTGATCTAGGTCTGGGACCTTCATACATTTCATCTACTTGAGTTTATAATTTTCGGCCATTGACCGTTCTTTGGCCTCCGAATTCCATTTTTCAGGTCTTCGAGCTTTAGACATTTCGCCTTCTTGAGTTCAGACTTCCCAGCCTGTGGCTGTCCTGACTCTTTGGTCTTCGGATTCATTGATCCTGGTCTGTTACCTTCAGACATTTCGTTTTCTTGATTTTACACTCCCTTGCCTATAGTCGTACTGACCCTTTGGCTATGATCCAGGTCGGTGACCTTCACTCCCTCTTTTTTGCCTTGTCATTGTCGAGTCAAAATTTCTTTGTGTTTCACTCAGTTGTTGAGAGTAGTTTTCCATGATATTGAAAACCAAATAATATTTCCATGCGAAACCGGTTTTCTCAACTGAACTGTGTCTCAAACTTGGGAGATGTATATTTTATTTTACTCAACAAAATTTAAACCTGGCAAATAAAATTCCAACCAATATATAACATTTCTGCTTTTTTCCAAATTGTTTTCCGCTTCGCCAGCGTGATATGCTTGGGTTGGTTTATCGAATAAAATATGTACTTACTGTGTCACGGTCTAACATCAACTGAGCTCTCCACTCATTTGTATCATCTCCGTGACTCAGTTAATATCGACACATTTTATCACTACATAACTCAATTTACTACAATAACTACTAGTGTATTTTCGTTTTTTCCTATAAACCATTCATGATTTATGCAGTGAGGTTTATGTTATGAAACGTTCTACTCATATCCCATTTCCGACCAGTGATAAATTCAGAAGATTATTACTGCCACTCACTTATACATCTTGGACAATTTCTATAATTATTTAATTTCTGGCCTTACTATTATCAAGAAAGACATGTTTATCAAATTGTAGCGGAGCTGTCACCAACCTGACAAGAGCTGTCATCGTATCTGCAACACTGAACTTAATCGTTATTATTATTCAAGTTTTACTGTAATTCAATAGCATTTCAATAAAAAATAAATGAGAAAACGTTTATCACAGATTAATTCTACATAAAAACACAAAAATCTCCTTGGTCCTTTCGAGCAGGGATTGAAATTCTGCAAATACAAAGAACGTCAACCAGTTATCTTCGTAAGTCAATCAAGAACATATATTCAAGCAACCAGAATCTTCGTCGATCCATAAACAGAATCATCAAGCAAGAATCAAGATCAATAATTAGCGTCGAATATCATAATTTGAGTGAGTTTTTTTCTGATACACCTATTCCTTTCCTTGACTTATCCTGCTTACTTTTTCGTTTAGGAGGTATATTAACTAGAAACGTTGCGATATTATTTTTTGATTATTTATTATATTTATTCAATTACTTTGCTAAAATGACTTCTACTCAAGGAGATCAATTGAAGCAATTGATTATCAAACGAGGTGTAATAAAGGGTCAGCTTACTAGATTTGGTAATTATCTAAATAATTTTCATGTTGATGATATTCAAAATTTAATAAAACGCCTCGAGAAAATCGAATCACTATGGGATGATTTTTCAGCATGTCAATATGAAATTGAAATCTTTGATGATAGTGGTATACAAGAAGTTTAAAGAACAAATTTTGAAACATTATTCTTCGAGTTAAGTGCTTCTGCACAACAAAAAGTCAATGATTTTCATAAACTAGATTCAGAGCAAGATAGACAATCTGTAAAATCATCTCATTCGAATCAAAGTTTTCAGAATCACTCGATAAACTCTCAGTTGGTACTACAAAATACTACTATAAAATTACCTGACATGGAGTTACCCAAATTTAATGGTTCTTATTCTAACTATATGCAATTTCGTGATTCTTTCAAGGCTGTGATTCATGACAATCAAACTCTACCTAAACATCAAAAACTTCTTTATTTGAAATCGTGTCTACAGGGTGATGCCTCAAAAGTTATAGATTCCCTGAAAGTCACTGACGCAAATAACGAAATTGCTTGGAAATTAATCAAAGAGCATTTTGAAGATAAAAGGTCTATGGACAATCATTTCAAGGTATTGTTTGAACTTCCTGTTTTAACCAAGGCAACTTCGGAATCCCTGAAACAAATGTTGTCTACAGTTCAAATTGAAATCAGATGTCTAGATTTATTAGTGGGTAGAACTGATGAAAACATGCTTTTATATCTATTAGAATCAAAATTAGATCATGCAAGTAAAGTTGCTTGGGAAGCAGTAGTAGAACAAGACCGAAATGAGGAACAAAATCTTCCTAATTTCGAAAAATTCGAGAAATTCTTAAATTCTTAAAATCTAGGTTTAAGGTTTTAGAAAATGCTAACAGTCAGGTAGTAAGTCACTCGCAACAGGGTTTTGACACAAAACATAGCAATAAAGGATACAATCACAAGCGTATTGAAAATAAAGTAATCCATTCTCATGTAACATATGAAATGAAATGTAAATTATGCACTGAAAAACATTACATATTTCATTGTCCAAAATTCTTAGCATGACCAGTTGCAAATAGATTGTCTGAAATAAAAAACCTGAAACTAAGTTCAAACTGTCTCAGATCATCTATTTCCCATAACGTGTCAGAATGTTCTGGTTCAACATGCAAACATTGCAACCTAAAACAAAACTCTTTATTATGTTTACGTAACACAAACAAACCAACAAACTCTGACAGCAGATGAGTACACCTTCTACAAGTTCCGATCCAATCGATACAATGATCGTCACACATTGTTCTCAAAATAATATGAAAATAATATGAAAAAAGTGCTTTTAACTGCTAAAATCCTTATTTTTGATAAAAACAATAAACCCATCACATGCAGGTGTCTTCTTGACTCAGGCAGTCGAAGTAATTTCATTTGTGAGGACTTAGCAAACAAATTACTTTTGATACTGATCAAAAGCAGCATACCAATCGCCGGAATCGATCAATCATCCTCATATATCACACAAGAATAAAATAATTACACGATGGTTTTTCTCGTAACCTCACTTTCGTAGTGCTAAAAAATATAACAAATTTTTTTACTCCTCCAATCTTTCGATCCTAGTTATTTGAAAATTCCAAATAATTTGACGTTGGCAGATCCCGAGTTTAATCAATCTCAAAAAATAGACATCTTACTTGGAGCACAAATATTTTTCGATCTTCTCTGTATCGGACAAATAAAGTTAGGAATAAATCAGCCTATAATGCAAAAATCGCATCTCGGCTGGATTATTTCTGGCACTACCCAAATTAATCATCCACTGCAAAAAAGTTGTTTTTTATCAGTAAATAATGATGATGATATCCAAAATAGAATAGAACAGTTTTGGAAATTAGAAGAAATGCCACAGTCTCCATTTGAGAAATATACAACTGAGGAACAATTTTGTGAAAACCATTTTTTGCAAAATACCAAGCGTGATGACTACGGTCATTTCGTTGTATCATTACTTTTGAAACCAAATTATCAAGACTTAGGTGAGTCATTAGAAAGCGCCAAGCAAAGATTTTATAACTTAGAAAGAAAAATGCAAAAAAATCCCGATTTCGCTCAGTTATTTATTAATTTCATGCGCGAATACGAGAATTTAAATCACATGAGGCTTCTAGTAAAGATGAAATTGATACAACCGAAACAGTGTACTATTTACCGCACCATGGGGTGTTGAAAACTACGAGTGTTACTACAAAATTACGAGTAGTTTTCGACGCCTCAGCCGAAACTTCTTCGAATTTATCGCTTAATGATGTTTGTTTTGTAGAACCCACCATACAGGACGATTTATTTTCAATTATGTTACGATTCAGAAAACAAATTTTGTTATAAAAGCTGATGTCACAAAACTGTACCGTATGATCAAAGTTGGTGCAAAGCAACATAATTTACAAAGAATCGTTTGTCGTGAAAATAAAAATCAGTTGCTTCATTTTGCCTTAACTCGTGTCACATACGGTTGTGGTCCATCGGCATTTTTAGCAATAAGATCTCTTCATCAAGCTGATATAGAAAAACACAAATATTTTCCGTTATCTTGTGATACCATTTTGACATATTGTTACGTTGAAGATCTCATTACAGGCAGTGACACACGAGAACACAAGAAACTATTGAAGGATGAAATAACCGATATTTTGTCGTCTTTTGGTTTCAGTTTGACAATGGATGTCAAATGATTTGAAAATTCTAAATCCTTCTGATCAAAACCAAATTCAACACTATTATATTAACAATGACCACACTATAGAAACGCTAGGTATACTTTGGAATCATATTCCAGATTGTATTCAATATTCGGTAAATATCGATTTTCACCAAAGAAAAATATGAAAACGAGTGATGTTGAGCATGATATCTCAAATATTTGATCCTCTTGGATTGATAGGACCAATTGTAATAAAGGCAAAAATTATGCTTCAGAGTTTGTGGAAATTACAAATTACATGGGATAAAACAATTCCACAATCACTGTATATCGAATTTTTGCATTTCATGTCCGATCTCAAAAATTCAAATCTAATATCGATACCCAGGCATATTCTGAAAACGAGTTACATTTCAATACAACTCCATGGATTTGCGGATTCGAGTGAAAAGGCTTATGGATGGTATGCGTATTTTTTCTCAACAGATGAGTTTGGTAATAAAAACTCGCATCTAATTTGTACAAAATCACGGGTAGCCCCCTTAAAGATAGTAACTCTTCCGCGCCTTGAATTATGCGGAGCATTGTTATTGGCCAACTTAATCGATAAAATTCATAAATCTATTTAAATTGAAATAAACAATATTTTTCTTTGGACTGACTCAACAATTGTCTTGTCTTGGCTGGCACGTGAACCGTCTCAGTTGAAAACATTCGTAGGTAACAGGGTTGCGGAAATTCATCGCCTCGCACATAATTTTGAATGGGGTCATGTACCATCAGCTGATAACCCTGCAGACTTTATCTCGCGAGGAATAGATGCAGTTAATTTAAAAAATAACCACCTGTGGTGGTCAGTACCAGACTGGTTACTCAAAGATAAAACTCATTGGCCAAGTTTTGATAAAACTAATTTAGATTTTGTCGAATTACCTGAATGTAAGAAAAATGTTTTATATAATTTTAATACAGTAAATAGTTGGTATATTTTCGAAAAGTACTCTACATTCTCAGCTTTATGTAGAACAGTTGCCTTATGCCTCCGATTCATGAATAATTGCAAAACAAAAAGGGAACATCGACAGATAGCGAATATAACTACATTCGAACTCAATAATGCAGTTAATACATTGGTAAAGGTAGTCCAAAATCAAACATTTGCAAAAGAAATGTACTATTTAAATGAAAAACGCAGCATTCCAAAAAATAGAAAAATTTTGAATTTGAGTCCTTTCCTAGATCCTGAAAATGAATATTAAGAGTAGGCGGAAGACTCGCTCAATGCTCCTTAAAGTTTGATTAAAAATTTCCCATATTGTAGCACGGTGATCTTGAATTTACTAAACTAATTATACGTCATGAACATATCATTACTTATCACGGAGGTGTTCAGAGTGTTTTATGCAACATTAGGCGCAAGTTTTGGCCTTTGAATGCCAAAAATGTAATCAAGGGTGTCCTTCGACATTGTGTCAAATGTTTCAAGGTAAACCCTACCAGTTGTATTCCTGTAATGGGAAATTTACTTGCATCCCGCATCACCCCTTCACGTCCCTTTTTGTCTTGTGGAGTGGATTTCGTTGGACCTTTTCTTGTTAAGGAAGGAATCATGAAAAACCGCAAATTCATTAAAAATTATGGATGTCTTTTTATATGCTATTCGACCAAAGCCATACACTTAGAGCTTGTCGTAGACATGTCATCTGAAGCTTTTCTAAACGCCTTAAAACGATTCATTGCTCGACGCGGAATTTGTAAAAATATTTACAGTGACAATGGTCTGAATTTTGTCGGCGCAAATAATAGCTTCAGAGATTCGAAAGAACGTATTTCGAAAATAGTAGATAATAGATCTGTTTGTGATTATTTACTTGAAAATCAAGATTGTTGGCATTTTATTCCACCTCGAGCACCGAATTTTGGTGGACTGTGGGAGTCTGCAATCAAGCAGATGAAATACCACATGAAGAGAGTTTTAGGTGAAGCACGTTTAACTTATGAAGGCTTTTATAACGTTTTAACCGGAATAGAGGCTATCCTGAACGACCCATATATCCTTTATCCAATGATCCAAACGACCTTCAAACTCTAACTCCCGGACATTTTTTAATCGGCGAACCACTCACATCGATTCCCGAAGAGGATGTTCAAACTGTTCCGAGCAATCGACTGAACCATTATGAGCGACTCAAACAACTCACTCAGCATATATGGTCTAGGTGGTCCCATGACTATCTACATACTTTGCAGCAACGAAACAAGTGGATTTTTGAAAGTACAGATTTTAGAACCCCACCTTATGTTTCTTTGGTATTGCTAAAGGAAGATAACCTTCCTCCTATGTGTTGGAAAACTGGCAGAGTGATTAAGCTATTGCCTGGCAAGGACAATGTGTGCCGAGTTGCAGAGGTCGAAACAAGCAGTGGCGTCTTCAAACGTGCAGTGAACAAACTATGTGTCTTACCAATGGAATAATAACTTTATATATTTCTCATCTTTGAAAGTATTACCTACTTTCAACCCGGCCGGTTTATGGACAATTTCTATAATTCTTTAATTTTGGGCAAGTTCTGGCCTTACTATTATCAAGAAAGACATTTTTATCAAGTTGTAGCGGAGCTGTCACCAAGCTGACAAGTGCTGTCATCGTATCTGCAACACTGAACTTCATCGTTGTTATTATTCAAGTTATACTGTAATTCAATAGTATTTCAGTATAAAATCAATGAGAAAAAACACAAAAATCTCCACATCTAATGATCCGGAAATTTTACGTGCTACTCGATACGAGCATTTGTCACAAACAGTACCATTCCGAACAATATTTCTTCACGGGCAATTTATGACTGGAATATTTCACAATATTCAGGAAGTTTATCTGATTCAGTTCGCTAATAGGATTCGAATCGTATTCGGACTCCAATTTTCTGATTGAACCTCCCAACCTCGATAACGCTCATACAGATCTGCAATCCCAGCGATTGATTCAGAAGTTGAAAATCAACCAGAAAATCTACAGGCGGCTTTCTCGCCAAGGTTTCAACAAAGACTTTGATTGTATCTTGCGATAAAGTCGCGATTAATGGCAAACATTTAATGCATTCGATTCAATACCACGGGGGTGGATTGTGAAAATTTATATTGTGGAATTTATTTCGACAGTTTCAAGGAATAATCCGTTTTCATGAAATGCACCTATTTATTTTTTAACTCATATGAGGTCATTATTGGCAAAACTTGCTCTTGGCTCGGAATCAGTTTTTTGGAAAATCAAAAAAACCTTTCAACAGCTTCATTATTACATCGAATTTTCAGACATTACTAAAATGTTTTTATTTTTCACTCTGTACATAATGATATAATGTGCACCATCTGAATGATATTCAGTAATATGAAGGTACGTTGATGATAAGAACGAAAAAAAATGCAGTTGTCACTTCCAAATCCCGAGAAAATAATTAAATAAAGATTACTGATTTTTAACTTGATTTCAAAATCTATCCATCAACGAACTTTGCGATTCTGCACATTCAATCAGTACATCGAATACTATAATATACTAAAAATTCTCTTTTCATCATTCGTTGGACCCACCCTGTTGCCACCTCTACGTTCTTTGGGTAGCTCCCCTATGACAAAAAGAATTCTTACCACTTTCTGTATACGGTCCTCACTTTCATTCGTGATGCCTACAAAAGTTTGAGCACATACTCTAATTAAATGGCCCTCACTCAAACGTACGTGGTATTTTATTGACACTGCAACTTGATTAGATTTCCCTCTTTTCGGTTTTTGTCCTTTGTAACAAGCCAGTATGAGGAGGTATTGTTTAATTTTATCTTCTGACTGATGAAAGTATGCAAGAAATTCTTTAATTTGTGTCATTGTAAGTGTGGTACAATCATACGGCAATCCGGGTCGTCCATTATGACCACAAGTTGGAAAGGCCGGCAGTGCTTTGGGTTTTAATCTGTAGGTAACAATATAACTCCGGATTAGAAATTTTGTGTATACTACCCCTAACCAATGTTTAAAAAACCGTAAAAAGCAAATGAAACTTCCTAAGAAATCAACCGATTGCAGCATAATTTCAAAATCATAGAATCATGATCAAGATGATGTACTTACCTAGAAATCTTAACAACATTCCTTCGATGATTTCATTGAAAATATGAACAGGATGTTCATGAAGTCAGTTGTGGAATCAACTGCGACTGAAAGTTGGAATTTAGTCGCTATTTTCCATCGTACAAGATTACCTCTCTTGGAAGAGATTCATTTTTATGTCAGAAAAATATTTCCAAAGTTTCACCGCACAAGAAATAGTCCAACAATTCCTCATTACAGTGTGAAATTGCTTCTAAAGAGTATGTTTTCCAATTCTTCCGACCTCCCTGATGATCTTAGAAGAGTGAAATAGATTTTTGTCGACCAAAATATATTGGAGGCCTAGCGAAAGAGATGCAATTCACGCATCAGTGGAATGGGAGATTTTCTGTGAGTGATCCTTTTGAAAAACTTTCTCTCTTATCTCAATTATAGATAAGAATCTCCAATGGAAACTGGACATTTAATAATTAATCAATCAACTATCTGAATCAAAATGCAAATTTTCACTTTCAGATTTTTTCGTCAAGTTATATAGGGTATTTTTCAATATCTATCAGATGTATTTCAATGTCCAGCGTGGCTTTAGCCGGGGAAGTAGTTGTTTTCAGTTAGATATTACAAAAAAGTAACCCCAATTTTATCGTAGGGTTTTTCCATTTCCAGAAGAGTCATGTATTGATTCAATTTTCAATTGAGAATGTTTTCTCTTTAAAACATGAATCCCTTCCAAGAGAGGTAATCTTGTACGATGGAAAATAGCGACTAAATTCCAACTTTCAGTCGCAGATGATTCCACAACTGACTTTATGAACATCCTGTTCATATTTTCAATGCCATACCCTTGACAGGTTTTATGTCAGAAAAATATTTTCAAAGTTTCACCGCACAAGAATAGTCCAACAATTCCTCATTACAGTGTGAAATTGCTCCTGAAGAGTATGTTTTCCAATTCTTCCGACCTCCCTGATGATCTTAGAAGAGTGAAATAGATTTTTGTCGATCAAAATATATTGGAGGCCTAGCGAAAGAGATGCAATTCACGCATCAATGGAATGAGCGATTTTCTGTAAGTGATACTTCTGAATAACATTCTCTCTTATCTCAATTATAGATAAAAATCTCCAATAGAACATTTAATAAATAATCAACTATCTGAATGAAAATGCAAATTTTTACTTTCAGATTTTTTCGTCAAGTTATATAGGGTCTTTCTCAATATCTATCAGATGTAGTTCAATGTCCAGCGTGACTCTAGCCGGAGAGGTAGTTGGTTTCTGTTAGATATTACAAAAAAGTAACTTCAATTTTATCGTAGGGTTTTTCCATTTCCAGAGGAATCATGTATTGATTCAATTTTCAATTGAGAATGTTTTTATTCCTTCGATATTGTTCTGGATGCGGAACCTTTTTGCGTCCTTTTTCGCAAGGAATAGGTGCACTCAACTACTATTGTCACTTTCGAACTCCATTACTGAAATAATACTAAATGCAAACTACTGAAATCCATGTTTATAAACAACTAAAATTTCCTAAATATCTCTAAAAAGTTTGAAACTTATAGTTTTCATTATTATAAATGATACATTAAATATAAATAATTTGCTTTCATTAACAACTACCACAGCCGATATAGACAATGGAAGAAGGCGCGACTAGTTTTATATCTATTCGAGGATTAGATCTAGGCGGGAATGTTTCAAGTGCAATAATAAACTTATCATATATGCGAATTCCTTGAATAATTTTCACTCAGAAAACTTTTTCAGAATGAAAAATTATTATGAAAAAGTGATTCCTAAACCTTCACACCTTCCACGTTCAAGGCAGCTTTGAGTGAAGTAGCAAATAAACCGGAATTATCCTCAAAAAATTATAGCATATTTGTAGGTTGGGAACAAATAGGAACTGAAAAATATTTCTTTGATATTTATCTGGACAATTTTCTCAATTCATCATACATAATCGAGTTGACACAATGTTTCTATATCACCCCACTGATGTTTTTTGAACTTTCGCTACTTTCAGGGTCATCATCTTCTCTTTGGTATCCATTTGTATATTTGTTTAGGATATGATTTTAAAATAAGGGTTAACCTTCTTTATTATATAAACAAAAGTCGTTGTACAACCTATACGTATATGAACGTTTCCATCTATAACTTTACTCACGTCCATAAGACTCATATTTATTTTAACTAGAGGCTGTTCACTACCAAAATCGTTTTAATGTGAGTAAGTTTTTTGAGCTTCAAAATTCAACCAAACTGAAATGTACAGAAATTAAGTCCATACATATGTTTCAAACTACTTTCAATGTCAATAGTGTCAATTTCTGCTAAGATTTAGGTATTTTCATTTTTCAACCAATTATCTACTTTTGCTACACTCAAATTTGATCGTAGCGAAAGAAGAGAAAGTAGATATATTTGGTATCAAAAAAACAGATGTGTACGAGTAGAGCTTTTCTGCCTACAATAAAAAGCACCAATTTGTACAGTATTTGCATGCTACAGAAAGAGTTTTGGTAACTTTTGATTTTATCATTCGATTCCTCTGTAAAATTTAAAAGACACTCAACGAAAAAAATAGTTTCGGATATTTTGTCGAATAGCGAGTTTTGCTACTTATGGCCTCATATTCAATATGACACTGAAACGAAAACCGTTTTATGGAAATTATTTGATAGTTATACTCGCTGTTACTATAGTCTTGTAGGTTTATCAATAAATAAAGACTGATTCGAAGGTAAATGGCAATTATTCATTATGATTTTTTCAAATCTCAACTCCGGTTATCAAAACTGAAAAATTGAATCCCATATTACAGAGTGATATAACAATACACAAATAGATACGTAACATATGTCACTAGATTAGTCACGAACTGTAATATTAGACTGGTGCCAAAACGAATTTCAAACGCTCAAAATAAGAAAAAAGGTAACAGGCAAGGACCAGGTGGAAAATGTTGTTGAGGTTCCAACTTCAAGGAAAAAAATAATTAAAAACGAAAACACTCAAAATGTTAAAATGGGATGCAGTTCAGTTTTATGGGATTTGCGGCGAGACATGACCTCTTAGCGGTAAATGTTTGAAGGAAAAGTAATCGAAAACTTTTGTTTTCAACAATTTTCGACATAACCTCAAATTATCCGTCAGAATGGCAAAAACCCGATTTTTTAGTATTTAATATTTTATATCAAATAAATGATTCGATTTATTTAAAAATTTGTATGAATATGTCTTTTCTGGTGTCGAATGGAAATTATTTTTTTGCAATTCATGAGACGACTAGTTTTCGAGTTAAGTATATTTTTCGAAAAATTGAATCCTTATATTCCACGAACTATTGTTCTGGTGTTTTTTTGTATTTCGAAGGTCTATAAGTGGTCATTTTGACTGTTGAAATGTCTTTCTCCAAATGCTCTATGTAGCTTGGTGGTTTATTGATCGTTAAACCTCTTGAAATTGAGAAACACCGACAGGAAGTCTCTCTGAATCATGATTTTCTCAATATTTCCAATGATTTTCGCTATTTGTGAAAAAAAGGATATGGCAAGCACCAGGTGGAGAAATTTCTTGAGGTTCCAACTTCAAAATAAATATGTACACACTCGAGATGGTGAAATGGGGATGCAGTTTAGGGGTTGAAAAAGTTTTTTCTTGTGATTTCCGGCGAAAGGTAACCTCCTAGCGGAATATGCTCATCGGAAAAGTTTTAGATAATAAAAAGTTCAAAAACTTCTTCATTCAACACTTATCGACATAACCTCAAATTAACCGTCAAAATGGCAAAAACAGATTTTTCAGTGTTTATATTTATTTTCGCGTCTAAATGATTTATTTCAACTAAAAAAATTAAAATGAGAGAACTATTAGTTTTCGAGTTATTTTATTTCTTCGAAAAAATTACCCCTATCTTCCACGAACAATTGTTTTGAAATTTGTTTGTATTTCGAAGGTCTATCATAAGTCACCATTTCAATTGTTGATATATCTACTTCTGAATGGTATATGTAACCAGGTGATTTATTGATCGATGAAACGATCAAAAGTGAGAGAGAAGTCTCTGTGAATCATGATTTCCTCAATATTTTCAATGATCGACTATCTTCATTATTTTCAAGACAAAAAGTAGTTTTTATTAAATTATTCATAATAAAATATTGGAAAATTGATTCGAAAATATGTTTCCTTCAACTATTGAAAATCATTGAAAATATTGAGGAAACCTTGATTCAGAAAGAATTGTTCTCGGTTTTTCCTAATTTTAAGCGGTTTGAAGATCAATAAATCACCAAGTCACATGGACCATGTGAAAGTAGACATTTCAACAATTGAAATAATCACTTGTAGACCTTCGAAATATAAAAAAAAAACATCAGATTGTTCGTGGAAGATGCTCATTCTACACCATAAGACATATTTCTGCAAATTTCTATATGAATCAAACCATTTATACTCGAGAAATGAGTCCACAATCAAGGAAAAGTATTCGTTTTCATAACATTCCAGCTGTGGATACATATTACATCTCATGTCTCATTAGCATATGAAACACTCACACAATAAATACTTATAACTTTAATACTTTTGCACCAGCAAAGATTTTGAATGTGGCAACCTTACCCGACAAGAAATCGACAGATAGTAAAAATGTTGATTTCATTCAATTTGCAAATTCTAGGAACTATTATCTCAGTTTCCCATATGAAAATATCATCTTACAATAATCATCATCTCAATATCTTATTTAAAAAATAACCTCCAAACCTCTTCATGTTCGCAGAATTCGCTCTCTATCTTATAAAAAAAATATTTTCTTATTCGAAACAAATTATGTTGCTTTAGGGCACTTTAGGCAATCAAACTCGCGCTATACGCCCTTGTGGTTTCGAAGCAACATAGTTTGTTTCCCAAAATCGAAAGGATTTGTATTTCGCTAATCATCTATACACTAGTGTTACTCACGAGGAACAACCATAAAATGAAATAAATTTGTAAATTGGTAGAACTACGATTCCCACCTAATACAAATTGTATTATTTTGTGTCAACGAAATCACTTTTCTTTCATCAGTCATAAAGGGTCGTATATACGAGCGTGGATGGCTTGATACACGTACGTGCATTCATCAACGCGCATTCAAAATGGCGGGACTCTGACTATATAAACTTCTGTACCAGACCTTTTTGAGCTATGTAATCTTTTATATTCTCTTCCAAACCCCTCGTATAAGACACTGAGGTTTATAATTTATGAAGTAATAACTTAAATGTTTCGTTTTTTTTTGGTTTTTATCTTATATTAAAGAAACATGAGATAGAACATGCTAAACAAATTAGCGTGCGCGAAGCCTGCCAAATATTTCGAGTTATTCCTGATGAGTGGGAAGCGGCACAAATTCGAATTCGGGGAAAATGTCGGTTATTATTTCACAAAAATGTATCTTCATTTGGGATGAGTGGGCGTGCATTTTCATAAGGAATATAAGTTCATACAATACGGGGCCAGGTAGCCGAGTGGTTAAAGCGACATTGTTCCAATCACTTTTGGTTGCCAGTAAAAGGTTCAAACCCTAGCGACTGCAGAACTTTTTCTGATGGACCGAGAAAGTGCTAGGAATCGCACGTAAGAAGGTAATCCTTAGCTCGCACAAGTTTCGACTTCTGAGGGCTGCCGCTTGTAAGGGGACGACAGCTGGTTAACGGAAAAAAACAAACGAAACAAACAAACAACCATCTTTACCAAAAACTTCTTCTGACCAAATTCAAACTATACACCTAAAAAATTGCTACAGGTGTGTTTTGACAAAAACATTTTTTTGTGCAATTGGCACAGTACGGGTTTCCAACGTATTGTAAAAAAATATCTAAATCTAAATCCTCTAGTATGTAAGTGCAAGCTATAAGGTCAATGATTTCTGGATTTTATTTTAAGAGACGAATACAGTGAATAAGTCATTAGTTTGTATATATTCTGACCTTTCCTTATTTACAACTATTAGATTAGGTGAAATCTGTTTGTTATTCATTTAGATTATGGTATATGAAGTTATCCAGAAGAATCAAGTACCTACTGTGCTCAAATAACATTTATTATTTTTAAATGAAGAAATTGTATTTCGTTAAAAAGTTCTGGTTAAACTGGAATAGGGGATGTAATGTTTCACCCCTTTCAAAGATAACAACACAATTAAAATGATAGGTAGCCTTATTATTGGTAGAACATGCCCACAAAATATCATTCCTTCAACTCTGCAGCCATTTGAAGAAAAAGAAAATGATTTTTCCCATTTTTGGAAGCGTGTAACATTTCAAGAATAGCTACATGAAATACCCCCTTCGATTTTTGACAAAGATTTGCCTCCTGAAAACTATTGCACTTATTCATTTGTATATCTTTCAACCTCTGAAATTCCGTTGTGATCTGGATGTTGGACAATTGTGACATTTATCACACGAATTCAACAATTTCATTTCGATAATAATTTTATTATTCTGTTGACATAAAAAATAAATTTCATTGGCATACTATTTAATGCCACCAAGCAATTCATTGTTTTCTATCAATAACAATTTTTACAGTTCATCTTGATAATAATATCAAAACGAAATACTTTTTTGGCGTAAGTATAAAAGTAAAAGGAAGCCTAGGATAACACCACGCACACATTCAATGGAAATATCACCCCCTCCGAAAATAGTTATAAGATGTTCTATACCATGGTAGAGTCTGGGGATAATGGGTATTCTTTTGTAATGAATTTCCAACTTCGCGTGGTTATGCTTTTTTCAGATAATAATATATCTGAAAGCATCACTCATCAGTTTTCTTCAACAGCAAAAATATTTTAATTGGTCTCGATGTGTAGACATCATGGCACTCAAAAATCTAAGTTGAGGTAGCGATTTTCCAGAATTTCAAAAATGCCCATTATCTAGAAAACGGTGAGATTTTTACTGTGGTGAAATTCTGGTATTCTGAACAGCCATGACCTGGTCTATAACCAGTTTCAATATTGTACAGGGTTCACTGGACACCCTATATAGAGCCCTTTTTGAGTCATCCACGCATGTTCTCTCGAGTTTTATAATTTATTGTGATGAACAAAGTACTACAGGAAACTCGTTATGATCAAGGAAAAGAATGTCACACATAAAGAAAAGTTGTACAGAGAATGTGTGTTGGCCAACCGAATGTGAAAATGTTGGAGACCCTTTTCTCGAATGATTCGGAGAGCTCAAACTGTATCGGCCGTGAAGGTCATTTGCCATCAATCAACCGGAAACTTCACGGTCCATTACATCCAGAATCATATAAATAGTACTTTGCTAAAGATTCATCATTTCGTTTTTGCCGAGAGGGGAAATAACCCTACCTTCGGAGGAAGATGAATCAAGTTTTGTCATTGGGATCAGCCTTCAGCAGTATACTCCCATATCATAACAAAACACTAATAATGTCTTGGTCGAGTTTGTTTTATATTTTTTCATAGTGGGTGGGCAGCAATTTGTGCGTTGAATTCTATTGTTAGTTTCAAAATATGAAACTCACTGAATTTTTATTAATGAACAAGTTTTTTATCAGTGACAATTATGTGTATTAACATTACCCTTGGTTTTTTCATAAAAGGTAATCTATTTTCCTTATTTATTTATAATGACTTTGTATGAATACATAAAAACTAATGAATATTTGAATAAATGTGGGAAGCTGAACTCAGTTTTCGTGATAAATGAAATGGGGTTATGAGAATTGATTGGGATGGCGTGATCAGTCTGGGTTGGTTTTCTGTTCTGACATTCTTGATTCTTGGAATAATTGACACCCCAAAATTAAATGTACACTTGAAATTGAAAAAGATATTAAATTGAACTTCCTTGATCTTACTATAACTAGAAGTAATATTAAATTAGACTTCTCCATCTACAGAAAACCATCCCAGACTGATCACGCCTTCCCATTCCAATCTCATCACCCCATGCAATATAAAATGGCTGCCTTCAATTGTTACGTTAACAGGCTTTTGAAAACACCTCTTACCCCAATACATTATATAACAGAAGTGAATATATTGAAATAGATTGCTGTCAACAGTGGCTACCAACCTTCTATAATTCATAAATTCATTAACAAATTCAAACATAGGACAGATCTGGCCTTCAACACAATTTCTATTGAAAATTCACCTTCAGTGAAATATTTATCTCCTCTATATTTTGAAAAAAACATGTGTAATTTCCAAATTTGAAGAAGTCACCATACTGGTACTAAAGTTTCCTTTGAATCTTATAACAATTTGAGTAACTATTTAGTCAATTCTATAGACAAAATTGACAAGTCTACAAGCTTTACTGTTCTGATTGCTCTGCCTCCTACGTTATTAGAACTCGTAGACCCCTCATCAACAGAAAAAATTAATGTTTGAATCAGAAAAATCTGTTTTTGGCAACCATTTCGAAATTTATGATCAAAATTTTCCCCAACATCTAAATTAAAAATTTTTATATAACATAGACATGAGAAATATCAACAGATTGGATTTGTTTGAAGAACTGGATATTTCCAAAGAGCTTTCCCACAATGATCACTACCTGAATAACCTAGTAAACTTTCACAGAGATTTTTTCCCCTTCATCAAAGGGTTAATAATTTTAATAAAATAATATTATGTTGGCAATACTTCAAAAAAAATTCAAAATTCATCTTGGACCTCTCTTCAAGGTGGTATCAATTTTTTTTCTCCTTAACACTTGATTTTAAACTCTGTCACAAGTTGTCTTTCATTCATTTGACATACACACATGACCTCAAGCTCTAACATGTCTTTTCGTTAGTTCTTATGCTTATTGAGCTATGTATTCAAACAAACTATGTTTTTACAAATTTCGATACCTTCTGTTGCCTGACTAGTAAGTACTCATTATCAATTTTCCAAATGCTCCAAATTTCTTAATCTCAAATTTCACTTTCAATTTTGCAATTCAAATATCTTCATTCAGAGTATTTACTTCCAGGTGAGCACTGAAGATGAGGCATTTCGAAAGCGCTTTGCACTAAGTATAATTTATACATTTAAATACAAAACCTTCGCTTCATTTAATGAATAACTCATTACCTTTCTCAAAATATCATTCGCAATACCTACAATATAATATGGATGAACTTCAACACTAACAATTCATTATCTAAATTGGTGTTTTAATCATTCTACCAGAAACAATGATCTTCAATATGTATATCATATTTTCTTGCTCAGAATCATTTCTTTCCTGTTTTCCACAATTATTATTTTCAATATTTTCATTGTGGAAGATAACTTCATTTCTTCTCGAGTTTAGAGTGGAAAAAGCACGACAAAAGTGATAGTTCGATTATTCAAATTTCAGATGCAATTTTTTTTATTCAAGTAGATTTTCTCTCGATATATCTTCAGAAAGAATTTATTTAAGCATGTATAAAGTATTATTTATTGTGTTTATTCCAGCTTTTCTGGTTTACTGGTTTTGCAAGATTTCCAGCAATCAGCACTGTTTTTTTTAATCTTCTATCCTTCTGTTCTTGCCGAGGTTCGAGGAGCTGGTCCTGTTCATCTTGATTATCTTCAATCCATTCATTCATTGTGAAACTCTTTGCATCCAGTCCTGCAATCCTTTTCTTTCCAGGTATCGTTTTTCTTACCTGTGAATCATTTTTATGTCGCAGGTCTTCATAAAATCGTTTATCTTTTTCTCACTGTTGCTCTTACTTTTGCTAACGTTCGTCCTCAATTTGTTTATCTCTTCCGTAATTTTTCTTTTGTCTTTATCTGGTTCTTTCTTCATTTTCCTATTCGCAACTTTGTACTTTCCATTCTTTTCTAACTCCTTTTTTTTGTCTTTGTGTCTGTTGTTTCTCTGCGTGTCCTCTTCTGGTTTCTCTTCACGCTTACATTCTTTTCTTTTTTGGTTTTCATCTAGCATTTATTGCTCATCTCCTTGTTTTTCTTCCAGCTGTAGGTCTTTCTCTGCTTTTTGTTTTTGTGCCTTCGTTCTTTCTTCTATTCCCTTTGTGCTTTCTATTCTTTTCCTAATTGTTTTCTTTTGGCTATCAGCTTCTTCATGAGGTATGCTAACAATCTATCCATATTTGTCAACTGTTATAAATCTCCTTGTGTCCTCCCAAAACCATTGACTACTGTTGTTCACACCTTGTGGCCTTCCGAAACTTCCTGGGATAGTTCATTTCTTCAATAATCCACACTGCCGACAGTAGTTGTCGTAAATCTCCGGGGTCCACCCAAAAATTTCACAGACAGCATGTAGAACATGATCACCACCTCTGTCAACAATTATCTCCTTGGGTAAGCCCAACATTACCTCAGAAAGCGTTTGTTGCCAATAATCCCATTTTTGACACCAACTATTACGATACTGAAGTTCGTGACTACAGAAAATACTGGAGAGTTATGACTCGGTTGTTTACAGATCCAAAGTCAACAATAAATTCCAATTAATTGAAACAATTACGAAAAGGTGGGGTCTGACCAAATAAGAAAAACAGTTGTTGGATGGTTGGATCTGTGTAAGTATTCTAAAAATGACTATATAAATTTCACAAAGTAACCTCGTAGGTTTAAAGGGCTTACCTAAGACCAGGCTGCGTGCTCAAATTAATGAGACGAGCACAAAGGCTCTTAGAAATAGCTTCCACAAATCAGCGAGGCCGTAAAGTATTTCTCATTCCCAAGTGACTACGTGCACGAAAATAATCTAGTCGTGCCTTTTTAATAAAAGATGAGTTTTTTGCCAGCATTTTATTTCCTTATCTTTTATCTTTACAAACACAAAAATCCCAATTTAAATTTAGATACGAAATCCAAGAAATGGACATACCCGCGCCCTCTATCGGACAGGAGCCAAAACCCATAACGGTCATGCTCTGTAAATAAAGTCCCGTTAACATGGTGACCACCGTAAACAACGTTCAGGTGGAAAGCGTTATACAATGGACGCCCTTAAATTGAATATGACAATGTTTACACGAACGATTCAAAGAAACGTGAAATGTTTCGTTTCATCTCGTCCCCCTAAAAGGTGCGAACGTATAACAATTATGGAGCACTTTGGTAGGCCTTGAGATGGCTCGCATGCAAAGTTCCCCGTTCGTTTTCACGACCAAGGTAGGTGAGTACATAGGTAGCAAAACTCACTTTCTTTTTGATTTTGTAGGGTCCCTCGAACAATAGTAAAAATTTCTTCAGACTTTAGTGTTATTTGCCCTCATCAAAACTAGATCGCCCACATTGAAAGCTCGGTAGGGCCTACCTGGGTTAGCAGCAGCCCTTCTGGCAGCCTTGCCTCTTAGAGACGCATCTGCAAACATTAACTTTTGCTCCAGCGAAGGGTCGGAAAAATCTGTATCTCCAGTGAATTTGTACAAAGCAGGTAAGAGTTCCAACCTGCCCTGACTAAACTGCAGTTCGTTAGGGGCATAACCCGTAGATTCATGGGTCACTGAATTCAGAAAGTCCCCAAAAGCTGAAACTTCCCAAGCCCACCGTGAATGATGTTCGTTACAATAAGTTCTGAACAACCTATTCAGTTCTCTCATTACCCGCTCTGAAGGGTTAGCTGAGGCATGCCTGACAGAACAAAAAACCACCTACAACCCTAAATCTGTCAAAGTGTTCCTCCATAACTTTGCTGTGAACTGCGATCCATGATCCTGCAAGATCTTAGTGGGGATACCATTTACTCGAAAATAATCCCTTGTCAAACGGTTCAGAATGGACTTAGTCGTAGCCGTTTTCAGGGGATAAAGGGCAACGTGTTTGGTATAAAGATTAAAAATAACACACAGGTAAGTGGCACCTCCACGACTCTTTATCAAAGGGCCGTACAAATCCAAAGCCACAATATCATTTTTATGTGTGGGGACTATAGGGTGTTGTGCGGGCTTGGGTAATATAGAGCACTTGGCCTTTTGACAAATATCACAAGCCTTACATATCTTTTTTACCCTACGATGTAAATTGTTAATCCAGACTTCATGGCGTAAAGCACTAAAAGTCTTAAAAACCCCAAAATGCCCCAGTGCCATGTGGTAAGCGGTCATACACTCCACAATTAAGTCAGCTGGAATACACAACAGATAAGAGCCCTCGGCATTCCCATGTTTATATAAAATTTCATTTTGCAAAACGAACTGTTTTTGTAATTTTTCATTATTAGGCAAGGAAGTTATTATCTCCTGAAGTTTCCTATCATTTCGCTGTAACCCCTTAATATTTTTCAGGGTCGTCAAAAAGGAGGGGGGTAATTTTAGGGCGGACAAAATCCGAAAAGTTTTGTCTTCGTCACCAAAATAATCCCCACATGCATGTCGTGAGAGTGCATAAGCAACTCAATTGCACCGCCCGGGGACATGCTGTATATCGAAAGTATATTCCTGCAGAGCAAGTGCCCATCTAGTTATATGGGGAGTCAAAAGCCTGCAGGTATTGAGATAAGTGATCGCTTTACAATCTGTGTGTAAGGTAAACTTTTTACCTAACAAATACACACGCCAACGCTGTACTGCAAAAACAACTTCTTTTTCAGTTGCAGCATAACGGGTTTCTCTGTCCAGCAGCCTCCTGCTAGCCCAAGCCACTACTTGCCTGGCACCCCCCACTACTTGGAAAAGTTGTGCCCCTAACCCATAGTGACATCCGTCGGTTTGAACATGCCAAGGTAAGTCATGCTCAGGATGATATAATAGGGTGGCTTTCTGCAAGAAAACCTTAACCTCCTGAAAGCTTTTCTCTAGCTCATCTCCCCAACACCATTTGTGTTTCTTGCGGAGTAACTTGGTCAAAGGTTCCGTTCAGGCAGAAAATCTTGGACAGAAAGATCTGACATAATTACACATACCCAAGAAACGTTGGAGATCTTTTACATTTTTAGGTCTTTGGTAATCCAGGATAGCTTGAATTCGTATTGGATCTGGTCTCACACCATCCTGTGTAAGTACGTAACCCAAGAAGGAAATCTCTTAGCAGAAAAATTTACATTTTTTTAGCTTAACTATAAATCCAGCTTCATGTAGCCAAAAAAATTTTTTTTCTAAATGCATGAGGTGTTCGATGACACCGTCAGATAATACCAACAAGTCATCCAAGTATGTATAAAGAAAATCCTGAAATTCTGTTTCCATTACTGTCTGCATGCAGCGTTCAAACAAGCTGACTGCTGTACATAATCTAAAAGGTAACCGACAAAAATTATAAAATTTTGTGCCCACCATAAAGGCTGTATATTTTTTATCTTCAGCACGAAGCGGAATTTGGTAGTAACCGTGTGAAAGATCAATGGAGCTCATTATTTTTCTGCCCCTAATAGACCTTAATAGTTCCTCAATAGGTTTTGGGGACTCCCTCTCTGGTACTAGGACTGAGTTTAAATGTCTAGCATCTAGACAAATGCGAACACTGCTATCTTTTTTCAGTGTAGTCATCAGAGGGGACACATATGGTGCTGAAACACACCGTTCTATAACACCCGAAGTCTCCATCTGCCTCAGTGCCTTTTCCACTGCGGCGCGGTGCGCCACTGGTATTGGGTAAGGTTTTATAAAAAAATGTTTTTCATCTTTCAGATGAATTTCATGAGTATATTCGTGTGTTTTCCCTGGCTCATCAGAGAACACAGCACTATATTTTTTAAATAAGTTCAGAAATTTATCTTTCTCATTGTAAGACAAGATTTCTGAGTCATAATTTAATTCTGTTGAGCTAAACTCATCAGACACCTCATTTATCAATGTCTCATTTCTTATTGAGTTGCCCTTCACTAACAATGAGACACTTACTTCCTCAGGAGGATTGAATTCATGGGTAAAAAATATTTCAGGCACTACTATCAATTTATCACAGACAGAAAAAAATATCTTTTCCTTAGCCAGGTCAATATTGGCATTTACCTTCCGCAAAAAATCTATACCAATTATAAATGGGTATATTAGGTCAGTGACAAGAAAAAATTCGTGACAGAAATCATATTGTTACTTGAAATCAAGCTGTGCTTGAAGTGGAACTTTTTTATGCTTTGCTTTGAAAGCCCCTGTAACTTTCACACCGACACAATTGAAATGAGGAATAATATCATAAAAGTTTTCCAGGTGTGCCCAAACTTCCTGGGAAAAAGCAGATATTTCACTACCCGTATCACACAATGCTGGAAAATTAAAATTATATACACAAATTGACACAACAGGGGATCTGCTGTGGGGAATTTTATGACCTAGGTCACAATCATCCTCAAGAAGGTCCTGTCTAGGGTCATCTAACAAAGCGAGTATACTAATGGAAAAGTATATATAGCTGACAATATTTTTTTTTCTCTTTAAGTTTGGTTAACACCATTTTGAAGTTATCAGAAATCCAGTAGCGAAGTCAAATTTTATTTTAAAAAGTAAGTTGCTAACAAGTTCTTTAGATTATTGGATTTGAAAAACGAAGGAGGCCTCGACTTTTCTTTTTTTTCAAATTTGAAGCTTACTTCATTTAAAAATGCAGAGTAATTGCAAAATTTAATCGATGATATTTCTTTTAATACCAACTGGATCAATTATAAAGAGAGAACTTTTAATCATAGCATAGCGTTTGTCTCACACTTTAATCAATTTTAGACAAGAAGTATTTGATTGCTATCTAGTCAACTATCCATGAAGTTTAAAATATTAAAAAATATAGATAAAATGTCACAGGAAATTCTCACTCAGTACAAATTTATTATTTGGTCAATTTTGACGTTTAAACATTTCTATCATGCTCACATGATATTCAGTTTGGTAAATTTTTCATTTTATAGGGTCAATTAAGGATTTCATTTTGAATAAGGTGGACTCATCCTGTATCTAACAATATTTTTATCAAAAACAAGTCTGAATTCAAAGCCATAAGGGTAAGCTTTATTAATCGCCCAAAATATTTACTTTGAAGATATTTTTTAAAGAGCAATATTACTTCTTGAATTCTAGTCATATGAATGAGTTGTGACCAGAGACACTTCTACCAAAAATTTATAAAAATTAACCTGTTTCAATGTTTCCATAAGGACTGCCTGGTACGTTATGAATATCTTATTGAGTTTTCATACTTATTATCATAATTTTAATCACTACAGTTGACTGGTAAATGAAAACGTTAAAACTTGATCTTTTCTTTCCATTGAAAAAACCTTGCGATTAAGCTATTCACATGATTCAACTGGGGCTCGTTAGGGCAAAGTTTCAAAGAAACCACATTTCCATCTGGAATACTACTGAAAGGAGGCCAAGAAATCAATCCTTTATCTCGGCCACTCATCTCGTTGTTCCTACGGATTCGTTTTTATCATAGATGAATACCCCCTGTGATATCGCTATTATCCACCCCTTCCGCTTCTTTACTGCTAGACACTAAGAGAAAAACCATGTACTGCATTCAAGATGGATAATATCCGTGATAGTAGTATTTCCGCTTTTCAATCGGCTTTAATCGATCTCCTCACGTGACAGATCCGGTAGTTTGGACTGCGCCAGCATGAATGGCTCTCATCCAAGGTTTGTATCTCACCGACTTGCTACCGGGTGGACCACGAAAGGTATCTATTCTGTTTCAAAACGAAACTCATTTTATCTTCTCAAATGAGTGGAAAAATACAATTCCTAGCGAAAATGAAATAATAACGGAGATTTTGAACAATGGACTATTTGACAAATGAATTACTTGAACACCCCAAAGATAATCCATATATCATTCCATTTTGATGAATACCTAGAGTCATGAACATGTTTATCAATAAAGCCGCATAATATTCATTGTCAAATACAATATAAAGAGTGCCAAATCTTCGTTCTATAAAACGAAGTGTCAATAAGCCTCCATGTCAACATTACGTAGAAGATGTCTGGAACCTAATTGATTAGATGTAATGAAATATGGGGAATATTATTCAAAAATCTGTATGGGAATACCAACAGAGTGTAACAAATTGAGCAGCTATTTATCAATTATGGACGTAGAAGAAGCAAATATGAAGAAAGATGAACAAAGTTCATCTCACTTCCTTGGCGAGTGCGAGGCGTATGTGAGGTTAAGATTTGGAATGTTTCTTCCTTACAGACATCTTATGAAGCCGATCGATAACTCCAGATTTGCTAGTTCGATAAATGGACAGTAATAATAAAAATTATAGGGCAGCAATACGCGAATGAACTGAAAGAATTTGTATAACGAGCAGTAACAAACTCACTTTTTATCCAGATCACATTCCCACGGCGCAAGTCGGCGTGAGTGTAGACTTATTGTTCTTCATCACGGGGCCAGGTAGCCGAGTTACGGGGCCAGGTAGACGAGTGGGTAAAGCGACATTATTTCAATCACTTTTAGCTGCCAGTCAAAGGTTCTAACCCTAGCGACTGCAGAACTTTTTCCGATGGCCCGCGAAAGTGCTAGGAGTCGCACGTAAAAAGGTAAGACCTCGTTTATTCTTAGCTCGCACAATTTTCGACTTCTGAGGGCTGCCGTTCGTAAGGGGACGACAGCTGGTTAACAAAATAAACAATTTCAATTTCATGCATGCATGCAGGGACACGAGGTGTAGCAAAACCAAGAATTTTGATAAAAAAATCAATAACTCGAGAACGGTTAGAGTTGGGTACATGAAATCATATTATGTTTTCCTGTCTCTTTCAAAAGTGTAACGAAATACAGGGTTGTAAAGAGAAACATTCTCAATTGAAAATTTAACCAAAACATGACTCCTTCGGAAATGGAAAAAACCTACGATAAATTGAATTTGCTTTTTTTATGTCTAACAGAAAACAACTACTTCCCTGGCAAAAGCCACGATGGACATTGAACTACATCTGATAGATATTGAGAAAAGGACCTTCATTTTCATTTTCATTCAGATAATTGATTATTTCTTATGTCCAGTTTCCATTGGATATTCATATCAAAAATTTCTCCCTCATCTCATTCATAGAAATGAATCTTCAATGGAAACTGGACACAAGAAATAATTAATTATCTGAATGAAAATGCAAAATTTCACTTTCAGATTTTTTCTTTCCAGTTAGATTCTTTTCACAATAACTATTAGATGTAGTTCAATGTCCAGCGTGGCTTTTACCGAGGAAGTAGTTGTTTTCTCTTAGATATTACAAAAAATAGCTTCTTTTCATTTCAACTCTCTGAATGAAGATGCAAATTTTCACTTTCAGATTTTTTGTATCAAGTTATGTAGGGCCTTTTCACAATATCTATCTGTGATGTAGTTCAATGGTTTTGAAAACACGGATTTTACCAGTGCAAAAATTGGTATAACAAACACCATATATGTCTCTATCGACACAGTACTTAGATATAGAGGTGCCATTTCTATATGCAATATATGCACTATTCTCTGTGATAGTTTATGGGTGAGGGGTAACCTTCGAGTTCGGAGGGGGATTTGTTATTGTTGTGATACTCAGATGTAAGCTTAGAACCATCAGTGACGGCGTGCTGATAAAATTTTTTCATGTTGTATTTTCATTTATAGACGACCACATGTCTGGTTGGAAAGCACGTGTGTTGTCAAGATGTCAATCAAAAATACTTTATTTGCGAAGAATTAGATTCTTGCTGATAAAGCATAGAATAAGTTCATGAATACTGGAAAAATAAATAAAAGTGCTGAAGTAAACAACGGCTCCATTATGATGTAGTCTTGATTTGCACAGAGGGTGGAGCGGTGACTCGCTTATTGTAATTCGTCTGTTCAGCTTGAAACAAATCAAAATCTCCGATTGCATTCTTCTATTCCTTTGCTGAAGTACTCTAATTTTTTGTATCTGACGGATTGTAGTTCTCGTTGCTACACTATCGGTTTTACAATCACGAATTCCTCTAAAATAGCATACATTTCAGATACATACACACACACACACACACAAATAGGTAACTGCCAAGTTATTATATTGTTATAGTTGCATAACAGTGAAGTGAATTCCATGACCAACAAATTCAAACCAAAAAAATATCACTGAACTTTGTATTGAGTACTCGAAACACATTCCAACAACACTTCATAATCGTTATGAATAACTAGACACAATGTTATCAATAGAATAGCTCGGAAAACAGATATATGGCTTGCACTTCTCTTTGAGGCTATACATCCTATACAGTAACCAGCAATTCTTTTGTACAGATAGAAAAGCCTACACCTATTTGGAATTTCAAAAAAAACTCGAAATTCACTATCCAAACTTGCTCATTTCTATTTGTCTAGAGGGACACGAAGTATAATACACGAAAAAGTCATTGAAGAAGTGATTCATATATGTATTTGAGAGAAAGTTTTATATAGTGAATCATGGCCTTCTATGATAAAGTAAGTTACAATTTTGGAGTCTATCACTTTTCATTTACGGATTGAAGTATTTCTCTCCTGAAATTGGGAGTATGGGTTATCCCAAAAGATTGAAAATAATACTCGAGCCATTTATAAGATTTCAAACTTGCGATGATTCACAGTTTTATTTCCATAAAACAATAAAGAAGTTTTTGTCCACGTCCGTTTCAACAGGAATCGCTACGCCACTGAAAACATTCCTGATCGATTATTCATGTCGACATGGAATATCACATATGTATGCGATATTCCATGTTTAATTGCCGATGAGCCGATTACTTACGTGCTAATCCCTTAGATAATCCAGTACCCATTAGCTAGTCGCTTATGATTTGACTTTGGTTATGAATAGTTGAGTTTGCTAACTTACGTACTTTTTAGTGTGCCTACACTGCAACAAGCTTTTTCTAATTATTGATATGTAATGGTTTTCAAAGTTGACTTACATAGTAACTAAGTTTTTTTACAGCTACTTCAATAAATAGTGTATTTTTGCCTCAAAATCGGAATAAAAATTAGCAGATTCATTAATCAACTCATTTAATACCACTGCTGCGACGCCCATGGTCGCCAAGTTTAGAGTGAATATAATACGTAATTTCAACCTGACCAACGAGTACAAACGGAAATATCCGACAATGCCTTTTTTCAACACGACTCGGGCATTGATGTTTGTAAACAACGTCGGGTATGTTGCTTTCAAGAAAGAGGTAGAAAAGCCCTCTCTATATCTTTTATTGCTCGGAGGTCCTTATGCCAGACGGGCCGTTCTGTCATTGAAAATACGGAAACTCGTGAAGTTTGTTAACTGCTTCCAACCAGAAATATAATACAGAGTGTATAAATGATAGAAATTGATAGTACATGAATCAATACCCAACAATGTTTGTTGGAAGCCTCCACAAGAGAAATTAATCGACTTGGACTGGACGGACATATGGACCTTCATCAAGAGGTCACGAAAGTTCGAGAAAGAATATCTGGAGAAATAATACAGATACATGCAGAAAAATCCGACAGATCGATTAACCACACTTTGGCAGTCAGAAAATCGTGGTACTTGACAACCCGATCGTAGAATGAATTACAGCTCCGACTAAAAAGCTGTACTCTCACAAAAGTGAACGTGAACAATCAAATGTGGTTGAATATTTCGGGTATTAGTGGATAGATGATACTGAAATTAACGTTACTTTTTACTGTAACAGTTTACCCTATTGAGATTTTTCAGAGTTCTCCAATATTCTGGCAAATAAAACAATTTTTTTCCGGTAAAAATCGTTCTAAGATGCGTCATAGTTCATCATACTCTCCTGGCAAAAACGTAGTCGTATTTATTATTCAGTTACCAGTATTATCAACTAATGTTGATAACGGTTGTTACCGCCCATAGAATAAAAGAATTACTAACGATTTTGAGTTTATAAGGGATAACAGTAATAATAACCACATTCTCAGTGAATCTGAACACAAAAGTAGTAGTACCCACAGAACAGAATGGTAAACATGAAGTTATATTTGTTAAAATAATCGTTCAACGTTCAGTTGAGTTGCCGGGCGACGACGGTTCGTATACCTATGAAGATTCATTAAAGTGTCATTTTTCTAGGAGCTTACATCTGAGTCGAGAAGTCTGAGTATATTATTATCGTGAGTGAGCAGTGAATTTTATTACTACTCTTGAAGGTGAGTTTCAAGTCAACAGAATTTCTGAATATAGATTCTATAATTCTATACGGTTTTGACATTTCAGAGAACGCATTCAAATACAATTTGTTTTAGCCGCTTCTCTATTACGTTCAATGGACTAAAGTCAATAATTGAACATCATGGGCTCATACATACGCTGAACAAGATTTTAGCGTGTGCCTGCATAGATGAGTGTTGAAGAAAATTTAGATGATGCAATCATTACTATACGTTAATTAAATCTGAATATACTTCCATGAGCTGATGAGGGGGTCGATATGTTACCACTAAATCATCGAAGAATAGTATCTCTGAAGAATAAACAACCTGATTAGGAAAAACAAATCAACAGAATTACGAAGACAGTTGGAATTCATTCGCTTCCTTTACTTGAAGGTATGTAATTAGGTTACTGTTCTCGTTATTGAGACGAATAATATTCCTTGAATGATAGAACTAAACAATTCAGTGAAATGACCTTTTTACATCACCAGGAGTCGTGGTATATTGTATGATGACGTTGTCTTTACTGTTCCTGTAGTGGTATTCATTCTGCGTCTCAACCTTTTTTTTAGTTCGAATAACACCTCCAGAAGATGTTAGGAGCAAGATGTAAGAGTCTCTACCTGAACAGACTTTTGAAGAAAAATGAGCTGTTAGATATTTTGATGTCTACCAATATGAAACAAATCAAGTCTATATAGCGTCTCCCAGATTTCAGGGAATCAGCCAGTAATAACGAATTGCCACCCTTTTACTGTCTATATTCACAGATAAAATAA
Organism: Chrysolina oricalcia; assembly: GCA_944452925.2. Lineage (NCBI taxonomy): Eukaryota > Metazoa > Arthropoda > Insecta > Coleoptera > Chrysomelidae > Chrysolina > Chrysolina oricalcia. Next base: position 28,427,472 of record OX101814.2, on the reverse strand, counting down.
GGAATACTTATATCTAAAGGCTATCGCATCTAGGGCCTTATTCATTTTGTTAAGGTAAATATAAGTGAAGTTCTTATATTTTACGGTAAACTTAGAATAATAGAAAATATACATACTTACTATGTGAAAATTTGAAATGTAAGGTTTTTTCAAAAAAACTCCTAGCATTTAATATTATCATCCAGATATATTCGATTCAATTCCTATATGTTGGATTTTTATTTTAAGACTGTTCCAGATATACAGTCCAATTTGCTCTATAAATGAAACAAATATGAAACGTTGAAATTAGCTATGCAATCGATACCAATATTGATTGTGCACAATCGATCTTTTGTTTTCGAGGAAGATGATATTTGAACTGGACAAACATGTTATTTTGTGGATAAGCTGTTCTTTAAATTATGATTTCATTTATATTATTGATATTATTATTTTTCTACCTATATGAGACAAGTTCGAGTACATTTTTTACCAAAACTTGTGTTCTGTATATTCTGATTGTTGTTGAATAAATGATAAATATTAGATGTTGGTATTTTTTTACGTTGGTTAACCCCATGATATTATAACCCAGTTTAGTATATCATGTATATCATGTACCATTTGCTAATTTCCATATTAGTTTTAGTCTCGTTTCAGACCACGAGTATGGCAATAATAATTACGAATTTTGAGGGGAAAACATAAATTTTGCCATACTTGTGGTTTGAAACAAGACTAAAACTAATATGAAAAATAGCAAATGGTACATTTTGATATGGTATTTTATTCTGAACTGGGTTATAATATCATGGGCGAGAGTGTGGTAAACTGTTCGATAATCAGTTTACTAGCTAGTCGTGGTAAAAATACTCTACAGGTGATATTACAGATGGAAGAAACATATACCGCGAACTTTAGTAAACAATTCTCTGTTCAAATCTAACAGCTGAATAGGTGGAGGTGCCTGTTCCAGATTCACTAATGAATTATAGTATAAAATAATCAGCGGACGGTTATTCGATATTACGTAGTCGTGGTAAATTTAACCACGATGCTCAGTTGATCGATCTTTGTTTTTTGCGATCAATATCACTGCATTACCTAGCAATACTTTCTCAGGGTTGTCTCAACGTTTTTGAAGAGTACATCTCACTACGATCAAAGTTTGTCCATATTCTTAACGTTTTTCGTGGTTAAATCCTTGACGATTCTAGTAATTTCTACCTTTCTTTTCTCTGCGTGTATGTAAAGAACATGGGGTGCTACTTGACTGGCTGCGACAGTGGGCTTCCCACAATTATTCCTACTACTTACCGCACTAGTGCACCAAAGTGACATTTCCGCACCAGTGCAAGAAATTTTCGAAAGTTGATATAACAGCGGGAAAGTGGTCAAATGCGCACGGTAGTGAAATAAAACAAAAAATATTTGAACAGGACCACAACACAGCAACTCGTTATAGTAGGAAACTGAGCTAGAATCAACACTTTTTTAGAGCACTAATAGTTTGAAAGGAGAAATATGAGCAATTGGCCCTTGACTGCAGAGGTATTCCATCTTTGAAATGCTAAAATAGATCAAGCAGTTTTGCCACCAGGATTTTCACGTGATATCCAATTAAAAATGGGTTCACACGTGTCTTCATTCTCACAATTGTGGAGTATATGCTCGACATCGTGAAAGAAAAGTAAGTAGAAGGTGCAAGCTTGATCATATTGAAAATGAATTTACTCTCGTTTCAAATAATGAGCCCTATTCAATGAAATTGAGTTTGTACTTGAAAATTTTCAAGTATAGTATTGGTAGACTCATTTGTTGAGTCGAAGTCTATAATTGCGGAGCTATGGCCGAATTTATAGCGAATGTGCGTGCTGAAAAGTATTATAAAGTGAGAAGAGTGGCCGTATTTCAGGATTTCATAGTATTGTATCGATTAAACGAGGAAAATGTACTGTGAATAACGAATAATTTTTGGGCGAAGAATAGGTAGAAAAAAAGAGGTGTTATTTCGATGGAATCGAATACTTTTGAAGATATATAGAGGATCCCGGCTTCCAATGCAGCAGAAGTAGGCGAAGCCAAACAAAAGTGTCAAGAAAGTAGCAGATTTTCATGCGCCCTAGGTGTCATTGACTGAGCCCTTGTGTCAAGTGAAAGAACATGTATAACATGTATGGGAATATGAGTATGAATCAATAGAAATGAATATCTCAGCGTAAATGTACGAGTAAAATGTGACATGTAACTCTGACAAGTATGGACGCCGATTGTCCAAGATCTGACCATAATTGAAGTAAGTATACAGAAATATTCTGAAATCTCTAATAGTGCTGAGAGAAAGTTTAAGATTGACCACGCCCCTTCCTGGGAGAAAAGGGATATGGAATTGCACCTAAATTTACAATATAAAAATCGCGAAGCCACGGAAAAGATTCCAAAACTCGTTTTATTTCAAATAACTAGAACAATTTCTGAAAAATAAACTTCCAGAAGACATTGCTCACAACCTCAATGATAATTTGTTATTTTGTTGATTTCCCGTCTCAACAGTCAAAAAAATGTTGGAAAGTAAAACCAAAACACCCTAGTATTTTTCTCTTATGTATGATGTCACATCGTGTAAGAAGAAATCGTCCTATGACTTCCAGTTTATTTCATATACTTATTTTCTTCGAAAAACAGTAATCAAGTCAAGAATGTGATAGTACTGTGAATGATTTGATTCATCATAAATCTGGTCACAGCCGATTCAATTTGAAAAAAAAATGTTTTTGAGATCATACTCCAGTGCCTCTCTTGGGCCAACAAGCGAGAGATAATACAAAAAAGCTACAGCTGAACAGAAACGACTTGATTCAACTGAAACCATTCATGTTCATAATTCACATCAAAACATTGAGATTTGATTGTTCACTAGCTCCTCTCTAAAAGTAATATTTTTGTATTATTATAATATTACTTGATGGAAAACTTGGGAGGAATATAAACCGAATAGATCATATGCAAATCATCAGATTTTTTTTAAGTTCTACCACCGTACCATAAACCATTGGATCACCCTGAACCACCACCCACAAAGGATGTAGAAGACTTGGAGAGACATTGCAGGAACAAAGGACTGCAACTGAGCATTGGTTGTAGCGCTAATGCGTACCACATCACTTGAGGCAGCAGCGACACCAACGAAAGAGGAGAAAACTTACTATAATTCATGTTGGATAACAGCTTAGATACGTTGAATGAAGAAAACAACCTTTAGTACAAAAAACAAAATGGAGGTATTCGACGTAAAAATATCCTCAACATATGTGAGTAGCCTTGTTACAGAATGGTATGTATCTGATGAGGTAAGTTGCTCAGATCACAGGCACATCAACTCCAAAATAGAAAGCAACTTCGGAACTCAAGCAGAATGAAATGGAAGTCATACAGAGCAATCCTAGGTCGTAAAATCCATGGAACGCATCAAACAATAAGCACAAACAGGGACATAGAGTTGGCTGTGTAAGAACTTAATGAGGCAGCCATCTCTAGGTTCAACGAGCTTTGCCCTCTCATTTCGAAGAACACCACCAGGAAAGGAACCTGGTGGCACAAAGAACTCATAGAATTGAGAAAATAACCAAAAAAACAAAAATTCACCAGAGCCAAAAAAATGGAAGGTGGAAGGAACGCCACAATTCAGAAAGAACTCTCGAAGTATACCCAACAAGTGATATATTCTCCAAGAATGCACAAGCGGAGCATACGAGTTCTCGAGAAGAAACAATCAAAGAACTACCGAGAGTTCTTTTCCCTATGGATACCAAATACATCAGACACGTTCTATGGGAAACCCAGAGAAACTGGATTCTCCAGCTATAGGCTGGGACATAGCAAAGAATGTCGTGACCTATGATGAAGTTCAATGGACAATAGGCATATTCCAATCCTTCTAACCACCGGGACCATTTCCCGCCAGTTTTCGAAGAATGCAATTCCAAGCTCAATAGGAAATATACGTAATTTTTTTTTATTTGTTTAATCAATTAATTACTTCATTACAACATAGTAAAAAATATAAATACTGTTGAAAGTCTTGGAATTAATTTTTAAAATAATATATAAAATACCTATTGAATTTGACCTATTTGAACGCATCCATTTTCGCGCGCTGTGGATGACGTCACATGGCGCGATCAGTGTTGTTCTTCTTCAGTGTCGTTCGCTGAGACGTACTCTGATTGCTCTACTTGCTTGAAGTTGATATTTTATAAAAGAGTAAGAAAAATGCAGTACAAGTGTTAGAGAGAGATGAGCTTATGTGAAAGTGATCTCGATCAACCAGAGCAGTCTTCAATGAACAAGCCTTTCTATAGTTATGGCCATTGACACTATTGGCAGTTATTAATTAGGTTAGGGATTTGCAGTTTTAATCGCTATTACGATGATGGAAAATGCAAAAAAAAACATTTTTTAGGTATTGTCTAGTACCGGAATGCCAAAACACAATTATAAGTACACCAAATGTAGTATTCTTTTCTGTTCCAAGAGATTCAAAAATACGTAAACAATGGTGTAAGGTTATGAGAAGAGGCGAAGTATCTCCAATATCACATTTACATTGTTGTGAAGATCATTTTAATGTGAGTACATTGTATTTCGATGGTTAACATGATGTGAATTGATCAGAAGTAAGTTTTGTATGCATAAATGTTTTGTATATCAAGCGGGAGATAACTCTGTTTATACCTGCCTCCCCTAAATTACAAAAGGAAAACTATCATTTGATAAACTATATATTAGTACTTATCAGTTCAGGTATTGTCGGATTGTGAATTGACAAAACCACTTTCAGTCGTTGCTCTTGATAAATTACAATTGTCACTAGATCAAAATCGCACTATGTAATGGAAAACACTACAAATATATAGGGTAAGTCCAGGATAGTTGGACCATGTTTTTTCGAACTCGTTTTTTCCAAAACTTTGCAATGTTTAGGATTTGGTATATATTTTTATAATATATATATATATATATATATATATATATATATATATATATATATATATATATATATATATATATATATATATATATATATATATATATAGGTTCTTGAATAATTGTATGCATCTCTTCAGCTGTTACACTGATTAGACTTGAAGTTATGATTATTTATTTTTTTACTCGGTGGTCCATCTATCCCAGGAGTACTTGGGTTAGATGGACCACATCCTAGGGATTGATGGACCTCTGATAAACGTTACCAACTCAGGGGTGCAACACAAAAAATATTGGTATCAAGTATAAAGTTATAAACTGCTTGAAACGTAATATTTAGAGTTATAAACTATTTGAAAAAGAATAACCGATAGGTATACGTAGAAAATATAGGTAGCCTGATTCAATTTCACATGGTTCTGAACATTTAATTATTCTGAACTCATCGTCATTAGGAATCTCGCGTCCCACAGTTTTCGCATTTATTTTCGAATCTTGTGCAGCCTTCATGTGTCCAGCGAGAGCATGACACACACTTAATCCAATCTTCATCTCGTGTTGTTGTACTATAGTTCTCATTACACCATACACAATAGTCTTCATCCCAGTCACTTTCATAAAGATTGTCGTTGCAAATTGAATCAATATCTTCAGATTCTGAGGATGACGTTAGATCTTTCATTTTTTGCCTTCTCTTCCTTTTATTATTCGTTGTTTGCTTCTCATTCTCACTTTGTCCCTCTAATCTCTTTTTTTCCCTATCTTTTTTCTTTTCCTCTCTGTCTTTCTTCTTCTCCTCCCTGTCTTTATTCCTTTCTTCCCTTTCTTTCTTCTTTTCTTCTTTTATTTTAATCTTTATCTCTTTTTCATCTTTTTTCTTTTTAAGGGCAATTATGTTTTCCGGAGAATTTAAAACTACTGATATAGTTTGAAACTTTCTTTTTAGAGTCTGAACGTTATCGACACACGGCACTGGATGTATTTTGTCCAATAACTTCGAGGGGGTTACATCTTCAGATATATTCTCGTTTTGTTTAGTACCAGTATCACTATCGTTTCTTGAGCTACTAGAACCAGCAGCGGCGACATCATTTCTTGAACTACTGGAACCAGCAACAATGACATCATTTTTCTACTAGGACCAGCATTAGCGACATTATTTTTTGAACTACTGGGACCAGCAACAGCGACATCCTTTTTTGATCTACTAGGACCAGCAATAGCCACATCATTACTTGAACTATTAGGACTAGCAACAGGAACATCATTCCTTGAGCTACTGGAACCAGTAACAGCGATACTGGTCATCTCATCCTGAGGAACAAGAGATCTGTCTAGCGGCCTGGAATCTGTGGATTCTGACAGAAATGCATAATCTGGTATCGCATCGGGTTTGAAAGGAATGATTCCACAGGTTCTAAAACCACTAATTCCATTGTCTACGTTTGCTGACTTCCCCCAAGCTAAGCTCAAAAGGGTACCAAACTGCAGCCTGGTTATCTCCCTTGAGGGATTATTGGTCATGTAAGAGGAGCAAGCAGAATAATAATTCATTTTTAAAGACAAAGAAAGCACGATCTAATGGCTGGAGCCAACGGCTGGTGTGAGGAGGAATATATCATTCTTCTCTGCGAACTCCAGCATTTCAACACAGCTAGTATGCGATGTGTGTCCATCTAGAAGGAGGAGTACCTTTCCAGCTGATTTTATTGGAGTGAAATGTGTTTTTATCCAATCAAAAAATAAATCGGTATTTACGTAGCCGGACTTTGGGGACATTTTTACTTCAGCACCAGGTGGCAAACCGTCACAAAACTCCTGCTTCAGATTCTTCCCTTTCATTATGCAAAAAGGTGGCAAAAATGTACCCTCTCCATTCACACATGTCAATATTGATATAGTCTCACCCTTTTCTCCCGAAGTAACAGAAGTTACATTTTTAGAACCTTTTAAGGCAACTACTTTTCCAGGTTTGTTGTTCAATTGTAAACCTGTTTCATCCATGTTGAAAATGTTAGTACTCTTCGACAGCTATTTTATTCAGGCCCTTCGCTCTTGCAATAGATACCCCCTTCAGATTGCCGAATGGAGAGTTCAGGATTGCGTACCAGAAAAGAAGAAAGCCAGTCGTAGCCTGCTTGTTTGGTTTCATGTTTGAAATTATGTTTCAATTGCAGGCTCTCTGCTAAATAATAAGCCATGGAACGTACAGAATCTCTACTTGGAGTAAACCCCTTTGACTGTAAGTTTTTAATGTGTCCAATGATTTTTTTTTTCGTTTTCAAATCCTAACAATGGGTTCTTCCCCATGGAACCTTTATTGAACCTCTTTGACTTAAGGCGCCGTTTTAAAGTGGTTTTCGGTATGCCAAACGCCTTTGCTGCAGCATTAATTCCCATTTCCTTATTCTCAACAGCTTTGACTGCATTTTTTAAACTCTCCTCGGACCATTCTCCTCTCCCAGACGAGACTTTTGTTTTATAAAAAGTAGACATTTTTCTGTAAAAAAAAAATCCCAATTTATCAGACTATACCTTCGTATATAAAATAATTTTTGTAAAAGTATTATTTGATTTTTATAGAAAGTTGAGCCCTAATAGGAAAAATGGTCCGACTATCCCAGGTTTTTCAAGTGGGCCAACTATCCCAAATTTTACTGGGCCTTCTATCCCAAATACATGGGATAGATGGACCAGCTCTCCGTTCAGACAAGCAATGCTACCGGCACGCTATTTTAGGTTAAAATAGTACCCAAGTATTCACTCAAGTTATAGCAGTGATCTCTCATCGAAATCATTTAAACTAACTTAGCCACATAACAAAGAAATCTAGTGTAAAATATTTTTCACCTCACCAAAAAGAATTAACGAAGTTTTCTTCCAAAATACACATGAAAATCACGAGCAAAACTAATCATGGGTGCGTCTACTCAAGAAATACAATTTCAGACACCGACTGCAGCGCTGTTGTAGTAGACCAGCCAAATAATCGACTGGTCCGTCTATACCGGTGGTCCATCTATTCCGGATTTACCCTAAATAAAAACAAATTTTCTATGAAAGACGACAGCACAGTATGAATATCAACAGAGATAAATTTCATAACGTGCCATGTGACGTCATTCTTCGTTTCGACCAATGGTGATTCGTTTCGCAAATTTGAATTCCGCGCGCTTATTATGCACTTTTTGATTAAAGTTTTATGGAGTTAAATACAAACTAAATGATAAACTAATAGTTCAGGTGTAATGTCAAGACACTAAAGTATCGGATGTAAAAAAATCAAGTTTATTTAAATCACTTGCATATTCCCTATTGTCTCGAGACTGGGTGGACCTCTTCACTTGAAATTTTCAAGATTGTCTAAGAGTATCAGGTACTTCGAGAAAACCAGCAAAACTTTTAGTTTTGGTCCTACTGAATGAGCTCATTGAATTGTGAAGGATATGATGGTACTTGGCATGCACTTATAATTGTTTGGGTTTGTTTTCTGTAGACGGTAGATGAGAAGCTTTGTTGGGGACTTTTCTCCATTCGGATTCCTGAAAATGGCAAAGTTGATTTGTTTTTCTTTAAGTGGATGAGAAAAAATCCAGGGTATATCTACTTGGCGGTCAGAATTCCGATACCAACTCTCTCTTTTTCACATACAGCAACAACTGCGGTCAGATGACAAAGGTGTCATCAACATATCAAAACAAACAGAAAGTTTGGAACAGTGGCTAACGGAAATGGTTTGGTTCCAAAATATTGTATAAAAATTTTTTCAAGCGAAGGTGGCAGAGGAGATTCCCAATGGCAATTATCCGTTGATAAAAATATAAAGACGTGGCTCTCTTTGTTTTGGAAACTCTATGTCTTAATTTGCTTAGGAAATTTGGACGTTAGTTCCGTTGGATATTTGTTGCATTGCCAACATTTTGGCAATCATTTCTGCTAGGTATCACACTACCAAAACAAACAGAAAATGTTGCAGAATTTGTAACAAATAAACAGTGTTCAGCTATGGACAGTACCGGACTTCTTGCTGTCTGAATTAAATTTATTCAAATACTCTGATTTTTCTGGAAATGTGTTAGCAGGTAAATGTTTTTTCAGTAATGATAAGTGAACAAGGAAAATAATCGCATGGACCCACCAAACTTTTTATCATGAAAACTAGGAGGATATGGAAGACGATTATTTTCGGGTGTTAAAGTATGATTAAAAAAAGATGAAAACAATCGATGAATATCATGTAGAAAATTCGGTTTGGAAGCTGTATACACATTATCGAATGACCACAGAAACGATATTCTGAAGTCGAAATTAACGTGATCTCTGTGACTTTTGTCGTAGCAAATTATGATTCCTGTTATGTACGATAAAATCAAAACAAAATCATAGTTATTCTTGGAAGGATTGTTTCGACGTTTTTATAGTACCTAATTTTGGTTTATTATTGCTCCTTTAAACAAGTTCACTACATAATGTCCTTCTAGGGTGATCTCTAATCTATCACAGATGGATCCTGTAAGAAATCACATTATTCGGACGAGGACGGATAGCGCGAAATTCCGTGTAAGTGAGAATTCCGAGGTAACATGTCGGAATCATGAAATTTCGTTTTATCAAGTCGGAATTCCGAGGTACAAAGTCGAAATTATCAAATTCCGAGAAACTATGTTGAAAATTCGAGATACGAAGTCAGAATTATAAAATTCCGAGTGAGTAGTCTCAATTTCCCGATACTGAGTCGGAATTATAAAATTCTGAGATCCGAAGTCGAAATTATGAAATTACGGTTAGTAAGTCGAAATTATGAAATTCCCAGGTACAAAGTTGGAGTTCCAAGTCGTTATTTTAAAAATAAAATTGATGTGGCCCTTATGCGAGTTCTATGAATTCTTATATGAATTATATTCATAGCAGTCGTAGGACAATAAAAAAAACATTTCCAAAAATTGTTTGTGTATTGAATGAAACTCCTTCTAATGCTCTCATTTCCCAATGTCATCAGAAACGTTACATCTGACAAGCTTTCATCTTTCTCATACCCAGTTGATTTATCCACAACAAACTGAAGCGGCAAGCCTAATTGATAATATAAATCTCCCAGCTTATCTTAATTCATAACTGTTGATGGCAGATTCAAGGCGGTACGTGCACCAAACTGACAAACAACATAGATAATTCGGTAAATACTATCAAAACAATAACTCTATTACTCAACCCCAATTATTCACCCAAGCATATGAAGCTTGTAAATGAACCAGCAATTCACTGGAAAGGAATGTGTAGACTGAGATGAGATTTTCTATTCAATTCTCTCGAGGTCGTATAATTACTGCATTAATCAGTTATTCGATTTCACAATGGTATTTAGTGAAGATGTTGCTGGATCTCTTGAGCCTATCTGCATCATATTGTTTAATACTGGACGATCTTCCTCATTGCAGATACGACAAAATAAATTTACCAATTAACTGGTATAATGATCTCCAGGTTCTTGAATCAAGTCGATAAATTTCAGTAATTGCAACCTAAAATCATTATACATTCAGAATTACCGGTCCGGGCAATGCACATAGTCCGGTAGCAGGGAGGGTTTTCCTGGCTGATGAAGTACGAGGGGATCACTTAAAATTTTCTCATGTATTTGGACCAGCTGAATCCGAATTTCCAGGCTGATAAGCCGGGAAAGCATCCAGAAAATTGTTATGACTATTTTCCGAGGGAAATCGAAAAATCCTTTTTTTCCAAAAACAAATGACGCCATAATATTTTGCAAAGGATTCTCTACAAAAAAGGTACAAAAAGTTTTTCTCCAAAATGCACTGTTTTCGATTAGAACGTGCTCGAAATTTGAAAAAATGTAATTTTCCCCATTTTCAGAGGCCTCTCATTCAGTCAAATAATGTTATTTTCAGGATCACCTTGTCCCAAATCATTAATTTATATCTCGACTATAAATAACAAGAGAGACACTCATGAATAAATCATTCGTGTGGATTTCTCTGCAAATAATATCCCGATAATTTTACCTTGCATCTTTTTATTCGCGAAGCTCACGTCGTGGACGAATTTCTTGGAGTGTCAATTGAAAGATGTTCAGAACATACTTTGTCATGATCACAAATCATTTCAGTAGCTGAACATTGGAAATTTGTTATCAAAAGTACAATCATTCTATGAAGAATACCGAAAAATCAATTTTTTCGAATATAAATGATTCTATAATATTTTCCATACAATTCTACACAAAAAAGGTTGTGACAAGTTTTTCTCTAAATAAATATATGTCTCAACTATGAATAACGAAAAATTCGTGAGGATTTCTCGGCACTGAATTCCCCAATACTTTTACCATGCAGGAAAGCGGCATTTTTTTATTCGCCAAGCCCACGACGTAGACGAATTTCTTATTGCGTCAATTGAAACTAGTTCAGCACATATTTTGTAACCCTACGTTAGTCGCGCGGTATGTAGTGACGAGTTTGGTCGCATGGTCTACATATGTAGACCATTTTCTTTTTTCAAAATGTGACACCTTAAATCACAAATCATTTAAAAATGTAAAAATAAAGGGTTTCTAGATAGAAATTTAATGTAATATTGATTTTTGATGAATATATTTTTATATTTGTTTATGAAAATGTAAAAAGACAAAATATATGTTTTTTTATTCCTATATTAGCATGTGGTCAGTTTAAAACAACAACAAAAATTTTGTTCATCTAAAACAAAATGTAAGTTTCTAATATAAAACATACTAACTCACGTAAAAATACAATTTACAAAAAAAAAACTTTTCAACTGTCAATAGAAAAGTAAGTACAAAATAAACAATATTTTCATTCCGTCAAACAGGCTGTACACATATCTGCCATGTGTTGTTTGCACGCATAACGTCTGCATTTCACGCAAGCTTTCCTTGACGATTTGTTGCGGGTTCGAGGACAAATATAACATCGTCCTACGTAATTTTCAGCTTTTTGTTGAAGAGGGGGAGGAGGTACTATATCTTCGAGTCCAAGAAGAGCACGCACTCGCCTTCTTAGATTCACCCGCAAAGAGACGATAGTTGACCTCGCTTCTATCTGCGGCTTTATCAATTCCCAAGAAAATTTTTCAATGAACTCACTTCTACGGATTTTTTCTAGGGGATGATTTGCTTTATAAACGCAAAGCGCGTTTATACCAGATATGTTCAAAAGATCGTACAGAATAACCATTGGCCAACGACACGTGTTTCTTGCGACATTGTAGTTTTGGCATAATTGATCCACCAAATCTACACCAATTTTAGTTTTGTTGTATCGTGTCACTATATCTGGTTTTTTTGCATCGCCTGTCTCTGAATCAATCCCATTATCATGGTGCATTGAGGACACCAAAACAACGGTTTTATTTTTCTTTGGGCAATACGAAACCATTGTAATATCTTTCTGAAAACCAAAAAGTGAAGTTTTTTCTTCTCTTTTCTTATTGGGTAAGAACTCAACGGGGATCTCACGTTTATTCTTGCGCATTGTACCAATATATGTTAACTTCTTTTGTAACAGTTTTCTTATCAAAGGAATACTGGTGAACCAATTATCACCCGTGACATTTCGATTGGTCTCCTCTATGGGATGTACTAATCGCAGTACAATAGCCTCAGCAGAATTACTCGAATTATAAGGGCCATTCGGCTGAGTTCCTACGTACGGCTCAAGCTTGAATGTGTAAGAAGTTTTAGCATCAACCAAAGCGAACATCTTGATTCCATATCTAGCTGGCTTATTGGGAATGTACTGCTTGAATGAGCAGCGTCCTCTGAAAGCCAATAATTGTTCATCAACTGTACAGTATTCACTAGCAATGAAGTTATTCCTAAAATTAGCTAGGAATATTTCAAAAAGTTCCCTAATGGGTGCCAATTTATCTAATTCCCTTCTTTCGTTTCTCGTTGTAACATCGTCGAATCTCAGACAACGGATAAGAAATCTGAATCGTTTTCTGCTCATCGCAAGATAACAAGACTCAACTCCATTGCCCTTGGAATTATCCCATATTTTATGAGCTCTTTTTCTCGAACTTCTCAATGTTCCTATCAAAAACAAAATGCCTATGAAAGCTCCTATTTCTCTTTCGTTAGTTAGTCTAGCATCTCGGTCCCTTCTGAATTTATCTTTTATTTTCTCATATATATATATATATATATATATATATATATTTGTTGAACTAACTAGTATATGAATAACAGCGTCGCTCACAAATAGTTTTATGCAGTCGAATTCAGACATTGCATTTCGAGCATCACGTTTCGATCCAGGCAAAAGTTTTATGATATTATTAGACCGCGTTCGTACCTGTATATTACCACAATTTTTTCTCCACCTAGTTGTTTTATCTTTCCCTATGTAAAATTGGCTGGCATCAATTTGTTCATTGTCACTTTCTGATGAACTTGCATTCTCATCTGACATTACTTAAATTTCCGAATCTGTTTCAAGATCACTCCTTTCTACTATATTTTCATTTTCTATTTCTTCATCTTCCTCGTCTTCATCTAATGAACTCTCCTCTTCACTTGATACTTCCTCAAACCATCTTTGCCAAATTTCTGGGTCCGTACTTCTCTCTACACGCCTCTTCTTAGAGACAGACATATTTCTGTAAAACAAACACCGAATGAATATAAAATTTTGCATCAAAATCTAACAGGAATATACAAAAAAGTGTTTTTAACATCTTAAAATCTGAATTTTAAACAGCAAATTACAAGAAAAAATATTACTTACCTGATTTATGACGAGATGTTATTGAGACAAAAAACTTCGTACTCGACAAAGAACGTAACGCAGTTAGGCGCGCGGTCTACAATTGTAGACCGATCGTGTTTAGACGTTCACAACAATCAGCAGAAGACTGTCTCACAGCAATTAGCACACTGAACTGATAGAATCAAGTATAACTGACAGCTACTTGAGGTCGCGCCTGCGTGAATAGCGCCATTTTAATACTGTCGTAGTTTAAAGGGATGTGGTCTACAATCGTAGACCGCGCGACCATTGTAGGGGTAATGACTGCAAAGCATTTCATTAGCAGAAAACGGAAAATTTTGCTTAAAAGTACAACAATTTTCCAGAAAATTCCCTTTTTTGTTGAAAAGGATAATTCTCGTACTTACTTTTTGTCAAACACAATGATGTCTGCCCAAGCTCTAATTATATTTGTTTGTGTAGGATGTATTGTCAGTTAGAAAAATCCGCGCGATTGGCCAACATTTCGCAAATCCGCGCGCAGATTTGCGAAATGTTGGCCAAACGTCTCGCTTCGCTCGCATATTGTCTATTTTGTATGATAGCTCCTATTTCAAATAAGATTACAGATTGGGGAAGATGAATATGAAGTTGATGAACCTGTAATGAAAATGTGCGCATTCTTCACCCATTCCAAACTCTTCTTTTTTCAACTCAACACACCAATCTCCTTTATATTTATTCGCCAGTTTTACGCAATTTCCAGCACGACATTTGAAAATTCGCCTAAAATAATTTAATCCAAAGAAATATCACACCCTGAAATATTTTTCATTACAATCCAGAAAATTAGCTACCAATAACAACGCATATTCCTCCTAACGAACAAAAACTAATCATTATCAATGTCGTTCTTTGAATCGATAATGAATGTTGTGCGTTCATTGAGAGTTTATTGAAAATAGAGAAAAGTTTTTAATTTTTCCGCCTCTGTTACCAGAGAACTCGCTCTGTCATTGTTCACTATTATGATAACGAGTCTTGTCATTCAAAATTCCCGCCATTATAGGGACCAATCACAAAGCGAATCCCCTGGCAACAAGGATAGAAAAAATTAAGAACTTGTGTTTTTTATATAGGAGTCTAAGAGCAAGAGTTCCAATCGACCAGACTTCATAGACAATTTGCATGGGCTATTCAGAACAATAGTACACTGGATTTGTCTAATTTGGAATATTTATCCACTTTCGAATAGTTATTGTGTATACATAAGGTTGGGTTAGGTTAGGTTGGGTTGAACTTGGATAATAATTCACGCATGTTCTGATTGGTCGATGCGGATCACCTGTATGAAGTCTAGTCGATTAGAACTTTTGCGGTATTACATAAGTCTCGTTCATACCCTCGCAAATTTCGATATTTTTCTGCAAATGAAATTGCTGACAACATGGTTCTGTATCAATAATTGGTCCGGCATGACTGGCAGCCATTTCATTCGCAGAAAAATTGCGAAACTCGCGAGGGTATGAACAGGACTCCAGACTATTAGAAATCTCTATTGGCAATGTCGCAGTTCCAACTTTGCTGAGGGAGCCATTACTCATTAACTTGACAACAAATTGTAAATCAATTAGGTGTGGATAATAAAAGTAATTTTTTTAACCTTTTTCAAACTATTCGAAGCTTATTCTGGTAATGAATTGATACTTCTGTATATGTAGAAATACAAATACAACACAGCAGTTCATCAACATTGAAAAAATAGGTCAAATGAACTATCCAACAAATTGTATTTATTTGGCTTGAAAGTGAGTATCCACATGTTTTCGAAAAGAATAGAAAAATGTGTTTCCGCTCCGAAATTTCAATTTTTAATTCATTTTATCGTGTTTTAGAGCATCTGTAAAAATGTTATCATAATCCCAGCTATACCCAAATTATTTACCTTTTTCGATATTCCAATGACAATATATCTCCTTGCTTAACAACCAATCAGTCTATTTCAAATTTTGAAATTCAGACAATAGAATCGGAATTACAGTGAAAATATAGCTTGTCGCTGTATTTTCGTAGGTAATACCACAAGTGTATCGGTGATTATCGAAATTGCAATTCCTTTGAATTTGATTCGAAACCGAGAAGGAATTAACGATAATCGCAGATAACACGAGTTGTATTTGTTAAGATTATTTCAAGAATAAAATCGAAACCATTTTCATTTATTTACTATTCAATTTAACTAGGAACATTAATCCCGCTTTTAGTTCTGGAATTATGCAACTAACAAAATATTTACTTGATATCTATTTCAGTTACAAATGACAGAGCGCGTCATTCGTAGTTTCGTCATTGCATATTGTGCATGTCTAGTCTACTGCTGAGGTTATATTTTGATAACATTTTGATTTAGTGATTTGATTAATCAACGGGTATACAAAATTTGTCGAAAATTGTGAAGTTGATATGAATTAATAGTGAGTGCTTATTTAGTTTTGGTCAAAGTTTGGTGTTGTGTCATTATAGCAGCTTGCTAGTGGTAAGTTTTTGTTTTGATAACCAATCAGGAATCGAACAACAAAATCGAAAACACATCATATACATATCCAGTAGCCAATCAAGAGCCAAACTACAAAATAGAAAACTTGATGTTTTCATTTATCAACACAAAAATTTCAACCAATCTTAACACGCTATTTTAGCATAAGTGAAATAATCACGGTAATAAACCTGCTTAGTTTTTGTTTTACTAGCTGTTAAGTGAAAATAATGATTTAAATTATAAACGTCAAATCTTTGTGTTTTGACTAGTTATATTTCTTAATCAATATGAGCGATCGTTGGGGACAAATGGCTATTGGTATCATAGATGAAGCAGTGGAAAAGAGTATTCCGTTGAATACGGCCAGAAATAAAGAATCAATTACCAGACAATTCAACAATTTTTGCACATTGTTGTATTGTCAATGGTTATATTGTCAATGCGAATACCACAATTGTGGAGCTGGCTGATATTTTGAAAGATTATGCCTGTAATATGACCTCAATTTTTCTCATTAGTGTTCACTTTGTTAGATTTTGATTTCTGTGAATTACTTCAAATTAAAAAGGTGACACGATTTTTCTTTATTTCAAATCGATATATTTTCGTCCCAAATATAATTCGTGGTATGATTAATAACCTATAATTTTTTGGAATATCAATTCATTGGCAATACCAATGCAAGAAAATACAACTCGTCCTCCGGACTCGTTGTATTTTCAGCTTTGGGATTGCAATTCATTAATATTCCAAAAAATTATCGGTAATAATCATACTTATTTTATTACCCCTGAAAATCATGTATTTTTAAAATTTTTGATCTTCAGCAGAATTTATAGTAACGTTTTGGGGAAATCATAGTAATATATTTTGCATTCAAAATTGAGTAATGAGAATAATTTTCAAACTTTAGTATGATTATTCCTATCGAGGTTTGTTTGAGTCGAAAAGCATTATAGAGTGTCATTTATGAATGTGTGGTTTATCTTTTCAAAAATGAAATCGAAATTTTAGTATCCACTGTAAACCACCCATATCCTAACCGTAGCACAAATGTGAGCTACCCAGTAGATGACTGACAGTTACCGAGAAACACCTACTATACCGGGTGGCTACGGAAGTATTGCCTACGGAATATCTCAGTTATTGTATGAAGTAGGTTTGTGAAATTTGGAGCGTCGATATAATGACATAAGAGCTAGAATTTGAGCATATTGACATGTCGAAGTTAACTTCCGGTCTGACCGAAAGTAACATCAACTTTCTTATTTTAAATAGAAACCCTATTTTTTTTCTTTTCGCTTTATTCAGCATTCAATTCCCTTTCTAATGACATATCACAAGTTGGTATCTAACCAGAAACTAGATCAGAAAAAAATTATTATTGAAATTCACCGAGTAGGCCGTGGAAGCAAAATGAAAGCCAAAAATTGAAAAGTTGGCTATGAAAACCATAGTCACTTGATAACAGTTGCTACTACTGTGATATTTTATTTTCATTCGTCGGCGTTATAAAAAGCCGCCAAAAAAAATATTGGAAAAATTGGGAAAAAAACAATACTCTGTAGGTCCATAACTTAAATAGGAACATACAACTTTTTCTTGCCTGTATTATTCAGCATAACCATTCCTTTCTAATGATATAATAGAAAGTAATTTTTTGAAATGAAATACAAAAAAATCCAATTATTATTCTTCAAATAACGAAAAAACAGATTTATCGAAAAAAAAAATTTAAATTGATAGGATTAAAGATAGAATAAATTCAAAACAAATGTTCGAAATGCATTCCCTCAGCGTCAATACATTTATTGACTCTGGTGATATTTTCATGTAAAACGTTTCTCAACATTTGGGGCGTGATATCTTGGAAAGCTCTACGAATTTTTACTTCTAGCTCATGTAGAGTTGTAGGCTGTGTGGAATACACCCTATTTTTAAGATGCCCCCATAGAAAAAAGTCGCACGGAGTAAGATCAGGTGACCTTGGTGGCCACCTGACTGGACCATGGGTTGTTATAAGTCTCTCTTGAAAGCGATTTTGAAGATAATTTCTCGCTATTCTTGAATTATGCGGAGGGGCGCCATCTTGCTGGAAGTACATTCTCTCAGTTATTTCCGCTGGTAGGTTAAAGTATCTCTCTCCGGTTAGTTGGCCTTGAAAAAGAATGGGGCCAACAATATGAGTTCCAACTATTCCTGCCCAAACATTCACACCAAATCTCTCCTGGAAGCCGCCTTGTCGAAACCGGTGCTCGTTTGCTATCGCCCAGTACCTGGAACAAAAGACCGTTCACACTTTTAGCACTTTACACTTCGACTATCGACAATAATCCAAATAAAGTACAGTACCATTGTTGGTAAATCTTGACTCGTCCGTAAAGAAGATATAATAGTTAAATAGGTGATTCTCAGCATTTTGTCGAAGAAACCAATTACAATATTCCAGGCGCCTTTCACCGTCATTTTCATACAAATGTTGATGCAACTGATACTTGAAGGATTTCAATCGATGTTTTTTCAAAATTTTCCTAGCAGAGTCCTTACTTATAGCTAATTCGGTGCCAATCTGCCTTGAGGAAATTGTGCTATCATATTGTACTAAAGCTAATACATTAATTTCAGTTTCCTCATTAATAACAAATGCTTCTTGGTCTTCGTGAACATCAGGCTCAGTTCTTAATTTTTCTTCAAGCCACTGGAAATACCTTCTTGACGGTTGCTGCCTCCCAGGATATCGCTCTAAATACAATCGTTCAGCGGCATAAGAATTTTTTAAACATTCACCATAAATGAGAAGCATGTCAATTTGTTCGGTTCGTGAATAACGGGGCATTTTTTGAATATCCCACTAACTGATTTCGATTTCCAAATCTTTTTAATATGGCAGAATCAAAAACACTACTTCAAACGTCAAAATAATATGGATAGCAGCGTTCGTGACAGCTCTCATTTCTTTTTTGTTTCATTCCAAAATACATCTTAATCAGCCTACTTGTTAATATTTTGGTTCGAATGATTATTGCAATGGAATGATTATTCTGAATAGCACAAACATCGTCCATAGGTAGATATTAGAATATCTATGGACGATGGCACAGACCAAGCACGTTTATGTTCCTATTTAACCTAGAACCTACAGAACATAATTTATCATTCCACATTATTTTTAATTTTATTTTTGCGTATAGCGATAATCTGTTTTGTTATTTGAAGAATAATAATTGGATTTTTCGGTATCTCAGTTCAAAAAATTATTTTCTATTATATCATTAGAAAGGAATGGTTATGCTGAATAGTACAGGCAAGAAAAAGTTGTATGTTCCTATTTAAGTTATGGACCTACAGAGTACTGTTTTTTTCCCAATTTTTCCAATATTTTTTTGGCGGCTTTTTATAACGCCGACGAATGAAAATAAAATATCACAGTAGTATCAACTGTTATCAAGTGACGTATGGTTTCCATAGCCAACTTTTCAATTTTTGGCTTTAATTTTTCTTCCACGGCCTACTTGGTGAATTTCAATAATAATATTTTTCTGATCTAGTTTCTGGTTAGATACCAACTTGTGATATGTCATTAGAAAGGGAATTAAATGCTGAATAAAGCGAAAAGAAAAAAAATAGGGTTTCTATTTAAAATAAGAAAGTTGATGTTACTTCCGGTCAGACCGGAAGTTAACTTCGACATGTCAATATGCTCAAATTCTAGCTCTTATGTCATTATATCGACGCTCCAAATTTCACAAACCTACTTCATACAATAACTGGGATATTCCGTAGGCAACAGTTCCGTAGCCACCCGGTATGTATCAATAAAGTATTTCAATAAATTACCTGATAGGATCAAAACTTGTGAAAGTCTCAACAAATTTGAAAAACTTGTAAGAGGCCCCTGATTAGTTTAGAACCCTATTCGTTTCATGTATATTTGGATGTATACAAATTATGTTAACATTGCTTCGTTTAATGTTTTTGTCGCATATTTTTCTGTACATGATGTAAATTATTCTATAACAACTGATATGTATTTAGTAGGAAAGTTAGGATGACAAAATACATTATATGTGAATACGTTGGAGGAATTGAACCCATTACAAAAGTAGTATTACCACGTTGAAATACTATACACCAAAAGTTGACCTGTCAGAACGTTTTTCAATTAGTACTACCTGAAAGGGTCCTTGTATCATTTTCTATAGGCCACCCTCTACATTACATGCTTGAACTATTCTCTTTGGTATTTTTTGTGATTCTAATCTATTTTCTCATCACATTCGCGTTATCCATTCGAACAAAGTTTTCCGTTCTCCGCAATAAAAGATTTTCGTTCAACGTTCGCATCCTGATGAGGGTTCCCGATATCTATCAGTCATTCGCCCCTAATAGAACTTCTCTGAATAATTCACTGCCGGAAAATTTAGGAGTGTCTCGGTGATGGAACATCATCTGAAATTCAGCCGGTCACACCAATGGGCATGGAGATGGCACAATAGTAAAATTAGTCACACAACTCTGTCAGTAGCAACTGTTGTGGGAACAGTAATGGCACACGTCTCAAGCACAGAAAACCCACAGCACTTTCCTCTGCTATACCAGAGGGAATATGGAAATTTCATTTCCTAGAAAGTGTAGTTCAGTGAACAACTATAATATGAATCTGAGAATAGGATATAGGACAACTAGATACCATTTTCAGCTAGCGGGTGAATCAAACTTCAGAAGTCTCCGCTGTACTTTAGAAATTAAATTCGAATGTAAATATGAATCATTAATTCTAAAAAAACAATCACAATGGCTACATCAGATGCTATTACATAAAGGACCCCGCAATATACTTATGGAAAATGGCTTTCGGTTGAATTCCCTGAATTTTTAGTACCTATGTTGTAGATTTTGATTTTCTGAGCAAAAGTATCCATGGTCACAAAGAAATCGGACGACTACTTTTCGAGATACTGGATATCAAAGATGAAAAGTGAAGCTTTCTGCTCATAATTTTTAACTACACAGATAAGAAGGATTTCTTCAATCAAAAATATATATCTTCTTGAACAGAATAATCTTCTGAAAAGAATAATTATTTCTAATTGATGAATATACACTTATTTCAAACTCATTGAACTATTTGCTTCTTTACATAAATTCTCTTGAAATGAATATGTTTGCATAAATACATTCCAACTCTTTAGCTAGAGAACACATACTTGTGAATGCTCCTTTTGACTCAAGAACATAATTTTTTGGAGAAGGTCAGAAGAGAGCACGTGCACTGTCAACCAATGATCATTGATACAAAAGATCCTTTTTATCAGTGTACTTCGAGAATTGACGAAGCGGCTGTTTATTCTGAGAATACCATGACTCAATGATTATACAATTTCACTTTGTTCTCGGTTAAATTACACTTTTTCATTCTGTGCTCTACAACAAGGTGAACAAAGAAAATTCCAAATCGATAAATTTTAAACCAACCAGTGTGATTCAATTCTGCCTGAATGAACTTCCTCAATCTCGGTCGAAGTTAACCGACAATTTTTTTTTATACACGGTGGTTCAAAAATAGGGGTACGACAACTACTCGTTTTTTAGTTCGGATAGGGTAGGGCATGGCATAAATCAATCAAACATTCTTCAGTGTTGAGAACGCCGCATATCTATTCCATATATACAGAGTGAGTTAAAAGAAATGATCTAAGTTTCTTACAAAAATGCTTTTTTTTTCAATGAATACCCTGTATTTCGAAAAAGAATCGGGTAATTTTCATGAATTTTTCATATAATGTTTGGAGGAGTTCGAAACATTGTCATCAATATTAGCATATGTCTCCGGACTCGTTTGTCGGCTATATACTTTTGAATGTATGGATTTCATTAATACCTCATATAATCCATCGGAGACCGAAATGGGCTATTTTAAAGCAATTCTCTGCGGAGATAGCTCGAACGGGGAGCGCCGGTTCACCGATATCTGAAGCCAAGCAATGCTATGCTATACGATACAGAAAAACTCAAAGTCATCTCTACAATTTTAATCTCAACCTTGAAAGTTATGCATCAGGTGGAACAGCGACGACTATCTGTCAGTTGAGCGGTATTATTTAGAGTAGGTAGTACATGTTTCGAACCTAAATATGTTCATCTTCAGCTAATTTAACTTCTACAATAAAGGAAGAAAATTAACACTAAAGGTAATCTAGTACAATTGTAACGGTATGGGTCCATTAAATAAAGCAGGTGAATTGTAGGGGTTTTATGATGGCAGAATCAATCTAAAATACATAAATTTGTAGGTATGGTAGTAAAATCATTACATTTACTGAATATGACAATTTATGATTGATATGTCATCATGGTAGTAAAACTTACCTAAAACCAGGCACGCAGAAAGAATTTAGCAGAGCTAAATCTTAGTTAACACCAAAAGGTTTTTAAATTGATTTGCAATGAGTGTTAGTAATAATGCAAGTCCATCACCAACAGGAAAAGTACCTTCTGGTTAAATTACGATTGCTTGGTTACAGATTAATGATTATAATTCCGTACACATATCCATATACCAAGTGATATTCTGTTACAACTTGCACCCCGAGTCTGTGTGTAACATTCAAGTTATCGAAGATTCTTTGACATGAAATGGTTTCAGATGACAGGCATGAAAGATACCCCTTTCTTTTTCTGAATCCAATTATTTTAAAACATAAGTTGCTGGACCAACAGACTTTTTAATCTCGTAAGGTCCCTCGAACAACAACAGAAATGTTTTGGTTTCCGACTTTATTGCGGAAGAAACATTGTTTGCTTTCAACAACACTGGTTGTCATTGATCTAACTATTTGAACGGACGACCTTGTTGAGGAACTTTTCGTCTTTCCGATTTGCTCATCAGAGTTTCCTTCGCCAGAATTAATTTGACCTCTTGACTCATAACCTCACCATTCTTACATGCACCCCTCAGAGATTCAGGTAACAGCTTGGTACGTTAACCTCCTAACTGGAGCTCATTTGGACTATACCCCGTAGATTCATGAATCACTGAATTCATGAACTCAGCAAAATTTTGTAACTCATCTGCCCACCGTTTTTGTTAGTTGGCACAATACGTGCGGCATAACCTTCCTAGTTCCCTCATCACCCTTTCTGAAGGATTGGATTGAGGATGGCGTACGGATGAATAAATAAATAGAGTTTCTTTCCAACGCTTAGCAGTAAACTGTGTTCCGTGGTCGGATAAAACGTTTTTTACCTTGCCAAACTTGGGCAAGAATTCTGTTGTGATCCTATTAAGAATCGCACGTGTTGTTGCTTTTTTCGAAGCATAAAAGGTAACATATTTGGTGAAAACATCAAGTAAAACTAATATATAAGTGACACCTCCGCAGCTCACAGGCAATGGTCCATAAAGGTACAGTGCTACCAATTCATTCTTAGATTCGGGAATGATAGAGTTCATTGGAGAATCCGGTACAACCGATGTTTTCGATTTTTGACAGATCTCACACTGACGAATAACTCTTTTAGCATCTTGATTAGACCACCATAATTCATTTCTTAATGCTCGCCAAGTTTTGTATGCACTGAAATGTCCAAATGACACATGATAGGCTTCTGCAAACTTTGCGGCTAATGATTTTGGTATGCATAGTAAATGATTTTCTTCATGGCCATTGATTTGATAGATAATTCCGTTAAAAAAAGAATGAACCGACCTTGGAGCTTGGGATCGGAGGCCATATTCTCTCGAATTTTATTTAATTTCAGATCTTCCCGTTGGTACCTAGCCATATATTTGACAAGTTGTTGTAATTCTCTTGGTAGTGAAATAACAGAAAGAACTTTGAACATTTTTTCGCCAGGGAAATGCGGTCTTATACCAGAATGCCGAGACAAGGAGTCTGCAATAATATTACTAGTACCTGGAATATACTTGATGTCAAAGTCATACTCTTGCAGAGCTAATGCATATCTAGAAATATGAGCTGAAAGTAAGCGACATGTTTTGACATATGTTATGGAAATATTATCAGTAAATATCGTAAACTAGTAGATATATTCGGAATTTCGATAAGGCCCATACAACGCCTAGAGCTTCTTTACCATTCATGGAGTACCGTGTTGCCCAATCTAATAACAACCTAGACGCCCAGGCTATAGGCCTACGTTGGCCATCAATAACCTGAAACAGATGACAACCCAAAGCCCGATCACATGCATCGGTTTCTACACAAAACGGTTCTTCATTTCTTGGATGGTGCAAGAGTGTGCTTTCCTTCAATTCATTCTTTAAATTCTGAAAGGCGTCCTGTTCCAATTGAGTCCATTTCCAACGAGTTTTCTTTTTGAGCAGTTGGGTTAATGGTGCAGCCATTGCAGAAAGTTGACTACAAAAAGATATATCAAAATTTGCAGGGCCCAGGAACCGTTGCAACTCTTTCACGTTCGTTGGTTTTGTATATTCCGACAAAGCTTGAATGCGGTTTTATTTCCTCGGAATTCAGGATGTAACCCAAAAAAGGCATTTCTTCAAGAATAAAGTTACAGTTTTTCAATTTCAGGATAAATCCAGCTTGCTGTACTCGTTCAAAAACTCGTTTGAGATGATCCATATGGGATTCAAAATTATGTGATACAATCAATAAGTCATCAATATAAATTATCAAGAAATCCTCAAACTCTTGCCCTAAAATTTTGTTGAGACAACGTACGAACATACTAACACTAGTGCATAAACCAAAAGGAAGGCATGTGAAGCAGTAGGATTTCCCGTCAAATTTGAACTCTGTATATTTCTGCGATTCACTTTCCAACGGAATTTGCCAATATCCTTTAGTAAAATCTAAAGATGACATATACTTCGTATTTTTTACAGTACGTAATATTTCCTCCATCGGACGTAGTGTGTCATGTTCGTTTTCCATAACCGAATTCAAAAACCGTGCATCTAATCACACCCGAACAGACTTGTCTTTTTTTAAAGTAACCCTCAAAGCAGAAACATATCGTGTTGCGATTTGCTTTATCACCCCCCATTGCTCCATAGTATCAAGTTGATCTTGTACCATTTTTTCATATGCCAAAGGAATAGGGTTTAGTTTTAAACAAAACTCGCTTTGGTCACGGAGTTTGATTTTATGATAATACAGTTCCGTTCTTCCTGGTATATCAGAAAAAACATGGCTGAAATCCTTCAACAGATTTCAAATATTGCCTTATTACTCGTTTCCAGTTGACAAGATGCAACAATTGTCTGTATCTCACCAACTGTATCTGATTCTGTCAGACTTTTTGAAGCATACCGTTATTAATTGCTTGGTTACAGATTATTGATTATGATTCTGTACACATATCCATATACCAAGTGATATTCTGTTACACAATGTAGTAAGATTACTTACATGGAGAAGAAAAAATGGTTATATTAAATTATATGTAGAAAGAGTAAACAAGTATATGTGTCACTCCATATTACCAATAAAGGTGTATAGTATAGTAGGAAACATGCTTGTTTCCATTAAATTTTTGACATTAAGGAGGAAGTAAAACGGGAGGCTTAGAGCCTGTATGCCCTTTTTTACAAAAGAGGGAAGAAATAAAACTCCAGCAAACATGTGAACTAGAAAGTACACAATATTTGATAAGTGACTGTTCGAGTACGCACAAACCAAAATGAGAAATGACAATGAAATGAACATGAGGAGGGGAGATCATCTGTCAAATTTTAATTCGACATTGACATGGAACAACGACTCGAGAACCAACATCACAGAACACAATGAGAGAAGAACAGAAATCTATCATCACAAAGCAATCTGGGTAGCTGGAACTCATGTCATCTATCCATGCCAATAACGTGTTACATAAGTCTTAAGTGTAATAAAACCTTTATACAGTTATATTATATTCATTATTTCTGAATATAAAGATATCGGAAAAATCCTCGGACAGGTCGATTTTCTTTTCCGATGGGCCAATTTTTAAACCTCACCCAAAATATATAGGGTTATCTGCATTTGAGGAAAAGCGACTTTGGTGATATTTTTAAATAGAACACCCAGTATATTTGTCCATATTTGGTTAGGGATCGTCATTACAAATCCAGTGATACCAAGTTTGATGGGATTATGTCAAACGGCTGCGGAGATATGGCCAAAAAACTTCTCCATATACCCAATGAGTGCGACAGAGACTTTTAACCTTCTCAATCGTGTGGAGTCTCGCAGTCATACTCATTAGACATACGAGGAAGTTTTTTGGCCATATCTCCGCAGCCGTTTGACATAATCTCATCAAACTTATTATCACTGAATTCGTGATCCCTAACCAAATAGGGAAAAATATACTGGGTGTCCAATTCAAAAATATTACCAAAGTAATTTTTACTCAATTGTGGATAACCCTATATATTTTGGGTGGGGTTCAAAAATTGGCCCATCGGAGGAGAAATACCTACTATATTGTACTAGATTACCTTTGGTGTTAATTTTCTTCCTTTATTGTAGAATTTATATTAGCTGAAGATGAACCTATTTAGGTTCGAAACAATATGTACTACCTACTCTGAATAATACCGCTCAACTGACAGATAGTTGTCGCTGTTCCACCTGATGCATAAATTTTAAGGTTGAGATTAAAATTTTGGAGATGACTTTGAGTTTTTCTGCATCGTATATCCACACCACTCCACTGTGAGATACATTGGACTTCTACCACAGGTTAATGCTATGCTAAGTTGGGGTTTGGATAGGTGACCAACGGGACCTCCTTTCGATATTCTCCTCGGATCGTGCTAGGAATCGCACGTAAAAAGGTAAAACCTCGTTAATCCTTGGCTCGCACAAGTTTCGACTTTTGAGTGCTGCCGTTCGTAAGAGGACGACAGCTGGTTAACGTAAAAAACAATTCCAACATAACAAAAAACAATTTCAATCATGCAATACCTTGTATACATGGAGAATGAAATGTTTTTCATTCAAAAGCTCTGTTTTCGAAGAAATTAAAGAAAATTTAAATGAATCAGAAGCAATAACCCTTTCAAGATTGGGACTAATTCTCCATTATTTGAAAGCTGAGTCAAATTGAATGTAGCAACATTTTATATGATTTCTTTGAAATGTGGGGTTTCTACAAAATAGCGGATATTTTCCAATTAAGCTAAGGAAAATCTAGGAATGGAATATTTGGGTATGCAATCAACAAATTGATGGTAAAGGTATTATACTTCCCAGAATTCTACAAGATAGTCTGCGATAGTAAACATCTACGTTTTGTGGTCATTTCTACAAACTCATTTTGACATGTATTTGAATAATTTTCACACAAAAATATGAATTAATAGAAATAAAGAAACTTTCTCAAGACAAGCTTCCATTAACATCATCTATGAGCAGCATCTATGAATGAATCCAAAAAGAATCATCGATGGAAAATGAACGTCACGTCATTCACCTTGTATATAAGGAATTGCATTCAACAAAAAGAGTTGCTCGAAAATAAACCATTTCTGTCTCCGACGGACTATATCGGGTTTCAATAAAATCCGTACATTCAAAAGAATATAACCGACAAACGAGTCCAGAGACCTATGCTGATATTGATGACAATGTATAGTACTTCTAAAACGTACGTTATATAAAAACATAACGAAAATCAACAGATTCTTTTTCGAAATACAGGGTTTTCATTGAAAAAAAAACAGCGTTTTTCTAAGAAACTCGGACCATTCTTTTTACTTACTCTGTATATATGAAATAACCTCAACACTAAAGAATGTTTTAGTTATATATGTATTGCTCTCCCCTATCCGAATTAAAAAAAAAGGGGAGTTTAGGCACCCCTATTACCGAACCACCCTGTATAAAATAAAATTGTATTAGTTCACTTCGACCGAGATTGAAAGAGTTTATTCAGGCTAAATTGAATGGTTAATAATCATCAGAAAACTCACACTGGTTGGTTTAATATTAATCGAATTGGATTTTTCTTTGTTCACCCTGTTGTAGAGTAGAGAAAGAAAAAGTGTAATTAGAACGAATCAATGTGACATTGTACCACCATTGAGGCATGGTACTCCCAGAATAGTTAGGCGATTTGTCAATAATCGGAATTTTTTAAAATTCTGAACAGAATGCTTCAGTTTTCATCTTTGAAACACTGTATCTCGAAAAATCGTAGACCGATATTTTTGTGCCCATTGACACTGTTTCCAAGGGTATTAAAATCTTCAACATACTGAAAATTCAGGGAATTTAACCGACCGCCATTTTCCACAAGGATAGTGCGAGGTCCTTTGCAGATAAGTGTATGTCCTTATTTGTATCACTTGAAGACTAAATACTATTGCTCGTAATGCAAATATGGAATTCTATCATCTGCAAGGGTAGAGAATATGATGTTAAATATTATGAAAGATTTATAAGCTAGTCAAAGATGGCATGCACATCCTTGCATTTGGCTACACAGTACTAACGATGACCAACGAGTTATCAGACTTTCACCACTAAGGTGATGAAATGTCCCAATTTCGATCAAGTTTTGATGATTATTTCACTTATGCTAAAATAGTGTGTGATGATTGTTTGAAATTTTTGTGTTGATGAATGAAAACATCATGTTTTCGATTTTGTAGTTCGGCTCTTGATTGGCTACTGGATATGTATATGATGTGTTTGTAGTTCGATTCCTGATTGGTTATTATCAAAACAAAAACTTACCACTAGCAAGCTGCTATAATGACACAACACCAAACTTTGACCAAAACTAAATAAGCACTCACTATTAATTCATATCAACTTCACAATTTTCGACAAATTGTGCATACTCGTTGATTAATCAAATCACTAAATCAAAATGTTATCAAAACATAACCCCGAGCGAGAAACAGTACACTAGACATGCAATGACGAAACTACGAATGACGCGCTCTGTCATTGGTAACTGTAGAGGGATGTTTTGTTAGTTTCATAATTTCAGAACTAAATGTGGGATTAATGTTCCTAGTTAAATTGAATAGTAAATAAAAATAGTTTCGATTTTATTCATGAAATAATCTTAACAAATACAACTCGTGTTATCGGCGATTATCGTTGATTCCTTCTCGGTTTCGAATCAAATTATGTTGCTTTAGGCAACCACACTCGCGCAAGCGCTCGTGTGGTTGCCAAGCAACATAATTTGATTCTCAAATTCAAAGGAATTGCTATTTCGATAATCACCAATACACGTGTGGTATTACCTACGATAATCGTGCACGAGCGTTTCATTTCACACAAAACTAAAGATTAGTGAAGCAAATTGAAGAGACTTATAGATTTCCATTCCGTTTCATGATTTGATTCTATTTAGGAAAATATGATGTGTTTGTGATTCCATATCATAATAATATTAGCAAAATTGTAACATAACTATTAGATGCGAACCAATATAACAACGAGGGTCGTGCAAAAACTATTTTTCGATTTAGTGCCTTGCTGCATTTTTCACTACAGTCGAGCTACTCAGAAGAAACTAATATAATGTTTTCGATAAATAGAAAAATAATAAAAAATTGCTATTTTCAATTATCTCAAATTATTTCTCAAAACTCTGTTATGAGTATAATGAGTATATGAGTATAAAATTAAATTCTGAGCAACATTTTCAAATAAGTTTTAACAACATTATATTTAATTCACTTTGTTCGTGTGTCTGTCTTTCCAATTGAAATTTTTCATTCTATTTATAAATCAGTCACTGATATCCCATTGCGCTGATATTTAACGGAAAACTTTGTAAAAACAGCGAAAAATTCCAGACGCGAAGAATTAGGTGTTTAATCTACCCTATGTTATCGGTCGACGGGCGCAGACATCCCATCTTCTCAAATGAAATTGCAAAAACTTGCGAATGTATAATCAGAAAACACTCTTATTTTAGTGAAGAACTTCAGAGCTTGATATCCGAAGAGAATAGCATAATTTGAAAAAAATTTACCTTCCCTTTTCTCTGAAGCATAGAAGGAGAACATGTAGGCATTTGGAGAAATATTAGACAAAGGAGAATTACGGCGAAAAAATATGTCGGACGGGGTGCTCGGACCACCTTTCTCAAAATAATGCAAAATCTCGCGAACGTACGATCAGAAACATCTGTAATTATACTAAAAAACTACGTACCTTGGAAACCGATGACGAACAAATTATTTCCAACGGTATCGGACGTGAAAATTACTTCAAAAAACATGTTGGTCAAAGGAGTTAGAAACCCCATCCTTCCCGAGAAAAACTGCTGAAACTGGATAAAATAAAATCAGAAAAATCCGTAAAAATAATATAAAATATTTGACCATTAAATAATATTCGTAGCTAGACCTGTCCAGTTTTATTGTGATAAAGATGAACATTTTGCCATATGAGTTACTTGCTTGAAATTATAAGAACAAACGACTTTCCTGTAGAAACTTCGTTCTGAATTATTCGTCGGTACCATGCCAAAACCACGAATGAGCAATTTGTCTTTTCGAATGAGAAGAGTTTTAACAATATCTATGCTTCTTGATTTGAAAATTCGTTAATTCACTCTCGTTTTCTGTAGAAAACGTAATAGCACATTCGTAAGTTTGGCATTGAAAATTTTGTTAGAAAATTAGTATTTTACATATTGAAGACAGAGCACTGAAATTTGCACATTTGCGGTTTTGGTGTGGAACCGAAGTATTATGAGATATACTCATCCAATTAGTTTACACATGTTTGTGGCTTTGTCTAGCTATTATTCAAAGATTATTCACTGTACAAAAAAATCTTCTTATCGTTTCCGTCTCAACTGTCCTGTAATTCCGCTGATTGCAATATATTTTCAAAAACTGAATACTTACCTGGTATGGTAACTTGAACATAATTAGTGTTTTCCTGGGAGGTACTAATCTGATGACGAGTATATCTCATACATTTCAGAACGAACTTCCTACAGTTGAGCCGTTTGAACTTATAATCATATTTTGCTAAGCTCGTCCAAAAATATTACACACGTAGATATTGAAAGCCAATTGAATTTTTGGTCATTCAGAAATCTTCATTTGAATTTTTCACCTAATGCATTTTCTTTTGCGGGTAAATATGAAGCACGTAGAATTATTTATCTTTTTTCAAACTAACACTATACTTTCCTACTGAGTTTATTCAGTTTTCCATTTGGGACACTGCCCATTTTGTCAACATAGACTATGCTCATTTTTTGTATACCCTGAGAAGCACGTTGCATTCTTTAGCATTCTTTAAAAACTTTGGAAAGCATAAAATATTGCCAACAGTTCCAAATAATTTATATGATATAGGGCGTGTTCTCCACCAAAATCCATGGGTGACCTCTGAACCACACAAAGCCCTCCGCCCTTTTCTGTATGCATCCAAAAAAAATTCATAAGAAATGTTTCTCGAATTCACGTAATTAAATGACTTCCGTATAAAAAAATGAGAAATGAAAATTTCTGTTTATCAAACTATATTTCAAACTGATATTTGAATATACCAATACACTAGCCTTCTATACCTGGCTTTTCTCATTCAATAATAATGACAATTTAACTCATAATCAAAATAAAAAAATTCTACAACTAATTGATTACATATATTCTTGTACCTGTATATATGTTCATAATCAACAATATGAAAACAAGTGAATATACTTAGTCTACCTGATCACTAAGTAGATTACCTACATCCGCAATGTTTATGAATTTCTAAGAATTCTAAATAATTCAGTTTCCAACCTTTGTTGGCATAGTGCAAAATTTCCGTATTGTTGAATTCGGGAATTTGTGCTTGCTTTCCAAGGACTGGTTTGAAAATGGAAAATTGCTTTTTTCTAGTCTGAAGGCCCTTTCGTGCGCTCGGCATATCTTTCAGAAATTGCTTGTCCACGTTGTCCCACATAATCACTATTACACTCTGGACACTTAAGTTTATAAACTCCAGATTTTTTATTTTATTTTGGTACAGATATGTTGATGATATTCTCGCCAGTTTCAGAGGTACTACACGACAACTAAACTAGTTTTTGAGATTATTAAATAACATCAACAGCAACATACAGTTCACACTCGAGACATAGATAGAGAAAAGGATTAATTTCTTAGAGCTAACCATCACGCATGATAATGATAAATTGATTCCATCCTGATAGTCAAAAATTAGCAGCTTGCAATTCAATGTTACACAGAGCATTTTCGTTACCTTGGTCTGCTAATAATTTGGATAGAGAATTAAAAACAATCACACAGATAAAACGAAATGATGGTTTCAACGCAACCACAATTCAAAATTTGGTAAGAAATCAACGCCTTAAATTCACCTACAAATCAATATAACCACAAGTCAAACAGTCAGAACCTAAGAAATTTGTAACGGTAACACATTATGGACAGAGACTATTGTCTTTACAAAAATCAGGTAGAAGAAGCATTCAGTCCACATGCCAGGTTATCAAATTTCCTTTTCAATGTCAAAGATAAAATAGAAAAATCTGGAGTTTATATGCTCAAGTGTCCAGAGTGTAAAAGTGTTCATTTGGGACAATATGGACTAGCTATATCTAAAAGATATGCCGAGCACGAAAGGTCCTTCAGACTAGAAAAAAGCGATTCTACATTTTCAAACCACTCCTTGGAATGCAATCACAAATTCCCGAATCTGAACGATACGGAAATTACTATGCCAACAAAGGTTGGAAACTGAATTATTTAGAATCCTTCGAAATTCATAAACAAACATTTCGGATGTAATTTACTCAATGATAATCGATCATGAACACATTTTCAGGTACAAGGTTATACAGGGTGGCGCACCGAAGACGAAACAGATCGAAAATCTTCAAAACGCATGTGTTGTGATGAAATGCAAAAACATATCGATTTTTATTACAAGGGGGACATCTTTCTATCATAACCTCAACTGGCATACCTCTTCCCCCACCCCTTGAGCACTATTAACCAAACAATTTGAATAGGGAAAGTAGTAAGTGTGACACATCATTGAAAAGGTAATTTCATAAGGAACTCAGTCATGTCAATTTTTGCCACCTAACCTTTTATTTTGGCACCCTCTTGCGGGAAAAACAACTGTTCCGAATTCCATATTATGATACCGCATTTGCAAGCTATTTTGACATGAATTCGGTGACAATGCATTATTAAATTTTTCTAAGAAAAAAAACAAAATGGCGGCTCCAAAATGGAGGACATGATTTGTAATTATGGTCTGATTCGATTCAAAATTGATTCGTGGTGGTTTTCAAGGTCGGAAATTATGATTTGTTTGTCAATGCAAAAAAACAAGATGGTGGCTCCAAGATGGCGGACGAAATTTGTAATTCTGGTCCGATTCGAATCAAAATCAGTATGTGGGAATTTTCAGGGTAAAAAATTATGGTGGTTTTGTCAATGCAAAAAACCAAGATGGTGGATGAAATTTGTAATTGTAGTTCGATTCAATTTAAAATTGGCATATGGGGGTTTTACAAGTTTTCAGTATAACTAAACTGAATTAATCAAATCGATAAAAGAAACTTTTATTCAAATGTGCTAAATAGGAAATAATATATTCTTTTAGATGTGTGACGTAGGACATTCTATGCGTAACAGAATCGAAATTTTACCGCTCAAAAATATCTATTTTGTACTCGCGGCAAGCTTTCGAATCTGTTACGGACAGAATAACCTACGTCACACATCTAAAGAAAGTATTATTACCTTTTTGGCACATTTGTATAAAAGCTTTTTTTATTAATTCAAATCATTCGTTTTAGTCATACTGAAAACTTGTAATACCCCCATATGCCAATTTTGAATCGAATCGAATCACAATTACAAATTTCGTTCACCATCTTGGTTTTTTGCGTTGACAAAAACATCATAATTTTTTACCCTGAAAATCCCCACATACTAATTTTGATTCGAATCGGACCAGAATTACAAATTTCGTCCGCCATCTTGGAGGCACCTTCTTGTTTCTTTGCATTGACAAACAAATCATAATTTCCGACCTTGAAAACCACCACGAATCAATTTTGAATCGAATCAGACCATAATTACCAATCATGTCCGCCATTTTGGAGCCGCCATTTTATTTTTTCCCTTAGAAAAATTTAATAATGCATTTTCACCAAATTTATGTCAAAATAGCTTGCAAATGCAGTATCATAATTTGGAATTCGAAACAGTT
The DNA here is from genome assembly GCA_944452925.2 of Chrysolina oricalcia. Lineage (NCBI taxonomy): Eukaryota > Metazoa > Arthropoda > Insecta > Coleoptera > Chrysomelidae > Chrysolina > Chrysolina oricalcia. The sequence continues at coordinate 28,393,045 of OX101814.2, read as the reverse complement.
GTTTTTCCCGCAAGTGGGCGCCGAAATAAAAATTTAGGTGACAAAAATAGACATGACTGAATTCCTTATGAAAGTACCTTTTTAATAATGGGTCACCCTATTCAAATTGTTTGGGTGGGTGGGGGAAGAGGTATGACAGTTGAGGTTATGATAGAAAGATGTCCCCCTTGTATTAAAAATCGACGTGTTTTTGCATTATATTCACAACACATGCGTTTTGAAGATATTCGATCTGTTTCGTTTTCGGTGCCCACCCTGTATGTAATTACTTAGATGTAGATATTTTTATTTTTATTATGAGTTAAATTGTCATTATTAATTAATTAGAAAAGCCAGGTACCAATCGTCTTGGAATACTCTTTTAGCTGCCTAGGTATGAAAGTAACAGCTAAACACTCTTTGGCTTGTCTGGACAAGAACGTAACAGCTTACTTCATTCAATAAGAATTGCCAACGGAGAAAATTGATGTTAGTATTCAGTGAGTATTGCCAACTGACGAAAAATATATTGTCCAGTCGACATATTTGATAAATTTTTTATATTATATTATACACAGTGTGTCCCACTTTGAGCAGCCACACCCTCATATTTGGTTGATCATGAAATAATTTGAAATTTTCTTTGACTCAAGTTGTAGTACTCGGAAATACCTACCTTTATGTTTACGGAACTTTTGTATATCCATTTTCCACGGTTAACAACGACCAAATGAATAGTGAAAAATTGGGAAAAACATACTAGTCATTTTTTATCGCAAAAATAACACCAGATTCTGTTTCAGAACACCTTAAAACCCCCAAATCTCAATGCTTGAATCATTTGAATATACAGGGTATCATCTGTAGCTGGTAGCATTATCAACTCTAATCCATAAATAATGCTTGGAAAATTTCCAAAATGTCTTCTCTTGTCACAGAATTCCCAAAAATATTTAATTAATACTTTGAAAAATAGCCAAATATCACTTTTCAAATGATTCAAGCATTGAGATTTGGGGGTTTTAATATGTTCTGAAACAGAATCTGGTGTTATTTTTGCGATAAAAAAAATGCCTAGTATGTTTTTCCCAATTTTTCACTTTTCATTTGGTCGTAGTTAGCCGTGGAAAATGGATATATAAAGGTTACGTAAACATAAAGGTAGTTATTTCCGAGTACTACAACTTGAGTTAAAGAAAATTTCGAATTATTTCATGCTCAACGAAATATGAGGGTGTGGCTGCTCAAAGTGGGACACACTGTATATATTATATATTATTTTATATTATATATTAGAGTCAGCATAAAAAATTGTATTTCACAAGCCCAAAAACTGTTTTGTTTATACTCACAATTGAAGGTCTCCGACTCAGATCAATATGTTTACTTATTGATCTGAGGTCTCCGACCTCTGCCCTTGAACATTACTTGCACTTGCGAAAATACTGTTTTCTGCCTAATTACAAATAACTGTTTTATACCCCTCTCGTATATTCTTCATTCTATCTAACCTCTCAGCAAGATGGAATAACAGCGGAGCAATTCATGAATGAAAATTATGTAAGGAAAAACAAAAAAAACATGAAATACTCATATTCATAATTCGATATGGAAACGAAATTCTTTCAATGATATGCAGAATAAACGATATGCAGTTGAAACAATTCTAGGAATTCCTCAGCGAATTCCAAGGATTTATAAAATACACTCCATTCACAGATACGAGGTTGCCTTTGATATTTTGGGATAAGAGAACAAAAACAAATATAGAAAATCGCTTCGTTGTTTTTCAAAATATTCCCCATGAAGATCTATGCACTTCTGCTTGCGTTACAACCAATTGTCGAAGCACGTTCTGCAGGTGTCGAAAAACGTTGACCTCTCAGGTTATTTTTTACGTACGCCGGGAATAAAAAGAAGTCATTCGGTGCCAAGTCAGGACTATACGGCTGATGACTCATCAAATCGACGTTTTGAGTGCTCAAAAATGCAGTTGATTGAGCCGATGTGTGCGAGCTCGCATTGTCGTGGTAAGAGTGATCCGCCTTCGGCGGTTGGTTTTACTCATTTCTTGGAAGACAACAAGCAAACAAATGGTTGTATACCACTCAGAATTGACTGTTCTGTGTTGTTCTAGTGGTACGGTTGCGGCATGTCCAGTTCTTTCGAAAAAAATAAGCGACCATTTCCTTGAAATTGCTTCGTGCGCGAGCAACTTTTGTTGGCTTTAGTTCATCTTGAAACACCCATACAGTCGACTGCTGTTTACTTTCATGCTCATACGCGTATATCCACGATTCGTCACCTGTCACGATGCCACAGAAGTGTTTCGAAGTACCACGATGGTATTTTTGAGCATTTATTTCGACCAATCGACACGAGCCTTTTCTGAACGATTGGCAAATTGTGTCGGATCAAACGCGAACAATTTTTATTGGCAGTCAAATGTTCATGCAATATTGAATGTATGCTGGTCCCACTCGCACAAAAGGTCTTCCAATATCAGTTCGCGCACAGCATCAATGGTTTCCGGAACAACAACTGATTTTGGACGACCTTCACGAAACTCGTCTTGGAGCAAACTACGACCTCGATTGAATTCACTACACCATCGATGAACAGTGGTCCTGGATGGAGCTTCATCGCCAACAATTGTTTATCGATGCACTGTTGCTGAGTTAATCCACGTTGAAAGCTGTAAAAAATAATCGCACGAAAATGTTCACGATTCAATTCCATTTTTTGGCCGAGATGATGTAAACAACACAAATAGTGCTCGTGTGTCAAAACATTCTGAGTAAGGTAAGACCGGGTAATATTGACACTGAGGAAACATTGACATGATTTCTTTATTCTTGCGAACTTTAGAAACTACCGGCAACACCGACGCTATTCCGCGGGAATTTGGTCAGCAGGTATACCGCCTAACGAACTTCACTATCATTTATCCAACAATAATCGTGTAGCTCTGTCACTGCGTTGATTTATCAACAGTGGTTAATTTTTTCACTATTACGCGCGTGTTGGAACTTTGTTATTAGGGAATAAAATTGATATTTGTTACTTTTTAGATGAAGCAGGTATGTTATATTTTAACGTTCTTTAGAGTTTATTCCACTGAAATGTGTTTTCAATTATTCCAGCATAAAAACATGTTTTTAGGTTATGGGGTTAACATTGACATGGGTGTCAATGTTACCCTGGGATTTAACCCTTTCCTAAAGCTGAATTTTAATTTCAGAATGTCACCAAAAAAGCGCCCATCTTCTGCACGCAAGTACAAGACTTACAGTAGCGACTCATTGAGAAGAGCCTTAGATTGTATTAAAAATGAAGGCATAAGCGTCAAAAGGGCCGCAAACCTCTACAATATTAACCGTTCAACTCTTATCAATCATCTGAAGAATCACAAATGTGGACCAGTTGGCAGACCTACAGTTTTAACCCAAGAAGAAGAGCGGCACATAGTCCATATTTTAATTAAGTTGGCAGAATGGGGATTTGGGATGGATCGGTTTCAACTGAAAATACTTGTTCAAGATTATTTAAAACGAATTGATCGACGAAACGTCTTTAAAGACGGAATTCCTGGCAAGGATTGGATTGCTGGATTTGAAAAACGGTGGAAAGAAGACTTAAGACGAAGAGTAGCTCAAAATCTTCCTAGAAATAGAGCAGAAGCGTGTTCTAAAGAAGTGTTACAAGATTTTTACATTAAAATAAATGACTGCATTGAACGACTTCAGCTGCAGAGAAAACCGCAGAACATTTTCAACTGCGATGAAATTGGTTTACAAACCGACTGTGGAGTTCAAAAAATTTTATGTAGGAAAGGATCTGCAAACCCTCATAAAGTTGTGGGCAGTACAACAAAATCTACCTACACTATACTTGTTTGCTGCAGTGCCACAGGAGAATATCTTCCGCCTTATATTAATTTCAAAAGTTTGCACTTATATTCGACGTGGTGTCAGAATGGACCAGAAAACGCTGTCTACAATTGCAGTCCTTCTGGTTGGATGGAGGCTGATCAGTTTTTCAGCTGGTTCAAAGATGTTTTTGTTAAAGCTACAGCTGACTTAGAAGGGTCAAAGATATTAATATATGATGGACATAATTCACATATAACTGTGCCATTAATAGAAACAGCTTTACAAAACAACATTGAATTGTTATGTTTACCTGCACACACATCACATGTTTCACAACCACTAGATGTGGGAGTTTTCAAGTCGTTGAAAGTTGCCTGGAGGAATGTTTTAAAAGACCATTATCATAGATCTGGTTGCAAAAGTGTAGATAAAGTTCTATTCCCTTCTTTGGTGAAGAAAACTATCGAAGCTGGGTGTTTTTCGAGGGCTAATGCAATAGGTGGTTTTAGCGGTGCAGGGATATATCCCATTGATAGAGATAAAATTTTGGAGAAATGTATAGAATCAACAGTGTTTGACGAACCTCTTCAAGAAAATACTGCTGCTGATAAACCTACTTCAATTCATTTACGAAACACAGCCTCAGATACGAATAATAGTACCCCAGTGTCTTCTACAAGTTCTGAGCTTTTCTCTCCAAAACAATTGGAAGTATCTCTACTATCTGTTTTACAAAGACAAGAAAAACCTATTTCTTCAGGTAAAAGAACTAAGGTTCGTAGAAAATTTGCAGAGTGTCTTACCTCTGCGGAAATTTTAGAAAGAATGACTGCCGAAGCGAATATGAAGCAAAAAAAAAAAGAAAAACAGGCTGAAAAAAAATTAAAACAAAAAGTTAAGAACATTAAGACGACCAAAACAACTGCTAACAGAAGCAAAATTCAAGAAAGTTCCGAGGAAGAAAGCGATGGTAGTTTGATACTAGAAAGTGATACACTGTCAGAAACATTTTCAGATATGGAATATTTACAAGATACAGAAATTGAGAATAAAGAAAATGAAATCGTGAATAAAGACAATGAAACCAAAGTAACTGTTGGAGCCTGGGTTTTAGTCAAGTTCAAAAGCGATAAAGGTTTCCACAGGTTAGTTCATTATATTGGACAGGTTACTGAAGCAGTCGAGTTTGGTGAAGAGATAGTCGTTAATTTCCTTCGTAAAAAAGAAAAATGTTTTATGTTTTCTGAAAAAAAGGATGAGGCTATTTTACCAGTTCACAACGTAGTAAGAATCTTACCCGAGCCTTACATTCGACGTGGGATGCATTCCTTCAATTGTGATGTGTTTCGCACTGACAAAAATGTTCCTCTCATCGTTTATTAGTCAAGTACTCACTAACTTCAATACAGTTTTTATACAATTTACAGACGTTTTGTTAATTTTCAGATTAACCTTTCCTCCATCAGGAGAAAACATGTTTTGTTTCCAATATTCATAATAAAAAAATTCAAATTTCGATATTGGCTAATTTATTTTTGATATTACTAAGTCAATGTTACCCTACCTGGTGCAAACATTGCATTTTTATCCATTTCAAAAGGATTTTAATGTAGGTGTCAATGTTTACTCATGGTAGGGTAACATTGACACATAGCATGAAAAAAAATAAAAAATCTAAAAAACTACTAAATAATATTTGGTACGACATTATATCATAATTGTAGCTCACATCATGGGACAAGTATGTGCTATGAAAATAGTGAATATTCCCTAATAATTCTGAGCTACACAGGCATTTTTCCAAAGTTGTGTCAATGTTACCCGGTCTTACCTTACGCATAACCTAAAAAATGTCAAACTTTGCGATAGAGCTGTCAGTTGCTAGATTGCAACACTAGGGTTGTCCGAGCCCAAAATATAAAACGTAGACTTGCGAAAGGTTTCTTATGCGATAAATTCGAAGAAGAAGGAGGCAGAGCGTTTCTACTAGAAAAATGAAGAAAGACATTCAGAATAATACAAACTAACTAATATGGAAGGAATGCGTTTTATTTCACTGTATGACTGAAGTCCCGGCTCCGATGACCCTTAGTAAAGGTTTACGTCTCAACTTATCGATGAAAAATTAATGTGGTTCTGCTTTAAATTATATTTTCAAACATGCTGACAATAGAATAATATATGAAAAAATGTGCTTGGGTCTATGGGGAACATCCCATTGAATAACAGTATGTTAGGTCTGAGTACATTTGATGAAACAACATACTGATTCCGCCTTGAAGTAAACATATTGAAAAAAATATGGAATTATCGAAAAAAACATTTCACGTGAAGGCGGTAAATTGAAAAAATACCATAGAGGGGCAAAAAATGGGATTGCATAACAAGATATTGAAAACATTTTTTTGAAGGAGTGGCTCATCCACAGATTTTTATGCAATAATTTGAAAAGATTGAAAATTGCAATTTTTTCCAGTATTTTTCTGATCTCTTCGAAAATATCCATTTTCATTCTAAATACTTCTACTGTAGTGAAACATTTGTATTTCGTCCATAATGATGGAACTTTCTCAATTTCTGCACACCAAATGGCAACAAATTGAATAACTATTCTTTGCACATAAACTTTTTCAAGTTAATGCGTGAAGTGAAATGCTCATGCACGAATATCATCAAAACTTAAATCAGAGAAACACATGTGCTGTGTCATGACAATAGTGGTGAAATTCTTACATAAATGTTAGATATAAACCAATGTTACAGCGAGAGTGCAGGAAATAACAGTTTTTTCAATTCAGTGATACTTATGTGGTGTGGAGAAATAGAGAAATTTCTGTAATTAATATCGAAATACTGATATTGTGATACAATTCAGAAAAAAATTTTGGTAATTGTAGAGTGATAGCAAAATAATGTTTGTTATTTTCTCATATTTTTGCTTGAAGCTCCGTACCTAAGTATAAAATTGAATTGTAAGGAATTTTTCCAACTTACTTCTTGTCATCTAATCCCAGTTCATGTCTGATCATAGCACTTTTTTTCAATTTCTGCCAGTCAAATTCAATTTTTGGGTTGTCGGATATGCACAAACGATTTTCTCCCCACTTTTCCAATACTACAGTTTTTTCAACATGTTACATAGCTTATAAATGGCAATGAATATCTGAAAAAAGAGCATCCGGGCACGCTGAATGTGGTGCAAAAAAATAAAATTGCAATTGTGCAGAAACTAATGATCCGTTAGAGCATTTTTTATACACACATGAAGTACACATATGATTCAACACTTTCATAATAAGGGCCAACCCTATTTCTTGAAAAGTGGCGGAGTTGTGAATTTTTTTAAAAATCGTCAAATTTTCCGATTTTTCCGGGTTTTCACCGTCACTAATAATCCGATCGGGTCGTGAAACATTTCATTTTGTTTTGTATTTCAATTATCTACAATTCTTTCCGTTGGAGCAACCAGATTGCTCTATTAGTTTTCACTTTATGAGCAGAACAATTTAGAAAAACACGTTTTCTGTTATTTTAATGTTTATAACAAATTAATAAATGACAGTTGCGAGTCGAAAATAGAACAGAATATAACAACTTCCATGTGATGGCACAGTCGGTTTTCTACTAGTATTTTTGTTAGAAAAAAATGCTCTATTGATTGGCCTATCTAGAGTTTATAGTTAAGTTCGACATATCGAAGTCTTACTGCTAGACCCAGAACATGTTCACACATTGAAATGGAAGCAAGAGCGCTTAATCTATTCTCCTAGCACATTTCTCATATCCGATTTCCAAGTCTAGAAGAATTGCCCCATTCGAAGTGAAATATATTCAGATTTGGAGAGTATTGCAAAGCCGTTCTCTTACAAAACAGATATAATTAAATCATCGTGAAGGGTTGTTGTTTTCTGTTAGAGACTTGCCGATGAAAATATCTATCGTATAGGTTCTTGAAACGTTGGATATATCAAATCTATTTTGAATAATCATTATAAGTATGCTCCTATTGTTAGTACTATCACCCGCCACTGAATTAACGATAAAAGTTTATAATCAATGTGTAGGATCGTTCTTTGCCATTATCTTCAGACTTTACGGGCAGTCTAGATTTACGACAATGCTGACGGTGTCTTTAAGATATATTTTCTGCACCCTCCTTTCATTTCTAATTTCTTTAGCCATCAGCGTGAATTTGATGATTTTCAACTCCAATATGAGATATATGAAATTTATATTATACATATCTGACTAAAACTGTAGTTCAAGGCATTGGAACGGAGCTGTGATGATCAATTTCAGTTTTCTGGACTATTAGTCCGTCAGCCCGCTGCCAAAATGTGTAATGAATTTATAACGTATGTCCTTTAGGGTTTGGGTAGTTATAAATATAATGATCAATGAAGAATCAAAATTAGTGCTTGCCCGTGGAACATAACAATAATAATAATAATAACTTTTTTCTCAAATACATGCATAAACAGGTATAGAATTTGTCAGAAACTAGTTGATTATTGTTGATTGCTTAAAGAAATCTCTTATTTCAATAATATTTCAGCATATGCCATGCATACTAAACTATATTTCATTGAATAAAAATCGGACGGAAACCGATCGGCATACGTGTCACGATGGTCCGAAGAGTAACCATATGCCCTCAACCATATGCCCTCAAATGTGTTGAGAAATAGGGCATTGTTGAATCTATGCATGTTTATGAATGTCTTTGAGAAAGTAAAGTATAATAATAATTATCATTATTGATATGTTCCACGTGCAAGAACTAATTCAGCTTGTTCATTGATCATTATATTTATAACTATCAAAATCCTAAAGGGTATACGTTATGAAATCATTACATATTATGGGAGCGGGCTGACGGGCTATACTATATCAGAGTCGAAACTGCCAAAGATCCCCGCACCATTCTCATGGAAAGTGGGTACTTAGTGGAGAGGCAGAATGGCAAAAATACAAATTTGGCTCACCCCGAAATGTAACCAGCAACTACTCTGCTAGATTTCATAATACAGTTATATAGATGATATTTCGGCCGGTGGTCACTGTGTATGAGTGGGATATTCTTCTCTGGACGCCAGTTTGAAAAATGGCGAAAGCAAATATTTGATTATTCGTACTTTGGAAACCACTCAACCTAAAAACTTGATATTGGTGTCAAATTATACGTTTTTGGGGTCAAGGAATTGAAAAAATTCAATAAATCATTTATATATACAACCCATCTTCTATTTTCATTTTCCAACTAATACATTCTTTCTTTATTGCATTGCTACGGAAACTGGAACGCGAGAGAATATTATCATTGATTGTGATCGCTGAAGTGGTTGCACAAAATCAATTAGGTAGGTCCCCATAATATGACTGTAATCGTTCTTTCAGTTTCTGTGTACTATATAAAGAGCAGTCGGATCCTTGAATTTCAGCAACCAAGTCGCGATAATGTTCAGTAACTTGATCTAAGGAAAACCCTCATCTGACTCGTTTATGAGGATTGTCATTGCAATTTTGAAAGAACTGGTATCTTGAATTGATGTATTTCTGTTATCAGCATTCTTGAATCTATTGGTGTAGCAAAATTTGTGATATTTTGCTCCATATGCTATAAAATCTAATCCTGCAGTTCGACAACGTAGTTCTTCATCGCTTTTGGCAATTTCGTGAATACTATTCTCACCATTCTTTGTTAAAACTTGTGACAATTTGATAGAACCTTTGTTTTTCTTCAGTTGGCAAAATATACACAAAGACCAGTTGACAGTTGGTATTCGCCGCCTTGTTGCAGGGACAGATGTGCAGGGTTGTGTATTATCGGAATCACTGCTGGAACTAATATTTGTGATGGGATTTTCCACAACCTTTTCAAACCGAATTTTGAGTTTGTCAATGTTGCTCTTACTGCAAAAACTGGCATAACGACTTGCTTTATGCCATTTTGGATCTTTGAGTTCTAGTTTTTCTATTTCTGGCTCGAGACGCTTTAGTACATCCCAGTTATTTACATCACTATAAGATATACGTTTATAGAAGCATTCCTTAACACGATTTACTCCTTCTTTGCCACCATTCGTCAGATTTCCACTGGATACCTTGACAAAATATGCATAAATTCCGCTTTGTTATCTCAAAGTCTTTACGCTTCACTGGCAATTTGGCAATAGGTATCAGTTCTTGATTCATTTCAAATTTTTCACAGTTATAATACCTTCACAAAGTTACGCCATCATATGAAACAAACGTTGTAAGTTTTTCACTCCACTTTCTTGAATTGGTAGTAATAAATTATTTATTTGAATGAATGAAACTGGTATAAATTGCTATGTTTCTTATTGTGTATCAAATTCGACTTGTTAAACAATGCAAGGTTGGTTAATATGGTTATATCAGCACCCAGCTCCTCTGATGTACTTTTGTTAGTGGAAACTGCTAATGGATCGGTATGAAAAATACAGTGGCAATGTTGTCGGGAATGTGAATAATTGTAGGAATCGAAACAGTTTTATGATAATGGTTGTTAGGTAGGTATGCTGAATAATGGTTAGGCGCATTGGGTGAAATGTGTAAAAATAAATGTAGCCATTTTGAAAAATGGTTGTACATATGAATAAATTGATGAAGTTTTTGAATTCCTTGACCCCAAAAACGTATAAATTGACACCAAGATCAAGTTTTTAGGTTGAGTGGTTTCCACAGTACGAATTATCAAATATTTGCTTCCGCCATTTTCCAAACTGGCGTCCAGAAAAGAATGTCCCACTCATACACAGTGACCACCGGCCGAAATATCATCTATATAACTGTATTATGAAATCTAGCATAGTGGTTGCTGGTTACATTTCGGGGAGAGCCAACTTTGCAATTTTATATCCTTTATTAAGTGTGCCTCCCCACTAACTCGTAAAATTCGATACATTTTTGATATGATGTTGTTCAAGTCAAGCTGATCAGAAGTGTTCATAGCTAGTTTTCGAGATACAGGGTGTCAAAGTTAATAAGTGGCCATTTTTTTAAAGTAATATTGCTCTCAGGAAAACATATTCAATAAAAATATTTTGCGCGACGAATATTGCTTGCCCATAAAGCAATAATTTTAGACTGTTGTTTGATAAAAAATATTGTTGGATACAGGGTGAGGCCAGCATTATTCGAAATAAAATTTTCAATCAACCCCATGAATTGGAGATGTAGGTGATGACTAAAATTGCAAGAAGCAGTTTTTTTTAAACCCATTCCACCGGGTGTTTCACAGTGGATGGAACATTAGAAGTATCTGGAGAACAGAAAGACTGATCATTTCGAAAATTTGGGGGCGTGGATAATCAAACTTGCTCTATCCGTCTAAAATACTTTCATCAATACAGTGTTGCCGATTGTATCAGAAAGTAGTAGCTACTATGTTATTTCAAATAGAACACCTCGTATATTATATCATTTATGGAATCCTTATAAGATTCCTCACAACTTTCCCTCATAATTTTCTATACTTATCTATGAGGATTTCCGAGGTAAAAATTATTTTATCCAATTTTTGTGCAAAACCTGACAATTAAAAAATATCAATTTTTTCCCAATGCAAATTTACAAAATATTGCAATTTGGGTTATAGCTGCATGAGACCATTAAGTATTCTGTCGATGAACTAGATCTCAGTTTCAGCATACAGGGAGGCTCAGAAGTGAGTTCCTTCTGGGGACTCATGAAAATGACTGAAACTCCGTTTTTTCAAATATCGTTGGATACAGGATGAGGCCAGCATTATTCGAAATGAAATTCTCAATCAACCCCATGAAGTGGAGATGTAGGTGATGACAAAAATTGCGAGAAGCAGTTTTTTTTTTAAATCCATTCTAGTGTTTGTCTCATACTGCATATCAATTTCGTTCAAGAAGTAGGTTTAATGGTTCGTGGTCAAGTATCCCTAAAGTTCAAAATATGAAATAAAAATGTACACTGAATCATCCTGTACAAAATTTTGGATTTATCAATTTTGACATAATCAAATGATGAGCATATCAGTGTGTTACTTGGTTTGGACACATCTTCACTTCATAGGATTAATTAGGAATTTCATTTTGAATAATGCTGGTGTCACCCTGTATCCAGCAATATTTTTCATCAAAAATCAGTCTAAAAGTATTGCTTTATGGGCAAGCATTATTCGTCGTGCAAAACATTGCTATTTAAGACGTTTTTCTGAAAGCAGTATCTCTTTAAAAAATGGCCACGTACAAATTTTGACACCCTGTATTTCGATAGCTAGCTATAGAATTGAGTTGAGCCCATAGACACTTTTATCAGCTTGACTTGAACTACCTCATATAAAAAATTCATCGAATTTCACCAGGATCCATTTTCCATAAGAATGGTGCGAGGTTCTTTGACGAGTCTATCTTATAGGGGTAATGATAAACATCATATGCACCTCTATTTCAAAGATTGTTCTATAAATCATATACAGGGTGGGGCACCGAAAACGAAACAGACCGAATATCTTCAAAACGCATGTGTTGTGAATAAAATGCAAAAACACGTCGATTTTTAATACAAGGACATCTTTCTATCATAACCTTAACTGTCATACCTCTTCCTCCACCCCTTGGGCACTATCACCCAAACAATTTGAATAGGGAAAGTAGTAAGTGTGACACATTATTAAAAAGGTAATTTCGAGGTAGGCCAGGTAGCCGAGTGGTTAAAGCGACACTGTTTCAATCACTTTTGGCTGCCAGTCAAAGGTTCAAACCCTAGCGACTGCAGAACTTTTTCTGATGGCCCGAGAATGTGCTAGGAATCGCACGTAAAACTTCTGAGGGCTGCCGTTCGTAAGGGGGCGACAGATGGTTAACGGAAAAAACAATTTTAACAAAAAACAAACAAAACAATAAGGAATTCAGTCAATTTTTGCCATCTTACTTTTTATTTTGACGCCCTCTTGCGGGAAAAATAACTGTTTCGTATTCCAAATTATAATACTGCATTTGCAAGCTATTTTGACATAAATTCGGTGACAATGCATTGGGGAATTTCTCTAAGAGAAAAAACAAAATGGCGGCTCCAAAATGGCGGATATGATTTGCAATTATGGTCCGATTCGATTCAAAACTGATAAGTGGTGGTTTTCAAGGTTGGAAATTAAGATTTGTTCGTCAATGCAAAAAAAAAGATGGTGGCTCCAAGATGGCGGACGAAATTTGTAATTCTGGTCCGATTCGAATCACAATTAATATGTGGGGATTTTCAGGGTGAAAAATTATGATATTTTTGTCAATGCAAAAAACCAAGATGGTAGACGAAATTTGTAATTGTGGTTAGTTTCGATTCAAAATTGGCATATATGGGTTTTACAAGTTTTCAGTACGACTGAAATGAATTAATTAAATTGAATAAAAAAGCTTTTATACAAATGCACTAAATAGGAAATAATATCTTTTTCAGATGTGTGACAAAGGTTTTTCTATGCGTAACACAAATTTTATGTCGCAAAAGTACCTATTTTGTACTCGCGGCAATCTTTCGAATCTGTTACGCACAGAATAACCTACGTCTCACATATAAAAAAATTGTATTTTTTTTCTAGTGCATTTATATAAAAGCTTCATTTTATCAATTTAATTAATTCATTTTAGTCATACTGAAATCTTGCAAAATACAAATATGCCAATTTTGAATCGAATCGAACCACAATTACAAATTTCGTTGGTTTTTTGCATTAACAAAAATATCATAATTTGTCACCCTGGAAATACCCACACATTAATTTTGAGAAGCCAAAATAAACAAATTGTAGATATTGATCTCTACTTCCAAATACCGTTTACAGAATTGAAATAAGATGATATCCCTCAAATCGGCGCATTTACAAAGATTTGACATCAAATTGTTTACAACGCGATTGTGCAGAAACTACACATCAGAAAGAAATCATCTTGCGCACAGTTGAATCGCATGGTATTAACCGCAATATTGTTTCTCCAGCTTCAGATTTATGAAAGTTATGAATTTTTGAAAAAAATTTTGAGGTTTTCCCGGATTTTCTCAGTGAAAAATGCACCAATTTGGTCGTTTTTAAAATCGTTTTGTAGGTTTTATAATTCTCTAAAAAAGTTCTTTGGACTGAAGAACGATTCATCCAATACTTTTTGAGATACTAGTTAAAAAACAAAAATGTTGTGATTTTTTTCACTATTTCTTATTTAAAAAATTGCACAAAGTGATTTTGCTGTGGAGAAAACCGGAGTTTTTATTTACGAACGATCTCACGTTTCCGTCTTCTATTTTGTGTGAAAAGAGCCTCCTATTTTCATTTACAGTTTGGCCTAATTGGCAATAACCAGGAAGCCGGTACGCAAGGAGAATTCAGATTGGCCTAGCATGTTTTGAACGAAAGTATAATGAAAACTTTAGAACTTTTTAAGGAAATATACACCATGACAATTTTACAAGTTGGTATGTCCTGGAGTCACCTTTCCGAAAATTTAAAAACACCTCTACATGGATGTTCTAATCAACGCATTAACTTTCCCAGAGTATTGCCCTTTATAAGGTAATGTATCTAAAGTATGAGTAACATTTCCCATTAAAACACTTTATTCCACCTTGCTGGTTATAGGATGAGACCAGCATTATTCAAAATAAAATTCCCAATCAATCCTATGAAGTGAAGATGTGTCCAAACCAAGTAACACACTGATATGCTCATCATTTGATTATGTCAAAATTGAGAAATCCAACATTTTGTACAGGGTTATTCAGTGTACATTTTTATTTTATATTTTGAACTTCAGGAATACTTGACCAGGAACCATTAAACCTACTTCTTGAACGAAATTGATATACAGTATGAGACAAACACTACCGGGTGTTTCACATTGGATGGATCAATAGAAGTATCTGGAGAACAGAAAGACAGATCATTTCGAAAATTTGTGGGCGTGGATAATCAAACTTGCTCTATCCGTCTAAAATATTTTCATCGATACAGTGTTGCCGCTTGTATCAGAAAGTAGTAGCTACTTTGTTAATTCAAATGGAACACCTTGAATAGTATATCATGTTTGGAATCCTTATAAGATTCCTCACAACTTTCCCACAATTTCATATACCTATCTATGACGATTTCCGAGATAAAAGTTATTTTGTCCAATTTTTGTGCAAAACTTCCGGGGACTCATTAAAATGACTGAAACTCCGTTTTTTTAAATGAAACACCTTGTATATTATTACTTATTTGAAAAGCTGTAACATTTTTCAATTTAATTGAGTATACTTTCCCTATACCTATCTCGTACAGTTTGTTAGTTATGAATTCGTCTTCAATAAAATAAACATTGGATAGTGATTTAGATAGTAGGCTATGAACTTCATTCTGACAGAGAACTAACATGTTATTCCTTCATTGTCATCCTGTATTCAAGTTTCATGGGTGTGAAAGTACTATGGCAGAAAATAAGTACTCAAATGTGGTTTTGATGGAATTATTCATCATTTATGGTCAATTTAACAAGAATTTCAGCAGAACATGCAGAGAGTTTAATGATTTACCTCGAATGAATTCGAGAAAATTTATTAGATTGAGTAGAAATTTTAAAATGTTTGTATCATCATGAAAAGCTAAAAGTATCAAAGTCTAACATGTGTACTAATAAATCTGGAAAGATTTAGCGGTTTTGAATCATTTCAATAAATGTTCAAAATGTTTACCATTCGTTTCCAAACACTTTCTTATGCGTAAATCAACGGCATCTATTGTGGCTCTTTGAATTTCATTTAGATCTAATTACTGAAACGCTAGGGTCACTCGATGTTCTAATTCTTCCCTTGTGTTTACCGGTGTTCTGTAGACTCTTTGCTTGATAGTGCCCCACAAATAAAAATCTAGGGGTGTAAGATCAGGGGATCAAGGGGGCCAGTTCCATAGACCCAAACGTCTAATTCATCGATTGTCATATATACGGTCCAATTCCAACCCGACTTCTGCAGTGCAATGAGTAGGAGCTCCATCAAGTTGATACCAACATGATCGATATTGTTTTAGTGTCAGTTCTTCAAAGAAATCCCCAACCGTTGTCCACAAGATATTCAAATATTTTGATGAATCAAGGTTTTCATCATAAATCAAAAAGCGCAGTTGATTGTCCATAATTAAACAGAAAACGTTGAAACCAAATTTTTCTTGAAATCCCATTTCTCTTGTAACTTGCGGATTTTCGGTTGCCCAGTAATGAAGATTCCTCCTGTTAAAAATACTTTCCCTCGAAAATTTTGATTCATCAGTCCATATTATCTTCTTGAGAAAATCTTCGTCTACTTGTGTACGCACCATCAACATTTCACATAGTTCGATCCTTGGGGCTTGAGAGCTTGAACTTTATGAAATGTGTAGTCATGCATTCCGTGTTCCTTCAGAATCCTATGAACTGATGAAAGTTTCACACCTAAATCGTGAATCGCACTACGAATGGAAGCTTCAGGATTCCCGTGGAATGCAACTTGAATACAGGATGACAATGAAGGAATAACATGTTAGTTCTCTGACAGAATGAAGTTCATTGCCTACTATCTAAATCACTATCCAATGTTTATTTTATTGAAGACGAATTCATAACTAACAAACTGTACGAGATAGGTATAGGTATAGTATACTCAATTAAATTGAAAAATGTTACAGCTTTTCAAATAAGTAATAATATACAAGGTGTTTCATTTAATAAAACGGAGTTTCAGTCATTTTCATGAGTCCCCGGAAAGAACTCACTTCTGAGCCTCCGTGTATGCTGAAACTGAGATCTAGTTCATCGACAGAATACTTAATGGTCTTATGCAGCTATAACCCAAATTGCAATATTTTGTAAATTTGCATTGGGAAAAAATTGATATTTTTCAATGGTCAGGTTTTGCACAAAAATTGGACAAAATAATTTT
Organism: Chrysolina oricalcia; assembly: GCA_944452925.2. Taxonomy (NCBI): domain Eukaryota; kingdom Metazoa; phylum Arthropoda; class Insecta; order Coleoptera; family Chrysomelidae; genus Chrysolina; species Chrysolina oricalcia. The sequence goes on along the minus strand of OX101814.2, from coordinate 28,376,258 downwards.
TATCTCGGAAATCCTCATAGATAGGTATAGAAAATTATGGAGAAAAGTTGTGAGGAATCTTATAAGGATTCCAAAAATGATATAATATACGAGGTGTTCCATTTGAAATAACATAGTAGCTACTACTTTCTGATACAAGCGGCAACACTGTATTGATGAAAGTATTTCAAACGGATAGAGCAAGTTTGATTATACACGCCCACGAATTTTCGAAATGATCTGTCTTTCTGTTCTCCAGATACTTCTAATGTTCCATCCACTGTGAAACACCCGGTGGAATGGGTTTCAAAAAAAACTGCTTCTTGCAATTTTTGTCATCACCTACATCTCCACTTCATGGGGTTGATTGAGAATTCCATTTCGAATAATGCTGGCCTCACCCTGTATCCAACAATATTTTTTATCAAACACCAGTCTAAAATTATTGCTTTATGGGCAAGCAATATTCGTCGCGCAAAACATGTTTATATTAAATATATTTTCCTGAAAGCAATATTACTTTAAAGAAATGGCCACTTACAAACTTTCAAACCCTGTATCTCGAAAACTAGCCATAAACACTTCTGATCAGCTTGACTTGAACAACATCATATCAAAAATTCATCGAATTTTACCAGTACCCATTTTCCATAAGAATAGTGCGGGGTTCTTTAGCAGTTTCGACTCTGATATTGTGATATTGTGATCAGTGATCAATGATCAACGATCAATGATCAATGATCAATCAATCAATCAATCAATCAATGATCAATGATCAATGAACAAGCTAAATTAGCGCTTGTACGTAGAACATAACAATAGTAATTATTATTATTATCATACTTCATTTCCTCAGTTACATTCATAAACACGTATAGATTGAACAATGCCCTATTCCTCAAAACATTTGAGGGCTTATGGTGATTTTTCGGATCATCGTGACACGTATGCCGATCTGTTTCCGTCTGATTTTTATTCAATGAAATATCGTTTAGTATGCTTGGCACATGCTAAACTATCATTAAAGTACGAGATTTCTTCAAGCAATCAAGAATAATCAACTAGTTTCTGACAAATTATTTACGTGTTTATGCATGTATTTAAAAAAAATGTATTATTATTGTTATGTTCCACGGGCAAGAGCTAATCTAGCTTCTTCATTGATCATTATATTGAAAACCCCAAAGGGCATACGTTATAAAATCATCACACATTTTGGCAGCGGGCTGACGGACTAATATTCCAGAAAACTGGAATTGACCATCGCAGCTCCGTTCCAATGCATTGAACTACAGTTAAAGTCAGATATCTATAACATAAATTTCATATATCTCATATTGATGGCTGAAGGAATTAGAAATAAAAGTAGGGGGCAGAAAATATATCTCAAAGACACCATCAGCATTGTCGTAAATCTAGAATGCCAGTAAAGTCTGAAGATAATGGCAAAGAACGATGTAAGACATTGAGTATCAACTTTTATCGTAGATTCAGTGGCGGGTGATCGTACTATCAACAGGAGTATACTTATAATGATTTGATTTGATAATCCAACTTTTCATGAACCTATACGATAGATATTTTCATGGGCAAGTCAGAAAACAACTACTGCCCTCTACGATGATTTGATTATATCTCTTTTGTATGAGAACTGCTTTGCAATACTCTCCTAATCTGATTATGTTTCACTTCGAATGAGTCAATTATTCTAGTCTTGCAAATCGGATATGGAAAATGTGCTATGAAAATTGATGAAGCTCTTTTGCTTCAATTTCAATGTATGAACATGTTCTAGGTCCAGCAGTAAGATTTCAATATGCCGAACTTATATAACTCTAGGAGCAAAAATAAATATCGGACAAAAAATAAAAATCCAAATCAGCCCTAAAAATTTGAAATTATTCTTCAGGTCAATTTAGAAAATAATTTTCAGTTTGTTCGCAGTTCCCACTGTGCTACATGAAATCAATATTTTTTTTTGTCATAAAAATAATAGACAGTATATTGTTTTTTTTTCAGTTAGAATTTTCTGTTGAGTAATGAATGGAGGTTGTTCAAATTTATTTTGTGATGCTTTATTAGATGATGTTCAAAATGCAGCAAGATTTTCACTTTGGCAGTTGACCAAAATATAATGATCAGTAAGTATTTCAATTGCTGCATAAGATTACGAAGCTTACTGAAACCATAAAAATCTGATATTCAATTGAATCCCAACCGTTCTGCATTCTGATCAGACTACTGTCGGTTCTGAGTTCATTGGAATCTACACGAATACTGACAATGGTATAATGTATTGGCCTGCTGGTTTTAATAACGTTACCTTCCTTTGTTTATTCTAGGACTCATTTATTTGAGGATTTCAAGTACAAGCATCTAAATGACTTTCAGATGAATGGAATGTACTTTCTGATCTCTTCATATTTTCAGATTTACAGTATTCTTTATAAACTATGTAACATATGGGATAAAAGTGTAGCATTGAAAAAGTGGGAAAAAATCGATTGTGTATATCCGACAACCTAAAAATTGAATTTGACTGGTAAGGCGGTAGTTGAAAAAAATGGGATTAGATGACAAGATTTCGAGAGAAGTAAAATGAAAAAGTTCCTTACTATATCCCTTTATTCTGGGACACCCTGTATAGTTAATTATGATATGAATTATACACTATTTTTCCATGAGTTCAGTCAGTATGTTCCTCAGTTTGTATTGGTTTGATCTATACTTAGCATGCTGATTTGATAATTAGTTAATAGTTGATCCTTAATTAGTTAAGCCGAATTACAATTCTAATTGGTGGAAACGGCCGTTTGTTAACTTTTAAACCACTGTTTTTTTCATAATTTGCTATTCGACAACAATTAAAATTGTCTTTTTCCCAAAATGGGATTTGGGGTATCCACAAACGTTCCCTATCCCAATTTGTCACATGTATATGTATATTAGACATTGTTCTTTATTTTATAATTTTCTCAATTTTGCTGAGATTCAATAATGTAATGTAATACTGAATAGAACAGATTTGTCAATTGTAGTGGTTTCGAAGGTGTCACCCATCTACCAAAAAAAATTTATGATTTTTCTGGGGTTGGTCATCTATTTGAAAAGATCCTCGTACGAGAGTTCTCAGTTCTCACATTATGTGCCGCTACTTTGTATTGGATCCATATTTTCTCTGAAATTTTGCTATGGTATCAAGAATAAAGACATTTCGAATGAGGTATCACTCGACCCCCATTACCATTTGGAGACGTATTTTCCATTCTTGTCGAAGAGTAGTTATAAACTTCTATTGGACCAAATTAAACATGAAAATAGTCAAAAGTTACTGGGGACAGACTGGATGAAAATGAATAAATGAAAATAATCCTTTTGAGTTGCAGTCATAAATTTATTTGGCCTGTTATAAGAAAAGTCTTTTTTAACTTGGCTTCCGGAATAGCTTATTCCCGTTTTCATGACATTAAAAAGTGAGGTTCATTTGTAAAAAATGGCTATCATGATAAGAGGCCGTAGTGCAAGAGAGATTGCTTCTCACACAGACAACCCGAGTTAGAAACTCACCATTTGCCACCGTGCTAAGTGTCGTTCCGAATACCCTCTTAATAAATATGTGAGGAACATATCTTTCTTGCTCGCATAAGATCATAGATTCGCTTCTGAGTAGTTTCATCAAAAACAGGGGTTCCTTCAAAGAAAATTTCACACCTCCATTTTTTAGACAATCAAAAAATCTATTCGTGAAAACTTGATTGAAATTTCCAGGCGCTGTCTTTGTTCCACGCTGATTGATTTCGTATTTTTGTTTTTTTCTACATTGCATTTTTCACTCAAATAGTTGAGATTGGTATGTAGATTATGAGTGACTTCTTTTATCTTCATAAAGTTCTTCGCAATATACATAATATATATTTTTGTTGTTTTTCCATCATTTCTCATCTAATTAGGATGTATTCTCCGCAATATTATTATTCTTTAACCTTGAAAACAAGTTTACAACAACAAAAACAGAAATATTGAGCACTGGTTACTGGTTAGGTTAGTTTGAGCTGTCAATGAAACTAGAGGTTTGTTTTGGTTCCAGGATGGAACTGACCCAGAACCGATATGGTGGCACAACTGTTAATCGTCGGGATGTTTCTTTCAAGCTTGAAGGTGCTACTGCGCTTATAAAAGAACTGATTAAGAAACAAACCTCACGTTGAGGCGCCTTCGGTGCCGTAAAATGGGGTGAATAGAAACTGGAGGGTAAATACAAAAATTAAACATTTGTAAAAAAAAATCTAAATTTTGCGACTTCATCTGACAGGCTTTAACTTCTGAGGGATTTGAATATCATATACTTATTTCTCAATATAAAATCACTAAGTTTCACTGATTCGCAATTAGAAACACTGTGTGTGCGTTATTATAGTTGAACACACGATCGATAACGTGTGCGTCGCAATATAAACTTTATGTGCTAAGATAAGAAAATATCAAGTAGCAAAGCTAGGAAATGTGTCCTGACATAGCTCAATTAATATACCCCTCTGATGCAATTGCATGAAAAATTATGATATATCAAGTAGTTTCTAATAGACACTTTTCAAAAGATAACTAAAGTCACTTTTCATGTTCCTATTTACATGTTGTTTCTATTGACCCACTGTTTATTTTCACCCGCTTTTGGTAGCTATTCTGTATTTTTTTCGAATTTGGATATAACCAAACCCCTAAATTTTTTTTAAAATTGTTTGTCTTCGCCTCTCACATGGTTTACTAGCGAATTAGGTGCCGAAACAATCACTGGTTCTAGTCACCCCGCTTGGAGGGTGGATAGAAAATCACAACATTTCAATTTTTTTACATAAAACTATTTTTTGAATTGCATTACATGACTTCTCTTCTATCAGCAGTGAAACACATTTTTCAATTTTTTCCTTATTGATAAAGAGAATATTAACTTTGCAACAAAGTCCAAAAACTCAAAAACGATTTCATTTGCCCCCCATTTTACGGTAGGTATTTACCTCGGACAACTCGGATGGAAATGGTATCATTCGTTTATTGCAATCCGACGTAGAGGAGGTCCAGCCTTGTTGTTAATTGTGGCACAATTACAAATCGGTCAAAAACGAGAACTATTCCGTTCTGTGACGTTTTACACTTGCAGAGAGTTTTGACCTCGATCGACTACAGCAGCCATCTGTGACGAAAAGAAAAGATCTCTGTTCACCACTTTCTTCCCGTATTTTTGAACCACGTTTAAACCCATCATTTTACAATTTACACGGCAGTTCGGAAGCTCTTAAGGCTCGTTCAGACCCACGCGAATATTCCAAAAGAAATTGCGATTCGACTCATACGGCGAAAAAATTGCGGTGAATGATGAATCATCGTATTATTTTTCGGTAATGTAGTAATTCCTTACTACAAATACTGAAAAATGACATGTGATTCATCATTCACCGCAATTTTTGTGTTGCATGAGTCGAATTGAAAAAACTTGCGAATATTCGCAAGAATATGAACGGGCCTTCAGATGTAAAGATTTAAATTCCATAAATCCAGAACTTGTAGCATTCTTCTTATCATTTGTATAGAGTAGAAGTGAAAGCCAATAAGACAGGTAGTGAGAAGAGGCGAAGTCTTCTATCCAAACAATCGATTAGTTATTATGCACATGTGCAGTATCTAGATAACTAATAGCACTATCGAGCACTATTTTACACATACCGCCACACTACGAATGCGTATCTGTGATTTTGTCTACAAAAACCATTCATGACCCACGGATGTTATAACTTGTTTTGTCTTCTCCAAGTCAGATGAAATTAGCACTAATTTAATATATTTTGGTGTGAAAATTTCTTACCAAATCCCCTTTGTGCTTGAATTAATAGCAGGATATTTATCTCGTTCATGAATTTTCAAGAGAATATTCAATAGCTGTTCATTTTAGCCAATCACATGATTGTATTTTGACCTGTTGTTATTACAGCAATCTAATTTTTTTCCTTGCCCATTCGCACCAAGCTGTAAGAATAATGAGTGGAAATCTCCCTGGCTTGGAAGCTTCACCTCTTATTTAGGACTTGGCCAGAATTGTTCTCCAAATACATTTTTATGATTCTGTACAAAAGGGACGAAGAGTGTACGTATTGCATTTCATTTTATTATTGAATATTCCAACAGCTCTGCTTTTCACGATCCCAAACGTCAGCAAGAGAATAATTACAAGGAACTCCACAGCCACCCTTGATTGTTTTATTATAACGCCTTAAATTATCGTTTGATTTGTATGCATTATCACCTAATTCTCTTAATACTGTTCCTTTGTTTCTAGTAGTATAAAATTACGGAACGTGTACAGAATAATATTCATTTGAGATAATAACAGAAAATGCTGCTTGTGATCAAGCAAAATATAGTGCTCACTATTATTTACAATGAACAGGCTTGTATAAGTAGAATATTTTCCACTTTATTTGATTATCTTAACTTCATTTCACTAAAGCGTAGGGAAATCATAATGTTCCTATGCAACGCTAACAACAGCCTACTACGATTTCACTCAAATGGGTATTTCATTAATTAAATTTATATCGAATACTTCTCGTGCTTGAATCAATTGCAGGAATTTTTACTCGAACACGAGTTTTTTTTATTATCATTCCTAGTCGCGCATGACGAAAAGTAAAGATTTTCTAGCTGCTCATATTCTAGTATAACAAAAGATATGAAAAAACATAACTATGATGTAACCGTCAACCTATTCTGGAATTGTGTTCCGAAAAAAAAATACAATTCATCTCCAAGCCATCACCTCATTCATTGAAATTAAAGGGAGAAACATTCTATTTTTCCTTCAACAAATTGAAGGCGGAAAATCAAGTAAGATTGCACGTTATGGCATTCACAAAGAAAAGTAACAAAAAGAAAAGGGAAATTAATTTTGTGATTGTCACCGTTATTTTCAAGCTGCTGAATAACTGGAACACTGCCAGCTGCTACTAAAAACATATAACTCCACATTCAGAAAATATTAACTTGGATTTGTGAGTATTATTAACAATGAAGAGGGTGACAGCGTTTGTACTAGAAAATGGTTTGAATCTCTTGAATTTTTTAACATTCCTTCGCTTAATCGCTTAAACTTCACTTCTCTAATGAATGTCCTTTCTATAGTGAGTTTATGTTGTAACGTTATAGAATGAAAATCGCTAGTTTAAATGTTACTTGGCATCGTAAAATATACAAAATTAGTCACAATTATGGATTCTACCATCTTTCTTCGATTTAGGATATATTTAGATAAAAACTGAAGATATTTTTTGTGCAACTTGTTTGGTTTACTAATTACGAATCACTATCGGTAAAAGAGATTTTTTTTTATTGAATTAATCTTTTTCAGAGAGGCAAATTCACTCTTTCTTCATGACACGAATGGAGGATTTTCATGTTATCTCCATTCGTTGTGTTATTGCCTTACAATGCTGATTTTTTTTATCTGATAAAACATGGTAAGTACCTCATGTCAAAATGTCTGCTCGTTTGGCCTGTATAAGCTACTGAACTTGCCTTACATTTCAGTCTATCATGTTCCCTAAATTACTCTAGGGCCGGTTTCACAATATTAGGTGATCACTTAACTTAACTTAACACCATTTTTATCAAATGAAATCTGGTCTGGTGTTAGCTTGAAGTGTGCACCTGGGGTGGTGCGGTAGGTTTTCTGGATTTTCTGCGGCTGAAAAGTGAATACATCACCAAAAATTAGTGAGTCGCTCCAGAACGCCACGGCAAATATTAGTAATAGCCGTCCTCTACCCGTACAGGCTATGCCTTTGGGTAAACTTTTCGAGTGTTTATGAGTAAGTATTATTATTGAATATCGTTCAGTATCCATTCTATCATATTTTATGTTTCGTAAAGTATCATCTAGTTCCCATACTATAAGATATAGTCGATTTGTTTTCAAAACGTACCATCAATTAGTAGATTCGTCTTAAAGATAGTTTTCAATTATTGTTCTTTTCTAGTTCTCTGCTGCTTCGTCAATTGTACATTCGGCTAGTTTATCAGTTCCACTTTGGCATGCACCCAAATAAGCCATAATTTATTTCAAATATATACATAAATTTTAACTTGTCTTGTGTTGTGTTGTGTATCGGTTACTTTCAACACAAAGCCAATATCTGTTTTCATCATCGAAACATTACACGGAAAACTCATCCTTCTATTAGTGAAAATACTAATTTATTCTAAAGTTTTATCTTTTACCAAAACATAGTTCAGTGAGTGTTTCTGGAAAAGTAGTTGTAGCAAATTGATTAGTTTTTATCATCTGTTTTTTATACTGTTTAATAAATTTTGTATAACAACTTCTCCTTTCTGGATCTACAGTACCCTGAAGATGTCAAAAAAACTGACGAAACGTTGACAAAAAAAAATTTTTATTCGATTCAATACCTCAAATTTCCAAAATACAAAATCAGTCATCATAACAAAGGTCGTAAAACTTACATATTGATCAACATGTTTTCACAAATAACACAAAACACAAACCTTTATAATCCATGCCATGTTCATGTCCTCGTATGGGTGGCTGCTTCACGATCCGTGAAATATTTAAAGAGATTAACAAAACATTTTTCGTTCTTTTATAAGAAATTTTACGCCATTCTGACACGAATGTGGGCTATTCTGACTTCCCGACATCGGATTCCCCTTCCCAACAACCCGAACGACCTGGAAGCAATCACTCCAGGGCATTATATAATCGGAGAATCTCTAAGTTAATTGCCTCAAATAAATTGGCAAGATACTCCGTTCAGTTGAGTATTTTTCACGTTAGAGCTATTTTTACCATTTTAGTAGGTGCTGTATTTTCTCAGGCCTGGAAACAAAATTTAGTAATTTTTTTCCAAATGAAATACACCATTACTTTTGTCAGATCTTCGATTAGTATTTCTCCATCACAGTCTAGTTGCAGAAAATATAATAAAAAATCAATAAACCTACTATAGACATAAAAAAATCTGGTTTCAGACAAGACCAGAGTACCTCAACAGTCCTATTATATGTTACTGATGACATATTCAAAGACACAGATGAGAGCACGCTGACTTGCTTAGTATGCTCTGGATCATGAAACCCTTTGCAACACACTTCGCTCTTTTGTTTTCTCTAGCATGGGTACGCATGTTCAATTGAGTACTATCTGCATCATAGACCAGTGCTGATGCATTTTTGAGAAAAAAAAGTTATTAACAGCATGACACCTACTGAAAGAGGAGCAGAATATTGTTCGAATGACGGAAAAAATAAATTGGAGTCGGAAAAATGGAGAAGGGTGGAACGGGGTGAGCTTTAAGGGGTTGAAAGCGATATTTCACGGTTTTTCGAGAATTGCAACGAAAGTTGACCAATCAAAAAAGTTAACTGACAAAATTGTTGATAATATTTTTTCTCGCTTAAAAATTAATTATTTTTAAAGAAATTTAGTGGAAATACAACTTATTATGTTTTAAATGAGCTGTAATTTTTTTCCAGCGGAATACAGATTTTTCCTTTTTTTTCCGACAAATTCCGAAAAAACGACCTCGTTTTCTACTGAAAAGTTTCAGCGATGAAGTTCTTCTTTTCGAGCTCGCCAGTCGCTCGTTTTTCCGTTGAAGCCTCTACTTTCAGATTATTTAATGAAAGAGTAGCACTACTGTGGATTTTTTTTTCCAGAAAACGCGAAAAAATTAAAACACAGATTTTCAAAAATCAATTTCTTAAATTTTTGTTCTGTACTCATATTTAGTTAATAAATTTATTGAAATTGACTCTTGATACTTTGCGAGAATAATAATTTCATGTTACCTTAATAGGTACAAAGAATGAACATGGACATAAATAAGGATTTAATTATGAGAGAAGTGCGAAAGTAGGTGAACTATTGAAGGTATAAATTATTTCTCACAATTTGCAGCGAAAATTAATCTCCTACAAAAAAAAGTTGAACGAAAACGTTGTTGGCAATAAAGAGGTATACAACTTTTGTATCAAAGATTTTTTCACATAACCCCAAATTTTCAAGAAATTGTTTTTCTCCATTTCTGACGATCAGTTTGAGGTTATGTCGAAAAGTGATGAATCAAAAGTTTTCGATTTTTTTATTATTCATAATTTTTTCCCGAAACATTTTCCGCTAAGAAGTCACGTTTCGCCGCAAATCACAAAAAAACTGATTTCAACCCCTGATGTTTAATTATTTTTTTTTCGTCAAATTTGGAATATCTACAACATTCTCCACCTGGTTCTTGCCTGTTACTTTCTTACTTATTTTAGGCGTTCAAAATTCGTTCTGCTAACTAGGAGCCGCCCTCTTTCCGAGTACTTCAAAGAGGTTCGACAAAAATAAATATTTCGCTGCAATAAACATCTAATTCAGAACATCCAATTTTCATACGAAATAATAAATTCAAACCAAATTAAAACGTTTGTTCTGATTTTTCCGAAAAAAAAAGTTGTTATGTGGAAAAATCTTGAATGCAAAATTTGTAGATCTTTTAATTTTTGCTGCAAATCGTGAGACACCATTTTTACTGCCGAAATTTAATCTCCTTTCGCCCTTCTATCATAGTCAAATCCTCATTTATGTCCATGTTTATTTTTTGTGCCTATTGAGGTAACATGAAGTTGATATTGAAATTTTTATTCTAGAAAGGTTTTAACTATTAATTTCAATAATTTTAATAATTTTTTTTTAATAATTTTCAATAAAAAAAAGATTTTTGAAAAATCTGTTGATTAATTTTTTCGCGTTTTCTGCAAAAATATTCCACAGTAGTGTTACTCTTCCATTACATAATCTGAAAATAGATGCTTCAATGAAAAACCTGGCAGCTTAAAAAGACGAACTTTATTGGTGAAACTTTTCAGTTGAAAATGAGGTCGTTTTTACGCAATTTGTCGAAAAAAAAAGAAAAAAATCTGTATTCCGATACAAAAAAAATACAGCTTACTTGAAACATGTTAAGTTAATTATATTTTCACCAAATTTCGTAAAAAAAATTATTTTTGCGGAAGAAAAAATTGGCTTTTCCGATTTTCTCGGAAAATTTGAGGTTATGTGGAAAAATTATACAAAAGTTGTAGATCTTTTTATTTTGAACGACTTTGCGATTCAACTTTTTTCGATAGGTCAACTTTCGTTGTCAATCGCGAAAAACCGTGAAATATCGCTTTCAACCCCTAAAAGTTCATCCCGTTCCACCCTTCTCCATTTTTGCTCCTCTTTCAGTAGTTCTCATGCTGTTAATACTTTTTCCCGCCTTAATATTTTTTGTCATTTATCAGCTCTGGTCTATAACCGTAACCAAAGTATTATGACTTTTTTTCAACTTTTTTTTTTCTCGTTGTTATTCATAGTGACATCGATAACTGTGTGTTCTGGGTAGGCTGTGTTACTAACTCCATACGTCAACTAGGAGCAGCATTGTTTGAACGCAACAGTGAATTGTGTAGGACTCACCCAAGTCGAGCTACAAGAATTATTTAATTCAATTGAACATATCAAATTGAGAATATTCCCAGCTTCCACTGGGTTCGAACCAGGGACTGTCGGAATCTCTTACCACTGCGCCACGCCCCGGCAACAAAGAATTACTATTGACAGAGATGTATCATAAGCCCTACTTGTGTATAAAGTTGTACCACAAGGAATTTATGAAACAGATACTCTTTAGTTACCAGAAGCGTTTCGGACTGAATAAAATATCTGAATCAAATCGCAAAAGATGCCAGTCAGATTCACATACGCTTCGAGTGACGTTAGAATTTCTAGATGAGATTGTTGTCACGGTGGACTGTTCCGGCTGAAATCCTTATCGATTAGGGCTTGAGATATTGCTCATAATGTGGGGTGAGATTCGCCTGAGAGCATATCCAGATGTTAATTTTCATACTTTCGTGGATGAGCATCGTTATAATATCATTCTCATGTAGAAAAAGTAGGTACATGCTGCTTTGAAATTGTTGTATAGTAACAAGCGACAGAACTATACCAGGTAATACAGGAAACATGTAGCAGCCTGTAGTTTTTTCATTTGAAGAGATAAAAGTTCGAAATTCATATGAGATGCGTAATCAATAATAGCACTTTCTTCGAACCTTGCTGGAAAGTATTTCAACTACCTGTTTGACCGGAAGTAACCCCAACTTTTTCTTCAAACGTAGTGATAAATATTTTTTAGCCCATATTATTTGCCACAAAATTATTTTTACAAATTGGTAATCTTTTCTTGATTGTTGGTTGAATTGCATTTTATTGATAAACATCAAGTTGAATGTGACTCGAATATGATGATAGTTTGATGCTTGGTATGCTTTGAAATTCAAAGATCATTATTTAGCCGATATAATTTCATAGGCTTCCATACCCTGATCAAACTCTGCAGATTGTCAATAACTTGACAAACATTCTGTAATAACTCACGATATTGGGAAAACTGAGATAAGAACATATATTTTTTAATTTGGTTACTTGTGAAGGAACCATCTGTTTTTTATTTTTCCCATGTTCCCATGTAGCCATAACATGACCTTTCCATTTGAAAATATTGACTTAAAATTGTTCCCCTAAAGGTATGAACACACCGAAAAAACAAAAAAGGATATAAATTCGTTCTTGTTATGAAATCGTGCAACCACTTTCCAAATGTACAAGTTTCTTAGACCACAAATGTCAGATGACAAGTGGTATTTGCCTCTAGCTCAGTGAAGATGTGGAAGTTTGTTGAGTAGACACTGAAAATATTTAGATCTTGGGAGAGCGCCATGCAAATTTAGTCCCCTAGATAATACCTGAATCAGAAATGACTTGATGACTTTCCCGGTGAATTGCCCACGATGGTTACCCTGTAGATGGCCAAAAGGGTTCACCTTGTAGGGCGTGTACGGTAATTCACCGTGTATCATGCCACGGAGAAGAGAAAAATTCATGGTTGGTCTCGACTCCAAAGGAACAGCAAAAAAACCTGTGAGAAGGGGGAGAAAAGAAAATCGAGTTTACAATGTTCGGAAGGAACATTGCGATTGACAAAACACAAGGGTATGGAAATAAGCAACCCAATAAATTGAATTGTTCAGTATCAATCAGCAAACAAATGTTCTCATAACCCTGAGCTGGGTTGGCAACTTATATCTCTCTATCAGTTATAAAATTCAGAAGATGATATAAATCTAATTACATGAAAAACAAAATTATTGAGTTACTTTCAGTGCGAAATCTTGAATATAGAGCCAAATTATACATCTTGCAACACCTCCGAAAAAAACTGTCGATGAATCAAAATGGATTCTTAATTGAATCAGTCTGCATTAACCAATAGGAATCGAGAACGTCATTTCCTACTAGAAGCTAGAATGCTAGAATGCTAGAAGCTAGAATGTCTCAATTCATTGCGTTTTCATTTGTCCATTCCATCTTTGAAAACTCTAAAAAAAAATTGATATCAAATAATAATTTTAGAATTTTTAATACAATAATTATATAGGTATTTACTATTCCTGGCAACCTACGCGTTCGGTTTGAATTAAAAGAACATTTCGGCCAACTAATATCACTTCCACACCAAAACTAGATAAACAAAATGTCTCTTTGATGTACCGACGCCTACTCGAACATGTGTGAACAAGAACAAACAAATGTGTGTTCGCTGTTCTCACCGTCCACACTGAACAAAAACGTATATTCGCTGATGTTTGTTCTTATTTGTTTTTTCGATCTGTATATATCTTAATACATCAATTCACAAGTCTATTAGTCTAGGTATTTGTCAATGTTATTTGGCCTACGAGGCGTTGTATTATTGTATTGTATTAGTTGTGACTATTCCACGTATTACGTGGAGTTGTTACGGTTTGGAGGTACTACAATAATAATAAACAATAACACAATAAATATAACCCTTTAATGTTGACTTTTATCCTCTGTGTTCTTCTTCTACAAGAGCAATTACAGTTCAAATGATTCCAACCTGAAAATGAAAAGGTGGAGGGAAATGTTACCGCCAAAAGGTAAATTCAGGTTAGAGGAAGAGGAGTTTTCTTTGGGCTTTTGACCTAAGAAGGTTAATAAAGAAAACGTGTTCGCTCTGTTAGCGGATTTTCCGTCGGGAATTCCTGATAATTTGGAAAGACTGTATGATTTGAAATTATAGGTCGCTATTGTAGCGGATCAATTTTCAAATTAAAAAGGAAATCCGTTATTTGATTTTACTCAGCCGAGTTAACACTTGAGGCCACCTATCAACGAGGTAGGTGACTCCGGCTAACGTTCAGTCGACTCTTCGACTGACGGCGGTAGGTTATATTAAGAATGTTCTTCATTTTAGGGCCTTTATATAGTTAGTCGCCATCCACCGGTGCGTCACTGGAAGGATATTGAATAAAGAGTACATTCCTCCGACACGCTAGCACCATCTGTGGAACTACTCCCACCCCCATAAGTGGAGTATCTGTTGTCGTAGAAATATCACCAGGGATTTGGATAGACAACTACTGGCCTGCACGTACTATTCCAAGTGAGCTGTATCTTACTTTACTTACAATCGACTGCGGTACAAACCCAACTCATAACGCTGAACATCTAAAAGCACGAGATAAATAGTGTCTGAGTTTTGAATATTAAACGCTTTGCCTACTAAAATAATATAATGCATGTGAGCTTTCAGTATCGATACTAAAGGTGTCAACTGGTTTTGTAGGGCACAAGCACGCTTAGGTAGAAGGCTTGTTGCTGGTACTATTTGCTTGTAAATAGCTATTAATGTAGTTGAGGACTGCCTAGCTTGCCACGTTTGGTGAAGGGTCCCATCTCAGCCTCTGTAGTCCACTTTAAAATATAACTCCTTTTCCAACCTCTTGATTTATATTTTCTGGAATACCCACACCCTTAAAATACGGTCAAATACGATCTGGAAGGTAAAATACCTGTATCAAATGGCGCCTGACGTTCCACAAGGGTTGAAAGGATAGTAAGAGAGGTGGTTTTGTATCGCAGTAGTGTTACTAATAAGTGAAAACAATATTATTTCTTTTTTCAATAATTTTTCCAACAATTGTTATTGTTCAGCTAACAGGTTAGGATCTGTCAATTGTCCATTGATAGGTCAAATAGTGCGGTCAGTAGTTCAAGCGCAGAGTTGCTCTTCTTCTTCTTTTTCGTCACAATCAATAATTGAACCTTGTTGTTTGAGGCTGGTTAGCCAAGTAGCTGTAAGGTTGCCTGAACAAGGTGGCTGGATTGACGTTCAAGATAAACAAAGTAGAAATAGTAAGCAGTCATTCTTTTTAGTACGATTTGCATAGTGGATAGAAGTGAGGAAACATTTGTTGTCCTTTGAACTTCAATTCCCTTTTAGGTATTTATTGTTATTTAAGGTACGGTTTGCAGATTGCAAAGTTGTTTGTTTTAACCGTATCCTTTTTTTTCATTCCTTGTGTTTCTTTTGGAAGACGGGTTGTGTGCTGTGCACTTTTAACTACGGAAATGGAAGTCAATAGACTTCTGAATGATGAAATAACTTACGAACTATTAGTGAGGGGTTTGCCAACAGTAGGTACAGTTAATGACAAAAGAAGTGTTCTGAGGGGGGCGTTGAGGTGTGAAAAGGCTGGCGAACCATCTGCTTCAGTGCAAGTCACACTGGACCCAGAGGTAGAATATGGTATTTGCAGGGAAAAACTCAGGGAACTGGAAGATGGTATCGCAGGTTTTGATGAAAATAACGGACATAATGAGTTTAAGAGGATTTCATCACGATTATTTCATTTGCAAAGAAGACTAAGTCGTGTCCCTAGGGGGGACATGGCTTGGGAAGAAGTGCGTCAAAAACTTATAGGCTGCTGCCTGCAACTAATCGATGGGATCTCGGAATGTTACGAGGAATTCACTAGGGCGAAGGGGATTGGAAACTTAATGTTGGATGAAGAGGTCCCTCTTTCTTCCGAAATTGCTCCTGTTCTCGAAGTCAGTAGCGCAATGGACGAAAGAGGTCATCAAACACTGCCAGCACAAGGACCTAGGGCATCAGTTGACAGTAGCGCACGAGTCAGCACACCGGGCGAAAGAGGTCACCAGTCACTACCAGTACAAGACCCTAGGCCATCACTTGACAGGGACGCACGACTCAGCATATTGGACGAAAGAGGTCATCAGTCACTACCCGTACAGGACCCTAGGCCAGTAGTTGACAGGCCCGGAACCTCACACACCCATAGTTCGCCAAACAACAGACCGCCCTTTAGCCAATCTCTCACTTTGTTCGGCCACAATACCAACTCGAGAGGGTTAGAAACCAATCGAGCAGTCAGGGAAAACAATCGTTCAATCAGGGACAACCTCGAATTTGGTATGAACAGATACGGATTAGGAACGGTAAACGGGAGGCAACAGGCTCGCTTGGATAACTTGGTGAGGTTTGACACCGTCCCAAATTCAGTGGAGCCTCAAGCCGTTTACCATCAATTAGAATCGACAATGGCCCAGGAACCACAATCGGTCCGAGATATGACCCACCTTTATAACAGAGCATCGCATTACCCGGGTGGGTATGGATCTCATTATGTTGAGGTGGGACGATGGAATATTAAGTTTGATGGCGATTCAAGTATCACCAATTTCTTAGAACGGATCGAGGAAATAAGGATTTCACGAGGGGTTACGAAAGAACAATTGCTTCGGTCAGCACCGGAACTGTTCACGAAGGATGCGTTGTTGTGGTACCGCACGAACACCTTCTCGTCGTGGGAGGATTTAGTAAAGAAACTTGAACAAGCCTTTTTACCTTACGATTACGAAAATAGTTTGTGGGAAGAGCTGAGGAAGCGAACTCAAGGCTCTAAGGAGAAGGTGGTCTGTTTCGTAGCCGCGATGGAAAACTTATTTAACAAGCTAGGGCTGAAACGACCTTCCGAAGAAAGTCGGGTTGGCCTGATTCGACGAAACCTCCTGCCGTATTTGCAAACCCAACTGGCTTTACACCAGATAAAGTCGGTTGCTGACTTAGTGGTTCTGGCTCGCACACTCGAGGAAACCGAGGTTCGCGTACAACGATTTGCACCCCCACCAACTAATTACAGGAACCTAGTAGAACCGGAATTGGCTTATCGAAGAGCTGGGGTTTCAACTGCATCGACCGTGTCCGCTGTAAGAGGAATCCCCGAGATAACTAATGCTATAGCAATTTCTCAAGCTCAGAGCTCACAAAGGTCGTTCGAAGGAGAGGGGGCCGGTAACCAGCCCATCTGCTGGAATTGTCACGAGACCGGACACCGGTTTCGTAAATGCAGCAGGCCTCGCCAAGTATTTTGTTTCCGTTGTGGACGGGAAAAAGTAACCGCGAGTTGTTGTCCGAATTGTAAACCAAAAAACGAACGACCGAGACGCCAGTAAGCCGGCTGGACGCCTCTACTCGTACAGTGTCGGCGAACTTGGGTACAAATTCTTCAGATAATAAAATCTTGCTGGATTTCGTGATAGCCCATGCCAAGAATGATCTTCGGCCGTTTTTGAAAGTTTCCGTTTTCGGAACTGAGTTGCTAGGTTTATTAGATAGTGGGGCGAGTAGGACTATTTTGGGTAGCAAAGGTTGGGATAAGTTGAAAACCGTAGGTAGGGTGGAGCCAACAACTACTACTTCTTGTACGGTAGCCAATGGAGAGGCCTGTGAGGTACTTGGGTCACTATCATTACCGATTAGATTGTGTGATCGGGTCAAAATAATCGAAGTGTTGATAGTTCCAACCTTACCGCACACACTGATATTAGGAATGGACTTCTGGATTAGAATGGCCATAGTTCCAGACCTTTACTCGGATGAGTGGCATTTTCGCGGCGAAGAGGACCTTGGTCGGATCGATTCGGTTTGTTCAATTAATTCTCTGGATTCACTACGACCATCCGATCGGAAACAACTTGATGGAGTGGTTAATGCATACTTTCGTTCGATAGGAGACAAATTGGGTTGCACATCCTTGGTTGAGCACGACATCAAGACTGACTCACCTCCCATCAAACAAAGACACTACCCCATATCACCGGTATTACAGAAGCATGTTAATGGTGAGCTTGACCAAATGTTGCGGGATGGCGTAGTTGAGCCTTCCAACTCACCGTGGTCGTCGCCAATTCTGTTGGTGAAAAAGCCTGATGGTCGGTACCGTTTTTGTGTTGATTTTCGCAAACTCAATGCTGTCACTAAACGAGATGCATATCCAATTCCATTTGTTAGCGCCACTCTGGACAAACTGAGGGAAGCGCATTTTCTAACAACCCTAGACATAAAGGCTGCATATTGGCAGATTCCTTTGACTGAATCATCGAAACCTCTCACAGCTTTCGTCATTCCAAACCGCGGGTTATTTCAATTTCGCCGAATGCCGATGGGATTACACAACGCAGCAGCCACTTTCCAACGTTTTGTGGATAGAGTGATAGGTGCGGATTTGGAGCAATATGTATTTATTTATTTGGACGATATTATTATCTGTACGCCGACCTTTGAGAAGCATTTGAAGATTCTTTCGGAGGTTTTGGTGAGGTTAACTAGAGCTGGTCTAACGTTGAATCCTCAGAAATGCAAGTTCTGCAAATCTGAGTTGCGCTACCTGGGATACGTTATCAACGCTTCGGGACTGCTAGTTGACCCCGAAAAAATTAATGCCATATTGCAGATTCCGATTCCCCGGAATGCCACCGAAGTACGACGTATCATTGGACTTGCGTCTTGGTACAGGCGATTCATAGCTGGGTTCTCAACCTTGATAGCACCTTTGAGCGATCTCACTCGAAAGAACCGACCGTTTGTATGGGCGAACGAGTGTGACAGGGCGTTTCGGCAGATCAAAGACTGTTTGGTGGCTGCACCCGTACTCTCTTGCCCGGATTATAGTCTCCCGTTCCAAGTTCAGGCAGATGCGTCAGATTTTGGGCTAGGGGCGGTGTTATCCCAATTACATCCGGATGGAGAAAAGGTTGTGTGTTATTTGAGCCGATCCTTAACCCCAAGCGAAAGAAAATACAGTACGACAGAAAAGGAGTGTCTAGCGGTTATTTTCGCTATAGAGAAACTAAGACCTTATTTGGAAGGCACACGTTTCGTGGTTATAACTGACCATCACAGCCTTAAGTGGTTGAATTCGATCAAGGATCCAATCGGGCGCATCGCGAGATGGGCCGTAAGGCTCCAACAGTTCGATTTCGAAATTATACACCGGAGGGGAAGAGATCACTTAGTTCCAGACGCCCTATCGCGGTCGGTGCCAGCATTAGGTATTGATGTGGCAGAGGAGATGGTTGAAGGTACGCCTACTAAAGACCGGTGGTATCAGAGGATGACTCAAAGTGTCGGTCAGGATCCCGTAAAATATCCCTTATGGCGAGTGACTGATGGTGATCTTTTCAAGCATGTTAGTAGACCGTATCCGGATCTCTACGAGGAAGCGGACTGTTGGTTACGAGTAGTACCGAAAGAAGAACGTCGAGGCTTGATCCGCCAGCATCACGACCCACCTACCTGTGGCCATGGGGGTATCTTCAAAACCTTATCCAGGCTGAGTAAGAAATATTACTGGCCCAAGATGAAGGTGGACGTAGCGCGATATATTCGGAATTGTGTCATATGCCTGGGTACTAAACCTGAGCAGAAACCCCCTGCTGGTCAATTACTGAGCAGTGCTACTCTCACTAGTAAACCCTTTGAAATTTTGAGCATCGACATTGTCGGACCGCTACCGCGCTCCGCCAGCGGGTATTCGTTTATATTATCGGTATTGGATATTTTCAGTAAATTTGTTTTGTTTTTCCCGTTACGGCAAGCAACTGCTGGAATGATATCTCGTATTATAGAAGACCAAGTATTTTTAGTTTTTGGGGTCCCCCGGAAAATAATTCTCGATAATGGCAGACAATTCAGGGGAACGATATTTAGGACACTTATGTGTGAGTATGGTATAGAACCCGGGTTCATTGCGAACTATCATGCCCAGGCGAATCCTGTTGAGAGGACCCATAGAATCCTGAAATCAATGTTAGTCGCCTATGTGGCGGAAAACCATCGTACTTGGGAGATATTCTTACCTAAGATAGCCTGCGCCATGAGATCCGCCAAACACGAAGTGACCCAGATGACTCCCAATTTTGTGGTGTTTGGCCGCGAAGTTAACCTGGACGGAAACGAAGTCCTTCCCGTTGGTGACCAGGCCAGGGTCGATAAGTTCAATCCCGAAGTTCGAGCAAAAGCTTTGAAAGAAGTATTTCAGGATGTGGAAAGACGTATATCTCGAGCGTACCAAATGAGTAAGACCCGGTATAATCTACGTAGAAGGGACGAGAGATTCCAATTACACCAGAAGGTCTGGCGCAGAAACTATGCCCTCTCGGATAAAGCTCAAGGGATTGCCGCTAAATTATCACCTAAATTCAAGGGGCCGTTTACAATTGCGAATATTCCATCACCATGGTCTTACGAATTAGTAGACGAGTCCGGTAAATCTTATGGCGTCTGGCATGCGAAGGACATCAAGGCCCATCCTCCCGAGGAAGAGGCGGATTCTGGAGGATCGGAGGTAGATTAGGGTAGATAGTGATTTTGTATTAGGTAGTTTTTTTTGGAAAAAAAAAAAAACTTTTGTTTAGAAAGGGAGGTGTTGTTACGGTTTGGAGGTACTACAATAATAATAAACAATAACACAATAAATATAACCCTTTAATGTTGACTTTTATCCTCTGTGTTCTTCTTCTACAAGAGCAATTACAGTTCAAATGATTCCAACCTGAAAATGAAAAGGTGGAGGGAAATGTTACCGCCAAAAGGTAAATTCAGGTTAGAGGAAGAGGAGTTTTCTTTGGGCTTTTGACCTAAGAAGGTTAATAAAGAAAACGTGTTCGCTCTGTTAGCGGATTTTCCGTCGGGAATTCCTGATAATTTGGAAAGACTGTATGATTTGAAATTATAGGTCGCTATTGTAGCGGATCAATTTTCAAATTAAAAAGGAAATCCGTTATTTGATTTTACTCAGCCGAGTTAACACTTGAGGCCACCTATCAACGAGGTAGGTGACTCCGGCTAACGTTCAGTCGACTCTTCGACTGACGGCGGTAGGTTATATTAAGAATGTTCTTCATTTTAGGGCCTTTATATAGTTAGTCGCCATCCACCGGTGCGTCACTGGAAGGATATTGAATAAAGAGTACATTCCTCCGACACGCTAGCACCATCTGTGGAACTACTCCCACCCCCATAAGTGGAGTATCTGTTGTCGTAGAAATATCACCAGGGATTTGGATAGACAACTACTGGCCTGCACGTACTATTCCAAGTGAGCTGTATCTTACTTTACTTACAATCGACTGCGGTACAAACCCAACTCATAACGCTGAACATCTAAAAGCACGAGATAAATAGTGTCTGAGTTTTGAATATTAAACGCTTTGCCTACTAAAATAATATAATGCATGTGAGCTTTCAGTATCGATACTAAAGGTGTCAACTGGTTTTGTAGGGCACAAGCACGCTTAGGTAGAAGGCTTGTTGCTGGTACTATTTGCTTGTAAATAGCTATTAATGTAGTTGAGGACTGCCTAGCTTGCCACGTTTGGTGAAGGGTCCCATCTCAGCCTCTGTAGTCCACTTTAAAATATAACTCCTTTTCCAACCTCTTGATTTATATTTTCTGGAATACCCACACCCTTAAAATACGGTCAAATACGATCTGGAAGGTAAAATACCTGTATCAGAGTAATGATGATAAATGTCTCTCTCATTTCTTATCTGGTATATTTCATGGTTACAACAAGTCTGGTTAGATGTCATGAAAATATTCGCTGAAATACGAGGTTGGTTGGTCTCGTGTTGGTCTATTCTGTTCCTCTATTGATGAAGCAAGTTCGAATATTTGTCGTAAACAAGCATGAGTGGAAGGCATAATTAACAATAATAAGGTTTTTGAATTGAAAAGGAGATGACAGTTTGTTCACAAATATCCACCGAAAAATATGTTCCCACGATTAAAAAGTTAGGTTAAGAGAAACCACTATCATTGATTACTCACATCCTGTAAATTTCAAATTTCGATTTTTTTTAATAAAAAAACTATAGGCTGGTACATGTCTCCTATGTCACATGGTAGAAGTCACATAAATTTGGTCTGAGCTGAAAATTATGAAAAATCATAGCTTTCGCCTTTAGACCCATTCGGAAAGGAGTGTTTATCAAGTGTTATTTTTTAATTTCTGCTGGTTGTAACCTATAGAAAGATCTCCCTATACTAAGGGTTCAAAATATTTACAATTCGTTATAAGCGAGCGTCCTAATGAAGAGCTGTTCGCCAAATTTCTTTGCTGCAAACGAGGTGTGGAAAAATTGAACTAATCGTGTCATTCTCTTTGAAATTGATAGAAATAGAATATCTGGTGATATTTTAATAGACCATCGTCCATTGGATCTTCAATGACTGAGAGGCACCGCAAACTTTTCTATAATATTTCAGAGCAATCAGGGAGTTTGTGAACGTGGTATGACCACTGTGATGAAGAACGCTATAGTGATTTTATCTTTAGGTGCATACTCATTACACAGAAATAGTATTCTTGGGAACGTGGAAGTTACTTATAGATCATAAGGAGCTGGCTTCACGAAACAGAAAAAGAAGTAAAAAAAAGAATTAGAGCACTTCATTTCTATGTTGACTCCTGACAGACATAATGCTTTGCTGGAACCAGAAAAAACAAACCTAAGTTTTGTTGGATCCTCATCCCAGAATGTTTACCAGAACCATTATTATATCGTTCGAATTTTAAATCAAAACACACTACATTGTAGGAATAAATGAATTATCATTGACAAAGTGTGGAACCAAGTCAAAAAGTATTAAATATGAGGATAAACAAGTTATAAGAAGAAAATGTACAAATACATACAATCTTGTATGTATAGATACAGCGTCTTCCACGAGTAGCCAACTTGATATTTTTATGTAAAACTACTGAGGATGGTGTTCTGAAAATGTGTTTATGAGAGTTTTCAGCTGGTTTTAGCTGAAATATAGCTTATGCAACTTCCGGTTATATTTTTTTATTGAATGTTCAGAATTTACAGACACATCATATATCTGAAATGAGCCAATTTGAAACATTGCAGTTTCTTCTATATTTTTTATAGATGCAGTCTGTTACAGAAAGGAATATTTTTTGAAATCCCAGCGTTTCGGTCCGTATGATTTCAGAATTTTCATAAATATCATCTCCACCTTTCGAAGTCTTCGAGAACTTTGATGATGTTAACCCTGAAACGACATTGTCTTGATGATATACGAATGAAAGTGGCTGAAAAGGAGTCACAAGTGAGACTAGCTAGAAGATTAGCGGAAAAAATTCAGTTTCACGATACACCTTCTCGCTTATTCCAAGAGCATCCACGAGTTGTGAATTATCCTCTGACCGCTGGTCATTGAATTTCATGTTTTAATCTAGAGTGCTATGAATACGTTCAAATCACTAATTACAGCCCTATAATTTTGTGGAATATACAACTTCACTGTTTTCCGTCAAAATGTATGTGCTGAGTTAAATTTAATTTTTAAATTGAAATTAATTTTTTTTTTTAATTTGCATTGTACTGTTCACTGTTTGTTGGTTGGGAAATAGAAATAAAACACTTAATCATTTACACACTTCGGTCTCGACTCCACAAGCGTCTCACATCTACTGACTTCCCAGTCATCGATGATAGCTGTCGTTTATGCAATCGACTCCCGAATCTCATTACTAATCAAGTATCCGGAGTCATACAGTACATCTCTTCCTTTTTCTAGTATAAATTATATGTGAAAATAACACGAAAATTAATACATTTGTTCCACAACCTGACATAACATGACATAATATAACATAACAACATAATATACATTCAAAGCACTAATGACCATATATTCATATAGATATTTATCAAAAATCAATATTATAAATAATACTTATAATAATAGTAATAATAATAAATTATGACTCAAACATTAATGGTAAAGGGAATGACATTTCATCGATTTGAATCATCACACACACTCCATTTCCCCTCTATTCTTTTCATATGTACGATGTTTCTTCTTCATTCCTGACCAGTGTCGTCATTCCGAATCACAACATCCCTACCTGTTTTATCGATCACTGTGTGTGTGCTTGGGTCGAATTCTGGCGTTGTTTTATTTTCTATGTTTTTTTGTAGCCCAATTCCAAATGCGTTTCTTCACCCTTCTCTTTCTATCACCATATTCTTTTTATATTTGTTTTTGTGTTTGGTCTTTCTCTCTGGCCTGTTCTTCAAATATGCTATTTTCGGTATCACCGGAGCTAGGGATCTTATCTCGAAATTGATGTCGAAAGAATAACTCACTTGGTGTTTTTCCAGTTGTTGAGTGAGGAGTACTATTATACATGATTTGGTAATCTACCAGTTCTTGTCGCCAATTTTTCTTGAGCGCTTGACTAATTTTCAGCCTCTTTAAGATATCCCGGTTTTGTCTTTCAACCTCTTCATTCATCTGGGGCCAGTATGGTATAGAGTTAAATATTTTTATGCCGTTTTTTTTCAAAAAACGTTATTAACTCCCCACTTATAAATTGTTTGCCATTGTCGCATGTGAAAGTCATGGGAAGTCCCAATCTTGAAAATGTGATGCTTCTCATTATTTTTATTTCTTTGTATCGACTAAAATAGTCGACTAAATCGAACAAATGTTCTCCTGAAGGCAAAGGACCCATGAAGTCCTTGGCTACGTCTATCCAAGGTCCTGTTGGCAGTTGCATTCTTTTCATTGGGTGAGGGATAGTTGGTGTTGAAACTAAGAGGCACACTCTGCATGTTTTCACGATCTTTTCAGCATGTTCATCTATCTTTGGCCACCATACTTTCGTTCTGAGTCTACCCTTCATAGCCACTATTCCCGGATGACCTTCATGTGCTGCATGTAGTACACGCTGTCGCAAGTTCTTTGGTATCACTATTCTTGTACCCCTTAGGAGAATATCCCCACATAGACAAAATTCCTCCTGGAAAATTTGACACCGCTTGACGGACTCAGACCAGTTGTTGTTTTGGATGCCCTCTTTGAGTTCCAATACCTCTTCATCGGTTTGTGATGATTCTTGTATTTCCTGCATCGTTACTGCTACGGGGCGAGCCAGTTCAACAAATTGGTTAACCTGATCGTATTTCTCGAAAGATGTGCTGAAATTAGTTTCGCACAATCGGGATAAAGGGTCGGCAATGTTTGTTTTACCCGGCTTGTAGATGATTTTGAACTTGAAGGATTGTAATCGTAAAACCCATCGTTAGATTCTTGCGCACGGGCGAGATCTAGGTGCGAAAATAACTTCAAGCGGTTTGTGGTCTGTAACCAGTTCGAATTCATCTTTACCATACAAATAGATACTAAAATACTCTACTGCCCATACCAAAGCGAGAGCTTCTTTTTCTGTCTGGCAATACCTTCTTTCACAGTCTGTGAGGCTTTTGTTTCCATACGCGATGATTCTGGGGCCTTCGTTATCAAACTGTATGAGTACTGCTCCAAGACTCATCGGACTTGCGTCTGCAACTACTTAGGTTCTATCGCTAGGGTTGTAGTAACCCAAAGATTTTATATGTGACAGTGTTTCTTTGAGCTTTTTGAAGGAATTGTTTTGATCTTCTCTTACTTAATTTCATCCGCAATAATTTTCTCAATGGGTCTGTTAGAGTCGCGAGGTTTGGAATCCATCAACCGACGAAATTGACCAAACCCAAAAAACTATGAACTTTTTTATTGTTTTAGGAGCTCGAAAAGATTGTATTACGCTTACGTTACATTCCAACGGTCTGATCCCCTCTGGGGACAATCTGTGTCCAAGGAATCGAAATTTGGTTATTTTGAAAATGCATTTACTCCTATTGAGAAGTACATGATTCTCACGCAAAATATTCAAAGTGTTTCGAACCCTGAGATCATGATCTTCTTCAATTGTCCCATAAACTAGAATGTCTTCAATGAAATTAATTGTACCTTGACAAGGTAGCAACATTTTTTCCAAAGTCTTTCGAACAATTTCTGGGGCAGATGATATTCCAAACAAGCCTCTTATATCTGAAGAGACCTTTACAGCTAATAAAGGTGGTTATGTACCGCGATCTCGGAGAAATTTCAATTTGATGAAACGCATTCTTGATATTGAGCCTGGAAAAATACTTAAGCCTTTCAAAAATTTGGTAAAAGACCGTTCATAGTGGGTAATGGATAATTTTTCCTTAAGTAACGGTATTTGCTTTACGCATGTCAATGCATATTCTGACGTCACCGTTCTCCTCAAGAACTGGAACCATGGGAGATACCCATTCGGATGGACCTTTTACCTCTTCTATTATGTCCGCTTGCATGAGCTCCTCAAGTTTTTGGTCAATTTTGTGTTCCAGATGTATGGGTATCCTCCTATAAGGTTGGCTCACCGGTTTTACTGTCTTATCTATAGGAATATGAACGAGAACATCTTTGAATTTTGGAAAAGTCTCAGAATTCAATTTGTTAATATTTAGGCCAATCTTGAAGACTCCCATAGATATTGCTGTTTGCTTGCCTAACAAATTCCTCTTTTCGTTCTCGATAACATAGAAAGAAGCTATTTCTTTTTTGGGACCAATTTCGATTGTTGTTTCAAATGAACCCAAAATTTCTAGCGGATCTCTGGATCCATAGCCAAAAACTACTTTGTTAGGCTTCTTAATTTGATTTTGAACTGCTATACCGCGTTTCTTTAAGAATCTCCAATTATAATCGTTTATGATATTGGATTTAGATCCAGAATCTATCAACATCTCAATCATGACACCCCCTACCACATCGTCATCGTCGATGTGAAATACATACTCCACATCTTCTTGGTTTTTGACGTAGTCCAATTCTTCATTTGCAGGTTGTCTTGGCTTGAATTTCTTTGGTGGCGTTCCCCTCTAGTTGTTATTCATTTTTATGAGCGGCAATACTTTTCATAATGACCTCTAAAGTTACATTTCCGACAGATTGCATTGACTGCTGGGCAATCGTGTACTTGGCCTTTTTTCATGTCATATCCGCATCTCGTACATCTTGCTGTTGTGAATCTTTTCATCTGACGGATTTGGTTGACGGTAGCAGCTGAACTGCAACCCGCCTTCTCGGTGAATTCGGATATCTGCCTATCAACTGTTTCTGACGAGTTTGCTTCTGCGATTATTCTTTCCAAAGTGATTGAATCTCCTGTTGCCAGTATTTTCTTTTTAAGGTCAACGGAAAGGCACTTCTCAGTGATTTGGTCAATGAGTTGCTCTTCCAAATTCATGAACTGGCACTTCTCGGCTTGGTTTCTAAGTCTGACTAAAAATTTCTCAAATTTCTCTCCTACTTGTTGCTTCAAAAGCCGACTCTGCTTCGGGGAAAAATATTCATCAAGTTTTTTAATAGCGATAGTATATACATCAACTACTTCACCATCAGTTTCTGAGACATTCGCACCAGGCAAGTTGTAGAAAATTTCTTGGAATCCTAGTCCTCCGAGATGTAGAAGATTTGCTCTCTTCTCCTTCGGTTCGGTTATGGAAGCAGCTTCCAAGTATATTTCGAGGGCTCTTTTTCACTTTCGCCATCGGAGTCCAACAGAACTGACATCTCCGTCACAATCGAATGATTCCAGAGATAAAATGTTCAACATCGTTCCTGAAATACACCATTTTTTCATTCAGTAGTTCAGTAACTCACACATTGTTTGTGTAACATCTACTGCTATGGATTCATGAAATGTTTATATTAAACAAAAATGTTTTACTTATTATAAGTAATAATAATAAGTCTTTATTTTCCAATTATATATAGATAACGTCATGGTGTCACGCATTGAGATACGTGAAACCTCTGTTATTGTTCTTGAAAACATTCATTTATTTGAGCGAAAACACAAATCTTTTGGGAGATCGTTTAGTAACGAACAGTCTTTGCCGACCTATGTTTAACCCTTTACTCCCATATACATCTACTACGTAGGCTTATTATGGTAAGTACCAAGTACCAGAAAACAAATACTCCCCTGGGTAAGGCCACGACGGGTATTGAATTATATCAAACAAATACTTGTGCAACGTTCCTCATTGCAGAGGAAACAATTGCAAGTGCTCCCTGTAATCAACAAGCAGATTCATGTGTTTGTTCGGTGATTGCCATCTATGCCCTTACGGCTTCATGGAATTTCGTAATTTATCCGGTGTTTAACACCTATGCCCTTACGGCTTCATGCAATTATTTCTTTGTTCGGTGTTCGACACCTATGTCCTTACGGCTTCAAACAATTATGTAATTTATTCGGTGCCTAACACCTTTGCCCTTACGGATTTATACAGTTATGAATTTGTTCGGTGTTTGACACCTATGCTTTTATGGCTTCATACCGTCATGTATTTGTTTGGTGTTTGACACCTATGCCCTTACGGCTTCATACACTTATGTAATTCATCCGGTGTTTAACACCTATGCCCTTACGGCTTCACACAGTCGTGTGTTTGTTCGGTGTTTGACACGTATGCCCTTTGGGCTTCATACAAATATATAATTTGCCGGTGATCAACACCTATGCCCTCACAATATTCATGTAAGATACAGTTTGGTACTCACTTGGTATGGTTTAATCCTCGTCGCCAATGTAACGTTCAGTGTTTGTTGGTTGGGAAATAGAAATAAAACACTTAATTATTTACACACTTCGGTCTCGACTCCACAAGCGTCTCACATCTACTGACTTCCCAGTCATCGATGATAGCTGTCGTTTATGTATTCGACTCCCGAATCTTCATTACTAATCAAGTATACGGAGTCATACAGTACAGGCAACATGGTGGCTCCTCGGGTTAGGAAAAGAGACCATTTTATTACGATTCCTTTGATTCCGCACACTCATTGGTTTTGAACAAAATTCCTTCAAAAAACTTGAAAAACTACGTTAGATGTTTCATAAAATAAAGCATTTTTTGGTATTGAAATGAGATTAGTTATGTATTGTGTTATTCTTAAAGAAAATATTCATGATAATATTTATATGCAAGGAGATTTGTTATTAGCTTTTGAATAAATGATTTTGTTTAATCAGATGTGTTGGTTACAGGTCGTTCGATGCATTCAAATCTTATTTTACTCTCTTTTTTCTATTGTTTTCTTCTAAAGCTTTTTCACGGAAGATTGTTTGAAACCTACCATTGTGCAGTATCAACTTAATCGTAATTGAATGCTTTCTTTATAATCCAACGAGCGACCATATTGCCATCTGAAAACATTTAGTGATAGAAATTTTAAAATGAAATTTTACGTAGCAGATACATTTTGAGCAAAAACAGTAAAGTTGTATTATTGTCAAAATTTTAAGATTGAAATTAGTGATTTGAAGAAATCCATAGCACTTTAGAAAAAAATATTACTTTCAAAATAAAAATAAAATTCGGTTGAAGAAAGTGTCACATAATTGTATTCAGATAAATGTCTTGAAAATCTTAATTCGTTATGTGTACATAAAATTGTATAATCTATATATTGTAACGTTAAGTTGCTCAAATAGAAAGCGGGCTTCCTACAATGTGTAAACATTCATTGAAGTTATAGCAGAGACTCTTCTCAGGTGGGTTAAACTGGGAACCATTCATTCCTAGTGGACATTGCACTGCCGTTATTGAGACTTCACAATGTTCATTTATAAAAGGGCGCCACCACCAAGAATCAATAGTTAGAGAGAATTAAGCAACATCTTGTGTCTAAAATTTGTTGACATTTATTTCTACAAAAAACAGAACAGAGATTAGTTTGTAGTAGCGTAGAAATTTGCAGAAATTCGTAGGAACACTGAAAGACACAATTATGTGTACTTAGCTTGTGGAGGGGGTTGTTGCTCCAATCAATGTATCATTAGGTGAATAAGACTGCAGGTCAGGAAATACTGTCGTGGATCTTCAGTGTTGAATGAGACAGCAGTTCACGAACAATTGTCATGGATCCTCGGTGTTGAATGAGCTGCTATCTCATCAGAAATCTCATCAGCATGCTATCTCATCAGGAAATATTATCATGGATCCTCACTGTTGAGTGAGACAGCAGCTCATGAAAGATCATCGTGGATCCTCACTGTTGAGTGAGACAGCAGCTTAGGAGAGACTGTCGTAGATCCTCGGTATTGAATGGGTACTTGGTTGGGATTTACTACCGGATAAAAAGGTACCTATAATTTTCATATGCCTCAAAAACTGTACCACTTCGACACACCTCCATTTGATTCGATCTCTGTGTTCAATTATTATGAGTCTAACAGTGACAAGTTACTACTATTTGATCTTTACATATGCATATAAGTAACATAATTAGAATTTAAATACATGTATTTGTTGAATGTAAAAACAGAAGCTCTGGGATCAACTGAAAGCATGTGAAAATAACCACTAATATGCATAAACCTTCAATGAAATAAAGTAGCATTAATCAAGCAAGAAGGCTATAGGATTTAGCAAGGGAAGATGCAGGAAAGTTGTAGGCCGATATCTCAAACGCAAAAAAAACAATCATGAAACTCACCTTGTTTAGTGCCTGGAAGGAATTCTATACACCAGCAAATAATATAAAGATATGCATTACTATTCAAACTAACCTTTGTTAGTCCCTTTAGGAATATGAAGTATCGGAAATTGCAAAAATCTTGAAATTAATAGATGATCAAAAATGGCTTCCCGTGCACAGACACAATTACGCCCCTGATTCGTAGCACTTGAAATTCGCCAGCCAAAAGGATATGAAGCAAGGTGCTCACTAGTTTTATTAATGTACATCACACAAAAAATTATTTTCGGTCGATAATACATTTCCATCATCTTTAATCGAAGAAATTATGTGACAGAAGACAGAACCACAGAACTACGATCAATAGTCGTTTATTGGCGAGTATTGAAATAGTTGTTGGTTTGCGAGCATTAAGATAGGCATTTATTTGCGTGTCAAAGAAAAGTTATCGAAATATTTGCAGATAATTAAGAAAGAATTATTGTGATGTGAGACTTTCAATAACTCAAAGGATATGCACCAATGTACTTGTTACAGTATTTATAACGATTTTTCAGCCATTCTATTCAAATATAGTTTTTACTCATATTATTGGTTGTTATTCAACAACATGCTCATGTATACGTCCTTATTACTTATTACATACTTAGAGTAAATTTCCAAAACCATCTATTCCATAAAATATTTACACGATTGATTCAACTGATCTTGTCCATATCGTATAAACTGCCCTTAGACAAGCTCCTTGGGGGCTTTTTTGGGCCATTCTGCTTATTTACCATATGACAAAAATCTGTGTACTCTACAATTTATTTAAATTTGTATACTTATGGTGAATAATTTTTTTTATGAGTAGTAAATTATATGGAGGAAAACTAAGTTTATTATTATTAGTAAATCATATGGAGGAAAACTAAGTTAAAATATACTGGGTATACCCTTGTAAAATCAAAAGTTTATGTCACTTCTGGTGAAACCGGAAATTGCGTGAAGCTCAGTTACTCGTCAAAATATGTTGTTTTGGGTCTCATACAGATATTCCAAATTTCATTCCATTATCTTCAAAAACAAAAAAGTTATAAGGGTGCGCCACTTTCCGCGGACACCCGGTATATCCATTCCCGGAATTATGATACCATTGATTATTGTTTCAACTGTTTGATGAAGTTGAATAATATCCCGAAAGCACAAACTTCAGTTCTGGCAGTCAGGTATATAGTAGACCAGACTGGTTTTGGAATCTGGAATTCATGTAGGTTGCTTATTCAGCTGTTTTAGATCATTATTGATAACAAAATCCTCTGCTTGACGATCTACAACATCTGTTTGTACGTTTTCATGTTTTCTGTTCCCTAAATACCCTGAAGAAAATTTCATTTGATAAATATGAATCCGACTCTGGAAGCCAGATAGGACACGTTTTCAATTTAGTTTTTCATTTCCGAAGGAAGCATACAAATACACACTACGCAGAATAAAGGCGTCTAAGATCTCAGACACTATGGTTTCCCCATCTACCTTAATGAGATCCTTCCAAGAACATTTTAGTGTAGTAAACAAAAGGAAGGGAGAAGGGTGAAATTTCATTGTGAGAATTCACAGTTCTGAATCCATTCAAATTACCTTTGAATAGACGATATGGTTGGAATATTTGTCGTCCAACTATGATTCAATAACGTGCGGCCCACTGTATGAGAATGAAATCTGATTCTAGAATGTTCGCCAATTTCATATTTGAATTTTATCAATATCCTCGTGTCCTGAAAGAACCTACTGACGTGCAGCAGCGTGAAAACTTGATTTTCAATTTTTATAAAATGTGATATCTTCGAACGATATTTGAATAACTAACAAAAACTTGTTGGCGTACGTTAGTCATTTGTTCGATGTTTTTTAAGGTTCATATAAACCCATGAAAGAAATAATGGCAACGTTAAAAATTCTGAAAAAAATTCGAGTCATTTCAGCATTCAAATTGAATAATTAGAGAGATGTAGAAGAAAATCTGATGAACAGTTTTCGAGACAAAAAATAAAAACCTAATTTTTAGAGGTTTTTTTAAGTTTTTCCAAAATCCATCAGATTCCATTTCATTATATCATGGCATATCAATGTCAAAGTGAAGGATAATTACGTTTTTTTCAGAATTTTCTACTTCAATGTTCCCCCACAATTTAAAGAAATTCTGAAAATCTTGTTATAAAATCAAAGAGAGTTGAGAAGAATCGCTTTTGCAATTGATATTTATATGAAATTCAGAAGACTGAACATTGAGGAACTATTCATACTATTTTTCAGACATAAAATCATACTATTTATATTTTTAATAATAATTTTCAAAACCTTGGACAAAAAAAGGGTGGATCGCTCCAGTGATTCCTATGTAGTACATGAACGAAAAGACAAAAATAGTTCTACTAACGTTTACAAGGTTTTGCACAGAATTGTTGTCACTGTCATATTTACTGTACAACGTTGCCAATAGTTCTAGACAGCGGTAAACGATTTAAATTGTTTAATTTTTCGAAAATGAAAATTACGTCGGTAGGGGTTCATCAGTTGGATGTTGGAATGGTCCGCCTAAAGCCTTGGAGTCCTTGGACACAATTGAAGAAGTATGTAAGTAATAAGTTTTATGTATTGTGATTTAAAATATCAGTTTTTGAAATAAAACAGGACCCAAAACAGAATTGAAAAATAGTAATAATCATAATAGCGTCTTCATTGTCCATTCCAGTTGTTTTTAAATAACATTCATTATATGATATACATAAAAAATAACGGCATAATAGGCAGAGTTCAGCATAAAAAGTTGAAAAAACTTGATAAAAATAAATTATAGTGAGTTGTTCTTTTTGAATTTTACCAACAATATTGTTGTTTGTGCTAGAAGCAAATCTAATCTAAGCAAGATCAAGGACGGACTGGCTATATCTATAACAAACCCATGGGCACTGCAACCCCGAATATCAGAGAAACAAGCGAAATGAATACAATAAATAATATACAGGTGAACCGGTAAAAAGGGTCAATACCAAAAATTCCCAAGATCTCCTCCCACAGTAAAACCGACGGAACAGGCATAATCGATAAACCAAAATCTAAGAAAGAGAATGAAACAGCTTTGAAGAAAATGGTCCCTACCTTTGGAAACACTAAAAACGATTGAAAATATAACCCCTTTCAGAACAAAAGGAGGTGTCTATCCATGGTAAGCCTGGATGTTCTGCAAATCAACCGAAATTTGCAGACAAGGAAAATACATCACTCTTTCTAAAAATTGTGGTATACACCCATTACAAAACTGAAGACTCCGCAAATTTTCCGAAATTTGCAGACATGATTCGGCACGGGGGTTAAGTTCGAAAAACGAGGTCTCCACCCAATACAAATCTGAGGGCGCTGCAAATTTCCTGAAATTTTCAGACAGGACACAGCAAGGAACACTGAATTCGAATAATAAAGTCTCCGAGCTCTCCACACAATGAAAACCAGAGGCACTGCAAATCTCACAAAATTCACGGACTCAGCAGAGGCCACTGAATTCGAATTACGAGGTCACCGAGGTCTCTAGCCAACACTAGAGCGAAGACACTACGAATTCAACCAAATTCGTAGACAAGACTCAGCAGAGGCCCAATGTATTCGAAAAACGAGGTCATCGAGGTCTCCACCCAACAAAATTATGGAGGCATTGTGAATCTCACCAAATTCACAGACAGGACAAAATTGATCTCGAAAAATAGTTTCCCCGAGGTTACCACCCAACAAAAAACTAGAGGCGTTGTTAGTTTCACTAAATTCACTGACAAGGCTCTGTAGAGGTCGCTAATCAACAGTAATGACGCCCAAGAAGTCTACATTCACAAAAAACACGAAGATACTGCAAAACAGAAATATTTTGTAGGCCACTGAACGATAGCCTATACGAAGAGCTGGAAAAGAGAAGAAAAGAAAGAAAGAACCTCGAAAATTCAGTCTCCTTGTGTGCTGAATGCATTGGATGGCCGTCACGTGAGACATCTATACTATTTTACTGGAAACATTGATAAGATGTTTCGTATATCAAATGATGATCAGTGGTAATTTTATATTGCTGCAATTAATCCTAATATAATGAAACACGTAATGTAGCAATATTCTTACTGAAAAATGATGTCTAAGTATAGGTACAAAAAAATGTTCTATAACGATATTATATCGCAGTTGATATATTTTGAAAACACATAAAGAATATTCATTAGTGCCTGATGGTACCTAATAAGTAGGTAAATAATAATATATCAGTATTATTTGTACAAGCTTTTGTTTAGTTTCACTCGAACGTAACAGGTATGATATCTACTGTCTATGATGGGGTCAAAATTTCAGTGGAAATTTTGAGCCAATTCCACTGATCCAATCATCTTTAAATTTGGCAGGTATCCATTAAATTCATTCAGGTTCGTTACGACATTCACAAGAGAAAAAACCAAGACAGCGAACAGTTTTTGTGATTTATTGTCCAACTATTCATAATTCGAATCTCGAGTAGATTTTCTATTTTTTTAAAATTCGAAATGGCGAATACGATTTTTGATTAGATTCTTTCAAAATTGGTACCTATACAGGGGCTTGTTATGTTGGAGACCAATACGAACATTCAAGATGAAGGACAAATTTTGTGATTCATATCCGAATCCGTCCATGATAGATTCAAGATTCAAGATTCAAAGATTTTTTATTGTTTTTGTTGAAAATTAGAGCATTTACATAATTTGTTTTCTCTCTTTTATCAATGCCCTGTATTACTTATTATATACATGACATTTTTGGTCTGATGTTTTGTTTTTTGAGCTGTACAATTTTGTTTTTAATAAACAGTTTTCAATTTCTTGTCCTCGAATATATTTTTATCATTTCAAAGTAGTTAAATAGAAAAAATACTTTAACATGGTAGCAGAGCGTGGTTGCCCAAACTGCTAAATATATATTTTCTATTGGAGAACTGGACCATAAGTTGCCTGCAGCAAAAATAAAGACGTTGTCAAAAGTTTGAAAGTTAAGTTCCTGTCTATAGTTTCCAAAAATGGAATTGGCCAAGATTCAAGTTGGATTATTAGAAGGCAAGTCAAACTGGTTAACTTGGAAATACAAGATACGCATTCTGCTCAGGGGAATACAAGGTGCTATTGAAGTTTTGGAAGGTAGTTTAACGTCTCCTTCAGCTTTGCCAGAAAATTCATCCAAAGAGGCTGTTGCAGAGTATGATGTCAATTTAGCATACTACAACAAAGCGGATAGTAATACTCTTCTAGTTCTTACTGTGAATATGACGCAGGAAACTCTCCAGAAAGTCATGAGGTACACAAATGCAAGAGATGTTTGGCTAGAATTACATAGGTTGTATGACGGCAACATAGATGACAAAACTTATGATCTATGCATGCAATTTTTCAACTATAAAAGACAAACAGAAGATGACATACCCTCATTGACATCAAAACTGAAAAATATTTGGAATGACCTTCAAGCTGAAATATCAAAGGACAAGATATCTGCTGGAAACAACTGTAAATGTGATTTACCAGAGCTGTTACTTATTTGCAAGATATTAGGAACCCTACCTGAGGAATACTTCTCATTCAAGTCAAGTTGGATGTTGATGTCAAGGTCTGAGAGAACTATTGATAATTTAACAAATCAGCTATGTTCCTATGAGAAAGCTTTATCAAATAAAAATGGTAACACTCAGGAAGTTCTCATGGCACAGAAAAGTAATCAAGCCAAAGGAAAATCAAAGAACACATTCTTGTGCAACTATTGTAAGCAACCAGGTCACATTGTCAGACGTTGTGAGAAGTGGAAAGCCGATGGAAGACCTCCAAAGCCAAATAATAAAAGTATTGATAAAGCAGATACCAAAAGAGATGTTCATATGACCCTGATGACTTTATCAAGTACTTTATTAACTGCTGAACGTGATGAAGAAGGCTGGTTTGTAGACAATGGCGCCACCAACCATATCACCAATCGTAGACATTTTTTTGAAACCTATGAAACGATTCAAGAATCTCATACAGTAACTACGGCCAGCGGTGATTGTATTGAGGCACTGGGAAAAGGCACGGTTAATGTAGAAGCATTTGTAAATGGACATCAGCAGAAACTCACACTTTCAAAGGTATGGTATGTTCCTGCCATAAAGAAAAATTTGTTTTCTGTTTTATCTGCACAAGACAAATACCCAAAGAGTGAGTTTATTTCACGAGCTGAAGAATGTAGCTTTATCATCAATGGAGAAACCTTACTCGTTGGATCAAGGAGTCGGTATGGAGGGTTATTCAAGTTATCTCTAAGGAATATCATGCCCGAAGGAATTAATCAAGTGAATATCGTCACGAATAAGAACTTGTTGCAGCTATACCATGAAATACTTGGCCACCAAAATAAAAAACATGTTAAGGAAGTTTTGGCTCGTGATTTAGGAGTAGCTGTCCACCTAGATTCCGAACTGTGTGAAGGATGCATATATGGTAAAGCCCACAGATTAAGGTTTGGGACAAGGAAAATAGCTTCTACACCAGGAGAACTCATCCATTCAGATGTTTGTGGGCCTTTCGAAAAATTTCAAGCTGGTTATCGATATTTCGTTACATTCAAAGACGACTACAGTCGGTTTCGCTATGTATTTTTCCTGAAGGAAAAATCTGAAGTACCTAATATGCTGAAAGTATTTTTAGCTGAAGCTAAAACAGAAGGACACGTGGTCAAAGAGCTCTTGAGTGACAACGGCGGAGAATTCGACAGCAAAAATTTCCGAGATATTTTGCAGCAATATGGAGTGAAACAGAGATTAACAATGCCTTACACTCCACAACAAAACGGTTGTTCAGAACGTGACAATCGAACAATTGTGGAGACTGCAAGAGCAATAATGCATTCACAAGAAGGTGTAATCCCTCAAAGTCTATGGGCTGAAATGATCAACACTGCAGCATACATTTTGAATCGATCTGGTGTATCCAGTGTTCCAGAAAAGTCGCCTTTTGAAATTTGGTTGAGGAAGAAGCCAAATTTAAAGCATTTGAGGATAATAGGTAGTTCTTGCTATGCACATATCCCTAAGCAATGTCGCAAGACTATGGATAAAAAGGCTGTGAAAGGTGTACTTATTGGAGTAGTGATACAACCTGCGTTCTAGCGCACGCATGCGCATTGACGAAGCTCGCTGGGTTCACCGCGTGACGTTGGGTGTTGCCGGATTTAAAATTAAGGAGTAGAGTTACGGAGGGTGGGACGTTGCCGGTTTTTAAATTTAATTATGACAGAAAAAACAGTTTGTCAAAAATCGTATTATATACAGGGTGTCTCAAAATACATCGGAAAAATGAATCATCACATCATTGGGGCATCGCATCATTGGGGCATGCAGGGATTCAGAAGTTTTCGTTTTACGTATACAGGGTGTGTCAAAATACACTATTTAAGAAAAAATAAATACAGGGTGTCTCATAAACGTGCATCGTGATGGGGTTTGTCATTTAAGAAAAAAATATATACCAGGTGTACCAACGTGCCAGTTGAGGCAAAAAATATATACAGGGTGTCTCATAAACGTGCATCGTGACGAGGTCCGTCATTTTTAAAGGGTGATTTAGAGTGAAGTTAGTATATAATTTTACATTTAAAAAGAAAAAAGGTTGTTACGCCGATGGATTGAAGTGAGCTTGCCGGCCATCTTTGAATTACGGAGCAACACCTTTTACACCGGACTATAAGACCTTTTAGTAGTAGTTGTTTGAAATATGTTATCATTTAAGAGAAAAATCAACAGGGTGTTTCAAAATACACCATTTAATTGTGAATAAATATGGAGGTTGCTTATCAACGTGTTATACCAGGTGTACCAACATGTTAAATATACAAGGTGTCTCATAGATGTGGATCATTAGGCAATATGCTTCCAACAAGTTCAAACATATGTTTCGCAATCAAAAAAATGACTGAAGTCATTGATAAATACGTAGATGGATGTGATATTTATGCAGAGTTGGTAAAAAAATTGTTAGATCGGAGAAAATGTTTAGAGTCGATAAAAAACGATGAAACGAATATGGGACATTATAAAAGTTGCCTTTGGTCAAATCCCAACGTTAGATGTGGTCCCGACACATGTAAATGCCATTTCATATACTGGTACGTAGAAGAAGCAAAAAAGTTGTAAAAAGTAATAGGAGGAAAGTGCAATAGAGGCGGCGGAGGGGATGATTATGTTAGATGAAATTTTGGTAAAAAAATAATTAGTAATACAATGGCATCGGCAGAATACAGACGTAAATTAGAGAAATTTGAGAGACGTCTTCCGGAATTAAAAACGACATTAAATTTTTTGAAGAAAAAGAGAATAAACATTCCATTCCAAACGGAAGCAATGAATAATTTACACATTCAAGACAGAGTTTTCATGCGAAAATTACCTGAAACGAGATACCCATTGAGAAGGATACAACCTCACATCGTAGAATATGCCAACACCAATGCTCAAAATGAATTTTATTCTTCTAACTGCAATAATGAATAATGTTTTGTATGTTGACAAACCAAATGGAGTAAAATTCATGGCAATATGTGTGAAGATTAATGATTTCGAAAATGGATGCAAGAACAACAGAACAGAATGGCGTGGTACTATACCATGCCGGGCTTCACATGGGATGCTATGCTAAAGTATACAAAGTGTAAATTACAAATTTTGAAAGATATTGATATGATCATGTTTGTGGAAAAGGGAATAAGGGGCGGAATTTCAGTGTGTTCTAATAGATACAGTGAGGCTGATAATCCATATATGGCAGCATACGATCCCAAAAACCTTCAAAATATCTGTCTTATTTAGACGTCAATAATTTATATGGGTGGGCAATGTCAGAATTTTTACCTTACGACGGTTTTGAATGGGTTGAAAATTTTGATAAATATGTGACTGAAATTCCCGACGATAACCCCGAAGGGTATATTTTGGAAGTGGATTTAGAATACCCCGAAAAATTGCACGACTTGCACAAAGATTTCCCGTTTTGTCCCGAATACCGCGCACCGCCAAATTCTAAGCGAAAAAAATTAATGGGTACCCTGCATAATAAAGATAAATATACGTTGCATTATAGAAATTTAAAACAGGAGTTGAAACACGGTTTGATTCTGAAAAAATCCATCGTGTCTTGAAATTCAAGCAGTCTGCGTGGCTGCGACCCTACATTAATGAATAACGCCGTTTTTGGTAAAACAATGGAGAACATCCGGTTACACAGGGTGGTCAAACTTGTGAATTCCTGGAACGGTCGTTATAGTGCCAAAAATTTAATATCTAGTCCTAGATTTCAGAGTCGAACCGTGTTCGATACAGACTTGGTAGCTATTGAATTGTGAAAGACTGAACTTATTTTCAATAAACCTTTGTACATTGGAATGGCAATATTAGACATTTCAAAAACATGCATGTTTGATTTTCATTACGATTTTATGTTGCCCACTGTAGGTATCGAAAATTGTAAATTAATGTATACAGATACAGACAATTTTGTGTATGAAATAACGTGTGATGACGTACATTTGGAACTTATTAAGAAGCACATATCGAAATTTGATACTTCCGATTATCCGCCTGATAATAAGTTCCAAATTCCACTTGTAAATAAAAAAATTCCTGGGCTAATGAAAGATGAAGCGAATGGTAACATCATCACGCACTTTGTAGGGTTACGTTAAAAAATGTACACCTACAAAGTGCAGGGCGGAAAAGTGGTGAAAAAATCTAAAGGCATTCGGTATAATGTCGTTAAAAATAAAATAAATTTTCAAGATTATACCGATTGTCTTAGGAATTTCAAAGAGAAAATTTGCGAACAATTTAGTATTCGATCATACGCTCACAACGTTTTCAGCATCAAGCAAACGAAAATAGCTCTAAGTCCGTATGATAATAAACGAAAATTAATTGCCAAATCATCTAACACTTTACCTTGGGGCCACTATGGTTTGAAATAATATTTTAAATCATTTGGATTTTATTTATTTATGGTACTCAACGAGAAATTTTGTTCTAGTTTGAAGTTATGGTCGATAGGTGTGTTACGCTAAAAATGTCTCCCAGCAGTGGTAAAACTCCACCAAGTTTACAAGAATTGGCTGCAAATGTGATTTATTGGACTGTTAAAGATTGTGAAGCAAAAAAAATATATTATTAATAGCAAACTTGAAATTGAGATTTGGTAGTTCAAACACATGAATAGATGTTATTTCAATATTCCAAAACAATTTAAACAAATTCTCAATTTGAATTGTATTAGAGAATTAAAAAAACAAATGAGAAAAAATTATGATTTTAGTGATTCAGAATGGTCCAGATTTTTTAAATGTAAATTTATAGCTCATACCAGTTATGTTTAAAAACTGGATATTGTATATTAGTGCACACGTTGATATAATTTAAATAAAAAAAATATATAGTGAAATTTGGTATTTTATTTGTTGATTTTCATAACTTTTGTAAGTGCACCGACTCGGTGCGCTTTAAACTTGATGAAATAAAACACTCTCAATTTTTTATCATTTATTACATAAATTATACAATATTGTTTCTTTATAATAAAATAGATATTCTCGTAAAGCATTAGCATACAGACTATCTAAAGGGGAGGCTTCACAGAAACCTTCTATAATTTCTTCTAAAGTTAAGTAAATTTTCCTATCACGTAACCACGATCAAGAATAAGATCAAAAACACCTCGATAATAGGCACAAAAGTTCAAAGCATCCAGCATGGCGATGCGGCCGGACAGCACTTCCCGATGTGTTTCGAGAATATCGTTTACATCTTTCTCAGACAGCTCCAGGTTCACAGCGTCCTTGGCAATGGAAATTTGTTTGGTGCAGCTTTCGATGTATTGTGTAACGTAAATGTAATCCTTGCAACGTGTTACAATCGGATTATATTCATCTACATATTCATCGATTCTTGCTTCAAAGAAAGTATCCACTGTCGTTTGCAAAATGCCAATGAGGGTTAACCATTCATCGAGTGTAAAATTGATAATTCGAGGTGAAAATTGCTGCTTCAAATTGACGCATGGGCTAAAGTCTCTGACTGAGACCACATCGAAGTTCATAGGACGGCATGGGAAAAGTCGACAACAGCAATTGGTGTTCATGTCGAGCAGCCTTTTCGTATTGGTCCAGCGCTTTTTCTACTGCACTAAATGGTTCAGGTTGAGTAGCCCCATCGTATTGTTGCAACACTCTGTCTAGGTCATTCAGAGTTCCCCTGTAATCTTCACCATCACTATCGCACATTACTTCAACTTCACTACCGTAACCACTATCTTGAGACATTTTTTTACTTTCAAACTTTCGTTTTCAAACTGAATATCTGAGTGTGCCTGCATCCGATTTAATAGTTTCACTTCACATCACGTGGTTATGTGTGACGTAGAGAAGTTGAAATAATGTTGCAGAAAACTGATTTCGTCGAAAGGCCCCCCCTAATAGACTTTCAAATTGTGCTTCTTTTCCATAAGATTCTATACAAAATCAGCGTCACTAACCCAACTGTATTCTTGTAAACCGAGCCATTTCACGTACATATTTTTGCCTTTTCTCCTCAGAACTTTTTCCACTAGATATATATCTGGATTTGCAGTTTTCTGCAGTTCCTCCACATAGAAAGCACCCTTGATAGGTGCACCCTGCATATCTTCCAACATGAAGGTGGCAGGGTTGGTAATATTGACTTTGATAATTTTGAATAATTCTGTAGTCCAATTGGGCGTATAACCTTTTTCGTAAACGTGTTTTTTGCCTTACTGATTCGCACAACATCACCAACTTTGAATTTTCTCGGTCCAGCTATTTTCAAGTGACTGTATGTCGATTTGAGAATTTGTTTTTCGTTGTTTGCGTTGATTTCCGAAGGTTTCATCCCTGTTTTTGAGTGGCATGTATCATTGTAGGATTTTGTGATTTCAGGCAAAATATTCAACCATTTGTAGGTGCCATTCAAACTAAAATACTTGTACAATTTTTCTTTTAAAGTTCTTATGACACGTTCGCAGATAGCAGCTTTGGTGATGCTGTACGTATTGTAGTGATTTATTTGGTGTTTTTTCATCAGCCCTTGAAATTTGGTGTTATAAAATTCCACCCCCTGATCTGTTTGTAGATTTTTTGGACAAAGTTTCGTAGGTACCAATATATCTTCAAACATTTTGGTAATTTCCTCACCCGTTTTCGATTTCAATGGTCTAGTCCACACAAATTTGGAAAAACAATCTATAACGACTAGAATGAGTTTGAAATTTCGATTTTGATGGGCGTACGGTCTCATCTCAGCCAAATCCATTTGCCACAAATCATCCAAACCTTTGATGATGGTACGGCGTCTAGGATAATTTTTTCTAATGGGTTTATGCAGTTCACGAACAAGTTGAATCTTTTCTTTGGAAGCTATGACACATATCTGACGATGAGACTGCGTAAAGTACTATTTTATTATGGCTGTGCGACAATTACATTCTGCATTTTGCGGATTTGTTCAATAACTGATTTTGTATTCGTTATATCTGAATTTATTTTGTTGATTTGTTGTGAGATATCATCTCGCAATTGTTCTAACAATTGGTGTGCCAATTTCCCATTAACATCCCATTTTAAATTGTTTGAATGAACCAAATCACTAGTTTCACCAATTTTTTTCAACAAATCTTCACGAACATTTTCAATATCCTCTATATATTGTTGGTTGAATTTTTCGAAAAATGTTGTCGTTTCCTTATACCGTGTGTCATTCATTTGTACCATTTGACTTAAATTACTATCAAGTGTTTGAGTTTTCTTTTCAAATTGTTTATTTGTTTTATTCACCTCATTTTTAATTTCATTACGCATCTCTGTTAGATCACCATTCAGTCGATTACTCAATCGATTCAGTTGCATTTGATGTTGGTTAGCTTTATTTTGCATAATTTCCGTAAGATTTTTATGGATTTCATCCACATATTGTTTATTGGCAGCATCAGTATCCTTGGTGGGGCTCTTCACATTACTCAATTTCAAATTATCGAAATCAATATTACCATCTGGGGTGTGCAGTAAACCACCTCCAGAGGGCGTTGGTAATTTTCGCTTTTTATCTACGCTTGCGCTGTCGCTACGTCCAAACTTGTTGAGACCCATTTTGAAAATGGCAATGTATGGGGAAACGCCTTTTGTCTTATAGAATTATATTCGCCTCGTTGAGTTCACTCAAAATGGCAATAATCTCGTTGTCATGCGAAGTATTTCCAGCATCTCGAGAGGCTATCAATAATTTGAGACGTTCGCAGAGTTCGTTGGGATCGTCCCAATAAACGAATTCCATAGGTTTGGTATTGAATGTCATTGCAATAGGTGTTTTCGGTAAACAACCACTGCCTAGAGT
Source organism: Chrysolina oricalcia (assembly GCA_944452925.2). Classification (NCBI taxonomy): domain Eukaryota; kingdom Metazoa; phylum Arthropoda; class Insecta; order Coleoptera; family Chrysomelidae; genus Chrysolina; species Chrysolina oricalcia. The sequence continues at coordinate 28,332,196 of OX101814.2, read as the reverse complement.
TGTTGAATTGGATGTTTTACGTTGTTGTTGTTGTGTAGGAAACATCGGTTTAATTAAGTTGTTGTACTTCCACCCTTTACTAAACTTTGTGCGACCTAAGGTGTCTTGGTGGCTGGTTGATAAATCCAAGATTTGTCTGTATGCTCGTAAATCTTCGTCATTGTAATTTTCAGGCTTAATGAGAAACATTAATTCATATATACCTGGCGTCCCTTTCCATTGATACCCACCAATTTTAATGTATCCGCTGCGTTTGTCAAAATCTATTTCTTTTACACCAAGGAACCACTTTGAATCACGTTGATCATAGAAGGGTCCATATACTTTGTCTATTTCTTTATTTTTCCCCCAATGCTTTATAATGTATGGTTGGACCATTATAGGATATTGATCGATATATTCTTCTAAAACTTCTTCATTCGTGTCCATCAGATCATTTTGCTCCTCTTCTTCTGTGAAAGCATTATCGCCATCATCCTCTGTACTTGCAATAACGTCGAGGGATTGGAATGGAGTCGTTTCGGGCTTTTCCATTTTCTCCCTCTTCAGGTTCGGTTTTCGTCTCAGTTTTGATTGGACTAGTAGCTTGTGACGTTTTATTCGCTAATATTTTCAGCGGAACTGATACAGGTTTGAAGAATTTCTGCAGCGATTCATCTTCTTCAGATTTACCCAATTTCAAGGCTAAATATTTTTTTCGATAACGTTTGCAATTTCGTTGATTTTAGTCTTTCTAATAACATCAACTTCTTTGCTCAACGGTTTCATGATGACGAATGATAATACATCACATCTTGTGTATAGGTATATATTTGTCGAATCCTTGTCGATATCGACCAGCATTCGTATCGAAATCTTTGCAAATCACAACGGTTCCATATTGCTGCTGCTGCCAACATTTTGCACACATTCTCTTGAATTCATCTAAAGACATGTCGGGAGAAACGTGTTCATCGAATACATGTTTTAAATTTATTTCATCTTGCTTGAAAAGTACGATCATATTACAGTTGTCGCGTATCAACTGTTTTGGGATTTTCGAATATGTTTGACAAAGGTAGGCGGCGTCAATGTTTATGTGTCTGCACACGGAATAATACTCTCGAATTTTCTGTTGACCATCGCAGGCGACATCGTCGAAAATAAATATACTATTCCATTTGGATTCGTGAGGACTTATGATTTCTTCGTTTTCTCTGAACGGATAATAACCCAGCCCCTTGACTTTCTTCAAAATTTCTTGAAGTACTTGATATTTGGGTTGATACAATGACTTTGAGTATACGTAAATGTTTTCAAATTTAGCACCATTCGGGTGGAATAACAATGTTAAGATGGCGTTTGTTTTTCCACAACCACTTGGTCCGCAAATGATTGCACGGAACGAATTGGGTAATAATTTACCATGTTTCCTAATCATACTACCACAACCGTCTCCATTCAAAATATCCAAATTTTCGATGGGTAGTGACTCGTCTTGCTGAATGACTTCCATGATGTGATGGTTGAAAATGAGTGCGCCCCGGTTATAAATAAAAATATCACAATCACTTTACGTCATTCTCAATGTTGACTTACTCCGGTGCAGGTGTTGTTAATTCCATAATCAATAAGCTCCCGTTCGAATTACATCTTCCTGGTTATTCGTTTTGTGGTCCAGGTACCAAATTGCAAAAGAGATTGGATCGCGGGGACAAAGGTGTGAATCCTTTGGACGAGAGCTGTCAAGATCACGATATTGCATACTCCCAAAGTGATTCTCTACAAGACCGGCACAAGGCAGATCAAGTGTTGGAAAATCGAGCTCGGGAACGTGTTTAATCTAAAGACGCTAAATTTGGAGAACGTGCTGCAGCTTGGATGGTAACTTCCACCATGAAAGCGAAACGTAACCTTAGTAGGGGTCTGTCCTTTCGTCGTAACATGCTTAAAAAAATTATTAAAAATTGGAAGCCTCATCCTAGCAATCTTAAGAAATCTAGTGCTTCAGCTTTGCGAGCTGCTAAAATGGCTGTGAGTCAAGCTGGAGGACGTAACAAAATACGTATACCTAGGGTAATTCCATTCGATGCAAAATCCGGAGGAATCCTGCCACTCATACCCATATTTGCTGCCCTTTCGTCTTTGGGTTCGTTGGCAGGTGGGGCGAGCGCTATCGCAAAAACAGTAATAGAAGCCAGAGGTGCCAAAAAGAAACTCGAAGAAGATCAACGTCCTAATAAATCCATGGAACATTTGGGATCTTGTTTGTACCTACAAAAAACACGTCGAGGATTTGGGTTGTTCCTGAAAAAACAACGTAAAGGACGAGGTCTATACTTGAAAAAACAAAAAAACTACTAGACAAGCTACCTAATAGAGCATTATACGATTCGGAAATTCTACAGTGTGCCCGTCAACTTAAAATACCGAATTTTCGTGGAGTTTTTATGCGTGATATGTTGCCAACTTGTGGTCCTTGGCTGCGAGAATGCGGCGTAATAAACCTGGATTCGCATTTGAATGCGGGCACTCATTGGGTAGCTTACAATAAAACCGGCAACGTTGCACAATATTTCGACAGTTTTGGCAATCTAAAACCTCCAATGGAATTGGCGAGATATTTTGGGAAGGGGGTAAAAATTACATATAATAATGATCAATATCAAAATTACAATCAGAATAACTGTGGCCATCTTTGTCTGAAGTTTCTACTTCATAATGTCGTCCGATAAAATGTATAAATCATTGATTGAAATGCATAAGTATAAATCTTTGCGAGATTTCACCGATGCCGAACTGCAAGCTTTACCAATTGAATATTTGATGAGGAACGCAGGACCTTGGGAATTGTTGGATGTATGGCGCAGATTGCCAATGGATTACCAGCATCGATATGCTTTGCAGATCCGCCTACCATGTTTCATCCATCTCCGACATGATTTTCCCGCATCAGCGCCGCTACATCGAATATTGTATACTGATATTGTTAGCGCACAATTTGAATGTTATTATTGTAATAAAAAATAAATGATTTTTGTTCAAATGTTTCTTTATTTAAGGTGTGCGATTGTTTGATGTGTGTCAGTCACGTCTATGATATTAACGCTAACAAGTCGTTCTTCGACGCTTTCCATTGATTTCAATCCATCCATTCGATTGGATTCCGATTCAGAATATAGTTTGGCTTTGCTCAGCTTCCATTCCTACAACAGTATACCCAACATTGAAGACGGTACGAAATTCTACTACTATGAAAACGGTGATAAAGCTAAACGAAGAAATATCGATATTCCTGCTGGATCTTACGAAATCAGTGATATTGAAGATTTAATAAGCAAACATATCATACCCAAAACGTACAAAGAAAACCCTGAGGAATTTTTCTATCTCAAACCCAATAATAATACACTGAAAAGCGAAATATTTTGTCTTAAGCACTCGATCGATTTCCGACTTGCAAATAGTTTAGCTCGTATTTTGGAGTTTTCGTCAAAACTTCTCAATCCCAACTTGCATTACGCATCAGATCTGCCTGTGGATATCATTAAAGTACGAACCATATACATAGATAGCAACATTACCTTTGGACCCTTCTACAACGACACACCGTCTCATACGATATACGAATTTGCTATAGGTGTTGATCCAGGTTACGCCATTGACGAAACACCCAATCATCTCATTTATCTGCCCATTTCTCATACAAACGAAATTACGTTGCGAGTGCTCGATCAACATTCTCAACTTGTTGATTTTCGCAACGAAGAAATAATAATTCGTTTGGAATTGAAGCGAAAGTATGGTGCTAACTATCTATAATTATAAATCATCTCCATACCACACCTCAGTCTTCACCAAGACATTCAACCATCAGCAGCAGCAGCAGCAGCAGAAACAACCTCAACTAGTGTCAACGGAGAATAAATTGTTTTTGGAATCTCTCGGTTATCATGTTGTCCAATCAACTATTCAACATTTTCCGAAAACCTCACAACGATGAATCCATACAAAAGGTAGAGTGGCGAACCTACTACCCATATGTCAAGTCTTTCCGCAACAATGATGTTATTGAAATCAATATTAATCAATCTGATGCCTATGATGCCTTGTACGATAGCTTGCTATTCATCAGTGGAAAGGTTGAGAGAACCAAGGGAAATGATAGGGTGACGTTCGTAAACAATGCTGGCGCTTTCATGTTTCAATCTGCTAGTTATAAACAAAATGGCAATGAATTGGAAACAGTTCGTGAAGTAGGAATTGTCAGTAGTGTCAGAGGCTTTCTCACCTACACTGATGAAGATATTAAACACTTGGCCACCTCAGGTTGGACTTTTCCCACCAATACTGGAATCATCCACCCAACCCATCTAACATTCAACATGCTAATACCCATTAGACATTTTCTGAATATCTTCAGTGATTATCAATGTGTTTCCTACGGTAAGCATACCGTCCGATTAGTACGAGCTGGAGATGATAGCAACCTCTTCAAAATAGACGAGACTCCTGGATCAACATTACCCCCCCACGGAAGTCAAACTGGAAATTGAGAATATTGAGCTTAAAGTTAAACGAATCTATCCGCATGATCAAATTAAATTACAACTTTTGAAAGCCATCCAAGCTGACACTCCCATTCTTATACCCTTCAGAAAATGGGAACTACATATGTTGCCTGCTCTCACACAAGGTGCAAAAAATGAAATATGGGCTGTCAAGACTTCATCGTTTCTCGAAAGCCCCCGTTATGTGATTGTATGTTTTCAAAAAGATCGTGATTATACGAAGGTCAATAATGATCCGAGAATATTCAACAATTTGAATATCACTAATATAACGCTGACTCTAAACGGTGAGTATTACCCCAAAGGAAATATGCATCTGGATTTTGCAAAGGGAAATTTTTCTCAATCCTATTTCAACTACTCACAATTTGGGCTCAGCTACAAACTTACCAATCAGCATAATCCTCTTTTGGTTAACTCTGCCTTTGCCTTTGACAAAACTCTCTTTGTCATCGATTGTTCCAGAAGGGATGAGAGCATCAAAAGTTCCAGTGTTGATTTGAAGCTGGAAATTGAGGCATCTGAAGGATTCCCCAAAAATACTCGAGCCTATGCTATTATTGTGCACGACACTGTCATTGAGCACCTCCTACTCTCAGAAATTATCAAAAAATGGAACTGAGCAAGCGATCCAGCTTCAGTATTATTCGTAGAGTCAACATGAGAATAGCTGTTGTAGATATTCAAGGCTTCATCGTCGACCGGCAATTTCATCCTAAGGAAATAGCTATTAGGGTTGGAATTCAATGTAGTAACTTTTTACTGTTGCCAAACATACCATTTTCCTCTTTGACTAAAGAGGATCGACGTACCACCTGTTTCTTGGAGAAAAACATTCACGGATTGCGGTATTCCTCCGGCTTTGTGGAATATCAATTGGATGCCATCCTCAAGAAACATCTGCACGATGCTGATATCATTTATGTGCGAGGGCTTCAAAAACGAAACTATCTTGCCGAGAAATTTCAATAATTAGGTCTACCTACACGTATTGTGAACTTGGAGGATTATGATAATACAACGTGGAGGGTTCCTACATTCACCAACAACACCAATGATACCGCCTTACCTTGTATGCATAACATTCGTCGCAACAATACCAACTATAGTTGCAGCCTCCGAAACGTCGATATTCTTTACAAATGGTTATGTGATATGTTACCGAAATAAAACTGCTTAATAAATTTTGTATTCAAGATGTTTGAATTTTTTACCCTATCCTACAATACCACCATCTCAATATGAATACTTATAAGTTAGGTTGGCCGAGCGGTCTAAGGCGTTGTACTTAAGTTACGATTCCCGAAAGGGAGCGTGGGTTCGAATCCCACACCTAACATCCTTTTTATTTCGATTTATCTAACCTCACTTTATGGCATTTTTCGAAAACGTTGCACGGTTGAAACTCTAAAACATGCGAAAATGTTATCAAAATACACGTTTTCCGCGTTCTAAGAAACACTTGAAATTTGAAACGCAAAAATGTCATCACAATAAGCGTTTTTCATTTTCTAAAAAACAACTAAAATAACGAACGCCGAAAATACACTTTTACATGTATTTCTTATGGAGATTCAGCATTTCAAAGTTGCTCAAAATGTTCGTTTTCGCGTTCGAAAAATTACCTCAAATTTTAAACGCCAAAACGTGCGAAAATGCGACTACAATTATGCATTTTTCCCGTTCGAAAAATGACTAAAATTTTGAATGCCAACTGTACTCCCAAATCGCACTTTAAAAATGACGGACCCCGTCACGATACACGTTTATGAGACGCCCTGTATATATTTTTTGACTCAACTGGCACGTTGGTACACCTGGTATATATTTTTTTCTTAAATGCCAAACCCCATCACGATGCACGTTTATGAGAAACCCCGTATTTTTTTTTAATGATGTATTTTGACACACCCTGTATACGTAAAACGAAAACTTCTGAATCCCTGCATGCCCCAATGATGCGATACCCCAATTATGTGATGATTCATTTTTCCGATGTATTTTCAGACACCCTGTATATAATACGATTTTTGACAAACTGTTTTTTCTGTCATGTTACGTTGCTACACCGTGTATATCTTTTTTCTTCCATAATTACATTTAAAAACCGGCAACGTCCCACCCTCCGTAACTCTACTCCTTAATTTTAAATCCGGCAACACCCAACGTCACGCGGTGAACCCAACGAGCTTCGTCAATGCGCATGCGTGCGCTAGAACGCAGGTTGTATCACTACTTATTGGTTACGATAATGATGACGGCTATCGTATATGGTGTAAGAAAACCAATAAATTGATCAGATCACGTGATGTTGTCTTCGATGAAAAACTTCTTATCAGCTACAATCCCTGTCTTTCCTCAAAGTCACCACAAAATGATGAAGAAAAAGCTACAGAGTCCAGAAGGTTCAAAAGGAATGGAAGACCAAGAAGACATTTTTAGAGGATGCGAAGAGGATATAGAGAACAGTATTCAGAGTGAATGCAGGATGGAGAGAAATTTAAGAAATCGAGACGAAATTAAGAAACCCACTAAGTTTGAAGACTTTGTTATGTCTGCAGTAACTGATGTACTTCGATCTAAAGAACCTCAAACCTATCAGGAGGCCATCAAAAGTAGTCAGAGCAATGAATGGTTTCTAGCGATGGAGACAGAAATGAATTCACTGAAGGAAAATGAAACTTGGACATTGGAGAAGTTACCAAGTGGAAAGAAAGCTATTTCATCCAAGTGGATTTACAAAATAAAGACGAATCCTGATGGTTCTATTGACAAATACAAAGCTAGGCTGGTCATAAAAGGATACTCAAAGAAGAAAGGCAGAGATTATGATCAAACTTTTAGTCCAGTTACAAAATCAGGTACAATAAGGGTTTCACTGAGCTTAGCTGCCTCTGAGAAGATGTTCCTTTCCCAATTTGATGTATGAACCGCCTTCCTTTATGGTAAACTGGATGAAGAAGTATTCATGATGCAGCCTGAAGGATATCATGATGGTACAGATAGAGTCTGTCATCTCCGAAGAAGTCTTTATGGTTTAAAACAGGCTCCCAGGTGCTGGAACAGAAGATTTGGAGACTTTGTTCAAAAGAAGTGATGCTGATGCTTGTTTATTTTGTAACAAGCAAGGAGCAAATATACTGTTGTTTGCTCTCTACGTGGACGATGGTCTCATAGCTTCGAATAACGAGAAAATGAAAGCAGAGTTTGTCAGTAGTTTGAAATCAGAGTTCAAAATAACTGTTAAACATGCTTCCTATTTTCTTGGTTTGGAAATTATGCAAAATGACGATGGCTCAGTTGTTGTGAGTCAGTCTGCTTATGCAAAAAAGCTTTTAGAGCGATTTGGCATGGGGGATTGTAAATCAATATCAACCCCGATGATTAAGGAAAATATACAGTCAGGGAAGGTAGATGAATGTGCTTCTCATACTTCCTTTTCTTATAGAGAGGCAGTAGGAGCATTATTGTACTTGATGACTGGTACTAGACCCGACATCGCGTATGCTGTTGGGGTTGTATCAAGAAATCTTGATAATCCAGGTCCCGAAGACTATCTTCGTGTGAAACGCATATTTAGATATTTGAAAGGGACACTGGACTATGGGATTGTCTATAAGAACCACAAAAATGCCTGTTTGGAGGGCTTCAGCGATGCAGATCTTGGTGGAGACCAAGGTACAGGTCGTTCAACCTCAGGCATGCTATGTAGATATGCAGGTGGTGCTGTTTCTTGGGCTAGCAGAAGACAGTCCTCTGTAGCCATTTCAACGACAGAAGCGGAAATCGTTGCTGCCAGTGAAGCCGCAAGAGAGCTCATTTGGCTAAAAAGACTGTACAAAGAAATAATTCATCTAGATTACATCCCTATATTGATGGTGGATAATGAAGCAGCCATCAAATTAGCTAAAAATCCTGAACTGCACAGGAGAACAAAACATATTCGGACGAGACAGTTTTTTGTTAGGGAGTTAGTCATGGAAAAAGAAATCGCAGTGGGAAAAATTTCATCTGAGAATCAAGTGGCAGATTCAATGACGAAGCCCTTATTCAAGCCTAGACTTCAAGTTCTTTGTAGAGAAATGGGTCTAAACAAATTACTTCATGAGGGAAGGTGTTGAAAATTAGAGCATTTACATAATTTGTTTCCTCTCTTTTATCAATGCCCTGTATTACTTATTATATACATGACATTTTTGGTCTGATGTTTTGTTTTTTGAGCTGTACAATTTTGTTTTTAATAAACAGTTTTCAATTTCTTGTCCTCGAATATATTTTTATCATTTCAAAGTAGTTAAATAGAAAAAAATACTTTAACAGTTTTAACTAGTATAACATTTCCAAACCTCAACTAAGCACATCCAGTTGTATACCGAGTGGTGACTGTTGCCAACCATCACTCGGTTCCAACTCCAAGTCGAATCCTGGCCCCCCCTATTGGGACTGTTGATACAATCCCCCACGATCTTAGTGGGCAGGTCCGTGATTACTCATGGGGTGGGTGGGTAATGGGCAGAATTCACGCCTCCTGCAGAGCTCATGCCTGACTTGTATGTGTGTTTTATACAGATATTGGATGGCCTTAATCGTTGCAGAGGTAAGTGGGTAGAGCATCCCGGAAAGAGCTCTCTGCAAAAAAACGAGGTTTGAAATTGGTCTTATTTATCACTTTGGCTGCCCCTCACGGGCCCGGTTCTTCATAGTGCTCCTGGAAAATGTCCAGAGCTTGATAGGCAAGGCCTCCGTGTTTACGGGGGGCGTTGTCGTACTCCCTAATGCTAGTGAGAATGCTCGTCAAGGGACTTTTGGGCAAGAAATATTTATAGAAGTTGTGAGATAACTTTCTAATATATGTCGGAACAGAGTCGACGCTGCTCATCACCCGGAGGGTAACCAGGCGAGTATATCTGTCACTGTTTGTGACTACACGGAGCACTGGACAAGCGTATAATATTGCGGGTCTGATAATTTGCTTGTATATCAGCAACTTGTTATCTATGCTGAGCTTAGAATTTCTGGCGATCTGAGGGTAGGTACGCTTGACGACAGCTCCTGCCCTCTGGATAGCGAGAGTTATGTGTTCTACAAATGTCATACCCTTATCCAATTTTACTCCTAGGTATTTTGCCGATCTTGATTCTCTAACGTAGGTGTCCCGGACCCTCATCCCACAAGGAGGGAGCTTCGAAAAGCATCGCCTCTTCGTGAAGTTGACGACCTTGGTTTTCCCTACGTTGACCTTGATCTTATTTCTCTCCATATACGGCACGATGTCCCAATTCAAATGAATTTGGATCTTTTGTGCAGCGACTACACTGGAGAATGAATGTGCGTATAGGCGGTGTCATCCGCATATATCGCCGCATTCACTTTCTCGGATCGTGGAAAATCGTGAGTATATAGCGAGTATAAGTGAGGAGAAATGCTCGAACCCTGCGGAATACCTGCTTCGACTGGGTATCCCCCAGAGAGATTGCTGTTCCTCACCGCAAAAGATCGACCGGTGAGTTACGAGAATCTCACTGAGTTCAAAGGCATGCCTGCCTGTAGCATCTTGTTGACCAGACCTTCGATCCATACGGTATCGAAGGCCTTCTCCATATCCAACAGAGTCATGAATGTGTTGAGATCTTGGTTGAAGGCCTCCTTCACCCCATGCACAATCCGACCTACCTGTGAGGTTGTGTTATGACCTCTGCGGAATCCGAACTGCACGTCCGGGATGAGTTTTAGCCTCTCCTCAAGATTCAGCAGCCTTTTGAGAATGATTTTGTCTACCACTTTGGCAATCATGCTAAGCAGCAAGATCGGTCGGTAGTTCGTAAGCTGATGCTTATAACCTTGCCGGGTTTCAATATTGGTATTATCACAGCTCGCTTTAGACAATCTGGATAATACTGCCACTTCAGGATGGCGTTGATTATATGTAACAACTGGACCAGAGACTCACGCGGGAGGTTCTTGAGTAGAATTGCGTGTGTTGGGAGTCGTTTCACGACCTCCAACAGCTCCTCACTGCTTGCCATTACTTTGGCAAGCAGAATGGGGCCCAACAGGAGAGTAGGTATCTCTCGTAGGCGTTCTACATGACTTGAGCACTCCACCTGCTCATCGCTGACGTCCGGCGCCTTCCGGTGCACACTACTGAAATATTCCCCAAACAGTTTTGCCTTCTGGGGATCCGTCACTACACGTACGTTACCCTTCTCTTGGCTGGCACGGGTACGAAGCGCTTTCCCAAACGCTTCGCTATGCGCTACAGAGAGTGATCCCGCATAAACAGTTTTTCCAGTTCATCCTGCCACGCCTTATTAAACTGCTTTTCGATCAGTTTGGTGATTTCCCTGTCCATAAGGAGCATATTCTCCCTATGGACCGGGTTCCCCGTTCTTTGCCACCTTTTACGGGTGGCATTCTTTTGCTCGATCAGCCCCTTAATAAGAGGTGGTAGGCTATTCCGGTCCTTCCTTTCCTCAATCTTCTTTGTGGTTGCATCTCTTGCAGCCTGAATGTTTGATATTGGTGTCTGGGTTTCGATCTCAATGTCACGACTAAGTTGACTTTTTATCTTCGTCAGTCTATTTAAGCGCCTACGGAACTCGGCCCAGTCAGTGTTTCTATAATCAAACAGGAACTTCGCCGTTCTGGCTCTGCCCCTGTCCTTTAGCTTAAACATGACCGGGTCGTGATCCAAAGTTAGTTCGTGTATAATTTTGAGTTCTCCCAGATCTCCAACACTTTTGCTAACCACCAAGTCGATTGTGGAGGGAGTGTTTCCATTCCATGGGTAGTGTATTGGTTCATCTGAGTACAACACTACCACATCACTGTCCAGCGAAAACTCCAACAGCACTGTCCCATTAGCATTAGGGAAAGTGGGACAATTCCACTAAGGCCTCTTTGCATTCGGGTCTCCGACCAGAAGTACTTTTTGCGCTGTATTAAAGAGATTCTCTAAATCGAGCTGTGACAATCTCCGATTCGGGGGTTTATATACAGCAAACACACAGGTTCCATCCTCCAGCTTGACACCGATTTGCTCGATGCCACTCTGGCGGGCTGGAATCACTGTGTGCGCCATCTCCGTCTTGAAAAGAATAGCAACTCCTCCACCTCTCACTGCGTTAGGGCGATCTGCCCTAATGGTAGTAAATCCCCTCAGGTTCAGTCGATGATTCTGTCGGAGTTTGGTTTCCTTGAGAAACATAAGGTCTACCTTATGCCTATCAATGAAGTCAATAAGAACTGCTAGCTTGTTACAAACCCCATTGATATTGAGCATGCATGCCTTTACTGGCATTTACATGTTGTAGAGCTCTGCATTTCCAAGGATCGTCACGGCAGCCGTGAGTTTCTCCAAGGGCGATCTTGTTGGTAGCAGGGGAAAGGCTTCAATTTTCTTCGGAGACTTCAGAAGGTTTTTAGCCTTCGTCAGTTTCTCCATCTCTTGTCTGAATGGCCTTCTGCAGTCATCCGGTAGAGTTTGCTTCAGTGATTCGAGTGATTCGCTGTTGTCGCTGAGCTTTCCTACATTTGGTAGTTCTATGGGGAATCTGTTTAGGTGTGACTGCATTTCACATAGCTGCTTAGCGACTTTGCTATTTACCATTGCATTTATGTCATTTATCTTCGCCTGCATTACTTCTAGCGAGTTTTGGTTATGTTCCTCCTTTAACTTACGCCTTTGGTGTCTAGGGCTTTCGTTTGGGCTTGTTTCCTCCTCAGATGAAGTGGAGTTGGCGTTGGCTGGGATTATATTTCGGTGCACAAGTTTTCTCGAGTCTTCTTCCTCCTTCCTTCTGAGCGTATATATTTTTAGGCAATGGATCTTTTCCTCGATGGACTTTTGCTTTGCCTTCATCTTCATCAGTGCCTCCTTAAACCCTTCCATCTCTGGAGGGGTAGTTTTATCTGTTTTGTTAGATTTTCCTCGGTTCGTTCAGTATCGTGGATTCACCACACTTTCCGAAGTCGAGCCAAAGTTCATATTTCCATTTGTTAGGACAAGTTGTGGATTCGCCACACTTTCGAAAATATTCACCACAGTTTCCATATTTTTTTTTTTTTTTTTTTTTTTTTTTTCCTTGGTGTTTTGGCATCGACTGCTATGGTCATTAGCCATGTGTTCTTGATAGGCCTTGTTACTAACTCCATACGCCACTTTAGGAGCAGCACTGTTAATTTTTAACGCAACAGTGAATCGTGGAGGATTATTCCCAGCCGACACGAGCCTCAGTCATTCAGACTTTCACATCTGAAAATGAAAAAAGATCGCACCGTCTGGGAATCGAACCTGCAATCTCTCGATTACCAGGCGAGCGCTTAACCACTGCGCTAATCCCCGCCCTACAGTTTCCATATTTTCGACATTTTTGGTGTTTCGAGTTTCCTGACAAAATTGGGGGTTCACCACACTTTCTATGATTTTCGCCACACTTTCCATTTTTCCTGAATTATTGGTTTTTGACCTTTCTTGGCGAAGTTGTGGGTTCACCACACTTTCGAAAATATTCACCACAGTTTCCATATTTTCGACATTTTTGGTATTTGGCGATTTCAGGCCAGGTTGGGGGTTCACCACACTTTCTATGATTTTCACCACACTTCCCATTTTCCCTAAATTAATGGTTTTTGGCCTTCCTTGACCAAGTTGTGGGTTCACCACACTTTCTATATTTTTCGACACACTTCCCATTTTGTGCGCTACTCTTTCCTTTTTCACCGTTACCAACGTTTCCATTTCTGATTTCTCCACACTTTCTAACCTGTTCGCCACCCTTTCCGATTTTTTGAATTCTGTGAATCTGCTGCTGAGACGGTTTTTATGTTTGTGGAGATTCTCCATACTTTCCAATTCCATCCGCTCTATCCAGCTCTCGATGGGTGTTGTTAGGATCGGGTCCGTATCATACCCGCTCTTATAAGAGTGTGTGTCCCAAGAGCGAATATTCGTACCGATGGACTTCGCGTTTTCTATGTCCTTGGCCTTCTGCGCGATTTCGTCAGCTGCTGTAGTTTGTCTTTGGGTTGACCGTTCCCCATCTACGTGGACGATAGACTTCACAACTATTATTTCTGGAGCAAAGCAGGGAGATTTTATACTCTCCATGATAGTTATCCAGATAGATATCCAGAATTATTTGGGTAGGACACTGGAAAATTTAAAAATTCAAGTGTTGGCGGACATGTGTTCTTTAATTGATGGTTCGATGTTATCAACAATTTATGGACATATGGAGAGTTTCAAAGAAGGTTGTCACCAGAAATCATTCATCTCCTACACGGGCCTAAAATACATTTTTTGTTGTACAATATAGTTACTTGTGTATTTAGAGCGCGAGGAGCGCGGAAATCTTTGGAGAGCGGCAATGGCACTTTGTTCTCGAAATAAACACATGTTTTTTTTCTTCAAACGCAGCTTTTAAACATTTAAACGATCGACACTTCATTCAACATAGGCACCTAATATTACCCATGAGAAAATAAACACTCAATAGTAATCCCAAATGACCAAATATCCTATAATTCACATCTCTAACAAAACAAGATAACTTGCTTGAAAAAAAACCGAATGTCGATATCGAATCACAGGCCTTCAGCTTGATAGCAGCTACGCTCTCAACACCACCACAGTTCCTAAGAGTGTTATGAATTCATTGTCTATACTAACCATCATGCAAGAATAGGTTAGTTTTCAACAAAAGCTGTGGAGATTGATCGTTTCTTCAATATTTTCGCTCTAGAGCGAAAAAGCTGTCACAAAATGACATTTCTGAGAAAGCATCAGCTTTGCGTTGAGATCTAAAAGCGTCAAAGGCTACCTACTTTGGTAAGCGGTTGTAGAAAAAAATATAGTTCACTGACCATGCACGATCATCGTGGTGATGGAAATATTTATGGTTTTACTCACTGTCCACAGTGCCTAAAGTGATACTTTTCAGCACACGTAAGTGAAAAAATCAAATGTGAGTAAAGTTATATTTTACGCATCGTTCATATAATTCAAAAGGACAGTATTTTGCATCAGATTTTACTCGGAAGTCATCAAATGAAAACTTCATAGAATAAAATATACCCAACAATTGCTACAATTTGCCAATATAATAACAGTCGTAAAGGAATAAAATTGTAGATACATTTTCGTAAAGAGCTTTTTTGTACTCACGTGTTTCCACGCTCATAAAAAAAGTCCTAATTGACGAACTTTTGTATCATATACAGGCCGTTTCTTTTATCATGTGGTAACATTGCTATATTCTAAACCGTTACAGATACGAAGACGATTAAATGGGAGAAAAGGTAACTATTGTGGAGAACAGTACTATGGTCAAAGAAAATTTACAAGGAGTCTCGCCCTTCCCGAGTTATACAGGGAAAAACAAAAATGCTGTAATTTGTTTTTTACGAATAGAACTGTTATTTCTGAAGATATAAAAAAAAGTATAAGGAAAGTTTTAATGTATTTAAAATGTACTATGAAAATGTAACAATGAATCTTTGATTAAACGTTTCGTGTCAACACGGCCACCATCAACATTTTTTTTTTCAAATACGGACCTGTCTATTTTAGTACAAATATTGATAAAGCGATAAAATCACAATTCAGTGGTATATCACAATTGATATTTTTATAACGTTTCATTTAAAATAACTAGCATCCTCAGTGACAACAATTTTTAATTACGGTCCTGTCGTTAGTTCTTTTGTAAATTATTTTGATTTCTTCAAAACCTATTCAACTATTGGCATACTTCAGACTTCACCCAATAATTTCGATAAGAAGATTCCCCAACACAACGAACATTCGTATTTTTCCTTCTTGGGCATTTTTGTATTACAGAAATCCTTGTTTCAAGGCTGATTTCTTCTGAATCAATTATCATACTGAATATTTCTATAATTCTCAATCCTGGAAGTAACGAAAATATTAGTTTTTGGTCAAAATACGACTATTGTGTGATATGGTACAATTAAATAGCATCTCACTTCATTTACCATTTTTAAACAAGTAGGCTTTGCTTGGTTTCTATGGCAGGACAAATAAATGAGTTGTTGATACGTGTTAAGAACTGTCAGTCGTTTATACACTCAGTCATATCAAAGATGTATTCAAATGACGAAAGGGCTGATATGCTATTTGCTTATGCAAAATCAAATAGAAATCCTCTTTTGGCAAAAAATATGTATGGTGAGCTATACCTAAATCGACATATTCCAAACATTCAAATGTTTAGACGATTAGAAAGAAATTTGAGAGACTGTGGTGCATTTGATAGAAATAAAACTAGAAAATGTGTTGTTACTGGAAGTATGCGGAACCAAATAAATGTTTTGGGTAAGCAAATATTACTTCATAAAGATTAACAAAGTGACGAAAATATTTTTTTTTAATTTAGGATTGGTCAGTTACAAAAATATTTCTAGTCAAGATTGTTCTTTACGAGAAATTGCCCACGAACTAGGGATTTCTGTAAAATCTACCAGAAATATTTTGAAAAAGAACAAATACAAATGCTACAGGATACGCAAAGTTCATCACCTCAATGAAAGAGATTACGGAAGGAGAGTACGATTTGCGATGTGGTTGAGACGTAGAAATAGGGAAGTTGGAAATATTTGTAATAAAATAATATGGACGGACGAATCAAAATTCACCAACAATGGTTGGTTTAACAGAAATATCCATTATAAGTGGAACAATACAAATGAACATTTACATAGAGAAACCAATTTCCAGGAAAGATTCGGAATAAATGTTTGGTTGGGAATTTTGGGAACAAACATACTAGGTCCTTTCTTTTACGACGAGCATTTGAATGGTGGAATGTATTTACATTTTTTATCCAATGAGTTTGATGGCTACTTAGATGAATTGCCACTGAACATCCGCCGTAAAATACAATATTTTCAACAAGACGGTGCCCCTCACCATAATGCAGCAATAGTAAGGGAACATTTAGATGCAATATTCCCAAGAAAATGGATTGGAAATAATGGACCAATTGCCTGGCCAGCTCGATCCCCAGACCTGACTCCTTTAGATTTTTTTGTCTGGGGATACGTAAAGGATAAAGTTTTTTCGACAACTAGTACAGATATCGACCATCTCAAACAAAAAATAAGAGATGCATGTAATAGCATTACACCCATCATGCTAGAAAATTGCCACAGAAATTGTATGGACAGACAACTTATGTGCATTCAACAAAGAGGTCGGCAATTCGAGCATTTAATGTAAGTTATCACGAAGAATTCATTTTCTGTATTGGTTTTATTTTCACTCAAAAATTCAATATGAAATAAATTGTTTTCTGTTTGTTTGATTTCTTCTACTCTTAAGTAAGTTTATTTCCGAGGTAAATTGCTATCGTTCGTCTCTGAAACTACAGATATCTTTTATTATAGTGTAAACATAATTTTAATAGATACATTTATTCAAAGCGTCACTGATAATTTTTATATCGGAAAGTTAGGTTTTGTGGAATCCATAAACGACCTAACGACAGGACCGTAATTAAAAATTGTTGTCACTGATGATGTTAGTTATTTTAAATGAAACGTTATAAAAATATCAAGTGTGATGTACCACTGAATTGTGATTTTATCGCTTTATGAATATTTGTACTAAAACAGACAGGTCCGTATTTGAAAAGAAATGTTGATGGTGGCCGTGTTGACACGAAACGTTTAATCAAAGATTCATTGCTACATTTTTATAGTACATTTAGAATACATTAAAACTTTCCTTTTCCATTTTTTTATATTTTCAGAAATAACAATTCTATTCGTAAAAAACAAATAACAGCATTTTTAGTTTTCCCTGTATAACTCGGGAAGGGCGAGACTCCCTGTAAATTTTCTTTGACCATTGTACTGTTCTCCACAATAGTTACCTTTTCTCCCATTTAATCGTCTTCGTATCTGTTACGGTTTAGAATATAGCAATGTTACCACATGATAAAAGAAACGGCCTGTATAAATAACTATTTCATCTTCTTTTCTGTGCATATTGGTCATGAAGTCATAAAGTTTCATTTTTCATAAGGATATCCACTTATAGAGGTTATTACGAACGATCGACTGAAACTTCAAATTCAGTCGCAGATAATGCAATTATCTCAGTACCTAATTTTGAAAGAAAACCCTTATTAGGTTTCACAACTTTGACTTTATAGTAAATAAATAAACTTGAGAAAAAATCATTTTAGAGAAAAGCTTCTATTTAAATGTACTAAAAAGAAGAAATTAAATTTTAAAGTGAATAAACCCATCATTTTGTTACATTATAAAATTGTAAATGATATAAAAGCTTGTCGCGAAAACTATATTTGTAATTCTTATAGTAAATTAAATTTAAAATTACCTCAAGATTTATTCACACGACAAGCTTTCATATCTTTTTATAATGTAACAACATTATGGGTTTGTCACTTTAGTGCATTTAAAAGAAAGCTTGCATCTGAAAAGGTTTTTTAAGTTTGTTAATTGATTTCTTTTTTAGTTTTCTGTGAATATGTTTCTTAGTCTGTTCATTTCAATCAATGCGCCATTGTTGCACGGTCGCTTGCCTGTTAATTGACGGTAAATTTACCGTTGGAAATTTTCCCAAATTTCTACGTGTTCTCTAAATTGCTTTAGAGGGGGACAGAGGGGTAATTTTTTTAAACCATTTTATTCAATGTCCAGATAATTTTCACTATTTTTACGGATTTTTTTTAATTTCTATTTCGCGAGTTTTCCTATTTTTTTGTGACAGGAAAGGAGGGCGAGCCACCGATCTATCCGAAAGTGTTGAAACATTTTCCGAATTCCTTTGCGTTCTCTATCTAGCTTTTGAGGGGGGAAAGGAGGGGCGAAATTTTTCAAACCATAATTTCCGTCGGTCAGATATTTTTCATTAATTTTACAGATTTTTTTTTTATTATAATTTCGCGTGTTCTCCATTTTTTCGAGAAAAGAGAAAGGCGAGTACCCCCCTACTTATTTTTTCTTGCTGTAATTTTTGACGTCCAAATCCGCCAAGAAAACGTCCTAACACCTACCCATACTCTATCTAGCTTTCGGAGGACGGGGGGGGGGGACAATTCCTTTTTATAAATCATAACATCCGACTGTCAGATATTACTCAAATTTGTGTCCAACTTTTGGTTATTAATCAGTTTTTATTTGTATAAAATATTGGACTGATAATGCTAAGGCTGAAAATGGTAGTTCCGATTACGAAAGCAAAGACATTTTCAACTTATTTTGCCTCCTACTTTTACTTTTGGAACTGTCGGTAGATCCATAACTGCTGGCGTGTAATTCACTTGAAATTACCATATTCAGGTAATTTTGTTTATTGTTGATGTATCTATCGATTTTGTCAATTTCACAATTCTTCGTCAAAAAATCGGAATTTACGGGAGTGTTTCCATGAGAAGTGATATAAAGTGTATAAATATACCTACAGTCACATTTTTGAAATTGTTCTATAGTAATGTAACACGTTATACGATTGATTATGTTGAAAATGTTCTTCGTCGCTTTTCCATCTTCGATATTTCGAGCGGAAAAGTGCTATTTTTCGAATCCCACTGATTCTGCTGTAGACAGGCAAAGTGAAAATCCCCAAAATAGAATCAGGGACCTGCCAACCTCCATCAAGGAAGATTTTTCAACCGATGTTGCATTCCGAATACAACGATCCACACTCTGGTTCGGTCCTATTCAAATAAATCACCTGGGAATATCTTCCTACCTTCATCATGAAATCCAGTATTCTAAATCGTGTCGTAACTGATCTATTCAAATATGCGGAAAACTGATTGCCCTTCGGAATGGTTTAGGGTTATGGGATGAGCTCGGGTCACTATCGATATCGTATTCCAGATATGCTGAATTTTAAAATATATTTTTTTTTTTCATCTGGAAAAAATACAGAGAAGCAAAGTTGAGAAGAGAAGTGCTTTTGTATGATGAATACCGTGCCAAGCATGATTCAACTGATTACAGACAGTTGCCCGTTTCTTTGCCATGAATAATATTCAAATGGATTTTTCCTACTTCTTCAGTAAAAGGGCCGAAAGTACTTGACTCAAGTAGGATGTAGCATCAAGGATAATTTTTCCTTGAGAGTTCTCTAAACTCACAACACAAAATGGATGGAAGGATCAAATGTCCATATGGTGGAAAAATTCCGTCTCATTCTTATAAAAAAACTTCATCGCCCAAATTATCAAAATATTAATAGAAATCACTTTGGATTTATACTATTCTTTAGACATGACACGAAGAAAAATAGAACTACAATTTTTGATTTTTACTGGTGACTTTCATTTCTTCATTACCTAACAATTTCAATGGTCATGAATGAAACATCAATGTGGGAATGATGCTACAAAGTCGTTATCAGAAAATGTTTGTGTATCAATTTAATTGGTTTCCGGAATAATAAAAAAAATACTATACTCTCACAGGTCAATGAACTTATCTTAATAATGATATATAATAATGAATATAATAATATATAATGAATAAATGATTTTCATATCGACGACAAATTCACTTTCCGAATCAACAAAATTACAAATACATTTTCCAGTTCAAATTTCAACAAGATAGGATAAGTATTAACTGCACTGTGACTGTTGGGTTCTAGCTTGATGGATATTTTGATAATAAGTTGATTGGGCGATTTTCAGAGTTTCCTTGGCCCGTGAAATCACCTCTTTTGACCTCACTAGATTTCTTCGATATGAAATATGAAGTTTACCGTCGCAGGCCTTTCAAAAGTACTGAACACTAAGAAGAGGTAATAGGATTGTCATTTTCAGTAATCCTTCAGACTATTTCAGAGTATGTGTACAGAAGTGCAAAAGTTATGAAAAAAAAAACAAAATTCATAGATCCATGTTCATTTCTGTGCAATACTGAATTTTTTCATCCTTTAAATATTTTTTTCCAATTTTTACTTTTGTGTGTCTGAAATATGGCAATCGATTTTGAGCATCTTGAAGAGATGAGATATTCGTCAAATTTCTGGTTGGTGTCAATCAATCTTCCATTTCTGATTTCTCCACACTTTCTAACCTGTTCGCCACCCTTTCCGATTTTTTGAATTCTGTGAATCTGCTGCTGAGACGGTTTTTATGTTTGTGGAGATTCTCCATACTTTCCAATTCCATCCGCTCTATCCAGCTCTCGATGGGTGTTGTTAGGATCGGGTCCGTATCATACCCGCTCTTATAAGAGTGTGTGTCCCAAGAGCGAATATTCGTACCGATGGACTTCGCGTTTTCTATGTCCTTGGCCTTCTGCGCGATTTCGTCAGCTGCTGTAGTTTGTCTTTGGGTTGACCGTTCCCCATCTACGTGGACGATAGACTTCACAACTATTATTTCTGGAGCAAAGCAGGGAGATTTTATACTCTCCATGATAGTTATCCAGATAGATATCCAGAATTATTTGGGTAGGACACTGGAAAATTTAAAAATTCAAGTGTTGGCGGACATGTGTTCTTTAATTGATGGTTCGATGTTATCAACAATTTATGGACATATGGAGAGTTTCAAAGAAGGTTGTCACCAGAAATCATTCATCTCCTACACGGGCCTAAAATACATTTTTTGTTGTACAATATAGTTACTTGTGTATTTAGAGCGCGAGGAGCGCGGAAATCTTTGGAGAGCGGCAATGGCACTTTGTTCTCGAAATAAACACATGTTTTTTTTCTTCAAACGCAGCTTTTAAACATTTAAACGATCGACACTTCATTCAACATAGGCACCTAATATTACCCATGAGAAAATAAACACTCAATAGTAATCCCAAATGACCAAATATCCTATAATTCACATCTCTAACAAAACAAGATAACTTGCTTGAAAAAAAACCGAATGTCGATATCGAATCACAGGCCTTCAGCTTGATAGCAGCTACGCTCTCAACACCACCACAGTTCCTAAGAGTGTTATGAATTCATTGTCTATACTAACCATCATGCAAGAATAGGTTAGTTTTCAACAAAAGCTGTGGAGATTGATCGTTTCTTCAATATTTTCGCTCTAGAGCGAAAAAGCTGTCACAAAATGACATTTCTGAGAAAGCATCAGCTTTGCGTTGAGATCTAAAAGCGTCAAAGGCTACCTACTTTGGTAAGCGGTTGTAGAAAAAAATATAGTTCACTGACCATGCACGATCATCGTGGTGATGGAAATATTTATGGTTTTACTCACTGTCCACAGTGCCTAAAGTGATACTTTTCAGCACACGTAAGTGAAAAAATCAAATGTGAGTAAAGTTATATTTTACGCATCGTTCATATAATTCAAAAGGACAGTATTTTGCATCAGATTTTACTCGGAAGTCATCAAATGAAAACTTCATAGAATAAAATATACCCAACAATTGCTACAATTTGCCAATATAATAACAGTCGTAAAGGAATAAAATTGTAGATACATTTTCGTAAAGAGCTTTTTTGTACTCACGTGTTTCCACGCTCATAAAAAAAGTCCTAATTGACGAACTTTTGTATCATATACAGGCCGTTTCTTTTATCATGTGGTAACATTGCTATATTCTAAACCGTTACAGATACGAAGACGATTAAATGGGAGAAAAGGTAACTATTGTGGAGAACAGTACTATGGTCAAAGAAAATTTACAAGGAGTCTCGCCCTTCCCGAGTTATACAGGGAAAAACAAAAATGCTGTAATTTGTTTTTTACGAATAGAACTGTTATTTCTGAAAATATAAAAAAATGTATAAGGAAAGTTTTAATGTATTTAAAATGTACTATGAAAATGTAACAATGAATCTTTGATTAAACGTTTCGTGTCAACACGGCCACCATCAACATTTTTTTTTTCAAATACGGACCTGTCTATTTTAGTACAAATATTGATAAAGCGATAAAATCACAATTCAGTGGTATATCACAATTGATATTTTTATAACGTTTCATTTAAAATAACTAGCATCCTCAGTGACAACAATTTTTAATTACGGTCCTGTCGTTAGTTCTTTTGTAAATTATTTTGATTTCTTCAAAACCTATTCAACTATTGGCATACTTCAGACTTCACCCAATAATTTCGATAAGAAGATTCCCCAACACAACGAACATTCGTATTTTTCCTTCTTGGGCATTTTTGTATTACAGAAATCCTTGTTTCAAGGCTGATTTCTTCTGAATCAATTATCATACTGAATATTTCTATAATTCTCAATCCTGGAAGTAACGAAAATATTAGTTTTTGGTCAAAATACGACTATTGTGTGATATGGTACAATTAAATAGCATCTCACTTCATTTACCATTTTTAAACAAGTAGGCTTTGCTTGGTTTCTATGGCAGGACAAATAAATGAGTTGTTGATACGTGTTAAGAACTGTCAGTCGTTTATACACTCAGTCATATCAAAGATGTATTCAAATGACGAAAGGGCTGATATGCTATTTGCTTATGCAAAATCAAATAGAAATCCTCTTTTGGCAAAAAATATGTATGGTGAGCTATACCTAAATCGACATATTCCAAACATTCAAATGTTTAGACGATTAGAAAGAAATTTGAGAGACTGTGGTGCATTTGATAGAAATAAAACTAGAAAATGTGTTGTTACTGGAAGTATGCGGAACCAAATAAATGTTTTGGGTAAGCAAATATTACTTCATAAAGATTAACAAAGTGACGAAAATATTTTTTTTCAATTTAGGATTGGTCAGTTACAAAAATATTTCTAGTCAAGATTGTTCTTTACGAGAAATTGCCCACGAACTAGGGATTTCTGTAAAATCTACCAGAAATATTTTGAAAAAGAACAAATACAAATGCTACAGGATACGCAAAGTTCATCACCTCAATGAAAGAGATTACGGAAGGAGAGTACGATTTGCGATGTGGTTGAGACGTAGAAATAGGGAAGTTGGAAATATTTGTAATAAAATAATATGGACGGACGAATCAAAATTCACCAACAATGGTTGGTTTAACAGAAATATCCATTATAAGTGGAACAATACAAATGAACATTTACATAGAGAAACCAATTTCCAGGAAAGATTCGGAATAAATGTTTGGTTGGGAATTTTGGGAACAAACATACTAGGTCCTTTCTTTTACGACGAGCATTTGAATGGTGGAATGTATTTACATTTTTTATCCAATGAGTTTGATGGCTACTTAGATGAATTGCCACTGAACATCCGCCGTAAAATACAATATTTTCAACAAGACGGTGCCCCTCACCATAATGCAGCAATAGTAAGGGAACATTTAGATGCAATATTCCCAAGAAAATGGATTGGAAATAATGGACCAATTGCCTGGCCAGCTCGATCCCCAGACCTGACTCCTTTAGATTTTTTTGTCTGGGGATACGTAAAGGATAAAGTTTTTTCGACAACTAGTACAGATATCGACCATCTCAAACAAAAAATAAGAGATGCCTGTAATAGCATTACACCCATCATGCTAGAAAATTGCCACAGAAATTGTATGGACAGACAACTTATGTGCATTCAACAAAGAGGTCGGCAATTCGAGCATTTAATGTAAGTTATCACGAAGAATTCATTTTCTGTATTGGTTTTATTTTCACTCAAAAATTCAATATGAAATAAATTGTTTTCTGTTTGTTTGATTTCTTCTACTCTTAAGTAAGTTTATTTCCGAGGTAAATTGCTATCGTTCGTCTCTGAAACTACAGATATCTTTTATTATAGTGTAAACATAATTTTAATAGATACATTTATTCAAAGCGTCACTGATAATTTTTATATCGGAAAGTTAGGTTTTGTGGAATCCATAAACGACCTAACGACAGGACCGTAATTAAAAATTGTTGTCACTGATGATGTTAGTTATTTTAAATGAAACGTTATAAAAATATCAAGTGTGATGTACCACTGAATTGTGATTTTATCGCTTTATGAATATTTGTACTAAAACAGACAGGTCCGTATTTGAAAAGAAATGTTGATGGTGGCCGTGTTGACACGAAACGTTTAATCAAAGATTCATTGCTACATTTTTATAGTACATTTAGAATACATTAAAACTTTCCTTTTCCATTTTTTTATATTTTCAGAAATAACAATTCTATTCGTAAAAAACAAATAACAGCATTTTTAGTTTTCCCTGTATAACTCGGGAAGGGCGAGACTCCCTGTAAATTTTCTTTGACCATTGTACTGTTCTCCACAATAGTTACCTTTTCTCCCATTTAATCGTCTTCGTATCTGTTACGGTTTAGAATATAGCAATGTTACCACATGATAAAAGAAACGGCCTGTATAAATAACTATTTCATCTTCTTTTCTGTGCATATTGGTCATGAAGTCATAAAGTTTCATTTTTCATAAGGATATCCACTTATAGAGGTTATTACGAACGATCGACTGAAACTTCAAATTCAGTCGCAGATAATGCAATTATCTCAGTACCTAATTTTGAAAGAAAACCCTTATTAGGTTTCACAACTTTGACTTTATAGTAAATAAATAAACTTGAGAAAAAATCATTTTAGAGAAAAGCTTCTATTTAAATGTACTAAAAAGAAGAAATTAAATTTTAAAGTGAATAAACCCATCATTTTGTTACATTATAAAATTGTAAATGATATAAAAGCTTGTCGCGAAAACTATATTTGTAATTCTTATAGTAAATTAAATTTAAAATTACCTCAAGATTTATTCACACGACAAGCTTTCATATCTTTTTATAATGTAACAACATTATGGGTTTGTCACTTTAGTGCATTTAAAAGAAAGCTTGCATCTGAAAAGGTTTTTTAAGTTTGTTAATTGATTTCTTTTTTAGTTTTCTGTGAATATGTTTCTTAGTCTGTTCATTTCAATCAATGCGCCATTGTTGCACGGTCGCTTGCCTGTTAATTGACGGTAAATTTACCGTTGGAAATTTTCCCAAATTTCTACGTGTTCTCTAAATTGCTTTAGAGGGGGACAGAGGGGTAATTTTTTTAAACCATTTTATTCAATGTCCAGATAATTTTCACTATTTTTACGGATTTTTTTTAATTTCTATTTCGCGAGTTTTCCTATTTTTTTGTGACAGGAAAGGAGGGCGAGCCACCGATCTATCCGAAAGTGTTGAAACATTTTCCGAATTCCTTTGCGTTCTCTATCTAGCTTTTGAGGGGGGAAAGGAGGGGCGAAATTTTTCAAACCATAATTTCCGTCGGTCAGATATTTTTCATTAATTTTACAGATTTTTTTTTTATTATAATTTCGCGTGTTCTCCATTTTTTCGAGAAAAGAGAAAGGCGAGTACCCCCCTACTTATTTTTTCTTGCTGTAATTTTTGACGTCCAAATCCGCCAAGAAAATGTCCTAACACCTACCCATACTCTATCTAGCTTTCGGAGGACGGGGGGGGGGACAATTCCTTTTTATAAATCATAACATCCGACTGTCAGATATTACTCAAATTTGTGTCCAACTTTTGGTTATTAATCAGTTTTTATTTGTATAAAATATTGGACTGATAATGCTAAGGCTGAAAATGGTAGTTCCGATTACGAAAGCAAAGACATTTTCAACTTATTTTGCCTCCTACTTTTACTTTTGGAACTGTCGGTAGATCCATAACTGCTGGCGTGTAATTCACTTGAAATTACCATATTCAGGTAATTTTGTTTATTGTTGATGTATCTATCGATTTTGTCAATTTCACAATTCTTCGTCAAAAAATCGGAATTTACGGGAGTGTTTCCATGAGAAGTGATATAAAGTGTATAAATATACCTTCAGTCACATTTTTGAAATTGTTCTATAGTAATGTAACACGTTATACGATTGATTATGTTGAAAATGTTCTTCGTCGCTTTTCCATCTTCGATATTTCGAGCGGAAAAGTGCTATTTTTCGAATCCCACTGATTCTGCTGTAGACAGGCAAAGTGAAAATCCCCAAAATAGAATCAGGGACCTGCCAACCTCCATCAAGGAAGATTTTTCAACCGATGTTGCATTCCGAATACAACGATCCACACTCTGGTTCGGTCCTATTCAAATAAATCACCTGGGAATATCTTCCTACCTTCATCATGAAATCCAGTATTCTAAATCGTGTCGTAACTGATCTATTCAAATATGCGGAAAACTGATTGCCCTTCGGAATGGTTTAGGGTTATGGGATGAGCTCGGGTCACTATCGATATCGTATTCCAGATATGCTGAATTTTAAAATATATTTTTTTTTTTCATCTGGAAAAAATACAGAGAAGCAAAGTTGAGAAGAGAAGTGCTTTTGTATGATGAATACCGTGCCAAGCATGATTCAACTGATTACAGACAGTTGCCCGTTTCTTTGCCATGAATAATATTCAAATGGATTTTTCCTACTTCTTCAGTAAAAGGGCCGAAAGTACTTGACTCAAGTAGGATGTAGCATCAAGGATAATTTTTCCTTGAGAGTTCTCTAAACTCACAACACAAAATGGATGGAAGGATCAAATGTCCATATGGTGGAAAAATTCCGTCTCATTCTTATAAAAAAACTTCATCGCCCAAATTATCAAAATATTAATAGAAATCACTTTGGATTTATACTATTCTTTAGACATGACACGAAGAAAAATAGAACTACAATTTTTGATTTTTACTGGTGACTTTCATTTCTTCATTACCTAACAATTTCAATGGTCATGAATGAAACATCAATGTGGGAATGATGCTACAAAGTCGTTATCAGAAAATGTTTGTGTATCAATTTAATTGGTTTCCGGAATAATAAAAAAAATACTATACTCTCACAGGTCAATGAACTTATCTTAATAATGATATATAATAATGAATATAATAATATATAATGAATAAATGATTTTCATATCGACGACAAATTCACTTTCCGAATCAACAAAATTACAAATACATTTTCCAGTTCAAATTTCAAAAAGATAGGATAAGTATTAACTGCACTGTGACTGTTGGGTTCTAGCTTGATGGATATTTTGATAATAAGTTGATTGGGCGATTTTCAGAGTTTCCTTGGCCCGTGAAATCACCTCTTTTGACCTCACTAGATTTCTTCGATATGAAATATGAAGTTTACCGTCGCAGGCCTTTCAAAAGTACTGAACACTAAGAAGAGGTAATAGGATTGTCATTTTCAGTAATCCTTCAGACTATTTCAGAGTATGTGTACAGAAGTGCAAAAGTTATGAAAAAAAAAACAAAATTCATAGATCCATGTTCATTTCTGTGCAATACTGAATTTTTTCATCCTTTAAATATTTTTTTCCAATTTTTACTTTTGTGTGTCTGAAATATGGCAATCGATTTTGAGCATCTTGAAGAGATGAGATATTCGTCAAATTTCTGGTTGGTGTCAATCAATCTTCCATTTCTGATTTCTCCACACTTTCTAACCTGTTCGCCACCCTTTCCGATTTTTTGAATTCTGTGAATCTGCTGCTGAGACGGTTTTTATGTTTGTGGAGATTCTCCATACTTTCCAATTCCATCCGCTCTATCCAGCTCTCGATGGGTGTTGTTAGGATCGGGTCCGTATCATACCCGCTCTTATAAGAGTGTGTGTCCCAAGAGCGAATATTCGTACCGATGGACTTCGCGTTTTCTATGTCCTTGGCCTTCTGCGCGATTTCGTCAGCTGCTGTAGTTTGTCTTTGGGTTGACCGTTCCCCATCTACGTGGACGATAGACTTCACAACTATTATTTCTGGAGCAAAGCAGGGAGATTTTATACTCTCCATGATAGTTATCCAGATAGATATCCAGAATTATTTGGGTAGGACACTGGAAAATTTAAAAATTCAAGTGTTGGCGGACATGTGTTCTTTAATTGATGGTTCGATGTTATCAACAATTTATGGACATATGGAGAGTTTCAAAGAAGGTTGTCACCAGAAATCATTCATCTCCTACACGGGCCTAAAATACATTTTTTGTTGTACAATATAGTTACTTGTGTATTTAGAGCGCGAGGAGCGCGGAAATCTTTGGAGAGCGGCAATGGCACTTTGTTCTCGAAATAAACACATGTTTTTTTTCTTCAAACGCAGCTTTTAAACATTTAAACGATCGACACTTCATTCAACATAGGCACCTAATATTACCCATGAGAAAATAAACACTCAATAGTAATCCCAAATGACCAAATATCCTATAATTCACATCTCTAACAAAACAAGATAACTTGCTTGAAAAAAAACCGAATGTCGATATCGAATCACAGGCCTTCAGCTTGATAGCAGCTACGCTCTCAACACCACCACAGTTCCTAAGAGTGTTATGAATTCATTGTCTATACTAACCATCATGCAAGAATAGGTTAGTTTTCAACAAAAGCTGTGGAGATTGATCGTTTCTTCAATATTTTCGCTCTAGAGCGAAAAAGCTGTCACAAAATGACATTTCTGAGAAAGCATCAGCTTTGCGTTGAGATCTAAAAGCGTCAAAGGCTACCTACTTTGGTAAGCGGTTGTAGAAAAAAATATAGTTCACTGACCATGCACGATCATCGTGGTGATGGAAATATTTATGGTTTTACTCACTGTCCACAGTGCCTAAAGTGATACTTTTCAGCACACGTAAGTGAAAAAATCAAATGTGAGTAAAGTTATATTTTACGCATCGTTCATATAATTCAAAAGGACAGTATTTTGCATCAGATTTTACTCGGAAGTCATCAAATGAAAACTTCATAGAATAAAATATACCCAACAATTGCTACAATTTGCCAATATAATAACAGTCGTAAAGGAATAAAATTGTAGATACATTTTCGTAAAGAGCTTTTTTGTACTCACGTGTTTCCACGCTCATAAAAAAAGTCCTAATTGACGAACTTTTGTATCATATACAGGCCGTTTCTTTTATCATGTGGTAACATTGCTATATTCTAAACCGTTACAGATACGAAGACGATTAAATGGGAGAAAAGGTAACTATTGTGGAGAACAGTACTATGGTCAAAGAAAATTTACAAGGAGTCTCGCCCTTCCCGAGTTATACAGGGAAAAACAAAAATGCTGTAATTTGTTTTTTACGAATAGAACTGTTATTTCTGAAAATATAAAAAAATGTATAAGGAAAGTTTTAATGTATTTAAAATGTACTATGAAAATGTAACAATGAATCTTTGATTAAACGTTTCGTGTCAACACGGCCACCATCAAAATTTTTTTTTTCAAATACGGACCTGTCTATTTTAGTACAAATATTGATAAAGCGATAAAATCACAATTCAGTGGTATATCACAATTGATATTTTTATAACGTTTCATTTAAAATAACTAGCATCCTCAGTGACAACAATTTTTAATTACGGTCCTGTCGTTAGTTCTTTTGTAAATTATTTTGATTTCTTCAAAACCTATTCAACTATTGGCATACTTCAGACTTCACCCAATAATTTCGATAAGAAGATTCCCCAACACAACGAACATTCGTATTTTTCCTTCTTGGGCATTTTTGTATTACAGAAATCCTTGTTTCAAGGCTGATTTCTTCTGAATCAATTATCATACTGAATATTTCTATAATTCTCAATCCTGGAAGTAACGAAAATATTAGTTTTTGGTCAAAATACGACTATTGTGTGATATGGTACAATTAAATATCATCTCACTTCATTTACCATTTTTAAACAAGTAGGCTTTGCTTGGTTTCTATGGCAGGACAAATAAATGAGTTGTTGATACGTGTTAAGAACTGTCAGTCGTTTATACACTCAGTCATATCAAAGATGTATTCAAATGACGAAAGGGCTGATATGCTATTTGCTTATGCAAAATCAAATAGAAATCCTCTTTTGGCAAAAAATATGTATGGTGAGCTATACCTAAATCGACATATTCCAAACATTCAAATGTTTAGACGATTAGAAAGAAATTTGAGAGACTGTGGTGCATTTGATAGAAATAAAACTAGAAAATGTGTTGTTACTGGAAGTATGCGGAACCAAATAAATGTTTTGGGTAAGCAAATATTACTTCATAAAGATTAACAAAGTGACGAAAATATTTTTTTTCAATTTAGGATTGGTCAGTTACAAAAATATTTCTAGTCAAGATTGTTCTTTACGAGAAATTGCCCACGAACTAGGGATTTCTGTAAAATCTACCAGAAATATTTTGAAAAAGAACAAATACAAATGCTACAGGATACGCAAAGTTCATCACCTCAATGAAAGAGATTACGGAAGGAGAGTACGATTTGCGATGTGGTTGAGACGTAGAAATAGGGAAGTTGGAAATATTTGTAATAAAATAATATGGACGGACGAATCAAAATTCACCAACAATGGTTGGTTTAACAGAAATATCCATTATAAGTGGAACAATACAAATGAACATTTACATAGAGAAACCAATTTCCAGGAAAGATTCGGAATAAATGTTTGGTTGGGAATTTTGGGAACAAACATACTAGGTCCTTTCTTTTACGACGAGCATTTGAATGGTGGAATGTAATTACATTTTTTATCCAATGAGTTTGATGGCTACTTAGATGAATTGCCACTGAACATCCGCCGTAAAATACAATATTTTCAACAAGACGGTGCCCCTCACCATAATGCAGCAATAGTAAGGGAACATTTAGATGCAATATTCCCAAGAAAATGGATTGGAAATAATGGACCAATTGCCTGGCCAGCTCGATCCCCAGACCTGACTCCTTTAGATTTTTTTGTCTGGGGATACGTAAAGGATAAAGTTTTTTCGACAACTAGTACAGATATCGACCATCTCAAACAAAAAATAAGAGATGCATGTAATAGCATTACACCCATCATGCTAGAAAATTGCCACAGAAATTGTATGGACAGACAACTTATGTGCATTCAACAAAGAGGTCGGCAATTCGAGCATTTAATGTAAGTTATCACGAAGAATTCATTTTCTGTATTGGTTTTATTTTCACTCAAAAATTCAATATGAAATAAATTGTTTTCTGTTTGTTTGATTTCTTCTACTCTTAAGTAAGTTTATTTCCGAGGTAAATTGCTATCGTTCGTCTCTGAAACTACAGATATCTTTTATTATAGTGTAAACATAATTTTAATAGATACATTTATTCAAAGCGTCACTGATAATTTTTATATCGGAAAGTTAGGTTTTGTGGAATCCATAAACGACCTAACGACAGGACCGTAATTAAAAATTGTTGTCACTGATGATGTTAGTTATTTTAAATGAAACGTTATAAAAATATCAAGTGTGATGTACCACTGAATTGTGATTTTATCGCTTTATGAATATTTGTACTAAAACAGACAGGTCCGTATTTGAAAAGAAATGTTGATGGTGGCCGTGTTGACACGAAACGTTTAATCAAAGATTCATTGCTACATTTTTATAGTACATTTAGAATACATTAAAACTTTCCTTTTCCATTTTTTTATATTTTCAGAAATAACAATTCTATTCGTAAAAAACAAATAACAGCATTTTTAGTTTTCCCTGTATAACTCGGGAAGGGCGAGACTCCCTGTAAATTTTCTTTGACCATTGTACTGTTCTCCACAATAGTTACCTTTTCTCCCATTTAATCGTCTTCGTATCTGTTACGGTTTAGAATATAGCAATGTTACCACATGATAAAAGAAACGGCCTGTATAAATAACTATTTCATCTTCTTTTCTGTGCATATTGGTCATGAAGTCATAAAGTTTCATTTTTCATAAGGATATCCACTTATAGAGGTTATTACGAACGATCGACTGAAACTTCAAATTCAGTCGCAGATAATGCAATTATCTCAGTACCTAATTTTGAAAGAAAACCCTTATTAGGTTTCACAACTTTGACTTTATAGTAAATAAATAAACTTGAGAAAAAATCATTTTAGAGAAAAGCTTCTATTTAAATGTACTAAAAAGAAGAAATTAAATTTTAAAGTGAATAAACCCATCATTTTGTTACATTATAAAATTGTAAATGATATAAAAGCTTGTCGCGAAAACTATATTTGTAATTCTTATAGTAAATTAAATTTAAAATTACCTCAAGATTTATTCACACGACAAGCTTTCATATCTTTTTATAATGTAACAACATTATGGGTTTGTCACTTTAGTGCATTTAAAAGAAAGCTTGCATCTGAAAAGGTTTTTTAAGTTTGTTAATTGATTTCTTTTTTAGTTTTCTGTGAATATGTTTCTTAGTCTGTTCATTTCAATCAATGCGCCATTGTTGCACGGTCGCTTGCCTGTTAATTGACGGTAAATTTACCGTTGGAAATTTTCCCAAATTTCTACGTGTTCTCTAAATTGCTTTAGAGGGGGACAGAGGGGTAATTTTTTTAAACCATTTTATTCAATGTCCAGATAATTTTCACTATTTTTACGGATTTTTTTTAATTTCCTATTTTTTTGTGACAGGAAAGGAGGGCGAGCCACCGATCTATCCGAAAGTGTTGAAACATTTTCCGAATTCTTTTGCGTTCTCTATCTAGCTTTTGAGGGGGGAAAGGAGGGGCGAAATTTTTCAAACCATAATTTCCGTCGGTCAGATATTTTTCATTAATTTTACAGATTTTTTTTTTATTATAATTTCGCGTGTTCTCCATTTTTTCGAGAAAAGAGAAAGGCGAGTACCCCCCTACTTATTTTTTCTTGCTGTAATTTTTGACGTCCAAATCCGCCAAGAAAACGTCCTAACACCTACCCATACTCTATCTAGCTTTCGGAGGACGGGGGGGGGGGGACAATTCCTTTTTATAAATCATAACATCCGACTGTCAGATATTACTCAAATTTGTGTCCAACTTTTGGTTATTAATCAGTTTTTATTTGTATAAAATATTGGACTGATAATGCTAAGGCTGAAAATGGTAGTTCCGATTACGAAAGCAAAGACATTTTCAACTTATTTTGCCTCCTACTTTTACTTTTGGAACTGTCGGTAGATCCATAACTGCTGGCGTGTAATTCACTTGAAATTACCATATTCAGGTAATTTTGTTTATTGTTGATGTATCTATCGATTTTGTCAATTTCACAATTCTTCGTCAAAAAATCGGAATTTACGGGAGTGTTTCCATGAGAAGTGATATAAAGTGTATAAATATACCTACAGTCACATTTTTGAAATTGTTCTATAGTAATGTAACACGTTATACGATTGATTATGTTGAAAATGTTCTTCGTCGCTTTTCCATCTTCGATATTTCGAGCGGAAAAGTGCTATTTTTCGAATCCCACTGATTCTGCTGTAGACAGGCAAAGTGAAAATCCCCAAAATAGAATCAGGGACCTGCCAACCTCCATCAAGGAAGATTTTTCAACCGATGTTGCATTCCGAATACAACGATCCACACTCTGGTTCGGTCCTATTCAAATAAATCACCTGGGAATATCTTCCTACCTTCATCATGAAATCCAGTATTCTAAATCGTGTCGTAACTGATCTATTCAAATATGCGGAAAACTGATTGCCCTTCGGAATGGTTTAGGGTTATGGGATGAGCTCGGGTCACTATCGATATCGTATTCCAGATATGCTGAATTTTAAAATATATTTTTTTTTTCATCTGGAAAAAATACAGAGAAGCAAAGTTGAGAAGAGAAGTGCTTTTGTATGATGAATACCGTGCCAAGCATGATTCAACTGATTACAGACAGTTGCCCGTTTCTTTGCCATGAATAATATTCAAATGGATTTTTCCTACTTCTTCAGTAAAAGGGCCGAAAGTACTTGACTCAAGTAGGATGTAGCATCAAGGATAATTTTTCCTTGAGAGTTCTCTAAACTCACAACACAAAATGGATGGAAGGATCAAATGTCCATATGGTGGAAAAATTCCGTCTCATTCTTATAAAAAAACTTCATCGCCCAAATTATCAAAATATTAATAGAAATCACTTTGGATTTATACTATTCTTTAGACATGACACGAAGAAAAATAGAACTACAATTTTTGATTTTTACTGGTGACTTTCATTTCTTCATTACCTAACAATTTCAATGGTCATGAATGAAACATCAATGTGGGAATGATGCTACAAAGTCGTTATCAGAAAATGTTTGTGTATCAATTTAATTGGTTTCCGGAATAATAAAAAAAATACTATACTCTCACAGGTCAATGAACTTATCTTAATAATGATATATAATAATGAATATAATAATATATAATGAATAAATGATTTTCATATCGACGACAAATTCACTTTCCGAATCAACAAAATTACAAATACATTTTCCAGTTCAAATTTCAACAAGATAGGATAAGTATTAACTGCACTGTGACTGTTGGGTTCTAGCTTGATGGATATTTTGATAATAAGTTGATTGGGCGATTTTCAGAGTTTCCTTGGCCCGTGAAATCACCTCTTTTGACCTCACTAGATTTCTTCGATATGAAATATGAAGTTTACCGTCGCAGGCCTTTCAAAAGTACTGAACACTAAGAAGAGGTAATAGGATTGTCATTTTCAGTAATCCTTCAGACTATTTCAGAGTATGTGTACAGAAGTGCAAAAGTTATGAAAAAAAAAACAAAATTCATAGATCCATGTTCATTTCTGTGCAATACTGAATTTTTTCATCCTTTAAATATTTTTTTCCAATTTTTACTTTTGTGTGTCTGAAATATGGCAATCGATTTTGAGCATCTTGAAGAGATGAGATATTCGTCAAATTTCTGGTTGGTGTCAATCAATCTTCACCTGGTCATATCTGAAATTGAAAATTATATATCAATTTTTTTATTTTTCCTGAATAATATAATAGATTTTCACGTTCGAATGGTATCAGGTTTATGAATAGTTCACTATATCCCCACAGTCAAATGGAGCAGCAGAAAATGGGGAAGACTATAAAGAATTATTTGAATAAAAAATTTTGCACTTCAAATCGATTTCACAAAATCAATAAGTTCTTTTTTAATAGATTACAGAAATACTATGCATTGTTCTACCAGGAAATCGCCGGCTCAAATTATATTTTGTCGTTCTTTGAGATTGAGACTTGATCTATTGAAACCTGCGAATATGAAAAGTATTGATAATAATGACCACATAAGAGAAGCTAAAATAAACATGAAGAGCTGGTAAGGTAATAGAAAGGATAGGTGAAGATGTGAACAAGGTAAAGATATACAGTGATTACGGGTCCAGGTAGCCAAGTGGTTAAAGCGACATTGTTTCAATCACTTTTGGCTGCCAGTCAAAGGTTCAAACCCTAGCGACTACAGAACTTTTTCTAATGGTCCGAGAAAGTGCTAGGAATCGCACGTAAAAAGGTGAGACCACGTTAATCCTTAGCTCGCAACAAGTTTCGACTACTAAGGGCTGCCGTTCGGAAGGGGACGACAGCTGGTTAACGGAAAAAAACAATTTTAACAATTCAATTTAATTTGGACTAGACATGTAAATCAACTTTTATCTGGTGATTTTGTTACCAAGTATGGCAAATAGAAAATGCGAAAAGGAACAACCGGAAATTGTGATGCAACTGCCGAAAACGAACGTGGTT
The DNA here is from genome assembly GCA_944452925.2 of Chrysolina oricalcia. Classification (NCBI taxonomy): domain Eukaryota; kingdom Metazoa; phylum Arthropoda; class Insecta; order Coleoptera; family Chrysomelidae; genus Chrysolina; species Chrysolina oricalcia. The sequence continues at coordinate 28,296,198 of OX101814.2, read as the reverse complement.
TCAGATGTAACATTTGATGAGAATCCTTGCATTACTGTTTCTGGGAGACCTAAACGTATGACAAGACCTCCTGATCGTTTACAATATTGATTGTTCATGTTTTATTTGTGAGGTGAAATAGTTGTAGTATTCTGGGATGATATGAATTGCTTTGTGGTGTATATTGAACGGTCTAACAATTCAATGTGAAGCCTTCTTAACGTTATATATATATATATATATATATATATATATAACGTTAAGAAGAACGTAAAGAAGAAAATAGAGTATATTTCGTTTTAATTCCGAGAGTTCCAACCTTTGACAGCTGTTTCGTGCTAACGCACTCATCAGAAAGGATTTATGGAGCTCTCGAAATCAAAACGAATCCACTCAAGAATTAGTACTGTAGATGTCATAAGTAATTTTCTATATATATATATATATATATATATATATATATATATATATATATATATATATATATATATCACAAAACAATAAGGGTGGTAACACTGGTAAGGCTGGACATGTCATAAAAGAGGCTTGTCAGTTGTCAGCCGACATTTTGTGTGTTTGATTGTAAATTTTGTAATTCTGGAGATCACTGAAATAAATGTATTGCAAAGTCTAGTCGTATGTATATTTCTTTTAATAAAGTCAATACATAACATATTTGGCGACGAGTGCAGTGGACGAACTCAATGTTCATGTCAATGGGTTGCAAGATGTTGCAAGGTTAGGCAAAACCACGTTCGAGTCCTACCAGTCGAGTCAAGAGATTGAGAAAAGTCTCCCAATAGTTAAGTCAAAATGTCCTTAATTGGTAATATAGAGCCGTTTAACCCGAAGGATTGTGAAATAACTTCATATGTTGAAAGGTTAGAACAACTTTTTAAATGCAATGATATTGATGCAGAAAAGAGAGTAACTTTATTGCTCACCTTGATAGGGGGAGAGTCGTATGGAGTATTGAAAGATCTGTTAGCACCCAGTCTACTTAGTGAAAAGAAGTACGAAGAATTGATTACTGAATTAAAGAAACATTATAGTCCCAAGAGATTTACGATTGCTGAGAGGTACAGATTTCATACAGCAAGTCAAGAAGAACAAGAAGATATCAAGAGTTTTATTGCTAGATTGAAAAATCTGGCCAAATTTTGTGATTTTGGGGGATTTCTGGACGACTTCTTGAGAGACAGGTTAGTTTGTGGGCTGAAGTCAGAGAATATTAAGCGAAGATTACTAACAGAAGATGGTCTTACTTTCGAAAGGGCCTACACAACAGCCATTGGCAGAAGGTCAGTTGAAAGTAATGGGTTCGGATTGTGGTCAGGTGAACAAAGTATTCCAGAAGTCGTTCAAAAAACAATTTGGTTATAAAATCAACGTCAAGTCAATCGAGTCATATGAAGCCAAATACCCACACCAGTCAAACTGAGGACAGAAAGCAAAAACGTAAGAGGTGCAGTAGAGTACATTTCGACAACAGTAAGTGCCCTGCCGTTTCATGGAAATGTTATTCCTGTGGTCAGATAGGCCACACTTCAAAGTCAATGATGTGTCGGGGTAGAATCAAGGCTATGGAGGAAGAACTAGACTTACAGGAGTCTGATGATGATTTTGAATTGGGTTTAATTACCGAGGATACTGGTGAGTTTGTATTGAAGTCTCTGAAAACCAGTTCTGCTGACATTTTGAAAGTCAGGATGATGTTAGATGATAAGCATGTAATTATGGAAGTAGACTCAGCAGCGGTTCATTCAGTGATTCATGAAGACTGCTATAAAAAATTATTTCCTAATCTTGTGCTGAATCCTGTTGATTTTAAGTTACGTGTACTCACAGGAGAAAGAGCAGAAATTTTGGGTCAAATATTTGTACATGTTTCATATTTGAATAAGATGTATTCTTTACCGTTAGTAGTTTTAAGGTCTAATATTCAGTTTTTACCATTGTTAGGCAGAAACTGGTTGAATGTTCTGAGAACTGATTGGAGAGATAATGTTTTGGATAAAAATGTAGTCATTGATCAGAAAAAGTTTGTGAATGCAGTTGAAGATCAGTCTGTGTCAGATAAGTCAAGTCTCAATATTTGTCAATTGTCTAGTAATGTCATGCAAATTTTAATTTCTAGAGTTAAAAACGAATATTCTAAACTTTTTTTAGATGAACCCAATTCGTACATAAAAGATTTCAAAGCTGAGTTGAAAGTTAAATAGGGTTTTGAACCAATATTTCATAGAGCCTATGAGATGCCATATTCCCTAAAGCCAAAAGTCGAAGAAGAAATTTCTAAGCTGATCAAGTCAGGTGTTCTGTCAAAAGTCTTACACAGTGAATGGGCCAGTCCCATAATTGTTGTGCCAAATAAAAACTCGAATGACATCAGATTGTGTGTTGACTTCAAGAAAACCTTAAATAGAGCTATCGATGGTGATCATTGTGTGTTGCCCCTACCAAATGACATTTTTACCAGCCTAACGAGTAGCGAATATTTTACGGTTTTGGATTTGAAAGGGGCTTACCAACAACTACAAATAAGTGATTCCTCAAAGGAACTGTTTACTATTAATACGCATGTAGGGCTATTCAGATTCAACAGATTGACTTATGGAGTTAGTTCCGCACCGGGAATATTTCAGTGTATCATGGAAGCTATATTGTCTGGCTTACCAAAGACACGATGTTATTTAGATGATATCTTTATTCATGGGTCTTCCATAGAAGAATGTTACGAACATTTAAAGGGTGTCTTAAATCGATTGATGAAATACAATGTCAAGATAAATGAAAGAAAATGTAAGTTTTTCGAAAAGTCCGTGGAGTTTTTAGGTCATAAAATAGATGCATATGGCATACACCCTACTAGTGAAAAAATAGAATGTATCCAAAAAGCTCCATCGCCTCAGAATTTAACACAACTTTTATCCTATTTGGGATTGTTAAATTAATATGGAAAATTTATGCCGATGGTGTCTGCGAGGCTAAAGCCTTTATATGATCTTTGTAATGCTGGGTCAGATTTTATCTGGTCAGATGAATGTGAGAAAACTTTCCAACATAGCAAAACGTTGCTCACATCAGAAAGTGTTTTAACACACTTTGATCCTACTAAACCTATTTGCATTACTTGTGACTCGAGTGGTTATGGAGTAGAAGCGGTATTAAGCCATAAAATTAACGGAGATGACAAACCAGTGTTATTTGCTTCCAGTACGTTATCTAAAGCTGAAAAGAAATACTCTAATTTAGAGAGGGAAAGCCTTGCTATCATATTCAGTTTGAAGAAATTATATATATATATATATATATATATATATATATATATATATACAATATATACAATAATAATATTTCAAAATTTCCTTTCTAAAAACCAATTTTAATAAACGTTCTTCAATTTTGAATACTTATCTGGAAATATATAAAAAAAAATTTGTAACAGTCATGTGTCATATTCATGATACAATGTCTATTCTATTTGTTCCAAGCTTGATGTACACTTTTCTCGTTCTGAGTTGCTTAATCTGTCAAATTTCACATTTCAGTACAGTTCCATGCAGGAACGTACCTAAACAAACTTCACATTGTATACATAACCTCAAATAAATTTGCTGTCTTTTTCACGCCTGCCTCTCAACCGGTGTGACATCGGTATGATATCCATTTTAATAAATTTCAATAGAATTAGATTTTATACACAACTGAGTTGGTAATAATGTGTGATGATTACCTTTAAGATTATCTCATAACTTGTTTTTTAATATGTTCAATTACTGTACACGTCTTTTTATATCATCTATTGCAACCAATCTCATCTACACGTAAGTAGTTTAGAATCCACTTTTGTCAATTGTTTTCACTATAGTTAAAACATTATTGTAGCTTTCCCTGATGATGACAATAATACTTGTCGAAATATTGGAATAAAGTGTTATAAGAGTATAGTTCCTGCATGCTGCTCACCCAACAAGTTCCCTAGCTTGATCTTAACTAGTCAGCAAAGACTACCTCTCTCCTATATATATATATATATATATATATATATATATATATATATATATATATATATATATATATATATATATATATATAGTAGAAGGGTAGTCTTTGCTGACTAGTTAGGATACAAAGCAGGAAATTTTTTGGGTATAGCAGCAAGCAAAACGTGTACTCTTTTAACACTATATTTCCGATATTTCAACAGTGAATACTGTCATCTTCAGGGAAGCTACAAGTAACAAGCAAAATTGTACGATTAATGGAAAGAAAACTTTGAAGAAGAACCACTTACTGTGTTGATGAGAATGATTGCTATGGATGTAATATTAAAAATTATAAACAACATGTCATGTAAGTCACATGTGACAAAGATGAACAAAACACATTAAAATACGTCAAACAATAAAAATATTAATATTAAGTCATTGTTATAAAATTTGTTTAAACATTTATTTGAATTATCTCCACACGTGGAGAGATTCAAATGTAACATAAGAATAATCCTAACCAAATTTCTTATGTTACATTTGAATCTCTCCACGTGTGGAGATAATTCAAATAAATGTTTAAACAAATTTTATAACAATGACTTAATATTAATATTTTTATTGTTTGACGTATTTTAATGTGTTTTGTTCATCTTTGTCACATGTGACTTACATGACATGTTGTTTATAATTTTTAATATTACATCCATAGCAATCATTCTCATCAACACAGTAAGTGGTTCTTCTTCAAAGTTTTCTTTCCATTAATCGTACAATTTTGCTTGTTACTTGTAGCTTCCCTGAAGATGACAGTATTCACTGTTGAAATATCGGAAATATAGTGTTAAAAGAGTACACGTTTTGCTTGCTGCTATACCCAAAAAATTTCCTGCTTTGTATATATATATATATATATATATATATATATATATATATATATATATATATATATATATATATATATATATATATATGGTAGAAAATTCACCTTAATGTCCGATCATCAACCAATGTTATTTATTTTTGGTAAAAATAAAAGCATTCCCGTAACAGCAGCAGCACGTATCACTAGATGGGCTGTCACCTTATCAGCATATGATTATGATATTCAGTATAAAAAGGGAAGACATATATCGAATGCTGACGGACTATCTCGACTACCAATGGAAAGCAAAACAGAAAGTCCTGATTCCATTTTTGCATTTAATTTGCAAAATGATATTCCTTTAAGTTCAGATGATATAGCCGCAGCTACAACAAAAGGTATTTTTTTATCCAAAGTTTTAGATTTCACATTAAGTGGTTGACCAAAATCTATACAAGATGATCAATTCAAACTTTATTTTAAAAGACAGTGTGAGATCTCTGTTGGAAAAGGATGCTTGTTAGTGGGAAATAAAGTAATCATTCCTAAACTGTTACAGAACAGTGTCATGAAATTGTTCCATGAGCAACATATTGGAATTGTGAGAACAAAAATGCTGATGAGGGCTTACTGTTGGTGACAAGGAATTAATGAGAGTATAGAAAAATTTATTACTTCTTGCGAGACATGTCAAGAAACACAAAATTTCACAAAAAATAGTGTTTTACTTCCATGGCCTACTGTGCCTACTAATTTTTACAGGGTCAACATTGACTTTTTTCATAAATATGGTTACAGTTTCTCAATTCTGATTGATAATAAATCTAAATGGGTTGAAGTGAAGTTAATGGAAAACGGCACAAATGCTAAAGAAACAATTTCAAAATTAAAACAAATTTTCTCGGTTTTTGGTTTACCAGCTGAACTAGTATCAGACAATGCACCACCTTTTAACTGTTCAGAATTCAATACCTTCTGTCAAGCAAATAGTATAAAAGTAGTAAAATCACCTCCTTATCATCCTCAAAGCAATGGTATCGCTGAGAGGGCAGTACAGACTATAAAGAAAGGTTTGGAAAGGTCTATTTTTTTTGAAAAGGGGAAGGAAATAAGCAAGAATGCAGTTTCAAATCGTTTGGAAAACTTTTTATTTGTGCATAGAAACACACCTTCTAGTTCCACAAATTTATCACCATCTGAAAGTTTATTTAAATTCCGACCAAGAACAAGATTCGGTCTTCTCAAACCTTGTCTCAATATACCAAGAAAACTCGAGCCTGACATTATTGGAAAATTTAAACCATACTCTGGTGGTGATAATGTGTTTGTTAAGAATGTAGCCACTAAATTATGGCAAAGAGAAAACATTGTTAAGCCAATGAGCTACTGTACTTATCTGGTTCATATTGGTGACAATACAAGATTGGTGCATGCAAATGACATTCGTTTGTGTCGGAATGTACCATTAGTGAAAATTCAATTCCGTTTCACCAAAATGTACCAACATCTGTTGTTATCAATAACGCAAATTGTCAATTAAAAGCTAATATAACAAATCAAGAAGTCACCGATGTACCAGTGTCAACGATCCGAGGTGCTAATGAAGCATCTTCACCAAAAAAACAAGATAATCAAAATGAACACATGGTATCACCTCCAAAAGTTGTTAACACTGATAAACCTATGACTTCTAAATATGTAACTAGATCAGGTAGAATTGTGAAACCTGTTAAATTTGACATGTAATCTTTTAAGTAGGAGAGGAAAATGGTGTATATTGAACGATCTAACAATTCAATGTGAAGCCTTCTTAACGTTATATATATATATATATATATATATATATATATATATATATATATATCACAGAACAATAAGGGTGGTAACACTGGTAAGGCTGGACATGTCATAAAAGAGGCTTGTCAGTTGTCAGCCGACATTTTGTGTGCTTGATTGAAAATTTTGTAATTCTGGAGATCACTGAAATAAATGTATTGCAAAGTCTAGTTGTATGTATATTTCTTTTAATAAAGTCAATACATAACACTTTGAAAGTTGTTTCCATGTACAATAAGTTTTTGTTATATAAATATGTCAGAGATGTCATGTATGTTTTGCAAATGAAAAATAAATTATGGCATTGTAATGGTATTCACCTAACAATAATTTTGTTGCGCTAACCAATTGATAACTCGAATGTACTTTATGCACGACATCGATCAGCTGCGTATCGAAGCCCTTACTTATTCAGTTGCAATGAGAATTTCCATAAAGTAATCGATTGTTTGGGGTTAGTCATTTCCAGTTTTAATAAAGGAAAACTTCAACAGAATTCCCTGAACATAACGTCTGCGAAATCTTATCAAATTAAAAAACTTTTAAAACATCTATAATTGAATTTAAATCCACTCCGGATGGAATTAGGGGAAAGAATCAACGGAATATTTCATCGCCTTCAAAATATTGGCAGATACACCAAGCAATAGAGCATAAAACGAGAGAGTTTTTAACAAAAATACTAGTAGGAAACCGACTAAGCCATCACATGGTTATACAGTGAGAACGTAAAAAGTCCTCCCCACCCCTTAACTTCTGAATGGAACAAGCTATCGAGATCGGGTAAAATTCAGGTAAAAAGGTACCACTTTTACTACTTTGTGGCATAAAAATGATTGTGGTCACGTGGCCTAGTGTCAAGAGGGCAACATCAACTTTTTTTTAATGTAAAGGGGGGTCACGTGGCTCCAGTTTTGAAGGTCTTCCTATTCTCTATCCAACACTTTTTTATTTGTGAAAATCGGCCAAGCCATTTCCAAGTGACAAGCGTTTGAAATTTGCTTCAAATATTTTACAAATAAATTAAAAACCTAAATAACTTTCAATTTCAACAAAATTTCAAGTAACAATTGCAACTATTTTAACAAGTGCTCAAAATGTTCACCGTTCACTTCTTGACAGAAAAAAGTCTTCGGTGGAATTCATTCTGAACGTTATTAAATGTTTCCGGGGTAATACCGTAACACACATCTGTTATTCGGTTCATAAGTTCCTGGAGTGACTGTGGCTGCGTGACGTACACCTTAGATTTTATGTACCCCCGCAGAAGAAAGTCCATGGGGGTCATATCAGGTGACCTAGCTGGCCATTCAATGGGGCTACGTCGTCCTATCCACCGCCCCGGAAAATTTTTGTTAAGCCATTCTCGGACAGGTCTGTAGTAGTGAGGGGGTGCATCATCTTGTTGAAAGGTAACATCCATGGTAAATTCATTTGGGTTTGCCCCAACTACTTCTTGATTACTGTGATGGATCTGATTTTGAAGCATATTTAAATACAGATGCCCAGTTGAATTTTCTGCCATAAATATTAGACCTATGATATGGTCACCCAAAATACCAGCCCATACGTTGATCTACTCTGGAGTTTGAGTATGACCCTCTCGAAAAACGTGCGGTTTACGTTTAATTTATATGGGTGAAATTTGTGTTTTTTAAGATATTTTTTCACAGTGGTCGTAGATACGTCACAAGCCGTGGCTATCATTTTCGTTGTTTGTTGCGGATTATCAACAACAGCTGCCAGAACGTCAATTTGCTGATCTTCTGAAATGAATTTTCTTCCAGATCCTTTTTCCCTCTTCACGCAACCAATTCTTTGAAATTTACTGACCAATTCCCTTGAGTAGGTACGAGATATTGGATTATTTGGGAAGCGCTCATTAAATATTCTTTCTGCTTCAAGGTAATTACACCCAGCTTCAGCGTAAATTAAAATTGCTTCGGTTTTTACTTCTAAAGGTCGAGGACGAGGCATTTGAAAATCATAAAGAAATGCTGTAATTTTTTCATAGATTACAGCATTTCTTTATGATGTTCAAATGCCTCGTCCTGTCAAAAGTGTTGATATGATTAACATCAATATTAGACTGAGATTGAAATGCTATTTGGAGTCCTGCAAAATAACTAAGGTATAAAAAACTGAAACAAAAACCACAGTGTAAAATACCGATAACATGTGCACCTGTTTCACCACAAAAAATTGGCTTTTCGGTCAGAATCAGTAACGGAGTTAAAATTCTGCTACAATTAATAGTTAAAATAAATTATTTGTTGAATATTTTTTAGCAAATTTCAAACGCTCGTCAGTTTGAAACGGCTTGGCCGATTTTCACAAACAAAGAAGTGTTGGATATAGAATCGGAAGACCTTAAGAACCAGGAGCCACGTGACCCCCCTTTACATTTGAAAACAAAAGTTGATGGTGCCCTCTTGACACTAGGCCACGAGAGCACAATCATTTTTTTGCCACAAAGTAGTAACAGTTGTACCTTTTTACCTGAATTTTACTTGATCTTGATAGCTCGTTCCATTCAAAAGTTAAAGGGGTGAGGACTTTTTACGTCCTCACTGTCCTCACTGTATTCTGATATATGATATACTGGAAAAACAAGACAATTTTGCGATTTTTTGAAAAAATCATAACTCTGCCATTTTTCAAGAAGTAGGATTGGCTTTTCTCGTGAAAGTATTGAATCATGTGTACTTTACGTCTGCACAAAACAAACGCTGTCTGATCGTTAGTTTTAGCACAATTGCAATTTAAATTTTTTTGCAGCGTGCCTTGATGCTCTAATGATAGCCCAATTTCAAATTCTCAAACAGATTATGAAAGTAAAAGTATAGTACTACAAAATTTTCATTTTGCGCTACAATTGTGCGAAATGGGGTGAAAAATGCATGCAAACATGACTGAAAACGGCCGAGCCTGCGTTAGCTGTCGAGTGGTAGGAGAGTCCTGGAGATAAGGGGAATTCTTCTAATGAACGGGTTCCGTGATAAAACGTTTCCCTTCATCTCCCGTGGCTGTACAACTTATGTTTATAGGTATTTAATTTCGTATTATATTAGAAATAACTGGAGTATGGAGTGGAACAATGAGACTTCATCAAAACTCTTAAGAAAAATATGGTAGATTTAGGGCGGGTTGTACAAAGCAAGTTCACCAACAGTTCAAGTAAACTCGCTTCAGTTGCTATGGATTAGCCAATAAAATGTCTGGTTCCTTAACCACTGAACTTAGTTTAGTTGAACTGTTGGTGAACTTGTATTGTACAACCCCGCCTAAGGAGCCAATTGTGATTCATTTGATCGAATTCCTTGAACCCAACCCTTGGTCAAATGTGGATAGGAGGCCAACGCATTGACGACCAATGTTCTCCCCAATACATTGGTTCTCGTTCGTTGGGGTTCATTGGACCAATGCGTATGCACCATTAGATATTGACTAATTGCAAGTCGCAGATTCCCTCGTAGGTGGGGACAACTCATTGAAAGACCTTACAACTTGAACAAAGTGTATTTTTGTATGAAAATAAAAAAGCCTATACATGTAAGTGACTCCGCCTGGAAGAGTGTCATGCTATAATAAATAGTTTTGGAATTGAATTTTATTTACATTGAGTTGTGAGCATCATGACTTGGGAACATAGAAAATGTGTGGGCTTTCACTATATTGAAAAAGTTCGACTTCATTAGTCTTATTGATAGTGAAATGACAGTTCAAGTGTATAATGTTGCAGTCATTTTCGTGACATTCTGAATTAGAATTTTGTAGTTCGGAAATGTAAACCGTTTCACAAGTAATTCTTCTTGCCACGTGCCAATTTCAATGAACATTATTTAAATGATATAGTTCTATTCCAGATTCCGAGATCTGGAGACTAAGGGTCAGTTTCATAGGTTCAAGTTGAACTTTAGATTAATTAACTAACGGTAAGAATGTGAACCTTTCAACACCATTTGAAAAATTCGTCATCGGAACTATTAGTTGATCAGCTAGAGTTTGACTGGATTCTGTGAAACAGAGCGTAGGTATTGATTAAAGATGGAATAGAGAGATGGAGCTATTTGTGGAAAGAATTTGTATAGCAAACATAATTTCCTCGGATGTAAAACAAAAGAAATGAAAACAAACCAGATGAGCTGAACATATAAACTTTCAGAAAAATCCATTTCAGAATTGTGCAAACTTCATGTCTTTCAGCGTAAGATTAAAGGAATCGTTGGTTGCGAAAAACCGCTCCCTCAATCGAGATCCGAGGATATTGCATTTGAGAGATACTAAAAGGTTTTCAAAGTATTAGTGTTCCCGTATATGGCCCTTCTGCTTTCTTACCAATCATAAACAATCCAGGCAGACGTTTCCCGAATGAAAATAAAAGCAGTATCCAACGAAATTTTCTATCAATAAAAACAAGCTGGTGATGAAGAATGCAGTGCACTGCTGGCTGGAGAGATTGGTTTTGTACAAGGATTTTTTAGCATTTTGTAAATCCGAATAAATGTTCAATCAGATCTTCAGCTTAACCAAGAAACTGTTTAATTTTATTGTAGTCTTGATGGACAACCACTACGAAATTAAAGGAAATAAAATATTGGAACTGTTTTTTCGCTCGGAATTACTTTTACCATGGTTTATATAGAAGTAAGATAGTTAGCCAACCTTATAGGATTTATATTGGATTCAAATGGATGCGACATGTAGATGGCGATAGAGAGTTCGCATCCAAGTCATGTCGTTACTTCAGTGAAGAAACCTGCATTAAAATGACGTTAAATATTCATGTTTGTAACTAATCACGCTAGATGACACTCGCGTTTGGGTCCAATACCTTTTCCACAGGTATTGACTAACTATCTTCTATTTAAACAATGCTTTTACTTATATTAAACAGTTCTGTTCGTGTTTGACCATGTATTTCATTTAGAGTTCCTACTCACATTTTGTGGAAAGTGTCACTTTCCTTCAGACTGTTTCGATATTTTCAGTTTAAGCCATATCGCACATATCTATTTACAGTATATATTTTTTTCAAAATGTTTCTGCTGTATCGTATTTGATCCAATGCTAAACCCAAACTCCCTCTGATTGTTAGGAGTAATTTGTTGCTGAGTATTTGATGAATTTTTGAAGGATTTGGAAAGTCTACCTCTTCAAGTAATATTGAATAAAACTGATGTTAATGATAAAATCAAATATCTGAACAATATCCTACTGAGTCTTTTTGATCGTTACGCACCGCTAAAAAAGTTAAAGATTACTAAAAAATATAATCCATGGCTCACCGGTAATTTGAAGATCATGATGTCTTTGAGAGACAGGGCTCACAAAGTCTGGAAGCGAACTAAGAACCCTGCTAAACTTGATTACTATAAAATGATTCGAAACTACACAACCTTAGCATGTAAAAATAAAAAAAAAAGCTTTTCTGGAACACAAACTTACGTATGGGGGTACAAAAATGATGTGGAATCTCAGTTACAGGATGTGAATAAACTCAATGACTACTATACTAACTGCATATACCGAATATAGTTCCGGATGAGGAAACTATGAACTTTTACAAAAATCGTGCTAAAACTAACAATGTGTTCATCTTCAAACTGGTTACAGATACGCAAATCCTTAGGATCATAAATTCCATCAAAACTAATGCCATGGGCCATGATGAAGTGAACCTGAAATTGATCCAGTTATGTTGTCCTCAGATAATTCGAATCGTCACAGACATAGTAAACACTAGTCTTCAAACTGGAATTTTTCCGAGTATATGGAAAGTGGCTGTAGTTTTACCAATACCTAAAATAAAGAATCCATCAGAAATGACAGATTTACGTCCGGTCAGTATCTTACCAACAATGTCAAAAGTACTCGAGAGAGTAGTAGAACAACTCCGTGAATTTTTAACTGACAACAGTATTCTTCCCGAGCAGCAATCATGGTTTAAGCCAATGCACAGTTGCGAAACTGCCCTTTTTATTGGCTTGAGTGGAGAAGCAGTGAGTTTTTTCAAAGACTATATTTCAAACCACCAGCAGCATGTTCGAATTGGCAATAACTTGTCGGAGCCTCTTGGTCTTTCATCTGGCATTGCACAAGGTTCAATCTTAGGGCCTTTATTGTACACAATTTACACATCAAATTTTGCAAGCGTTATTGAGACTATAAAAATACATTTTTATGCTGACGATACTCAGTTGTACTTTTCTTTCATGCCAACTGACCTTACTTCTGCCACTGACACGATGAATAGAGAAATATCTCGTATAGTCGATCAATCAAAAAAACATTCATTGAAAATCAATGGCAACAAAACCAAATTATTATGTTTTGGGAAAAAGAAAAGTCTCAATATAGTTATCAACAATATTGAAATAATAGTGGATGGTCACGATATTCAACCGTCAGAAACTGCAAAAAACTTGGGGGTTACATTAGATAGTAATCTACGCTTTAAAAAGCACATTTCGAACTCTATAAGAATTGGCCATGGTAACCTGAAAGTTGTATTTGGTAATCGTAGAATACTGAATAAAAATATAAAAATAATTCTCTGTGAGTCATTGGTTCTCTCGAATTTTAAGTATTGTGGTGCTGTCTATGGGCCCTGTATCAATAATACCGATCAGCGTAGAATCCAGGTACTTCAAAACTCCTGTATGAGGTTGATATGTGGTGTCCGCAGACGTTACAGAATCTCACATAAGCTGAAAGAACTCTCATGGTTGAATATGAGCAATCGTGGAAGGATGCATGCTTTATGCTTGTTCCATAAAATTATCACCCATCAGACACCACTTTATTTATATAATGAAATAGTGTACCGTTTTAACACCCACAATCTGAATACACGTCAGAGAACCAGACTCAATATACCAGTCCACAGAAAAGAGATGTTCAAAAGATCTTTCAGTTATCAAATAGTAAATCTTTACAACTCTTTATCGGAACCTATAAATCACTTTCTATAGGCTCTTTCAAAAGGAAAATTCGAAGTATGTTATTTTCAGAACAAATATAGATTTACAGAATCGATTTTTATTTTACTCATATTACACTTTCCAGTGTGCAAAGTATTCTTATTGGTTGTTTGCACTCCTTTTCTCTTTTTTGTTTTTGTTTTTGTTTGTTATTATTCATTTTTTAATGGTTAAGATTTCTCACAATAATTGTTGTAGATATTACTCGAAATACTGTTATTGTCTTGTATCACTACGGGTTAGGTTGAAAAACAGAGGGCGTGATGTGTTTTCTGATACATTGCACCCAGCTGAAACTTCGCCTTTTTCCATAAATATGTATATTGTATTCATGCATATCGCACATTATGTATAGATTTTATATTCTAATGGAAATAAAGACCTATTATTATTATTATTATTATTATTTGAAAAATAATGAATTAAGAAAAGTATTCAATCATCTCTCCTACAACATATGCAAACAATAGAAATTCCACCAATCACTCGCTTGAAAGAACAAAAACTATTTTTCATTGCGCTATATGAAATCCAGAGTTTCGAAAATTGAAATAGAAAACAAAAATAATAACCATCTCGATAAGTGAAGAAAGTGACACGAAAATAAAGTGCCTGCCATGAATTATGTAACATCCTGAGTAGCTCCCCTATATTGGTAGAATATTGGTACCATATTGTGAATTGGCAAAATATTTGAGATGCTATATTGGCGAGAAAAAAAAATTAACATTGGGTGATATTGGTCCAGAATTATTTGAATAATATTGGCGAAATATTCTCGAATCTATATTGGCAAAATATTGGAACGTTATATTGTCGAGAAATAAAATGTGAATTTTTTGCGTTATTGGTCAAGGACATTTCAAAATAAGCATCAGTGAAATATTTTTGAAGCAATAATGGCCTCAAAAAATTCATCGATATTGGTATAATATCATTTGGATATATTGGTGGAAGTGAATATGCCTTGGTGAATTATTGAATGTCGAATAACTCGGAACTTCTACAATTACAATTTCATTTCAGGTAATCAAGGTGACACCAGAGTCTGCCTTTTGTTCGCCATAACCTCGAAGTAAGCTGTCTTGAAAACAAATTGTGAGTAGTATTTGATATATCTTCACAGGTTTCAGAAGACATTCTATATGTTGAGCCACCTTGCGGATTTTTGTCCAGGTTTGATCAAAATATATTTTGATATGGTTTATTGATATTCGGCCATTATTAAAAATGCATCTTAGCGTGAGGTAGTCGTAATAATTTTTATCGTTATGAGTTAATGTAATTCAAATATTCGTGAAATAATATTCAACCAAAGTGGATATATACAGTGTCCGCAAAAATGTTCGAAACATATGGGAAACTTTTTTATTAATAGTTTCTCAAAAAATTTCATTCCCCATAAAAGTTGGTGCATTCAATGACACTGAGTACGCGCATATCGGTTATTGCCAGTGGCGTGCGGGAAATTCAGTATAGACTAAAATATTGAAAAAAGTTTTTTGTAATTGAATGATATTCCCAGTTATCCCGTTTAGTCTACCAAGCACCAATTTTATTTTTTTACGGATTCTGGTTCTATTTCATCATATTTCCATAACTGTATTTTTACTCATATTCAAGATTTTTTTAGACCGGGTAATTCTTTTGACAGATAATTTATGCTAATTCATCAACTTACTACTCAAAAATTATCGTGGATGATTCCCATTAAATTTGAGGCCAATTCCTAAAGTAGTTATCAAAATTATTAATTGGTAGACTGAATTGAATAATTGTAAATATCATTCAATTGCAAACACCTTTTTTTGATAACGTTTTTCGATATTTTGCAAATTAATGTCACTTTACTCTTTGTGAATTTAGAATATCGGCCGTTTCCCTCTTATCCGCACGCCACTGGCAAGAACCAATATGCGTTCACTCAATCTAATTGAGTGCACCAACTTTTATGAGTCATGAAATTTTCTGAGAAACTATTAATAAAAAAGTTTCCCATTTGGTTCCAACATTTTGGCGGACAGTATATAACATTACGTTATAGCCCTAGAAACGAGAGGAATATTGGGATTTCCATATTTATTCTAGATGTTGGAAGAAAAATGTGTACAATACTGTTTTATCGATATTGCTAAATGTTATCAAACAAATACTGACCCGATGTAAGTAAATATGATTTGTTGAATATTCAACCAATCTGCTATCAAACTTTGGATGTACAATATAGTTATTCATCCCACTAGCAATAAGAGAATAAGAGAAATATTGAGATTGCAATAATTATTGTAGATGTTGGAAGCAATATGAACACAATATTGTTACAACGATTTTGGTAAATAAATAAATATTTTTTTAACAAAAACAATTATAGATGTTGGAAACAATCTGAAGACAATATTGTTTCATCGACTTTGGTAAATATTATCACACCAATATTGACCCGATATGAGTAATCGCGCAATTTTCTCAATAAAGTTAAAATAATATTCAACAAAAGTGCTTTCAAACTTGGATACACATCACAGTTTTTTTATCCATAGAATCGAAATTAGTGAAATATTGTGATTGCAATATTCATTCTAGGTGTTGAAAAAAATAAGTGAACAATATAGGACCATCGATATTAGTACAAATTATTCAACCAATATTGACCAGTTTTGTCACTAATCTACTGCAAGAATAAAAATATGTAGAAAAATATGTTTTTTGTCGACCTACTTGAAAAGCGTATGATTCCGCACTGAAAACGATCACAGATAATAACTCATTCTACACTTGTGCTAAATGAAATATTGAGAAAACAGTTCCTCAACAGACCACACCAGTGGTGAATGATATATTAAATGAGGCACATTTAATCCTTTCACTGGATTTTCCTGTAAAAAATAGGTGGGTTGGTGGGTTCAATAGGAGTAACGCAAAATTAAATTTACTTTCTTATTTTCTGTGAGTATATAATCTCGTAGGATTTTTTGTTTTTCAGGTTGTCGTCAGAAAAGTATAGTGTATAACTTGAGCGGAAAATACTTTTCCGCACTAGTAACACAATATAATATTTAGTGAGTCAGAATAACAGCATAGATATAAAAAAATATACAGCATTGTTCAAAACATCGCTGGGCGTTGTTTTCAAACGGTCTTCTTCGGTCTTTTTGAACATTCTGTTTCAAATTATCAGGGTGACTAGTTTTCTTCCGCCCTTTGCCAAATGATTGTTCAATTCATTCTTTCCATCCTTTTTGATGTGTATTTAAAGTAAACGGTCTATTCTCTAAAAAGTCGTTATTCAACGAGTCGTTGATTGAAGATTGCAGTGCGATTCACGATTACGTCAATCTATACGACAATTCAGAAATTCGTATTCTGTAAACACTGTCGTTGCGGCATCGTTGGTTGGTTGGTTGGTTAAAGACTGACGAGCGAGATACCGGGTTCACCTTTGAGGTTTCCCTTAACACTGAGACCAGCTGGGGTCATTATATTGTTCTGTCGTCAGTGGTTCCTAGTTAAATAGACCTGTGTTTTTTACCAGGTTCAGTATTCTATGAACTAGGTGTTTCGGATTCATGGCTGTTCCTAGGTTGATCTGTCCGAATATTCTGTTGCGCTTGTTGAGCAGCACGTCGCATTCGAAGATGATGTAAGAGGCTGTTTCCTCCTTTTCACCACATTATCTACAGTCTACGGTTTATCTACTTATTCCCATGGTGTGTTGGTGTTTTCTAAGGCCGCAGTGTCCAGTTAGTAAGCCGGTGATCGTGCGTATCTTAGATCTGTTGAGGTTGAGGGTGTCAGCCGTCAGTATTTGGCTCAAGTGCCTCACCATGACTGTGCTGTGTCGATGCCCTTCTATTTAGTCCCAATATGTTTGGTATTTTGATTACTTCCACTCATTGATTAGGTTTCCGCATCGAGTTTTGCTAATTCCAATCGCTGGTTCTGGGCCTGTGAATGGTGATTCAGATGCTTGCTTTGCCGTAACGACTGACGTTACAGCGGCAGTCATTACCAAATGAATAACGACAAACCTAAATTTTTGAAACGGATAGTACTCGTAAATTCATGTTTTGTGATTGGGTGATGGACGAAATCAAAATTTTGAAACTGTAAGTGTCAGTCATTTGATTACTTGATGGAAATTTGAATCAACTATTGAAGTTGGTGAATATTACGAAAAAGTCATAAAAAGTAATAGAACTATTATATAAGCAACAATTTTCCGTATATTTGGATGAATTGGAAAAAAACTAGTGGTTTCGTTTGAATAAGTATGAACCAGAAATTCTCAAAGGAACTTGGGACCTCCTAACAGCCAAACTGAACTGGCCTTTTGGAAATTTCACATAAAAATAGTGGCCGAATGATCAACCAATATTTCTGATACTTGAATACCTGCTTACAGAAGACTGGGACATGACACACGATTTATCTTTTTGCCATAAACTTTTGGTAATTATCATGGGCAGAGAAATTCAATGCTAAGAGAAAACTGTACAAGTTATTGAATAGAAATGTATATATTCTTTTACTTGTATAATAGGAGAAAGTCTTGTGTTCTTTCGGGATATTGCAAAGGGGCCAGGAAGCCGAGTGGGGCCAGGTAGCCGAGTGGTTAAAGCGACATTGTTTCAACCACTTTGGCTGCCAGTCGGCGGTGGTTCAAACCATGGAGGCTGCAGAAATTTTTCTGGTGGCCCAAGAAAGTGCTAGGAATCGCAAATAAAAAAGTAAGACCTCGTTAATCTTTGGCTCGCACAAGCTTCTACTTTTATGGGCTGCTGTTCGTAAGGGGATGACAGCTGGTTAACGGAAAAAACAAACAAAACAATTGCTCATTTCGTTAAATAACTCCCAAGACAGTTCTCTGGTTAATCTTAGATCTTTCTGAAAATTTTCTTCTGGGCTCTCGAAAGGGTTGCTGATATCCCTCAACTACCTATATTTAATCTCCGATCCATCCATGTTTATCCCCAAAAATCTAAACTGAGTGTTTGATCATTTATTTGAATTTTTACATCCTTGCTCGGTCTTTGACAATTTTGGAATCTCACCAACTCAGTTTTGACAGCATTGAGATATAATGAATTGGCTCTACACCAGTTTACAACTGACTTTAGAGTACTTGCACACTTCTCAAACAGTATATGATCCACATTATCGGACACCACTAAGGATGTGTCATCCGCATACATCGTTATGAATGAATCTGAGATGAAGTTGTCGATATCATTTATGTAGAGTAGGAATAATATTGGACCAAAAACAGATTCTTGTGGTACCCCCATCGTGACGTTCAAGCGTTCAGAATCAAATTCAACATTGGTAGACTCACTATGAAATTTCAAACTGACAAACTGTTGTCTATTCTTCAAAAATGACAAAGTCAGTCATAGGCAATACCTCTCATACCATACGAATAGAGCTTAGAAATAAATTGACAGTGGTTGCACAGTCGAATGCCCTACTGAGGTCGCATAATATGCCAACGGGCATTCTCCTGATTCCAGAAAATTCTAAATAGACGTTATATTGAAAAACTCCTAGCCTACTATAGAACCAAACAAAATTTCAATGTCAAAATATTTTATTACTCAACATATTCTTCTCTTAATTGAATACATTTATTACAGCAAACCTGCAACGTCGCTAGACATTTCAAAAAAAAATTCTTCTTCCTCTGCAAACCAGACCTCCACAGCTTTTATTACCTCCTCGTTGGAAGAAAATTGAAGACCTTTTAAAACTTTTTTCAGTTGAGGAAAGAGATGATAGTCGGAGGGAGCCATATCTGGTGAACAAGGGGGGTGTTCTAGTAATGCAAACACTGAATCACGAATTTTTTGCATGGTAACATGAGATTTGTGTGCAGGGGCGTTGTCCTGCAAAAACAAAACACCTTTGGATAGCTTTCCGCGTATTTTCTCTTTAATTTTTTCCCGTAGAGTGGTCAGTAATGTCGACTAGTAATCTCCAGTTATTGTTCTACCCTTATCCAAAAAATTAATCATGAATACTCCATGGCAATCCCAAAAAACAGAAGCAAGGACTTTTCCAGCAGATTTTTGGACACGAAACTTCTTAGGTCTTGGAGAACCGGAGTGTCGCTATTCCATCGATTGTTGCTTTGTTTCTGGATCGTAGAAAGGTACCCAAGTCTCATCCATAGTAACAATTCGGTTTAAGAAGTCTACATCGTTTTCAAATCGAGCACAGATCGAACGCGATGCTACTACCCTTGCACGCTTTTGGTCAACATTCAAACATTTGGGGATCCATTTTGCAGCAATTTTTCTCATGTCCAAATTGACGTGAACTAAATGATGAACGCGTTCGTATGAAATATTCAGTGCTTCAGATATCCGTTTTAGCTCAATTCGACGGTCTGTTAAAATCATGTCATGAACTGCATCGATATTTTCGGGGACTGACACAGAAACTGGCCTTCCCAATCGGTCATCATCTTCAATGGAAAATTTACCTCTTTTAAAGCTTGCAGTCCAATTTTTCACTGTCGTAAATCTGCTTACCCCTCAACCCTTTTAAATACACATACTTGATGATGGCTCGATACTACAATTGTTCGATTTTCACAATTTCGGTAGACATATTTTTTCTCTTAATTTATTGCGTAACTCTGGTTTACTTTTTTGACATCAGACTTTACACTGACACTTCTAATAAGTTATTGTTCGTTGCTATGGTAACGCAATATTTTGTTTATGCAGGGAACTGGTCAAGGCTAACTAGATATCAATACGTCCTCGTAATGCCATGAACCGCTCGGAAATTCTAGCAAAGTTGTCCATTCATGCTAATCCCCGGAACAATAGAAACAGACAGTTTCTCTACTCGCAAAATCATAGAACTAATTATGGCAGCACTACGTTCACATCAAGACTCCAAAACACTTATAATAAAAAATTTATTACATTTTGAACCGTTCAATTAACTTTTTCAAATCACAAGCAACTTTAAAATTATACCCCATAATTGCTGACCTGTCAATAAAACTTTTATCTTTTGTTACATGGTCTATGTTTGTGTATATATATTTTTATTTGTATTGTTTAGATTTTATAATTTTCTTTATGTCATTTATTGCCTAAATACTTTTATCTATGTACCATTTGGAATGTTATCTTATTCTGTAGTGTACTATCATGAATAAATGAATAAACATCTGTTTCGTATGTGACCATGGACTTAACAACTTTAATGGATCATTATTTCTCACATGATATGTAGATAGCCAGTTCAGTGACCCAATAATTGCACCCTATAGAAATTATTAATTAATTGTATTTATATAATCATATGATTTCATGGTATTGAATTATATTTTACGTATTAAAATTTTCATTTGTGCAGTTTTCCAATTAGTAGTCATGAATGGATTGACTTGACCTTAACTTGATGAAAATCTATTGAATACACCAATTGAGAATAACAAAAAAACAAAAAAGTGCTATTGCATGTTAAACATTTCCACTTTTTTATTCAATAAAATCGACACCTGTGTTTCGCCAATTTCAAATACTTTATGTACATTAGGAAAACAATGGATTTTCCTACAGTACACCGAATAGTTTTTTTTTATTGTAGGTATTTGACCTCGGCCGATCAAATAGAACTGTATCCGTCTAAGAACAAGTCTCATGATTCTCCAGTGTTTCACTTTGTTGAGCAGTGTGCCATAATGAAACCAGTCGTATAATTAAAAACGGTCTAGAAATAGATCTCAAACTATTGCTCCTCCTTCTAGGGCTTCATCGATCCTATCAAGAATCTGGGGCACTATTCCCTAGTTATTTTTTCAGGAAAGTGTAGGTCTGTTTTTCATCACTAGCTGATTTGCTGACTAGCTGTCCAAAATTCAAATCCCAAATGTGTTTGTGATTGTTTTGTATATTTGTGAAATATTGGAAATGTGTATAGTCTTTACGAACTCAATTGAGACAGCACACAACCAAGCGATCATACGAGGTTATATCAATATGCAATTTGCCGCTGTCAATTTGCATAGGCATAATTAACACGTTATTCTCTAACGCTCCTCGTCTCAACTCGATTGGCAGTCCACATGGATATGATATATTCTGTCACATAAAAGGATAGGGTGAAATGACCACCGAAAGCCTTCGGTTGGCCGCTGTCGAATTCTAATTTGTCAGAGACCTTCTTTAATTTGCCGCTGTCGCATTCAGTTTTTATTTGCTCGAAGATTTATTCACAACACAGTGCGGTGCAGCTAGGCTCTTATAACGTTATTTATTTGTCCTAATTAGATTGATTATCTGTGCGGTAAGGGCATTCTGGAGACCTTTTGATGTCATTGAAACAGAAGATTTTGATGCTAATTCAGAACCGCTCCAAGTGGAATTTAATTCAGAATTACTGCAAGTGGAAGTTAATCCAAAACGTCTCCAAGTAGGAGCTGATCTAGAGACGCAACATATGGAATTATTTAATAAAGCCTTACCCATTCAACCTCAAAGGGTTACTTTGACAATGTATTCGCGTTCGGAATATAATAATAGTAGTAGTTCTTCAGACATTCAAATTGTCAAATGGATATGCGAATGAACCAAGATTAGCAGAGCTATAGGTACTGTGTTTAAAGTAATTAAAGTCGGAAACTTTATCGACAATTCTGTCAAACGAAAGAGAGACGGACAGAAACTCAAGAACCTTGATTCAGCTACCAAAGAATACATTTGCAAATGTGTATAAGATTAATCACGAAAATAAGATGATTAGAAATGATTCATGATAAATTATGTGAATATCCAGATTATATAATCTGGATATAAATTGATTGCGATTTCAAATACAAAAAATTGGATGAATGGATGGTTATAAAGGAGTCAGCACGAATCGTTGTCCATCGACAAGACTTCTTAAGAAAAATAAAAGAATATCGAAATGAGAATAGAGACATCTTGACGAGATGTGCTTTGATACTCATGCTGTCGTCCAATTCAGTTGGGTAGATAAAACCAACAAGTGTACTTTAAAATTTCCATGTTCTAGGAATAATTCAAATTTTTCATGCCGGAATTGAGTAAGGGTTTGTTGCTAATACGTTGTTGTTGCTTGCAGAAAATATCAAATTCATCTGCTGATTATAATGAGGACATGACCGCCGCAGTGTTTGAGATATGGGCAGAGCAGCAGCTCTTACCAAATATCCGATCTCATTTTATAATCGTTATGGACAGTGCATTTTATCATTCCCATCAAGATAAAAAATCCCTATCAGCAATACTGGGACGAAAATATTATCGGATTTGATATAGGAAGAAAATTTCAAGAAGAAATATGTGATTGATAAACTTTTTGTAAAATACCACTGCATTTTCAATCCCATTGGGATGATTTCGGCTACTATTGAAGGAAACCTGAGAAAATATAATGATTCGCCAGAATTGAGTGGATCTGTCATGAATGATATCAGATCAGTGATAGATGGAATTGTTGGGAGTGATTTGTGGAAGGAATGTGTATCTCATGTGATAACAAAGAAAATGAATACGAAATCCCACCACCGATCAATACAAAAAAATTAATACAATATCCTACCACCGATTATCATCAACGTTAAGAACGACACAAATTCTGAAAGTAAAAATTTCCGGGATGATTAGTCACTCTATCTCGCTCTTTTGTTTATGTAAAATAATGTGTTTTTGGAAGTAATAGTGATAGGGATAGTGTGAAACATTCTGTTAATTTTCCCTTCCTTAAAGTGAAGATAATAGAATGATTATTTATTTCCATCAGGTTTCTGCATTGAAATTTCCCTTTCCTCAAAAAAATCGAATGGGGCGCAAATTAAGGGCCCAGTTCACGTCTGGCAGCCGCGTTTCTGTAGCAAGATGAATAGTTATTTGGGCGGAACCAGGTCGTTTCATTTACCGAATATACAGTGTGTCGCAGCTTAAACTTGTATACCCCCTTATCTACGAACTCGTGAAAAAAATTGAAAATCGCTCAGACCCGTCGATTTTTATGTCAAGGGGGAACACTCCTACCGAATACATCATCATTGTGTTGTCAACCCCGTCAGTCCCAGCATCCCCTACTTCTGAATTTTCAATGGGACTACTATACTTGTGTGACATCGTTTCGAAGGGACTTCAATCCCAAATATATCGGTGTACTGAAATTGAGGATCGATCAAGTATTGTTGAAGCTTTAATGAAAACTAAGTTTTATCAAGATATTTTTATTTTTCATCCCCCAAAATGTTATCATCGTACGAAAGGTTCACTGTGGGAATGCCACTGTATTGAAAAATATGATGTCAGAAATAATCGTTTAGAAGGTGAGATAGACGTTTTCATGAGAAAAACAAATTGCTGCCATTTGTTTTTGTATTCGCATATCTTTGTTTACGCCTTGGTATTTGATGTATTCGAGTTACTTCATTCAACAATTTGATACCTTTCGAAAATGGGAATATCCATTGTAGCTGCGTATTTTGAAAATTGATGATGTGTGAAATTCATCCGAAAAAAAACACATCATATCAGTACGTGTTTCAATTGATGAATAAGTTCATGGAGTCGGGATCAGTGCTGAATAATAAACATGAACGAGAAAAGCCTATAAGAAATGATGGTGTCGCTGTTGCAGTTGTAGGGCATGCAGTGATGGACAACATTCAATCTTTAAGACAACTTGAGATTATTTCTGGAGTTTCTTCTTCGAATTCTGAAAGAATCAAAATTCCATCCTTATAAAATGCAGAATGTACAAGAATTGAACGAAGATGATCCTGACAGACGTCCAGAGGTTTGTGAAATCATAAGTCGATTATTGATTGGTGATAATAATTACCTCTACAATGTGTGATTTTCTGACAAATCTTCTTTTTATTTGAATGTACATATGAACAGGCATAACTTCATATACTGGAGTGACGTAAATCCCGATTGGTACAGGGAAACTCATTCACAAACTCCCCAGAAATCGAATGTTTGGGCTGGTATTCCAGAGACCATATCGTAGGTCCATATTTTATTGATGGTAACCTCAACGGACAAACGTATCTGGAACCTTTTGATACAACTGTGAACCCAGAATCACTCAGTAACTTGAAAACGATGATAGGCTACTTGAAGGTCAGCTCACCTTTCAACAAGATGCAGCTCCTCCACATTTTGTTGCACCTGTACGTTAATTTTTAGATGACAATTTCACAGGGAGGTGGATTGAAAGACGAGGACCAATAGAATTGCCGGCTAGATCTCCTGATTTATCACCATTAGACTTCTCTTCATGGAGTCATTTGAAATCCAAAGGTACACAGCCAACTTCACTTGATGATCTACGCAAGAGAATTGTTGTGGAGTGTTGTGCAGTGACTCCAGAAATGTTGAGCAATGTGCGAAGATATTTCGAAAATCGCTTATACTACTGTATGGAACTGAATGGTTCACATTTTGAACCTTTTTTAAGATGATAACATTTTAGGTGATGGAAAATAAAAATATCTTGATAAAACTAAGTTTTCATTAAAACTTCAACAATACTTGATCAATCCTCAATTTCAGTACACCGATGTATTTGGGATTGGATTTCCTTCAAAATTATGTATCACAAGTACCTATAGTAGTCCCATTGAAAATTCTGAAGTAAGGGGTGCTGGGGATAAGGGGGATGAGAACCACAAATCTATCAACTACGAATATGTATAATAATGAGCATCGGCCTCAAATTGGAAGCTGCTGAATTAATGCGCTTGTGCCGAAGATACCTATTCAAATACATGATTTTGTTTTTTCATCTCTTTCTAGCGAGCATCATGATTCGGCAGCAACAATTATCGAAGATATGAGAAGCATATCTTACATGGTGCTATTTCGGCAAATTCCAACATAACCTCATAATCTGGATAAGCTTACAGAGAGCAAGTGTAGATTGTGCTAATTATAAGCGAGCGGCACTACCTATATGGGTTTTATTCTTGAGAATATGACATTTTATGAATTTCTAGATTCATGCCTGAAAGAATTCAAGATCGCCCCGTTTTACTTCGAATTCGTGTTCAGGAGGCAAAAATACATCATTACCAGCAAACTATTTTTCTCGGCGGTTATGAGGCCGATGTGGAATGATATTCACCTTTTCAAACAACTGTCCGTCACATACCCAATCCATATTTCCTCAAGTTTAATGAGTTTTTATCTGCTTTTGGCAGAAAATTATTGATAAAACTCTGGTAGCAGGTAACAAACAGACATTTTATTATTAGATTTGCAAATGGATCAATGAATCTTTTTTTTAATGACAAGAAGTTTAATTGAACATCTTGCATAGTTCTCATTCTTCATTTATCCACATTATAGAAAAATGTTAGCTAGCCCATTTTCAATATGGGACGGTGAAAAATGTCAAAAGAAGCATAACCTTAAAAATGTATGACATGTCTTGTGATTCCCAGCGCCCGTTTGAGAAAAGGTAAGATGGATATTTTTGGCTTCAATTTGATTACATTGCGTCTTATGGCGTGTTATCAATATTCGTAATTGATAGATATATGTTGAGAACATCATAATGATGTACTTGGTGAAAAAGTGTTTCCCACTGAAATAAAAATCGACGGGTCTGAGCGATGTTCAATTATTTTTACGAGTTCGGAGATTTGATGGGGTGACAAGTTTCAGCTGGAATACACTGTATAGAAACAACTTCTGCTCCACATAAAAAAATTTCATAAAAACATATGTCATCTTATAAGATTAGTAATCATAAATATTTATTCTACCATGAAAAAAATATATATCCGCCGCCACTGTTTCATAACCTTGGGTGGATTTTCAGTTTTTCTACTGTCTCAACTTAGTTTGTATAAACTATAAACAAAATGAAAATGAGAAAACCTATTTCTGAGTGTTCCTTGTATCTATAATGATTGTGGTCATGAATATTCAATCAGATGAGGAATACATTCAGAAGTACGCCAATGGGAAATTTTACATGCGAGATGAATTCCATCTGCAGTACATAGCCGAAATGCTGGAAATGTGTGATGTGCCTGGAATGTGATCGACTTGGATCCATGCGGTTTTGTTCCCAAATTCAAGTCACAATTGAATTAACGTAAGAATTGGTGTTTCATTTACATTTCGATTTTCATTGCAAGATCGATGTTCAAGTAAACAATCAAAACGAAGATTTCATGATTGATTTCGATGAACTTACCAGAATCACAATTCAACAGAAAATAAACAAATGAATCAATTTTTCGTTACTAACTATAACTAACTGGCTTGGTTCACAATTTGACATTCAGCTGCCAAACGAAATTTGTGCACATAACAAAATAAATTTGAATAAAAGTAAAATGTGTTGAACAGATCGCCGGAAACAAAAATCAAAATAAATGTAATTTTATATTCATTTAGGCTGAAATTAATTTTTCCCGATTTTTCTCCAGATCTTCCCACTTTTTTTCAATTGTAAACTTACAATTGATTTATTTCAATCCCGAGAGCAAAACTAACAGTAAGAAAATTGATAAACCATAAACATTTAATTTTTACTTATATGTATCGTGGTTGCGAAAGTTAGAAGTTGTTGAAAAACCATGACGAACTATTTCATTGAAATTATATTCAATAAGTGACTTCACCTATATTTTGGACTATTATAAAGAGTAGACTTTATTGAATGCTAATAGGAAAATTTGTGATTTTGGTAATTACGATTTACTTATTTCATCAATTCGTTCCTTCAGGCTGGCTTGATCTTCTTGATCGTTACTAATTTCTTTATACTTTGCTTCCATATTATCTAAAATTTCTGTATTTTTTATCGCATCAACTGATCAAAGAAATCATAATATATCTACCCAAAATTCTGTGTCAAATGTGGAAAATATATAAGTTTAAAAAAATTAAATTGAATATCTCTTATTATTGATGGGTATGTTTTCCAAAAACAGTTAGTCAATCGTTATACGCATAGGAGACTATCGTTTCTTGGATCTCATTTCGAATTTAAATATTTTGTTGAAAATATGACAACAGAAACAGTAATTTCAATAATTGTTGAAATGTCTACTTTGAAACGGTCTATGTAACTTGGTGCTTTATTGATCGTTAAACCGCTCGAAATTGAGAAAAACCGACACAAGTCTCCCTGAATCATGATTTTCTCAATATTTTCAATGATTTTCAATATTAGAAAAAATGATAATTATGATTAAATTAATTTTGTAGTGTAATCATGTATTCCAATATTTTATTAAGAAATATTTAATACAAACTACTTTTTGTTATAAAAATATTGAAGAAAGTCGAAAATCATTGAAAATAAAAAGAAAATCATAATTCAGAGAAACATTTTTCTCAATTTTAGACGATTTAACGATCAATGAACCACCCAGTTACATAGACCATTTTAAAGTAGACATTTCAACAATGAAAACGGACACTTATATATATATATATATATAACCTTCGAAATACAAAAAAATATCAAGACTTTTTGTGGAGAGAGGAATTTTTTCGAAACATATAATTAGATCGAAAACTAGTAGTCTTCTCATCAGCGAAAAAAGCATGCATATTCGACACAAAAAATATTTAAATCTACAAATTTTCATGCGAACTAAATCATTTAAACGCGAGGAAAAATAATACTGAATGATCGGTCTTTTGCCATTTTGATGGTTAATTTGAGGTTATGTCAAAAAGTGTTGGGTTAAGAAGTTTTCGACTTTTATTATCTACAACTTTTTCATTGAACATATTTGTTATGAGGTTACGTTTCGCCGCAAGTCGTCAAAAAACTATTTCATCCCCTCAATTGCATTCCCATTTAACCATTTTCAGTGTTTTATTGTTTTATTTTTTTTCTCAAAGTTGGAACCTCAACAACATTCTACACCTGGTTCCTGTCTATTACTGTTTTTGCACAACTATTGAAAATCATTGAAAATATTGAGAAAATCACGATTAAGAGAGATTCTTTTTCAATTTTAAGCGGTTTAAAGATCAATAAACCACCAAATTACATATATCATTTGAAAGTAGATATTTCAACAATTAAAATGATTGCTTACAGACCTTCGAAACTCAAAGAAACACCAAAACAATTGTTCGTGGAAGATATAACTCGAAAACTAGTCGTCTTCTGAATTTCTAAAAAATGATGGTCATTCAACACCAAAAAGGACATATTTCTACAAAGGACCTCGCACCAAATACATGGGAAAATTGCGTTCAGCCAATTTTGATAATTTTTTGGTATATTGTAGTACAAGTCACTAGAAGTTACCCATGCAAGTTTAAATTAGTTTCTATGTCCAGTTTCGGAGATACGAATTTTTGAAAATCATAATAATTGCTGCTTTGCCAAAACGTAGCAAGGTTCACTCATCCAAAAGTATTACTTTTTAGATGATTAGTAACAAAATAGTAGCATTGCTGGTTTAAAGAAAGTCGAATGTCATGTCAGTTAATCGGTCGTTACGATAGAAGAAGCCACCTATTACACAAGGTGGGTCAAAAATAGCGACAATATAGGATATTTTGCCAATCTTTATCAACGGTCCTTATGGTGACACCGAGTATTTTTCATTAGGAAAATACCTATTGGGATTCTTTTCTTACGACAAAAAGATTTTCTCTAAAAGTTCAGACTTTTTTACAACACAGTAATTTTTTTTCAATTGTTTGTTTTTTATACTACATGTTTTTAACAATAGCCACACAAAATATCCTTTTTGAGTCAATAAATCCGCTTCGGAGCCAAAAGTATTTGAAAAAGGCCTATAATAATTGCTCAATATGATCAGTTTCAAAAAGTTACGATCACACTTTATAAAATATTAGTTGAGATCCGTTTTGTACGTAATATATATGTTTGTTAATTATTTTTGAATGGATCTCCCAATTTGAAATATATTTTTCAGTTACTCTTCCAAGTAAATTACCCTACACTCCGGCGAGTTTCATTCATTTTCTATGTCTGGTTTTTGAACTATAAATTAAAACTGATATTCTATAGAAGATATTATCCAATCTTATTTCCTTATGAAAATTATAGTTCAAAAACCAGACATAGGAAATGAATGAAACTTACCCGAGTGTAGGGTAATTTACTTGGAAGTATAACTGAAAAGTATGATTCAAATTGGGAGATCCGTTCAAAAATAATTAACAAACATATATATTACGTACAAAACCGATTTCAACTAATATTTGTAAACAGCCCCCGTATAATATGTGATCGTATCTTTTTGAAGCTGATCATGTCGAGCAATTACCATAAGTCTTTCTCAAATAGTTTTGGCTCCAAAGCGGATTTATTGACTCAAAAATATTATTTTGTGTGTCTATTGTTAAAAATATGTAGTATAAAAAACAAACATTTGAAAAAAAAAATTACTGTGTTGTGAAAAAGTCGAAACTTTTAGAGAAAATCTTCTTGTCATAAGAAAATAATCCCAATTGGTATTTTCCTAATGAAAAATGCTCAGTCTCACTAATGGGACCGTTGATAAAGATTGGCAAAATATCCTAAATTGTCGCTATTTTTGAACCACCCTGTATAATAGGTGGCTTCTTCTATCGCAACGACCGACTGACTGACATGCTATTCGACTTTCTTCAAACCAACAATGCTACTATTTTGTTACTAATCAAATAAAAAGTAATACTTTTGGATGAGTGAACCTTGCTATGTTTTGGTAAAACAGCAATTTTTATGATTTTCAAAAATTGGTATCTCCGAAAATGGACATAGAAACTAATTCAAACTTGCATGGGTAACTTCTAGTGACTTGTACTACAATATCCCAAAAAATTATCAAAATTGGCTGAATTTCATTTTCCCATGTATTTAGTGCGGGGTCCTTTTTGTGTGAATTACGTCATTTATTCGAGAGGAAAAAATTAATACTGAAAAATTGGTGTTCTGCCATTTTGATGGATAAGTTGAGGATATGTCGAAAAGTGCTCAATACAAATGTTTTTGATTTAGAGGTCATGTTTCGCCGCAAGTCGCAAAAAACCATTTTCAATCCCTGAAGTGCATCCCCATATCACCATTCTGAGCATTTTTGTATTTAAATTTTTTTTCTCAAATTTGTAACCTTAAAAAAATTCTTCGCCTGCTCCTTGCATGTTACTTTTTTCTTATTTTAAGAGTTTAGAATTCATTTTGGCACCAGCCTAATGATGTGAAATTATTTCAGGATACTACCCAAACACCAAAACTACATTGACAATTTAAAAAAGAACTGAGATTGTATTGAGGTATAATTTGATTTTTACTCGTTCATATGCGTATAGAAAATCACAATTTATGACTTAATAGGAAAGTAACAATTTTTGCTTTCACTCCATGGCATACTGACCTATAACAAACATAGAATTAATAATTGTGACGTCACTTTTTTTCACCTGTGATCATTGGCACAGGACGTTGTTTTGATCCAAGGTAGATGATGGTGAGTTTTTCCAAACTTAACCTCCTCAACATTCTGATTATTTGACATGAGAAATTAATTACCAATAAGTATTGATTCAGAATGAATGTAATTCAAAACACTACCAAAGTAGTGAACTCGTATAAAAATAAACATGAAAACCAAACGTTGTTACTTTTTGGACAAAAAAAATTGTATTTATATTATTTTCCGCTCGCTTGCAAGTTAGTGAGTAAGCTTCGTCTTAGTAGAATTGCTGTCGCGCACATGGAAACATATCTCAACAACTGAAATGTGATCCAAGGTACATTATGATCAATATACAACAGTCTCCCCAATAATACGGCATTGTGCTAGAAGCTAAGAATCTTCTTCAATAAACTCTCCAACTTATATTTCCTTCAAAACTTCTGGTGATTTCAAACATGAAGAAGAAGCCTAATTACTGGCATATATTGAATGCATATCTATTCCGAAAGTAATATAATTTCGAAACTTCTATATACAATAACATTTTATTTTCGTTTATTTTATTTTAAAAGTTGAGAACGGTGAAGTTTTATATCTATCTGAGTACTAATAATGAAGTGAACAGAACTCCTGGCAATTTTATATTAAGTATAATGTAAATGAAGAAGTAGTCTGAAAGAAGTATATTCGACAGTTTGTGCACAGGGTAGTTCATGACAAGTCTGATTGATCGACATGTCTAGGAAATTTATTGGACTGTGTTAATTCAATTAGTGAGTCATCATCTTACATATTTTTACCAAAGAAATAAAATACACAAATTTCGTTATTCATGCATAATGTTTTGAATCAAAGAGATATCAGGTCCTTCCAAAAGAAGCCTTTCGAACTAAACTACTCAACACTAATTTCGTCGCACCCCCAAATTTTGCACCTGTTAAAATCTGAATAACTTTTTTCTGATTTGAACAATTTGAATTCTGTTCGAAATATTCGCTAGATCAGCCCCTTAGCTATAATCTCGTACTTCTTCAAAATATGAGGTTCTTCACATAAGATCGCTACAGGATGTTACCTGAAACCGTGCAAAATTTTGGAATTTTCAAAAAGATCCCAAACAAAAGTGGAATATTTGAATTAAATCATTTCTGGGGAAATTGAATTCAGCTCATTGATGAGTTTGTTGTGGGTGGGTGGAATTTGTGTATAACAGCAAATGGGTTTGCTTCTGTGTTCGATCACATTGCTTTGCAATAAACAAATTGTTTACTATATTCAACAACTATTGGTTATTCCAATATGCAAATACAAACTCCTATCAGGGTTTATTTTATGTGCAATGGAAAAATGTATCATTTACCCAAAAATGGCTTCCATTGCATGTTTTTAAAACCAAGTACAAACTGCACATTTGTACTCAACCTCCAAGTTGATAAAAGAATAGTATTTATTCATTGATGAAGTTGAAATATTCTTGTCTCAATCGACTCGCATCATACAACAATGAAAGTGTTCAGAATAGTGCCCAGTATTTAAGTTGAAATATTCTTACCTTAACTAACTCGTATCATTCAAGATGAAAATATTCATTTATTTTTTCAAAATATTTTCCTTTCAAGTGGTCACAAACAAATACCACAACTGTCTTTACCGATTTCGCGACTACGGTAGACAAGTGTGTTGAAGACACCATCCTGGCATACCATCATGAATTCTTCGGTCTCTGACGAGAGTCCACTTGTCTTGAGGAAGGCAAAAGTAAAAATTTTGGTGCACTCGAGGTTCGATGTTCTTGAAGAATAGTAGTACTTCAATTTACTCAGGTTTCATGTGAGCATTTTATTCAATGGGTCCCAAACAAATTTTATGTCACCACTTTCAGTGACGAGAACGGAACCAAGTTCATCAGCCACACGGGCTGCTGCATGAAGGAGAAATTCTCCGATTCCTGCTTCTTCATCATTGCGGACCAGGAATCTGAACTTCTGATGCCTTCACGGGCTCCATCCACTATAAGTAGACACCAAAGTCTATGGCCTAACTGATTCCTGAGGAAGTACAACTATGAAACGGGTCAGTTAGAATGCAAGCTTCTGTGAAGATGCAATATTTTTTGAGTTTTCACGTCAAATTGTCACAGCTTTTTTAGGGTCCATTTCGCCACTCGGAAGGAGTGGAGTAGAGTCTGAGTTCATGCTGATACTTGCCGTGGAGGTGGTTTCTGACCTTGGGAGCGGCGTTGTTCCACTTCTTGGAAAGTATTCGTTTCTCTGGCATCAAAATGGTGTAGACCGCGTCCGTCTACGAGCTGGAAATCTCTTCCGTAATCCTCGCATCTTCTTCTGAGATGAACCGTAGCACAATTGTCGATCCTGAATTCTATGTCTATAGCATACGTGCACGCTCACCCTCACCACCACCCTTAACCGTCTAAGGAATATGAAATAATAAACATTTATTTGAAAAATACGTTGAAGACACTGGCAGTTGATGGACATTAGAATAATCTAGTTTAATGAAAACTCAAATTTGTCTCTCAGACACAAAATCAAAATTGAGTTAGATGAATATTTTGTTTTTGTTTATGGAAATTTTGGAAACAATTTCTGTCCGACACGAAACAAAAGTAGCACAAGCATTTCGAGCATTATCGTTTTTTTGATGTTTTTAGGTTTAGACATCCTTGTTCTTTCTTCCTTATGGGGCCAATGTACATTATCGTCTTCACTGTTGCTATCACCATTTTCCCGTTGCTCTGTGTGTTCTTGAAGGGTCGGTCGTTTCATAATTTCATAATCCGACATACGAAGTCGGTATTATGAAATTATCTAAGGAAATTATCTCGGAATTATTAATCGGGAATTTTATAATTCTGACTAGGCAGAAATCCATTTCGGATGTAGCTATGTATACACTTATAACTATGAAAATAATACTTCCTCATAAACACTCTCAGGATGTACCCAGAGTCTTGGCCTGTGCGGGTATACATTTGCTACTATTATCATTCTCCTTAGCGCATAATATGATTCATTTGTTTCAGGGAGCAACCATGGACCAGTGTCAAAACAATTCTTTTAGATATTATCATACTTTTATAGATTTCAATGTCGAGCAGAATACAAGTCACAAATATATTCAATTATATCTGTATTTGAACCATTTTTCTAACTTTGAGACATGTATTAAAAGATCTTTTGTATGAACAACTTTGCAAGAGCTTTTGGAGACAATAGCAGGACTTCGCCTGATTTAAATAGGGAACTAACTGTAGGGCAGTGTCAGAATTTCTGTTCCTCATCAGTACAGCCTAAGTAATCACTGTTATGTACATGCGGGGTTTCACAGGATCCATCTCAGTGACACACCAGGAAGCACTCCTATAGAATATTTCAAAATACTACTGGTGAACGGTATTCTTGTATCAAGGCAAACCAGAGAGATCTTGAAAAGTTGTTCCTCTAAAATAAGGATTCATTCACGTATGTCTGGCAGATATAGATCAATATCCGTCGTGGTTTCAACCAGGAAAGTTTCAGCCAGAAGAGTTTCAGCTGAAGAACACATGACATAACATATAAACAGAATTATAATCATTTCTAAAAAGATTGTTTCGACGGATTAACAACTATCAGTTCATCATTGCTCCTTGAAGCAAAATGTATTACATGTACAATTTTGTATTTGCCTACTGAAATGCTTCATAATCTGATGCCGAGATGGATAATGTGATCAAGTTGCAGTATCCATTTCGGACAAAGATTTCTGGTAACGAGACCCTGCAACCCGCGTGTATTTAATCGTATTTAACCTTAGGAACAAAATTTCGAAACCAATCCGCAGTTGATTCCCCATTTGAATCGCGCAAAGTCATGCTATTTGTCCCATAAAGCTCTCGAGAAGTAATATCTTCAATATATCTTACATATATAAATGAACATCCGTCATGGTATAAGTTGGTATAAGTTGTTTTCAGTTGACCGGTTCGATGTACAAGCATGGACCAAAACCGTTCTGAATGTTATCACCGATACTAACTACTTTTTGCAGTAATCGATCCAGGCATGTCGATAAACAGGTTATACTTGCGGTCACTGACGCCCTTCCAGAGCCCGTTTTGCTCACATATACGATTGTTCACCTAGTCAACGATGGAGGGTATTCGGATAAAGCTACAACACTGCATATAAATTGTGGTGTTCTGAATAGAAAAATTTAATGAAAAACTGAATACGAGTATTTCATTTACTCTTATCATAATATTTCTTCGCCCTAAAAGCATGTCAATTAACCATTATCATGATTGGCAAAGTACAATCAAACATCTGCTATATAATTCATATTGTAAGAGCTTTACTCAGCTTCAGCTCCCGAATGAAAAACAAATAGCTACAGTAATCGAAAGAAATGGCACTCTCCGTCATGAAACCTTGAAATAAATGTTTCATCAACCAAAATTGGGAGCATAACGGCTATTCAGTGTAATCAGAGTGTTACATTATCTTCCATGAAGAATTTAATGAAACAAAAGACTGAAAATTCAGCAGTCCATTATTGATCCAGTACTATTTAATATATTGTGATATTGGGATTGTTGAATGTTGTTGATACATATTATGAGTTCATTCTGATGAAGAATATTCAAAGATGAAGGCCCATCTAGGATTTATTAAATATCGAACAGTTAGAATATTGCCTTTTTTGAATTGGTATTCCAATCAGATAGCACTCTGGACAGAATATCCATGCAATCAATTCTTGAATTGATTGCATTGACAGCAGCCAAGGTCGTCTTGTAAGAAGAATCCAAACTGCAAAATGAAGAAGTTGTATCTCATATGAATTAATTCTATCACCAACACATTCTTTAAGTCTACACAAATGATTTTTCTACCTCTACTCTATGATGAAAAGAGGACCACAAATATGGCTATAATCCTAGTATCAGCGGTTCAAAGATAAGATACAGCTCATCAGCTTTCAATGATTCACAACACAACCTGACCTAGATACTGTTTTCATAATAATATATGCAGTTCAGCAAAATATACAATGAAAAAAATTGATTGAATTCCGAACAAATGTAATGATATTTTGGTCATGAAATTTCCTGCTAATTTGGAAAACTGCCACAAAGTCATTGATTTGAACTTGATTCCCAAGTTTTCTAAAATATCATCAATCTTTCCACATTAACTGTCAATTTGATCTGCAGCAGCAATACTCATAACGAGGGGCAGAGAGCGAGGCCCAATGTTACTCAGAAGATCAGATAACAGCTGCACAGAAAACGAAGAATAGCATGTTTCAGTAGAGACCCACTTTCCAGGTAACACACCAAATGAATTGACAGATATATAAACATAATTTATTATACTTTTTGCTATAGGTTATGTAGATGAGACAAGTCACAGTTTTATGTATATCGATACAAATGCAGTAACAATAAAGTAAATATAAACAGGCTGTACAGTGTACAGGCACTTTGATATATACATACAAACAAAATTCAAAGCGTAGATAAAATATGATGACACAGGACATTCAAGAATAAAATAACTCATGTTGATAGATAGTCATCATGTAGGTACGTACTCGACCTCGATGAGAATGTATGTTTGAATAAAAATTATAGATGAAAAAAAATAATACAAAAAGTAACTTGTGACATCTACAGTCACAATCTACTTTTTTGTAATATACTGTCGTTGGCTTTCGGTACTGATTTTGAGTGGATTCGTTTTGATTTGGAGAGCTTCCAGATATCATTTCTGACTAGTGGATTACCACGAAACAGCTGTCAAGGTTGGAACTCTCGGAATCGATTCGAAATTTTTTCACTTTTCAATTTTTAAAAAAATATATACATGAATATGATGAAGAACATTTTGAAATATATTAAAATTTTCAGAATAAATAAATACGTGTAAAAACATTTTTCTGATGAAAAAAGTTTAATTTTTTTCAAGTGTTAGGTGACAGTTTCTTTATATCATCTGGCAATGAATTATAAAGGCGAATGGCAACAAATTTAGGATATTCTTCATATTTTGCGTGATTATGTTTTTGTGTTGTGATCGTATTTTTATTCCTTATATTATAATTATGCAGTTCAGCTCTCATTTGGAGGATTTCTTTATTTTCATGAATATGTATTAGTATTCTCAAAATGAACATACTGGTTACAGTCAATATATTATTTTGTCGCAAAGTCTCTCTACAGGAAGATATATACACAAGATTGAAAATCATTCTCAGAAGTGCTTTTTGCTTTATAAAAATCCTGTCTGATCCAGTAGCTAGACCCAGACGGCAATGTTTTGGTATTTAATCGAATAGAACTTAGCATAATATACCGATATTGGTGATTTTGTATCAAACTTATTTTTGAGAGATTCTATCAGGTAATATGATTGATTCTTCTACATGTAAAATCTATATGTTCTTGCCATGTGAAGAGTGAGTCGATCATTGTTCTCAAGAATTTTGTTGAACTGGCCAATTCTAAAGGTTCGTTTCGGAAAATGAGATTGAGGTCATGTAGACTTTGAGATGAATTGGCAAATTGCATGCATACTGTTTTGTTCAGGTTTACAATGAGTCTGTTCTTATCACACCAGTCATTAAATTCGATTTAAACTGTGTTGGCTAATTGTTTCATATCGTCAGATGTTTGGCTTGATAGGATGATAGACCTGTCATCTGTATAGAGATATTTTTTCCAAGACATATATCAGAGGAAAGATCATTTACACATAGTAGGAATATTGGCGGCCCAAGAACGCTACCTCGAGGGGTCTCCATAGTTACTAGATACTTGTTAGAGAGTACGTTATTATGCTTCACTTGAAAACATCTATTCGTCAGATACGACACAAGCAACTGATTGATATTTTCTCGAATTTCTTTGTTAAAAAGTTTTTTTGCTACAAATTTGGCGTTAAAGGTGTTGGCCCTGCTCATGTCAAAGAAAATTCCTACAACGATATTTCTTTTTGTCAGTTTAATAGGTTGTGTTAAATCGAGCGTTGCAGTTTCTGTCGAGCGATTTTTCCTGAACCCATGTTGGCGCTCTGTCATCAGATCTAACATTTCCAGGTAATTATTTATACTAAGCGATACAAGTTTTTCGAACATTTTTGAGTACACACTGATAAGCGATATTGGCCGATAATTCTCGATATTTTCTCTGTCACCATTTTTTAGTATTTGAACTAGAAGGGCAATCTTGAGAAGATCGGGATATTCTCCACAGGAAATACATAAATTCTTCTGGACAGCTATCTTTACATTCTAACATGAAGGTGGTATTCAATTTCAAGTATCCTTCTCTCATTCCAAGATTATGAAGTTTTCAAATTAATAGTTCATGACAAACTGAATCGAAGGCTTGCTCAGACTTATTTGTGACGGAGTTATGGTAGACAGACCAATTGTTGGCGGTAAATCTTCCTATGTAAAACCCACGTTGTTCGTCCATTATGATATGCTGGAAATTATAAAAAATTTCATCGGTAATTAAAGATTCAAATACTTCAAATACAAGAAATGTTCGAAATATCTCCGTAATTTCCAATATTATTTCTGTTCCCACTACTGAATTTTGGGGAAAATAATTGGAAAAGTGATCTCAGAGGGTATGGTAAACGGTGACTGCAATTCCTCAACAATACTGGCAGAATTCTGTCAGGACCCGTGCCCTTTAACAAAAAACAACAACAATTATAATTGGTATCATCAGGTGCATAGTTTTGAACAGGAAAATGATTCGAGAAGCAAGACTTGAAGTGTGCCACAAAAGCACCAACAATAGTTTGACGGGTATCAAATTTCAACCCATCATTGTTTAAAAAAAAAATTCCGTTACCCAATTGTCCGCTTACGAACGGTTGTGCTCAGAAGTCGAAACTTGTGCGAGCCAAGGATTAACGAGCGATTCCTAGCACTTTCTCGATCAATCAGAGAAATTTCTGCAGTCGCCATGGTTTGAACCATCGCCGATTGGCAGCCAAAGTGATTAAAATGATGTCGCTTTAACCACCCGGCTACCTGGCCCCGTGGCTTATATTTCCTTATATCTCATGACAATACTGAATCTTTACTGAATGAATTGAAAAATGAATAAAAATATTTGTGGAGAACCTGATATGATTGGATAGATCTACCAGGTAACTCATCTATATTATACTTGGTTTCCGTGCATATCATGGATTATTCTTGGTAGTTACTATCCATTGCAGTTTTTTTTAATTCAGTTAATAGAATGTTCTTCCTTTTGATGAGTGGAAAGTAACTTTACCATTTAGGGAACTTCCAATGACTTATATGCAGCAGCGGCACAAGACGAGTAACATTCACACAAAATGTCACCTTCAACAAAAAGGAAAATACTTTTTCCTATAGCTGAACGAAGAATGCACTATATTCTCAAAAATTACTCAGAAATATAATATTATACAATCTCACGTCAAATAAAATATCGTCTGAGAAAAATAAATTCAAAATTCGATTTCTATCACTTTTAACATTATCACATTGCTAGCCGCCAATAAAAGGGCCATCAAGCAAAAATTCTACACATTTGTTATGAGTAGGGAACAACGACCAAGCAGATACACTGGCACGGAAATGTGCTTCCAAACAACAAATTGGGCCAGAACCGTTCTGTGGGCTTGGAAGCTTCCTTTTCCAAAAGAAACTCTTTGAAGACAAGGAAACACTTTGAGAAGAAAAAACTTCCAGGTCTACGGCAAGCAGGCACATGCCTGAGGTTATTAGCACCCCTACCCATAGAATGATCATAAGCATATGCCTGACGGCAAGCCAAAGACCTCCATGGCAACTTCAAGAAAAAAAAGTTCTGAAACATAGCCTTGGCAGGAGAAGTCTCAAAACCTTAACAGGATTTCTCACAGGGGCACTGTAGACCCGAAAAACATATCAGGAAGCTAGGTTTAGAGAAGAACACCACTTTCAGGTTCTGTAAAAAAAATCAGATACCCCACTACGTAATGTGACGCTGTACAGGTTTGGCCGAAATGGACACTTTTAAGGGGAAAGTACAAGACGAATGAAAATTTGCATTTACGAAAAATTGCTGTAACTTTTTTCCTGTCTGAAATTCCTCGTTTCTATAAAAAAATTTCCAGAGCACTTTTTTACGTAGAATCCAATGGTTTAAGTGATTTATGTTTTCAAATAACATTTCGATAGTTATTGAAGGAATTTTTTTTCAATGAGATTCTCTATATATTTCCGTATATTTCAATAAAACTTAAAATTGCCTATCCAAAAATATAGCACACTTGATATTTTGCTAGA
The DNA here is from genome assembly GCA_944452925.2 of Chrysolina oricalcia. Taxonomy (NCBI): domain Eukaryota; kingdom Metazoa; phylum Arthropoda; class Insecta; order Coleoptera; family Chrysomelidae; genus Chrysolina; species Chrysolina oricalcia. The sequence continues at coordinate 28,255,812 of OX101814.2, read as the reverse complement.
GTCATCTTTGAAATACAGAGCTTTTAGATTGTTTCATCTAGACTTTGAAACACATATTTTGAACAAGTAGGCTTTGGACGACGCGGCGATAAAACAAAAAGTAATTGTTTGCTAGTAGCTATCAAATGTTGAGGAAGCTTTTCACAGCAGTAATTAAAACTCATAGTTTCAATAAAACTGATAAAAATGTATATTAAATTAACTACTAATGGATGAAACTCCAACAATAATGATATTAATGATAAAGAACAATGAAATATATTTCTTCACAGAAGGTGTTCGAAATGTCTACCAGCTTGTCCTACACACAGGCGACAACTTTTCTTAACGCTTTTTGCCTAATTAATTAGTTAATAGGAGTGAGAGAAGCATAACTGCCGCTTCCAATTCATATGTTGGTTGAGTTGGTCGGCAATTCAAGATCTTTCAACCTTTCCTAAAGGTAAAAGTCCATATGCCGGATAACGGTTGAGTTCTTGGTTGGCTATCCAATTATTACCAAAATTTTCATCCAAAAATTTTTTGACATTTGCAGTGTTGTGAGGCAAAGCCACGCCTTGTTGAAAATATATTTTCCTGAGCTCCATTAGTGGCAATTCATCAACAAGAGGTTCAATATTTTGCCTTGAAATTTTTAAATACCTCTAAGATGTGAGACTGCCATTAAAAATGAAAGGGCCGATAATTCTACCCCTGAAAACAACTGCCCACACACTGAATCCAAATCTTCCTTGACTTCTCTGTTACACAATCGAATGAGGATTTTGTTTTGCCCAATTATAAGAATTGCAGCGGCACTGCTTACATGAGCGTCGTCTGTCCAAATACAATTTAACGGAAAATCACGCTTTTGGTTACAATTTTCCAGGAAATACTGACAAAAATCAATGCGGCGCTCAAAATCACGTGGTCTGAGTTTGTGAACTTTTCTGGTCCTTTGGCTTGATTTTGTACTTTCTCAAAATCCGCCTAGAGTTAGTTCTTGGTAGACCTGTTGATATTTTCAAATTTCGCGTTGACGTTTTGGGATAATTTTCAATAGCTCCTAAAGCGACTATTTCTTCCAACTCCGTATCTCTATTTGATACATATAATTTTGGTATCATCTTTTCAATTCGACCACCGTCAATTAAGTTTTATCGCAATCTTCCGAAAATGTCTCTAAAACGTTGTATTCTCTCTGGATACCTCTCGTGGTACAAATTGCTTGCTGCTTCTGCAATTTCCCTGGTTTGTATAAAACAGACCATCATATCCCATTTTTCATAATTCTCATACTTCATTGCGAATGTGTTTGAAAATTGAACAAAAACCACGAATTGAGGAGCGTCTTTACTGCTCAAATCAAAATTCGACAGCTATCAGTGAACATTTGCTTTTTGTTTTATCGCCGCGTTGTCCAAAGCCTACTCGTTCAAAATGTGTGTTTCAAATTCTAGATGAAAAAATTCTAAAAGCTCTATATTTCAAAGATGACTCTAGCAAAATATCAAGTGTTTCATATTTTTGGCAAGGTAATTTGAAGCTCTTGAAATATACCGGAATATATAGGGTGTCTCATTAATTTTTTTTCCATCAATAACTATGGATGTTATTTGGAAAAATGAATCACTTACACCATTGAATTCTACTTAAAAAATGCCCTGGAAATGTTTTTATAGAAACAAGGAATTTTTGACAGGAAAAAAGTTACAGCAACTTTTAGTAAATGCACATTTTTGAAAAACACGCTGTAACTCATAGACGATGATAGATATCGATATGCGGTTCTCACCATCGAGTTTGTCATAAAATTTGACACAGTCATCAGTTTCATCTATTTAGTGTGAAAACAGGACTTTTCCTTTAAAAGTGTCCAATTTGGCCCACCCTGCCTGTACATCATAGAAGATTGAAAAATCTGGGATCAGACCCGCTGATGAGAAAATCCCACATATAGGGTCTATTAAAATGCCTAAATTCCTCAAAAATTGGGTTTTGTCTGCTTTGAGGAAGTATATAAGTTGGGGCACAATAGACCTGATTTTGTAGCAGCACATCTGTCAAAGACTACCACCACTACTTCAAATAATTTTATAAACAACAACGTCGAAATGTAATCACAAAGAGGCACTGGATGTATAAGATTTCCTAAAGAGCAGTTTCATTATTTATAACTATGAATAGTTCCAGAACGTTTTTTTTTCTATGATAATTAACTGAAGCAGCTCAATTATTCCGATGTCATCATAGACTTGCTGTTATCAAACTCAACCAACACTGTCTACAGTGATTATCTACATAATTTCAAAGCAAAGTTATTCTACATTATCAAGAGATGCTACTTTATACATCGCAACAATTAGCTAACTGAATGTGAGTGACTGATGTTCCCTTCATTATTTGTCATGGTTCATTAACATCTAAGAAAACCAATTACTTGTAGATGGGAGTTACGAGAAGAAAGTGTAATATTTCAATAGAGCAACTTGAGTTTCATTATTTATCTCAAGTTTTCAGACTAAAATTTTCCAATTATTTCCGACCATACAAATGTTGTCTACTGAATTTCATATGCTCTTTTATTCCCTTTTCTTGCTGTCTTTTTTATGGCTCTTTATGGAGCATAAAGTTGAAAAATCTGAACAGATTGTTCTAGTAACTGGAAATCATCGCACGTCTTCGAAAGGCGTTATGTATGAAAATATTAATGAAGGATGTTTTTGATACATACTTGAATTATAATCCGTATTGATTTTTGTGGTAGTACAGAGATTTTGAGCCAATAACGGTGCAGTATTACGAAAACCAATTCACTCAAAACATGTTTACTTGAAATTGTTTCGACAATTCGACACAGTGTCATCCTCGGAGCGAGTGATAAACTAGGTTACCTCCGAAATACTAGGTGATTACAAGAACTTGTAGAAAATATTTTGCATGATTACTTTTCTCCATTTGTATTTCTCTACTTTTTGCTAAGTGTGAGAGTTATAATGTTCCAATCATTTATATATCCTTCTGTGGGAATTCTATATTTCTTGGGCTTGGAGCAAAGCGTCAATATCTAAGGATTTCATTTCAAAATAAAATTATTTGAAAAATTGTTAATTATTCAAGTTATATTATCTTTCGAATTATGGAAAGAATACAGTAAGGGGTGCAATACGCTAATATGACAACATACGTAGTTAATGATTTCTGTATTATATATATATATATATATATATATATATATATATATATATATATATATAAGGTATCGAAAAGATTAGTTAGTGACATTGAATTCATTTTGTAAAGGACCCCGCAAACTCCTTATGGAATTTGGGTCCCAGTGGATTTTTTTGAATTTATGGTATGATGTAGTCCATGTAATTCTCAACCAATGCTACCATTGCACCAACCCAAAAAAATCAACAGTTTTGCTGCTAGGGGGCGTTGAAATCACCCCTTGCGCAGATTAGACATGATACTGTAAATTAATAAATGAATTTTCTGTTTCCCACTATCTAGTTGATCAGACAACCCTACTCACTGGGGTCTTATTCATATATTTCCATAAATCTTTATTCGATTAGCGAAATCTCTTATCGATAGATTTGAATATTTCGCTTTGAAGTCTTTCAAAATTATCTGACAGATATGTGATAGGACATTTTGGTTATTGACGATATTATGTCAAAGATATAATATACCGGGAGATACTTCGTCCTCATCAACATTCGATGAAGGTATGTTTCAACCTATTTGAGATGAACCGTGGCACATTTGTCACCAAATTCCATTGAGATAGCTTCCACCCTTAATGACATCGTTTTCTCCCGATGCGTACAATTTGAGGTAATCCATGTAATGGGTCAATGGGTGACCTTATATCTGGGGGTGCAGCTGTTGCATTCCCATCTTTTTCTGAGTGCAACGGACAATGGCAATAGGGAGATGCAGAAAATCAGAGGGATCAGAGAGTCTTACTGGCACATGCTCCTTCTTGAGATAACCTGGTCTCAATAAATATGTTAGCTGCAATTGAGTGATAAAAAATGGAAATTTAAAACCTGAAATGAAATATGAACCAGTTCACTAAAACAACTATACCACCGGTCCTCAATATGTAATCCTTCGCTCACAATCTTAGTTCAGTTTTTCATGTAAGTGAGGAGATGATGGTTAGTATGATAACTATTAAACATTCCTGAATGCATACAAAGAGGCACTATCAATCGTTCAGCCGGTCTCAATTCCTATTAGGACTATCAACAGTTGTCAAACATCGAATCTGAAATACACAAGACACAGCCGAAGAAATATAAAGTAAGTAGTTTTGGTTACTGTGAATCAATTTAAAGGAATTTATTAGCGGCCATTCGAATATGAAAATGGAAATTGAAAAACTGAAATAAAAATGTGGACCAGCCGGGAATCGAATCCGGAGCCCACAATCTTCAGTTCAGTCCATCGAAACGTCTTAAAATTGCTTGCGTGTAAAAGTTTGAGGTTTGTGACGACCATCTCTGATTGTACCGTCATAATTTTAATTATTATTGGTTGTGCCGTTGTTATTGTTGTCATTATTATAATCGTTATTTTTTTTCTTTGGTGCTTTGGCATCGACTGCTATGGTCATTAGCCATGTGTTCTGGCTGTTACTAACTCCATACGCCACTTTAGGAGCAGCACTGTTAATTGGAACGCAACAGTGAATCGTGCAGGACTCACCCTAGTCGAACCACGAAATTTTAATAATTTAATCGGTTAAATTAAATTTAAAAAATCCCAGCCCAACTAGGGTTTGAACTCTGGACCTTTCGACTCAGAGTCGGACGCTCTAACCACTGCGCCAGTCCCCGACATCCTAATCATTATTATTTCTATCATTGTCAGTACCACCATTTGAATTATTGTTGTCATCATCATTGTATCTAACTGCTGTGGAAGCACCCTATACATATTTATTTCATTAAGGATTAGGAACGAGTAGGTACGCTGCCTGGTTTACTTGTGTAACCAGATAAAAGAGTGACTTAAGTTTTATTCATGGCTTGAATCTGACTATGTGAATTGTAAAAAGTAGTGTAGTATAAATCGTTGAACCGTTCGCATGTGCATTATTTTTGAGAAGTAACAGATAGTAACTAGTACAAGAGTAAATAGTAATTACCCGACTGGATATTGACGGGCCTGGGTTCGAATCCTATCAGCTGGTCCACATCTTCATATTAGTTCACAGATACAAAAACTATTTTACTTAATATTCATTCTGCCGAATCATGCATATTTGAAATTCGAAGTTTGACGTCTGTTGACGGTCCTAATGAAGATTAAGATCGGTTGAAAGACTAATACGATCTCTTTCGGTTTGCATCCGTGAATGTTTCTTCAAATATCTTCTACAGTTTCCATTATCATTATACTAAACATCATCTCTCCACATACTAACAATTCTAGCGGAACTAAAGAGTGAGCAGCGGGTTTTCTAATTGAGGACCGATAGCACCAGCTGCAGATTGGGAGATTGAAGTTCCAACTCTGGCTGGTCCACATTTCAATTTCTGTTTTTAATGTTTGAATTGCCGCTACTTTACATCATCTGATCTGTTTGGATTCTGACTTTACCAGATCTAATGGTAAATCTAGTCCTCCAGAGCGTCATCAACTTTTTAATGTATATCACTATTCGATCGGACCGCAAGTCATCTGAACAAATGCATAATGAACTCATACGTTATTTTGTTATCCGCCTTACGGTAGTCGCTTCAGGCAATCGGAAGATTACGCTTATATTAAACGTAGTCCTGTGGAATATATGTGTCGATTCTTCTTGCAGTCAGCGATCCCCTTCTTAGACCATATTTGCTCTTATATCCCCGATCGATTGCGCAGGATATTTACATTCACAGGATGCTCGTAAACATCTTATAACACGCATTTAGACATGTTTCGGTTAGTATTCATTCATATTTAACGAATCCCTATTTTCGGACACTACTATTTTTTTAGATTTTAGTCAGTTGTGAACTTTCTTAATCAGAAGGAATCATTTTGTTCTACTAATGTTTGCAATATACATATTTTGATACAACGAAGAACCACTACTTCGAATCAAAAATTCAGTGGTTGTAACTGTCGTTCGGAATTGGCTGAATTCAAGGAAAGCAATAATTACGTATTAGGGTTTCATTTTGGAATCTTAAATTGCGAGTTCCAGGATTTTTTATAAATAAACACAATAATTGAGACACTGAACTAAACCAGGTATATGAATATTTTCTTCCTAGATTTCAGAATACCTCCTGAAGATTTTCATATTGTTACACTGACATCAGTGTTTGAACTTCCATCTGTGAAATGGTCACTTCGATGACCCTCAACCTAAATTCAGCCTCCTCTTGGTGATTTGCAATCCAGTGTCAATAAGGCAACAACCACAACATTTTCCCCCTTCGATTTGGGATGTTACAAGCAATAAACCAATAATCGAGAAACGTTCGTCGAATTGCTTTGGTATTGGTGTATTTTGAGAATTTGTTACGTAAGATAAAGGAATGAATATTGCTATACGACTGCATACATCCATTTACCGAAAGGTCGAATTGCCCTGTGATTGTTCTATTGGAGAAATAATTCATCAATAATGGGGCAATTCCTGGTTTTATCTTTGCAACTTATTCTTCAACTAGAGAAGCATGCAAAAGGAAATCAACTGAAGTTCGTCAAAAATATGACATATATCTGTAAATACACATGATATGATCAATCTGCATGAATTAAAAACGAGTATACATTGATAAATAAATAAATTGAAAAAATATTCAAATACGAAATCGCACTCCTAATGCAACGATAAGACTTATACTGTGGATCACTTCTCAGAATCAAGAGATACAGTACGACTTTGATACGTTCTGAGATTAGGCCAATCAATAGAGCATTTTTTCATAACAAAAAAACTAGTAGAAAACCGACTGTGCCATCACATGAAAGACAGTCCGTAGTTATATTCTGTTATGTTTTCGAACTGTCATTTATGAATTTGTTTTATGGTGGATTTATGCAGCAGTCATAAGTCATAAGGAAGAATATTCGTCAATGATTGGTTGGAATAAACGGACCAACCAATCATTGACGAATATTCTTCCTTATGACTTAAAACTTATAACTTATGACTGCTGCATAAATCCACCATTTGAGTCAGTTTCACAGGTTCCAGTTAGTGTCCAGATCAATTACCTAATGGTTAAAATGTGAACCTGTCAATGCCATTGAAAGAATGTCTTCACCGTTTAAACTTTCAGTTAGTTATCTGAAGGTTAAAAAACGTGTTTTTTTAAATTATTTAGCTTATGAAATGAAAACTAATAAAGCAATATGGTTGCTCCAATGAGAAGAATTGTAGATAATTGAAATACGAGCAAAATGTTTTACGATCAGATTGGATCATTAGAAACGGAGAAAAACCGGAAAATGTTGCTATTTTTTGAAAAATTCATAATTCCGCCATTTTTCAAGAATTAAGGTTAGCCCTTCTATTGTATTGTATTGTATTGAATCATGTGTACTTTATATGTGCCCAAAACAGGCTGTGACGGATTATAATTTTTGGCATAATTGCAATCTGAGTTTTTTTTGCACTATCTTGCAGCGTGCCTGGATGCCCGATTTCGATTTCCAAAACATGTTTTGAAAGTAAAAGTATGGTACCACAAAATTCTCATTTCACGCTAAAATGCTGCGAAATGGGTGCAAAATGCTCACAGTTATTTATTTATTTATTTATTGAGTACAGCATACTACAGCCAGGGCCTTTTGCAGAATGAGTCTTAAAAAATGTTGAGGGCCTCTCGCCATGTTATACAATTTGTTATAATAAAAAAACGTGTTCTTTAAAAACCAAAAAAAAATTGCGATTTTTCGAAAAATTCACATCTCGGTCATTTTCAAGAAGTAGGATTATGTGTGCATAAAATAGGTGCCATCGGATCGTAAGTTTTGGCAAAATTGCAATTTGAATTTTTTTGCACTATTTTGCAGCGTGCCAGGATGCTCTACACGTTTTCCAGTTGTATTTCAGAAAGCGTCAAGTTCATTTCAGAAAGCGTCAATTGAATTTCAGAATAGTTACTTATACTTCGGAAAGTATCAATTGTATTTCAGAATAGTGAGTTGATTTTCAGAAAGCGTCAATTGATTTTCAGAATAGTGAGTTGAATTTCAGAAAGTATTAGATGAATTTCAGAAAAGTCAATTCGATTTCAGACATTATCAATTGTATTTCGGAATAATCAACCTGAATTCAGAAACCATTATTTGAATTTCAGAATAGTCAACTGTATTTCAGAAAATGTCAGATGTATTTCGGAAAGAGTAATTTGTATTTCGGAATTTGTCAATATCAATGACTACTTACGGAATTCAAATAATTTTTTCTAAAATTTTTCTCACCTACTTTTTCTAAAATTGAAAATCTATTTTGGTAGATACTTTCATCAAAAGAAGTTTTATCGTTATTACATAGACAAAAACAATGAAATACTACAATAATTATAAATGCATAGAATATCATCTGCTGGTATGGTTTTTCTGTAACGGTGACTTTCTGTCCTAACGATTTGTGACACATTCAATGTTGCTGCTAATTGTACCCAGTCCTCCTTCTTGGCACAAGCTACAATCCTTTCTCTACCTCGAGCTATGTTTCTGTTGTAGGTTTTTCTTATTCATTTTATGCCCAATCAGTGAAGGTCTGCATATAGGACAGAATGCATCTGGTGCATTTACTATTTCTTCAGATCAACTGACATGTAATATATGATTACAAGGACAAATAGCACATTTTTCTGATAAATTTATAATGATGAAATAGTAATTTACGTAACATGTCCGGAAAATACTGTTTTTTGGACGAGTAGACCAAATTTTAGGACGAGCGTTAGCGAGTCCTGGAAGTCTACGAGTCTAAAAAAACTGTTTTTGGGCGTGTTGCGTACACTATTTTTTCGGCAATCATGTAGAATAACAAATCAATGAGACGCATTTAGTCTAAGAGACGAAGAGAGTTCGACTTTCACCCATCTGTTAACTGGATGAAACGATTCCAAATTTGAATATTTCGAACATTTCAGTTCTAATTTGTATTATATATTGAAATTCGAACAGAAGATAGGTACCAACAGAAACATTCTAATTCTTATTTATATTAATATTTGTATTGAAATTCGAGCACTTCCCGGCCTAGTCCGGGAAGTACGTACTTCCCGGACCAGGCTGGGAAGTGCTACTTTCCCAAAGAAAAAGTTGCCGGGAAGTGAACACTTCCCGGATGTTTGCCGAAAAAAGATTTTTTTTTCAACGAAATACGAAAATAAATGATGAGCTTTATTTCTCGAACTTTTTGTGTATTTATTGTGTTGTCATAGAAACCACAATGTAGTACCAGCCCACTCCCCCAATATTCACCAAATCGCGAGCCATACACCTTGTAATTTATGATTTTTGCATTATAAATCCTGCTTTCTGAAATTCTTTTCACGTTATCTGAAATACAAATGGCACATTCCGAAATACATATGATACTTCCTGAATTGACTATTCTGAAATTCAAATGATGGTTTCGGAAATCAAAGTGATTATTCTGAAATACAATTGAAGCTTTCTGAAACCAAATAGATTTTTCTGATATTCAACTTATGCCATCTGAAACCCAACTTACTAATCTGAAATACAATTGACGATTTCCGAAAATCAACTAACTTAACTGAAATACAATTGATCTTCTTCAAAATATAGATGACAATTCTGAAATTCAAATGACGCTTTCTGAAATACAACTGGAAAAGGTGTAGTGATACCCCTATTTCAATTTCTGAAACAGATTATGAAAGTATAGTACTGCAAAACGTCTATTCTCATTTTGCGCTATATTGGTTCGAAATGGGTGAAAAATGCAAACAAACATGACTGAAAACGGTGGAGCCCGCATTAGCTGCCGAGTGGTAGGAGAGTCCGGGAGATGAGGGAAATTCTATTTTCGGCGACCATCCGGGAAATGTTCACTTCCCGGATAATTTTTCTTTGGGAAAGTAGCACTTCCCGGTTAGAATGTTTCTGTTGGTACCCATTTTCTGTTCGAATTTTAATATATAATACAAATAAGAACTGAGATGTTCGAAATATTCAAATTTGGAATTGTTTCATCCGGTTAACAGATGGGTGAAAGTCGACCTCTCTTCGTCTCTTAGACGAAATGCGTCTCATTGATTTGTTATTCTACATGATTGCCGAAAAAATACTGTACGCAACACGCCCGAAAACAGTTTTTTTGGACTCGTAGACTTCCGGGACTCGCTAACGCTCGTCCTAGAATTTGGTCTACTCGTCCAAAAAAACAGTATTTTCCGGACTTGTTACGTAAATTACTATTAATGAACGGGTTACGTGATAATACGCTTTCATCTCCTCCTCTCTCCTATCACTCGACCGCTTACACCAGTAATGTTCGCAAGAATTTTTCATTCATTTTGCAGCATCTGAGGGGCAAAATGAGAATATACGTTTCTGTTTAGAAATTGAAATCGGACTATCACTGGAGCATCGGGGAACGCTGAAAGACAATGCAAAAAATAATTCAAATAGCCATTGTGCTAATGATCCGTCAGAGCCTGTTTTATGCACACATAAAGTACACATGATTCAATACTTTCTCCAGAAGGGCAAACCCAATTTTTTGTAAAATGGAGGAGTTATGAGTTTTTTTACAAATCGCAAAATTTTCCGGTTTTTTCGGTTTTCCTCCGTAACTAATGATCGGATCGGGTAGTAAACCATTCCATTTTATTCGTATTCCAATTGTCCCCAATTATTTTCATTGGTGCAACCAGATTGCTCCATTAGTTTTCATTTTATTAGCAAAAGAATAAAAAAACACGTTTTTTGTTATTTAAATGTTTAAACAATATTTTTTTACTGAATACTAACTCCAACATTATAAGTTTTGCTGATGACACCATATTATTGTTTTGCAAAGAAAACAACTGGTTTGACCTAAAACGGAAACTAGAACACGATCTAGATCAAATTATTTCGTGGTTCGACTACAGACTCTTATCAATCAACTTTGATAAAACACATTATTTACCACTGAGCAGTTATGAAATATCCCTTCCAAATTATGAATAAAAAATTTTCGATAGAGCAGTTATCAAAACCCACAAAAAAATTAAATTTCTTTGCATATTTCTGGGTAGCCATCTAAAATGGAACCACCACATGGACTACTTAGAAAACTACGTTGGATACTCTAGAAATTCAAAAAAAATTACAAACATGCCCAATCATAAACAGAAAATCGTTCTTTATGAAAGTTTAGTGGAGTCCCATCTGAGCAATGGAATAATTGGTTGGGGAGTATCCAGAACCTATATACAACCTCTTCAGGTTGTCCAAAAAAGATTCCTAAGATGCATCCTGCAGAAAAAATATGACTACCCTAGCGACCTCCTTTACTCAGAATCTGAAATATTTGATCTCAGACAGCTATATTATATGAACATTATTTTAAAGAGAAACATTCTCAATTGAAAATTGAATCAATGCATGACTCCTCTGGAAATGGAAAAACCCTACGATAAAATTGAAGTAACTTTTTTGTAATATCTATCAGAAAACAACTACTTCCCCGGCTAAAGCTACGCTGGACATTGAACTACAACTGATGGATATTGAGAAAGACCCTATATAACTTGAAGAATAATTCTGAAAGTGAAAATTTGCATTTTCATTCAGATAGTTGATTATTTATTAAATGTCCAGATTCCATTGGAGAATCTTATCTATAAATGAGATAAGGGAGAATGTTATTAAGAAGTATCACTCACAGATAATCGCTCATTCCATTGATGCGTGAATTGCATCTCTTTCGCTAGGCCTCCTATACATTTTGGTGGACAAAAATATATTTCACTCTTCTAAGATCATCAGGGAGGTCGGAAGAATTGGAAAACATACTCTTCAGAAGCAATTTCACACTGTAATGAGGAATTGTTGGACTATTTCTTGTGCGGTGAAACTTTGAAAATATTTTTCTGACAAAACCTGTCATGGATATGGCATGTTGATTTCATTGAAAATATGAACAGGAGGTTCATAAAGTCAGTTGTGGAATATCTGCGACTGAAAGTTGGAATTTAGTCGCTATTTTCCATCGTATAAGATAACCTCTCACGGAAGGGATTCATGCTTTAAAGAGAAACATTCTCAATTGAAAATTGAATCAATGCATGACTCCTCTGGAAATAGAAAAATCCTACGATAAAATTCAATGAAATCAACATTCCTCCAACAACAACAATTCCTCATTACAGTGTGAAATTGCTTCTGAAGAGTATGTTTTCCAATTCCGACCTCCCTGATGATCTTAGAAGAGTGAAATAGATTTTTGTCGACCAAAATGTATTGGAGGCCTAGCGAAAGAGATGCAATTCACGCATTAATGGAATGAGCGATTTTGCTGCCTTATAATGTTTTTCATAAACAATTTATCGGAAGAGAGACTGAATAAATTTGTGAATTTGAACTTTGAATAACAAATTATCAATTAAAAAACACAAGTTTTTTGCTATTTAAATGTTTATAAGAAATTAACAAATGACAGTTGCGAGTCGAAAACACATCATAATATAACTACGGACTGCCTTCCATGTGATGGCACAGTCGGTTTTCTACTAGTATTTTTGATAGAAAAAAATGCTATATTGATTGGATTATAACGCGGGCTCGGCCGTTTTCAGTCATGTTTGCACGCATTTTTCACCCATTTCGCACCATTGTAGAGCAAAATGAGGATACACATTTTTTAGTACCATATTTCTACTATCATAATCTGTTTGAGAAATTGAAATCGGGCTATCACTAGAGCATCCAGACACGTTGCAAGATAGTGCAAAAAATAATTCAAAATGCAATTTTGCCAAAACTAACGATCCAATAGCTCCTGTTTTGTGCACACAGAGAGTTCACATGTTTCAATACTTTCTTTTCTTCAAAAATGGCGGTGTTTTTCAAAAAATCACAAAATTTTCGGTTTTTTCAGTTTTTCTTCGTTACTAATGATCCGATCGGGTCGTAAAGCATTCCATTTTTTTGTATTCCAATTATCTGTAGTTCTTACCAAAGGAGCAATCAGATTGCTCTATTAGTTTCCATTTTAAAAGCAAAACATTAAAAAAACACAAATTTTTTGCTATTCAACTGTTTGTAACAAATTAATAAACGTCAGTTGCGAGTCGAAAACATAACAAAATGTAACTACGGACTGTCTTTCGTGTGATGGAATAGTTGGTTCCCTACTAGTATTTTTGTTAAAAGCTCACTCATTTTATGCTCTATTGATTGGTGTAATATTATCTAATCTTATATGTGACTACTCTACAATATATCACACATAGAGTTTTACTGCTTCGTTATTGAACACAAATTCAAAAATTTTTAACATAATATCATAGGAAGAACTTTACCACATCGATGAGTTGTGACAACTTCAGCTTGATGCAAACTCGAAGAACGTCCGAAGTATTCACCACGGGTCGCACTAGCTTGTTATAGTTCGAAAGGAGGTCGTCGTACAGTCTCTTCGCGTCCGGGTTACCCGCCACGGCACCGTGCACCACCAGCGCCGAAAGTATCCATGCACGCATCGTCTCGACGGCTGATAGGGTCATCGTGACGCCCAACCGACGGCTCGGCAATCTGGAGTCACACTAAACTGCTCCGCGGAGTCCTTCCTGGAATTCCCGTTTCTCCCATCGTCACCTCCCGTTCGACGATTCCGTACGAATTCCACTCGGATGGGGGAAATTTTTGCCAATGTTTCCAGGGAAAGATGGATCGCGATGGGAAAGTTGTAGGAAATGCAAATAGGAATCATGGGAACGAGTAACTCAAGTGAGAAAAGTATTTTATGTGCTTTGACCTCTTTTAGTTATTCAGAAGTACGAATTATCTGTGAGTGAAATAGTTATTTTTGTAATGAATCGCGTAAAATTAGTGTATTTTTAATGGCGCATGAGATTGTTCATTTTTGGCCGAGATCGCAGGTCGAGGCTGTTGTCTTGAAAATATTATTCAATGTTTTCTGTAAATTTATTCAAAAATGTTTCCTGTCTGAAAAAAATAAGTCCAAAATAACTAAATAATACTTCTCTTTTCCATACATGTTATCTTTAATGTTATCAATACACAATTTCACAGCATCCAGCGGTCATTCTGTGTCGTTACTATAGAAACGGTTTGTTGGCACGCCGCGTGTTTGACTGTTTGACTGTGTTTGCTCGTAGTTGCTTCAATTTTAAGTTATTTTTAAGAAGATGGATGTTGATTATGATAGTGGTAGTGAAACCCCATCAAATATATCTGAGAAAGCAAATGCAATAATATTTAATATGTTACCGGCCAAATCCAAGTTAATATATGAGAAAACATATGACCAATTTCGTGAATGGTGCGACAAGAAACATGTTGAAATGGTTTCTGAAAATGTGCTAATTTGAGAAAAAATCAAGAATTATTAAACCTCCTACGTTGTGGAGTGTTTACTCGATGTTGAAAAGTAAATTGAATGTTAAGGAAAATATAAGGAAGTTTTCAAAATTGGTCCCGCTCAAAGCGTCGGATACCGAGGAAATAAACCTGAAGTTTTATCAAGGGATAATATCAATAAATTTATTCAAGATGCTGATAACGAAGCAAATTTGCTTTATAAGGTACAGACATAATCACAATTTTGTAAGATTAGTAGTAATTTCAAATAAAAATTATTTGTAGGTTGTCCTAATTTTGAGTATCAGCGGAGCTTGTCGCCGTGAAGAATTATTGTATATAACTATTGATGTCATTGAAGATGCTGGATCTACTATATTGATTGTTAAAATACTTGGTACGAAGACCTATTGCGCAAAAACGTTTACTGTTTCAAATTCCCATTATATTGAGATATACTGTATAGTATAGAGCAGTACGGCCTCATACAAAAAGTAACAGATCATTTTTGAAACATTTGAGAGGAAAATGTATTAACCAACATGTGGGGATAAGTAAAATAGGAGAAATTGCCAGCTTGTTTGCAAAATAGCTTGGAAAAGTCATGGATAAGAGCTATCCAGGTCACTGTTTCAGGAGAAGCTCTGTAACTCTTCTGGCCAATGCAGGGAGCAACAATACATCCATAAAACGTCACGGTGGTTGGAAATATGCCTCTGTAGCAGAAGCATATATAGAAGATAGTTTGAATAACAAAGAAACGAAATATGGAATTGTCCATCTTCTTCCAAAAAAATTAAAATATCTGATAAAATTGTGGAATCAACTCTTCAAGAAATATCTAACGTTTCTGATCAGCAGCAACATGTAGCATCTTCGGGAATTTATGTTGGAAGTAATTGCTCAAACTTTATCAATTAATATTCCAATAAATGAATTTGTATTATGATGAATTATCAAATAATAATTGACTCTGTTAAAAATAAATCTTACAAAAAGTAATATTTCATGTTTATTTTGTGAATTATTTTGTCAGTGACAAAAAGTCTTTTTTTAACGGTTAAATCAATCAATAGAGACGCAGAAATGTCAAGTTTTTTAGACAGTTGTACAAAAAAGTATTTTGTGTTTTGATTTCTTTTGGTAATTCACTGGAAGGAAAAATTATCTGTGAGTGAAAACAAAATTTACGATTTCAATAGGGTCGACTGAAAAAATTAATGTCACATCAACTTCGTTTCATTTGGTGCGGACATCGTTTGGAATAAAATTCTTCTTCAGAACATGTCAACCAATATGCGGTATGGCCACAAGTCAAATGATGAAAAAGTTTTGTTTGCTCCTATACACAAAACAATGAAATAATTGTAGTGATTATTTTTTGGTATGTTTAAGATTTGTTAGTTGTTGAAGACATGCATGTAGGAATAAGGCTTGAAGTCATATCCACAAATATATTGGATTGAGTTCACAAAAGGTGAAACGCGATTCAGGTTTTAAAACCCCCAATTGAAGGAATGATCAAAACCCCGTAATGACCAAGTGTTACAGTTGTGTAACGCTGGGACTTATTTGTTTAATTCAAATGTGTCTGAGCTTGAGCTACCAGCGAATAGATGGCGATGTGATTCTTTCAAATAAGCTACAATTTGTTTTGTGAGTGAATTGTCGGGGTGTATAATAGGTGTCTTTCTGTGTGTATCATGGATTAATTGTAATATTACCTTCGAGTAAGTACCACATTTACTTGAACAGATCACTTACCGAAGCTGACAGGAAACGTCACCGATCTCTATCAAGGGCGAGTTCCTGCACGCCGAGCACGGTAACACGGGATCGTTTACAGAGAGATACGGCCGTGTTCACGAGCGTAGAGCAACAACTGAGTGTCGCTTCTCATACGACGAAGATCGCAGCCTGTGAGGCTCGGCTTCGGTACGTGGATGAAATCGATCCCCCACTCTAGTCATATGCAATGACGTCGAATTGGAAGACGACGTACAAGATATCTCGGGTGATGACCCCCAGACGGAGAATAGTGACACATTCAAGATTCATGAAGTTTTGAATTCTAGATGTAACCATATTCACCGCAAAGGACTTCCAGGAGAAACCAGGGAATCCCTGAAAAAGCAATATGACATACCAGCAAAAGTGGAATTGAACCCACCTGAGGTTAACCAAGAACTTGCCTATCGTTATCAGCTATGAGCGAAGGTCCCAACATACTACTTGAAAACCAGGAAAGTATTCCTCGAGACATGAAAGAAAAAATCCTCTGTCCTATATGGGACTCAGGCCGAATTTCCACAGACTTGCTTTCTGAGGTTACTGAGACGAAGCGCACTCTGCTGATGTCCTTGCTGATCAAACCACTGAAAGGGATAGAGGGGAAAACAACTCCAAGCAATTTAAAATTTTGGGGAGAAATTTAAATCAGCTAAAATGCTAGAAAATGTAGGAAAAGAACTTTTACGTCAAACTTCTTCACACAAAACTCGAACAGAAGGAGGGGGGACAAGACGGGTCTTGCCAACGAGGCAAGCAAGAAACAGGTATTGTTCAACTCGTTCCAACAGGAAAACGAAGTAATACAAAGGGCAACCCTCAAAGTACGACAACCGCAACCAGAGATACAAATTGAGGTAAACTACCAAGTAATATTCCCTTATCATGGATAGAAGGTTATACAATCACTTTTTCAGAAAACCCAAGGCAGGGATGGACCCTCTCAACGACACTCTCCCGAAGAACTTGCCCTCAGGCGGCTTACGCCTTAAAAAAGTTGCTTGAAAAGGGGGCAATAGTTGAATGCCTCCCCCACCATTGACCTCAAAGATGCGTATTTCCTAGTTTCCATGAAAAAAAAGCTTTTATTTCCAACAGGTTTCACACTCAATAACAGGAAAGCCCCCGTGGTCCCATGGTCAGTGTCGTTCGCTACCAAACAATAAATTAAAACAAATCGACGGTTCAAACCCACAAATCTGAAATCTTTTTTATTCAACGGCGTGCATGTCGGCTAAGTGATGGAGGAGGAAAGGAAAGTGGGGGGGCTCCTGAAACGCCACAGTACCATTATCAAAATGCAGAAAATTCTTGAGATTCCAGGTTGATGAGAACCTATATAAGTTCACCTGCGTCCCGTTCGATTGATCAACTGCTCCATTTGCATTCACCAAGCTGATTAAACCAATTCTGGAAAACCTTAGAGTCCAAGGCATATCTTGTGTTAATTATTTCGACGATTCCTTGATATCAGGCAATATTAGGCAACACTGCAGCAGAATGTCAAGACCACCATCACAATCAATTTATTGAGATCATTAGGGTTTGTGGTGAACTGGGAAAAAATCTCCTCAGTCCCAGCACAACAACAAAAATTCCTTGGATTAATTTTTGATAGTATACCTGGAAGCTCTCCTTTCTGTTTCATCAGATCACAAATTGAAAATTGATTCAAGCTCATTTTCCGCTATTCTGTTTGGCAATCATAATACAATAACAAATGTCAAACAGCAAATGACGCTCCGTTTAGGAAATGACATTCACCCATCAACCGATAACTGCAAAATCTAGGGTTAACACTAAACTTTAATTTGCGTTTCAAGAATCATGTCATGACTTAATTGCGCACAGCTTATAGGTCACTCAAATTTATCTTCTACCTTCGTGAATATTTATCTGTGAATGTCAAAGAAATGTGATTAAGTTGTGTTGTCCCAATTCATCCACTGAGACACAGTCTATCTTTCATGCTTGGATGCTAACGATTCCTGTAGGATGCGAAGAGTCCAGAACTCTTGACTTCGACTCATTCATGGCATGAAGATAAGGCAGAGAGT
Source organism: Chrysolina oricalcia (assembly GCA_944452925.2). Lineage (NCBI taxonomy): Eukaryota > Metazoa > Arthropoda > Insecta > Coleoptera > Chrysomelidae > Chrysolina > Chrysolina oricalcia. The sequence goes on along the minus strand of OX101814.2, from coordinate 28,237,456 downwards.
ATCCTGTGAGTTGAAGGATGCTAGTTGGTTAAACATGTTCAACAGACCCAAACTCCACTCACTATGTTTTTATTATTAATTATTGAAAACTAGAACCCCTATATATCTGTATAACAAAATAACATTCAGGACAGACATAGATAATCTCCACCTGAGAAAGAAAAACTGTATTAACATACCTACCAAAGAAGAAAACAGAGTTCTTTGGAAGATCGTTTAGTAACGAACAGTCGTTGCCGACCGATGATGAACCCTTGACTTCCATATACACCTACTACGTAGGCTTATTATGGCAAGTACCTGTCAGGAAACAACTAGTCCCCTGGCTAAGACCACGATGGGTATTTAATTAAATCTAACAGATCCTTCAACGTTCCTCAAAGCATCAGAGGACGCAATTGCAACTGCCCTCTGTGACCAACTAGCAGAATTATATTTTGATTTGGACAGGGTGACCACCTGCAGACTAGTTTAGAGGTTGTTGCCTCTCATCAGTCCAAGGGTAGGTCAACACAGACAACACTGAAGCGATATGTTCCCCGACCAGAGTTGACCAAGCAGCGGAGTGTGTAATGGTTTGGACGGGGAACAGATGGAAGATGGAAGAAAAATTCATTTCTTGAACTCCGCCCAGTTGTCCCTGCGCCCAGTTGTCCTTGCGCCCAGTTGTACCTGCGCCCAGTTGGCCGCGCCCAGTTGACTCGCGCCCAGTTGGCCGCACCCAAATGTCCTAATACCGGGAGTAGTGTTTTCTAACAGGTACTTGCCATAATAAGCCAACGTAGTAGGTGTATATGGCAGTAAAGGGTTCATAGGTCGGCAACGACTGTTCGTTACTAAACGGTCTCCCAAAGAATTCTGTTCTTCACATAAATCTCTCAACCCGGAGATTCGTATTGTTCTTCCTCTGCTCGCTAGGTGGAGCGGCCTAGAAACCGCTTTATTGCATGAACCAGAGTTGACCAAGCAACGAAGTTGTCGTCTAGGCTGGGACTCCATTTTTGATGGACTAGAGGGAATAGTTCCACTCTCGAACCGGCTAGCTCGGCGGGGTTCAGTTTCATCAGCCAGACGCAAATTTGTAAAATCCATCCCGGATATCGGGATGGAATTTTCAGTCGCGGAGTGAAGCTTATGAGAAAGAAGGGCCTTCTTGTTAGGTAATAATTTAAACTTGAGAGTGGATAACCGCGTACGCAAGTAGTCCAGCTCTCATTCAACGCGGAAAGATTTCGCTAGGTGGATTTATATGTAGTAGTGCAAATATATATATATATATGATCAGTGTGCTTAAGAATGTTGTAAACTTTTACGTCCTTACCCAGTTTGTACTTATGTTTACGAATTCTTTTGTTTTCGATGGCTGCTGCAGTACAAACTAGGGGAGACGCCTGAAATAAAAGTATGGCCGGGACGTTAGCCCGGAAAACAGTACACAAATATATATATATATATATATATATATATATATATATATATATATATATATATATATATATATATATATATATATATATATAAATAGTTCAGTATGAATAGATTATAAATAAATCAGAAACAAATAACTGTCTTTTATCAGGACGTTAGCCTGTAGAACAAAACTTCTTTTACTTGACAAAAAAAGAATGATGAAAATCACTGTATTCACAAGTAGCAGAAATTGTATCTTTATTTTCTATCACCGAAATCGCTGCAAATTGATGTTTGTGGTATAAGCAGGATTATACGACTAATTTTTGAGAAAAAAAACACTAAAAAAAGTTTCTGACAGAGAGAAATGTTCACTGGTTTGGTTTAGCTTACCAAAAGGTTGAATCTCTCAACTTTCTTCGCTCTGTGAGCCCGGAACTCTGGAACAGGAGCAGGAACGGGTAGAGAAATGAAACAGAAGTTCACACCAGTATAACAACTCCGCCTCTCGGAATATGAGCCTGCTACCAGGTTGTTGGCTCGTAGATTCCCCAAAACTCGTTCAGAAAATATCAGGTCCAAATAAAACGTCGTCTGAATATCGACGGCCGGACAGCCAGAACTCGTCGTATTGGATATTACAGACAGTTCTGCTATACCAGTAGAACTGGAGAACTTCTCAACCTATTTGTTGTATGGAAGTCAGGTAGAAGCACTTCTACTGAATATCACTGCTCAAACTTTGTTGGCAAAAATAACGATATCACTGCTCAAACTTTGTTGGCAATAACAATCTATCACATGTGCTCTGCACGAACAACGAGAGTCGAAATGAATATCTGACTCGCGAATGAATTTCTTTTATAGACAAAGCCGGAAGTCGCGCTGGGCGTGGCCTACCGGAAATTCTTGCGGAGATATACTCTCGGCTCGCAAATTCTGAAGGATCATTTTATTCAAAAATGCTTCCATAAAGAAAATGAAATTGACGTTATTTGGCAGTTTTCTGTTACAATAATCACTTTTATTGCCCGAAGACAACAAAGTGTGTAATGGTTTGGATGGGGAACAGATGGCTTCAGTGCTGTGTGTGTTGACCTACTCTTTGCACTGATGAGAGGCAACAATTTCGAAAATAGTCTGCTGGTGCTCAATGACTGTTCGTTACTAATACCTACCCATAATAACCAAATTTTCAAACGATCATTGTCATACCAACTTACTCAGGTTGGACATATACTAGATATATCTCGAAACACTCTATCAGTTACTGGATTCAAACGTAAAATGAAAAAACAATTATAACTTTCATTCATTTGCTTCTTTTTTCTCTACCTTTTGTTTTTCCTATGTTGATATATAGTTCTACATAATATTAAGAGTGAGTCAGAATAAAACCGACAAACTCCGCATACAGATTCTCCACCCCATTGAAAATTGGAAAGTTCATATCAATACATTTCCTGAAATGCATTCTCTCTGAGATACAGGGTGTCAAAAGTACGAAAAATTCAAAATTTTATTGTTTTTCTTCGAAACTCCTCAAAGGAAAAGAATTGAAACCTAGTACATATATCTAGGTTTATGAATGTGATGATTTGAAGTTTTTTTTTTTTTCTCACAAGGTGGTTGAAACCCTTTATGGGCACCTTATCCGGCCTGACACGCACATCCCATAAGGTAGTAAGGGAGTCCCCTGAGTCCGAATTGAATCCCCCTCAGGTATACCCACTAAACACTCCACCTCGTGCGTGGTAGGCTCGTCCAGCCACCCAAGGCTGACCCGATGACACGTAGGCAGATGCCCATTGTATCGTACCGTACCACTTTCTCGGGCCATCAGAAAAATTCTGCAGTCGCTGTGGTTTGAACCGGCGACCGGCAGCGTGAGTGATTTAAACATTGACGCTTTAACCACTCGGCTACCTGGCCCTCATGATTTGAAGTTATAATTTATTATTTTCGTAAACCAGTGGCTTAGTTACGGTGGTATGTGGCCATACTTTCCTCCATATTTTCTTTAGACAAGTGAATGGAGAAATGAGTGTTTGATATCAGTAGGGATCATCGATACTCATACTGGAAGTCATAATATCATATGCCTAAAAGTGGAGTTTTCTGAGAAATTTGCCAAAAACTGGAGATATGTCCTGATTACAGACCTAATTTCCTGTGTGCAATAATCACATAATATAGAAATAGTTGTCAACCTTCTGAACAGTCTTAAATGTTAGGAGTATTCAGGACATAGTATAGGTAAGTCCAGATGAGACCGACAAACTCCGTTTTTTTTTCATTCGTCATATTATTTGATCGAATCGATGTCGTAAATTCACTGATATATAAACATAAACAAACCCAGCCTCGAATTCATAATACTCCTCTTGAGATGAAAACTTTTTAGCTCGAAATGAGGAAAAGAATCCTGAACTCAATTCGAAGTAGACTGTCAACCTCATCTTTATTGCAGATTTTTAATTTTTATTCTCAATTCTCATGAATTATTATCGTAGCTGGTTTGTGACTGTACTCTCCGGAAAATGTATCTCTCGATTCCTGATATCTAATCGCAAAATCGGACCTTTCAGACTAGTTTGTGATTGGTTGTACAGTATACCACTGATCAAAGCATGAAACATACACGGAGTTTTTCATTGTTCTTTATCAAAAACATGCTGATTGGATAATATTTTCCTAGATAAATCATACGAAAATGGCTCTAAAAATGTTAATCCAACATAAAATTCAACAAATTAAGAGAAGGTAGGTACTTATCGTAATTTTTTTGCAAAAATTTTTCTTGACCACAACTATCATCTGAGCAGAGTATTATGAATTCGAGGCTGTGTTTCATTATATGCAAGAATCCACGACAACGATTCGATAAAATTATATGATGAATGAAAAAACGGAGTTATCTCAGAAACCTCCACTTTCGGGCACATGAAATGTTATGACTTTTAGGTTGAGTATCGATAAGCCTAACTGATGTGTATAGTCTTTCCAATTGCAACAACTCGTATAGGTTCAAAGGAAACGCCGCGGTACAAGTGACCTCAATTGATGTGCAGCAAAATGCAAAATATTTGGCTGGAGAGTCATAAATCATCATGTATATGAGGAGTCGGCATATCAAACGAAATTGTCGTTAATGCTTTGAAACGAGTTTCTATGATCTTCAATTAATATTGGAAAGACTATAACACTCATTCGTCCATATACTTGACCAAAGAAAATATGAAGGAAAATATGGCCACATACCATCGTAACTACGCTACTGGTTCACGAACATCAAAAATTATCACTTCAAATTATCAGGTTGATAAATCTTGATCGGTGTACCAATCATTTTAGTTTTTGAGTTTTGGAGAAAAAATTTGAATCTCGATTTTTTTCGTACTTTCGACGTATCTCAGAGGGGATGCACTTCAGGACATACGTTGATAGAGACTTTCCACCTCGAAATGGGGTGAGGAATCTGTATTCGGAGTTTGTTGGTCTTATTCTGACTCACCCTGTATATTACTTGCATTAACACATAACATATGATCTTTTGTATACCTGAGTATTTCTATTTGTAATTTTAGATGTAGGAAATCTCTCATTTAATTCCTATTCCGGACAGTGTGGCAGAATCAGTCACAGGCCTAAACCTGTACCCTTTATTAACCTCATTATTACAGATCTTGTTTCACATTATCATATTTCTGTTCTGTAAAAAGTAAATTATAAGTGATATTATAGTAATTATTGTTATTGTATGTGCAATAAATACCATCAAAATCGAAGTTTTTAACGTAACAAAGGTTGTTTCATGTGAAGAACATTTTCTTTATTTGATATATTTACTCTGGTCGACAAATACGAGGATATATTGAAAAATTCTTAGCCTACTATACAGGATATTCCATAATAAACGCGCAGGACTTCAGGATGTGATAGCTCGTCCAAAAATATGAAAAAAAATCTTTATTAACTTACCCTCTAAAATCCACCATTTTCGAGTTACAGGGTGTTGAAATTTAAAAAAAATAATCGTTTTTTGCGAATATCTCTGGAACCGTTTATCACACAGAAAACAGATTTCGTAGGCATTTTCTACTCATAATAAGCTATGTTTTGTGCGGATTTTTTATTTTTTCAAATTCATAATTGGTGAAGATTTTGAAGGGGTAGTGGGTGTTTTTTTCTCCAACTCCTACGCCACTAGAAAAAATATAATTTTGAGCCGCCTACATAAACCGCCAATGTTTTCTACACAATAAAGATACTTCTGGTCATAAGCTCTAAAGTTGACCGTTTTCAAGAAAAATCAACTTTCATGTTGAAAAACATGGTAAATTTTTTTAAATAATTTTTTTCCTAATTATACAAAATTTATTTAAACGTTAGAGCAAGTAACAAAACCAAACATTGACTTCTTAATTGCAAAATAAAAAAAAAAACAATAACAATCATACTCAGTTGAATTGTTGGAAATGTCCGCCGTTAGCTTCAATGCACGCAGCAATTTTTCGAGGAAAAAACATTATTTAAACAACATGAAAGTTGATTTTTCTTGAAAACGTCAACTTTACAGCTCATAACCAAGAATAGCTTTTTTCTGTAGAAAATATTGGCGGTTCATATAGAAGGCTCAAAACTGTAATTTTACCAGTGGCGTAGAAGTTGGAGAAGAAACACCCACTACCCCTACAAAATTTTCACCAATTATGAATTAGAAAAAATTAAAAATCAGCACAAAACATAGATTATTATGAGTCGAAAATGCCTACGAAACCTGTTTTCTGTACGATAAACGGTTCCAGAGATATTCGCAAAAAACGATTATTTTTTTTAAATTTCAACACCCTGTATCTCGAAAATGGTGCACTTTAGAAGATAAGTTAATAAAAAATTTTTCATATTTTTGGACGAGCTATCACATCCTGAAGTCCTGCGCATTTATTATGAAACACCCTGTAGAACCAAACAAAATTTCAATGTCAAAATATTTTATTACTCAACATATTCTCCTCTCAATTGTATACATTTATCACAGCGAACCTGCAACGTCTCTAGACCTTTCAAAAAAAATATTTCTTCTTGCTCTGCAAACCAGACCTCCACAGCTTTTATTACCTCCTCGTTGGAAGAAAATTTGTGACCTTTCAAACTTTTTTTCAGTTGAGGAAAGAGATGATAGTCGGACGGAGCCAAATCTGGTGAATAAAGGGGTGTTCTAGTAATTCAAATCCTAAATCACGAATTTTTTGCATGGCAACATGAGATTTGTGTGCAGAGGCGTTGTCCTGCAAAAACAAAACACCTTTGGATAGCTTACCGCGTCTTTTCTCTTTAATTTTTTCCCTTAGATTGGTCAGTAATGTCGAATAGTAATCTCCAGTTATTGTTCTACCCTTATCCAAAATATCAATCATGATTACTCCATGGCAATCCCAAAAAACTGAAGCAAGAACTTTTCCAGCAGATTTTTGGACACGAAACTTCTTAGGTCTTGGAGAACCGAAGAGTAGCCAGTCCATCGATTGTTGCTTTGTTTCTGGATCGTAAAAATGTACCCAAGTCTCATCCACAGTAACAATTCGGTTTAAGAAGTCTACATCGTTTTCAAATCGAGCACAGATTGAACGCGATGCACGCTTTTGGTCAACATTAAAACATTTGGGGATCCATTTTGCAGCAATTTGTCTCATGTCCAAATTGACGTGAACTATATGATGAACGCGTTCTTATGAAATATTTAGATATCCGTTTTAGCCCAATTCGACGGTCTGTTAAAATCATGTCATGAACTGCATCGATATTTTTGGGGACTGACACAGAAACTGGCCTTCCCGATCGGTCATCATCTTCAATGGAAAATTTACCTCTTTTGAAGCTTGCAGTCCAATTTTTCAAGGTCGCATACAAAGTACATTGATCACCAAGGGTATTAAGCATATCTTCGTAAATCTGCTTACCTCTCAACCCTTTTAAATACAGGTACTTGATAATGGCTCGATACTCCAATTTTTCGATTTTCACAGTTTCACAATTTATTGCGTAACTCTGGTTTACTTTTTTGGCGTCAAACTTCACACTGATACTTCTAATAAGTTTTTGTTCATTGCTATGGTAACGCAATATTTTGTTCATGCAGGGATCTGGTCTAGGCTAACTAGATATTACATCCTCGTACATATTCGAAATTACCATGGCTACTTTCAAAAGAAAGTTTAATTTTTCAAAATTTGCTGACTACGTTATTACAACATTCGTAACAAAGATAATTGCTTGATAGAAATACTTACAAATTTCCTAACTCTTTCAAATATATAGCTTCAGTAAACAAATTCAAAAACTATACTCTCAACGAGTGTTTCGATGTTCACTCCAATAATTTCATCTTTTTAGTAAAAAACTCGTACTATAGAATAATTCTCATGTTTCAATATAATATTCTTGCTAACTGTCTCATGATAAAAATAAATTATTATTAAATAAATTCATTTTCATTTGAAATATTACTTTTGTAAGTTATATAATTTCTTTTCCTTTCCTCACACAAAGAACAGCAAAATTGAAATTTAAATTACGGTATCGAAATATTTTGGCTAATCGTCCAATATATCATAATGTGTGAAATACTGTAATTTATAATGCTCCATTAGACTGCTATTAGTTTTAATTATGAAAATCTCTGACAAACAGTTGTTCCTGGTATTGTTGATTTTTGTTTCCATTAAAAACGCCTCAGAAATAGATTCATATTCAATCATTATAATTTCAAATAGAGGAGTTCGAAGCTGTTGCCACCGATGATAAGTCAGTAAAACAAAAGCCGAAACCAGTCAAATTCATCGAGTCACTAGTGATGTTTATTACGGCAGGTACACTAACGTAGAAGTATGGCGTATAAATACACAGTGTTTATAATTATTTTTCCGTGAATTTTCTGAATGAAGTTATCAAAGATTTTATTTTAAAAAAATGCCAATATGTTTCAATAATTTTTGATTTGCGAATAATTCGAAGAAGGCCGTGACATTTCTAATTTTATTTCAAAGTTATGGCGGTGTTATATAGAGCTATTGAAGCTCTATTATTCATAAAAAAAATCGTTTAAATCAGACAACAAAAACATAAGTTGAAGTGGTACCCCGCTTCCAAATGAGTCACTCTGTATATATCTGAAAATTTTGAAATGACTTCGAACCATTGTGTCTCTTATATTTCTTTATTATCTGAAATATGTGTTCTCTTCACTATAGGGAATAAGACGTCTTAATGAAAATTCAACAGAGGCGATCCATGACTTGAGTAGAAGTGAGATCAAATTATGAGTTATCCGACTACACCCACTTTCACAATGAAGATTATATTTGGTAGAGTTTGACTGTAAGTTTTTTCACTACCCTATTAAAAATTGTTCACGAAGTAGGTACTCACAAGAAACTGAAAACAAATCATTATATCTATTCGATTCAACTCATTCTCAAACCACGATTATTATTCAACCTCCAAACTATGATACTATAAAGATCACAAAAATCTGACACTGTAAAAATTCAAGTAGAATAATCATTTGCTCCATACTTCTTTCTTCTCGATATGACCAGAATTCCCTTTCCAATGAGTTTTTGTATCATTATTTTTTCACTAAACTGTGTGATGTTTAAGTCATTCAATTTCACATACCATAAAATACGCACAGGAAGTGTTTTCGTGTTCACCTAAAATCTCGACGTCTCATTTGTCTTTCATTTTGTAAAGCGCTTTCAACCACTCGTGTTATATTCTGCAAGAGAAAATACTTTCATGAATTTAATGGAAATGGTTTGTTCTTCCATCGATTTCCGGTTTACAAGGAAAATGAAAGCATTTATACGAATGCGGTGGCGTTTGCTACCTTTTAACGGCAAACCCAAAACATTCTGAATGTTCTTGAAAATGAGTTATACATACCTTTTGAGTTTACCTTTTCTCTTTCAACATTTGAAAGCGTTTTTAATGAGTTATGGAATTCAATAATGAATAAAATTCCACGATAGCTTGAATTCGGATGATGTGAGTATTTGATATTACTCTATGGGCTGAAGGGTAGGAGTTGTTTTTTATTGAATTCGGAATATTTTTGTTTATTTTGACGACTTGATGCACAAAATCCTACGATGTACCTGTAATATTTCACCCTATAATATATTTCACAATGTTTATTCTATGTCCAGTGGACTGTTAATTGTCAGTTATAATTTGGACTGAATATGTTTAGTAAATAAAAACATTGAAATACGATGTACCTGTAATATTTCACCCTATAATATATTTCACTATGTTTATTCTATGTCCAGTGGACTGTTAGTCGTCAGTTATGATTTTGACTGAAAATGTTTAGTAAATAAAAACATTGAAATAATCGAAAAGTTTCAATAAATATTCTAACAGGAATATCACATTTGGCGACGAGAATAACAACCCACACCATGGAAAACATAAATTTTAATTTTGTATCATTTGATAAACAATCATATCATATATATCATTGTTTAAACAAAAGAACAGATCTTAACCACTTGAGTGAGATCTATTCTTATTTATTATTGTTGGACAAGAACCCAAGTGCTCTCAATAACAGCTCCTTTGGCATTACTTAATTACATTCGGTATTCCTTACACTTTTTTACTCCCAATAATTTCCACATTAATTCAAAAACTTGTTCAAACAATTGTTAATAATTTTCTCAACAATTACATGAAATCCATAATTATATATCCTCTTTAGCAGTAATTGCAACTGTACTGGAAACCCCAGCAGCTCAGGCCAATTGTTCTCTTGTTCTATAACTTCTATGAAAAAATTAGACTTTGACTTTTGACATATGACATGTGATTACTTTTAATAAATTCTAACCCAACAATTTTCTCTTCTCCCACGCTCCTCGTGGTATTCCTACAGGTGTTGTGCATCCGACACATTTTTTAATTGTTTAATGTTTTACATAAATTTTATTAAGTACCCCATGTTGCACATGGATTTTGTCTTTTTTAATTCTGTAACATCGTTGTTAAGCGACCAATCTCACTAACATTGTAAGTATAGGACTCTCATCCTCACCATTTTACCATAGTTTCATCCATTTTTGTAGCTCCCTGATGATGACAGTAACCACTGTCGAAATATTGGAAATATAATGTTATAAGAGTACACTTGCGTTTTGCTGCTGTCCCAAATATTGTCAAGTTTGTTTCTAACTAGTCAGCAATAAACTACCTCTCTTCTCTCTCCAGATAGAAATATGGGTTTTTACCAAGACATCCAGGCTACCTATGGTACACACACAGTAACCAAATTGAAACGTTGGTCACGAATTAAACAAAAAACAGCGAAATAATATAACCGAAGAAGTTTTCTACTTAGATGCAGAACCTCAGGAATTGTACCTGATCACATCAAACATTCCACTAACCACATAGATGATCTCCTACTGAGACAGGACACCACTTTTGGAAACCAGTCAAGAAACTTATGTTTAAGGTTAGGAACAAAACTTCTGAATTTTGAAATAGATATCAATCATAAATTAATTCCGAAACTTGAAAAACAGTTGGAATTGCTTAAAAGAGAGATAATTGCTTTGACAAATGAACATGTTTTTGCAGAGTTCTCCGGTTCTCAACAAAAATATTTCAAAAATTTTTTTCATAAGGTAAAATATACCAACACAAATAAATTCAACAATCTTCTTCAAAATGAATTCAATATTAAATTAAATACACAACCAGGTTGGATTAAGAATCTTTCTGATATTCAAATTCCTGAGGATATACTGAGATTCCTGTCTTTGGGACCGAAGTTCAGTATAGAACCTAAAATAGGAAAAAACTTTCCCATTAAAAATCTCTTAGCAGATGTTGACTATTTAACTTCACATATAACAGATCCTTTGATTAAAAATTCCACTATTGCTCGTTCAACAAATGTCATTACCAATTTTGTTCATTCTTCCAAGCATTCATCTTCTATTTTCCAAAATTTATATATTAAAATAAAAAAAATTCTTAAACTTAATCCCAGCTTAATTGTCACTAAATCTGACAAAGGGAATATAACAGTAATTATGAACAAAGATCAATATATCAACTTATCTTCAGAAATATTAAATAATAATGATTCTTATGAGAAAATTCATAGGGACCCTACTCTTCAAATTCAAAATAAATGTAACTCTTTAGTCAAAAATCTCTATAGCTCCAACCGAATTGATGAAATCACAAAAAAGAAACTTACTACCTATACAGGTGTAATTCCAAAATTTTATGCTTCACCTAAAGTACACAAACCCACATTAACTGTCAGACCTATAATAGCTTCTATTAACAATCCTTCAGAATTACTTGCTTCCTTTTTTACAGATATATTGACAAAAGCTTACGATTATGATAATCAATATTACATAAAAGATTCCTTTGACCTTTCATAAAAATTTATTAGAATTCAGCTCCCTGAAAATTACGTTTTGGCAAGCTTAGACGTGGTTTCACTCTTTAGTAATGTATATTTGGACACTTGCATCAGAGCAGTTCACAATAACTGGATCGTATCGATGAAGACAACTTTATCATTCTCTTAACTTTTCTTTTCAATAATACTTTTTTTTCCTTCAACAACCAAATTTATAAACAAACTTTTGGCACTCGCAAAAATTAGCCCTATTTTAGCTTACTATGTTATGGACTACTTGCTAGATATGGTCTTGAATGTCCTTCCTTTCAATGTGTTCTTTATAAAAAAATATGTCGATGACATAATTGTAGCCCTTCCTGGGACTGAGACTACAGAAATCTTAGATGTCTTCAATAGCTATGATTCATTTATTCAATTCACCATCGAAAATGAAGATGCTGAATGTAGTGTTCCGTTTCTGGACACCAAATTTATTCGTACTCCCAATAATACAATATTGGTTGACTGGTACAGAAAACCTATCAGTGCTGGTAGGTATATGAACTATTGGTCTTACCATAGACAATCTATTAAAATAAATCCGATCAAGCAAATGAAGCAACGAGTTTTACGTATCTCTGACCCATGTTTTCACCAAAAATTTTTAAAAATTCTCCACAATCTTTTTAAACAAAATTCTTATCTAGTATCTTTACTTAACAAGATCCTGTTTAGTACGTCGCCTATAGACCATATTGTTATTGTACCTCCTCCAGATAATCAAATAAATAATACTGTTAATGTTGCCAATAATGACAATGGTGATAATAATGTTAATAATAATAATGTTTCACAACCTAATATTTTTTACACATCTTTGCCCTTTTTTGCTGAAATCACGCCAAAGCTTTCACGAATTTTCAATAAAACAGGTAATGTAAAAATTGCAAATAAAACGGTCCTTACTATAAATTCCTTATTATCTGTCGTAAAAGACAAAACTCATTTATTTTCTCAATTTAAATTAGTATATTGCATACCTTGTGCCAACTGTAGTCATGAATACATTGGTCAAACAGCAAGGTTGCTAAAAGACCGTATAACTTCACACAAAAGTGATAGTAGATTGCACCCTGAGAGATGTGCTCTCAGTGATCATGTTTTCAAAGAACGTCACTCAATGGACTACAATTCCACAAAAATTTTAATTAAAGAAGGTAATTCTTCAAAACGAATATTCTTGGAAATGGAATTTATTTCTCAATCTGATCATTGTTTAAACAAAAGAACAGATCTTAACCACTTGAGTGAGATCTATTCTTATTTATTATTGTTGGACAAGAACCCAAGTGCTCTCAATAACAGCCCCTTTGGCATTACTTAATTTCATTCGGTATTCCTTACACTTTTTTACTCCCAATAATTTCCACATTAATTCAAAAATTGTTCAAACAATTGTTAATAATTTTCTCAACAATTACATGAAATCCATAATTATATATCCTCTTTAGCAGTAATTGCAACTGTACTGGAAACCCCAGCAGCTCAGGCCAATTGTTCTCTTGTTCTATAACTTCTATGAAAAAATTAGACTTTGACTTTTGACATATGACATGTGATTACTTTTAATAAATTCTAACCCAACAATTTTCTCTTCTCCCACGCTCCTCGTGGTATTCCTACAGGTGTTGTGCATCCGACACATTTTTTAATTGTTTAATGTTTTACATAAATTTTATTAAGTACCCCATGTTGCACATGGATTTTGTCTTTTTTAATTCTGTAACATCGTTGTTAAGCGACCAATCTCACTAACATTGTAAGTATAGGACTCTCATCCTCACCATATATATATATAAATATATATATATATATATATATATATATATATATATATATATATATATATATATATATATATATATATATGCTGAATACTTGTTTCAAGGAGCAATAAATGTTCCAGTGACTGTAAAACAGTCGAAAACAATCCTTTAGGAACTCACTATACCTTTGTATAGATTATATGGCATATGTCCAACAGAAAACAACTACTTCTCTGGCTAATACCTCGACAGATATTGAATTATATCTGTCAGACATATGTGCAAAGATCCTTACTTTGAAGGAACAACTTTGCAAGAGCTCTCAGAGACAGACAGCAGGACACCGCCTGATCCAAACAAGGAACCAACTGCAGACCGGTTTCGGGATGAAGTCCCTCATCAGTGCAGTCCTGGTTATCACGGTTGTATACACGCGGGGGCCCGGTGCCCGTCATCGTTCGCCGGGATGAATACTGCAATCGCTTACAGTATCCACCATGGCAACAGATTAGAGAGCGCTCCAGAAGGACATTTCGGATGCGAAATGGTATATGCTGAATACTTGTTTCAAGGAGCAATAAATGTTCCAGTGACTGTAAAACAGTCGAAAACAATCCTTTAGGAACTCACTATACCTTTGTATAGATTGTATGGCATATGTCCGACAGAAAACAACTACTTCTCTGGCTAATACCTCGACAGATATTGAATTATATCTGTCAGACATATGTGCAAAGATCCTTACTTTGAAGGAACAACTTTGCAAGAGCTCTCAGAGACAGACAGCAGGAAACCGCCTGATCCAAACAAGGAACCAACTGCAGACCGGTTTCGGGATGAAGTCCCTCATCAGTGCAGTCCTGGTTATCACGGTTGTATACACGCGGGGGCCCGGTGCCCGTCATCGTTCGCCGGGATGAATACTGCAATCGCTTACAGTATCCACCACGGCAACAGATTAGAGAGCGCTCCAGAAGGACATTTCGGATGCGAAATGGTATATGCTGAATACTTGTTTCAAGGAGCAATAAATGTTCCAGTGACTGTAAAACAGTCGAAAACAATCCTTTAGGAACTCACTATACCTTTGTATAGATTGTATGGCATATGTCCGACAGAAAACAACTATTTCTCTGGCTAATACCTCGACAGATATTGAATTATATATGTCAGACATATGTGCAAAGATCCTTACTTTGAAGGAACAACTTTGCAAGAGCTCTCAGAGACAGACAGCAGGACACCGCCTGATCCAAACAAGGAACCAACTGCAGACCGGTTTCGGGATGAAGTCCCTCATCAGTGCAGTCCTGGTTATCACGGTTGTATACACGCGGGGGCCCGGTGCCCGTCATCGTTCGCCGGGATGAATACTGCAATCGCTTACAGTATCCACCACGGCAACAGATTAGAGAGCGCTCCAGAAGGACATTTCGGATGCGAAATGGTATATGCTGAATACTTGTTTCAAGGAGCAATAAATGTTCCAGTGACTGTAAAACAGTCGAAAACAATCCTTTAGGAACTCACTATACCTTTGTATAGATTGTATGGCATATGTCCGACAGAAAACAACTACTTCTCTGGCTAATACCTCGACAGATATTGAATTATATCTGTCAGACATATGTGCAAAGATCCTTACTTTGAAGGAACAACTTTGCAAGAGCTCTCAGAGACAGATAGCAGGACACCGCCTGATCCAAACAAGGAACCAACTGCAGACCGGTTTCGGGATGAAGTCCCTCATCAGTGCAGTCCTGGTTATCACGGTTGTATACACGCGGGGGCCCGGTGCCCGTCATCGTTCGCCGGGATGAATACTGCAATCGCTTACAGTATCCACCACGGCAACAGATTAGAGAGCGCTCCAGAAGGACATTTCGGATGCGAAATGGTATATGCTGAATACTTGTTTCAAGGAGCAATAAATGTTCCAGTGACTGTAAAACAGTCGAAAACAATCCTTTAGGAACTGACTATACTATGGATACTGTAAGCGATTGCAGTATTCATCCCGGCGAACGATGACGGGCACCGGGCCCCCGCGTGTATACAACCGTGATAACCAGGACTGCACTGATGAGGGACTTCATCCCGAAACCGGTCTGCAGTTGGTTCCTTGTTTGGATCAGGCGGTGTCCTGCTGTCTGTCTCTGAGAGCTCTTGCAAAGTTGTTCCTTCAAAGTAAGGATCTTTGCACATATGTCTGACAGATATAATTCAATATCTGTCGAGGTATTAGCCAGAGAAGTAGTTGTTTTCTGTCGGACATATGCCATACAATCTATACAAAGGTATAGTGAGTTCCTAAAGGATTGTTTTCGACTGTTTTACAGTCACTGGAACATTTATTGCTCCTTGAAACAAGTATTCAGCATATACCATTTCGCATCCGAAATGTCCTTCTGGAGCGCTCTCTAATCTGTTGCCGTGGTGGATACTGTAAGCGATTGCAGTATTCATCCCGGTGAACGATGACGGGCACCGGGCCCCCGCGTGTATACAACCGTGATAACCAGGACTGCACTGATGAGGGACTTCATCCCGAAACCGGTCTGCAGTTGGTTCCTTGTTTGGATCAGGCGGTGTCCTGCTGTCTGTCTCTGAGAGCTCTTGCAAAGTTGTTCCTTCAAAGTAAGGATCTTTGCACATATGTCTGACAGATATAATTCAATATCTGTCGAGGTATTAGCCAGAGAAGTAGTTGTTTTCTGTCGGACATATGCCATACAATCTATACAAAGGTATAGTGAGTTCCTAAAGGATTGTTTTCGACTGTTTTACAGTCACTGGAACATTTATTGCTCCTTGAAACAAGTATTCAGCATATACCATTTCGCATCCGAAATGTCCTTCTGGAGCGCTCTCTAATCTGTTGCCGTGGTGGATACTGTAAGCGATTGCAGTATTCATCCCGGCGAACGATGACGGGCACCGGGCCCCCGCGTGTATACAACCGTGATAACCAGGACTGCACTGATGAGGGATTTCATCCCGAAACCGGTCTGCAGTTGGGTCCTTGTTTGGATCAGGCGGTGTCCTGCTGTCTGTCTCTGAGAGCTCTTGCAAAGTTGTTCCTTCAAAGTAAGGATCTTTGCACATATGTCTGACAGATATAATTCAATATCTGTCGAGGTATTAGCCAGAGAAGTAGTTGTTTTCTGTCGGACATATGCCATACATTCTATACAAAGGTATAGTGAGTTCCTAAAGGATTGTTTTCGACTGTTTTACAGTCACTGGAACATTTATTGCTCCTGGAAACAAGTATTCAGCATATACCATTTCGCATCCGAAATGTCCTTCTGGAGCGCTCTCTAATCTGTTGCCGTGGTGGATACTGTAAGCGATTGCAGTATTCATTTCGGCGAACGATGACGGGCACCGGGCCCCCGCGTGTATACAACCGTGATAACCAGGACTGCACTGATGAGGGACTTCATCCCGAAACCGGTCTGCAGTTGGTTCCTTGTTTGGATCAGGCGGTGTCCTGCTGTCTGTCTCTGAGAGCTCTTGCAAAGTTGTTCCTTCAAAGTAAGGATCTTTGCACATATGTCTGACAGATATAATTCAATATCTGTCGAGGTATTAGCCAGAGAAGTAGTTGTTTTCTGTCGGACATATGCCATACAATCTATACAAAGGTATAGTGAGTTCCTAAAGGATTGTTTTCGACTGTTTTACAGTCACTGGAACATATATATATATATATATATATATATATATATATATATATATATATATATATATATGTATATGTATATGTATATGTATATATATATATATATATATATATATATATATATATATATATATATATATATATATATATGATATATATGATGATCTGATGGATCAACCGTTTTGAGATATATCTCCAGGCGATGAACATCACCAAAGAATCAAGAAAAACAGCAATGTTACTGCATTATTTTATTGAGGATGTTGAGTTCGAAACATATAACTTCAGACAAGCCAAACAGTCACATGGAGAAACATTAGATCAGTACTAAGCCCACTTGCTGAAATTATCCAAAAACTGTAATTTTGATGACCAGAAGAAAGAAATTAAGTCACAAATTATCCTTAGTACTGATTCCGCCCGTATCCGGCGAATTGCACTGTCTGAACAATTAACACTAGAAGAGCTTTAACAAAAGGCAGAACATTTGAAGCTACCGATCATCAACTTATGACTATAGAACAAACAGAAACAGTACAATTTTCCAAAACTAACAAAGGAAGCAGAATGAGCAAAATGAATAGAAATGATAAAAAAAATTCAAACAGAAAGAACGAGAAAAGTCAAAATGTCAAATTACAGAGGACTCCGAACAAATCAAATGGGAAATGGATCCCAGTCGAATTGACAGAAATTTGAATTTGTTGTAGTTCATACCCTTCTGATCAAAAGTCTGTAAATGGACAGTTAAGTATCGGAAGTCAAAAGTCGCAACTTGTGCAAATCTTCCATAAGCGATCACATTTGATTTTGACCATGTATAATGGGCAGTTTTGACAGGAATAATTACAATTTTTGATTTGTCAATAAATGTCAAGTTTCTACAAAAGCCAATAGAGCAAGATCCCAGGGCCGTCAGACGTTACTTATTTTTAAACGATTGAGTAATGTTCGCATGCCTACCTGCTAGTTCGACCAGGTGACCATTCTTCAGATACTAGAGAATCAAGGTACGTAAAAACACTACTCACTTAGTTGAATTGCCAGTCTACAGTTATATTTCTGTATCCCATGGTGGGTTAGTGTACAGAGTAACTAGCTAGCATCCCGGAGGTCCGAGTTCAAATCTCGTCTCCAACAATTTTTTTTTATCCAGCAGACGCATTACACTAGGTTCAGCCATCTCGGTTGGAAACGGCTTCGACTCTGCGAGGATTTTTGTTCAAAACGAAATTTAAAAGAAAACAGAATTTTAGTAAATTAAAGATTTTGTTAAGATTTCCTTATAAGTAAAATCCCAGGGCCTTCAGACAACTTATTTTTGAAAAGATGAAGACTTAGGTTCTGAGTGGTGTCTCATGTACTTTTAATACCTGCGTGCTTGTGGAGTTCGCTCTGTGAAACCTGTGCAGGCACCAGGTGAGAAAGGTAACTGAACCTAGTGTGATGCGTCTGCTGAGTTTGAAAAAAAATTTGTTGGAGACGAGATTTGAACTAGGAGCTCTGGGGTGGTAGCTAGTGACTCTGTCCACGAACCCACCATGGGTTACAGAAAAATATCTGTACACTGGCAATATAACTAAGTGTGTAGTGTTTTTACGTACCTCGATTACCTAATATCTGAAGAATGGTCATCTGGTAAGGATAGCAGGTAAACATGCGAACATAGTACATATTACCACTACTCAATCGTTTACATTTCGTTCGTTTAAAAATAAGTAACGTCTGATGGCCCTGGGATTTTGAACTATGATGTTTTGAAGATTCTTATACTTGCATTATTTTGAATAATATGGCTTTTAGAAGAAAAGAGCGGTTGAATAGACCACCCAAAGCAAGAGATGAAAATTCTTTTTGGATCGCGTGAGAGATATGCACTAGTCGCAACTTTTGAACTTCGATACCTAAAAAACTGTCCATTTTCAGATCTCAGAAGGGTATAAACTATAACATATCCAAATTTCAGACAATTCGACAGGGATCCATTTTTCATTTGATTTGTGCGGGGTCCATTTGAAACTGTCAAATAAAATAAAACCCAGGAAATGTTCAGAAACTGTGGCAATAACTGGCATAATCAAAATCCCAAGTTGGTATGCCCAGCAAGAAATGGAATATGTAGAGGGTGCGGCAAGAAGGGACATTTCCAAAAAATTTACATCTGGGCTGTAGTTGAAAACCAACCAGAAACTGAACAATCTGGCGAATCATCGTCAGAAGAAGCATTCAGAATTCATACAGTAAACTGAGTGTCTAATAAGTCTATCAAAGTACAAATTTTACTGAATGGCAAAGAAACAGAATTTATTGTAGATACAGGAGCAACTGTAAACATCATCAGTTCCGATGCAATCAGGAAACTAGCAGAAAACAAGATTATTTTCCCATAAACCAGCAAATATTTCCATATGATTCGAATACACCTTTACCAGTCGAGGGAAAATTACCTGCCATACTCGAATATAACAGTAATAAGAAATTTCGAACCGAAATTTTCGTGTCAAAAGGTAAAAGTGAATCTTTGCTGAGCTGTGAAGATATGAATCTAAACGTTCTACAATTGATTAGAAGCACAAATTGTTACATCATCGAAAGTTTCAAAACAACTTTTCCCGCTGTTTTTCAAAGAGTAGGAAAATTGAAAAACTTTCAAGTGCATATCCATATACAGTCTGTCCATAAAGTTACCCCCCCCCTGATAACTTTTGAACGGAGTGGAATTTTCCTTTGAAATTTTTTATGACAATTATGAAAAAATTCTATCTCTCAAAATGGCGGCGAGGCGCCATTTTGAAATATTTTTTTAAATGGCATGGTGTTATATATTAATAGGCATTTTCTGTAATACCCAGTATAGGAGATATAAGTCAGTGTAAAAAATAGAAATACAACATTTCAAAACCTGCATCAAACTTATTACAATTTATCGATAAATATACAATAATTTGGCGACGAGGATAAAAGTAACGTATATTCAAGATTCCTCAAATTCGAAATATCGTTTGCAGAGAAAAATCTCAGATTAGTAAAATGGCTCAGGACCTAGCACCTCTTATAGCTGCTATTAGTGGATTGGTAAACAATTTACAGCAACAGCCACGTTCCAACACAGTGAAAGACATTCTACAAACGCAAGTATTGAATTTTGAAAGTTTTGATGAACATTCAGAAAATTTTGACAGTTATTGTCAGAGGCTAGAGAATTTTTTCAAACTGAAAGGCTTATATAACGATGACGATGAAACGAATGAGGCAAGAGTTATGGTTTTGATAAATTGTCTTGGAAGCAAACATTATAAATTGCTGTCCAGCCTTACATCACCCGAGTTACCTGCCTCGAAATCTTATGCAGAATTGATAATTCTCCTCAAGAATCATCTGACACCCAAAAGGAATGTTCTATCGGAGCAACATAAATTTTTCTCCAGAACGCAGTGTCCAGCAGAGTCGATATCAACATTCGTTGCAGCTTTGAAGGATTTGGTGAAAACTTGCGATTTTCAATCAGAATGTGGCGATAACAGTTGTTCAAAGTCAGTAGTGAATCTTTTGCTGAGAGCACAATTCATTCGAGGACTACGTGATTCGGAAATTCGTGAAAAGATTCTACAGCAAGCAAAAATCACATTTAAAAAAACGTTAGAAATTGCATTGGCTATCGAAGCTTCAAAAATTCAGAATAAGGAAGTTTACAAGAGCTATTCAACATCTGCTGTACTGAAAGTGGATGAACATTCAACAATTCCAGGAAGAAGCCGTAGTAAAAGCAGATCAAGTGGATACCGGCAATCAAGGAATAAATCGACAAAATCCTACCGCAATATTGACATGGAAAAATTAGGTTTATCTGGTAGATGTTTACGATGTGGCAGGAAAAACCACAAAACTCAAAATTGTACCATGATGAACAAGCTTACCTGCAATATTTGTAAAAGAAAGGGTCATCTATCAACAGTATGTATTTCAAGCTTATTGAAGAAGAAACAAGATATTCATAACATAGGGTACGAATGTGAATCTGATTCGTCCGAAGAATTTTCAATAAATCAAATCATAGACATATTCAAAGAATCTTCGACTAACCTGTATGAACCTAAGATGTTGATTCAGCTCAATATAAATGGCAAACCATGGAAATTTGAATATGATACAGGCAGCCCCGTTACAATTATATCACAAGAAGATTTTGAAAAACTGAATCTAAAGATACGACTGCAGAAAACCAATGTTTCTTTCCGATCGTATACAAAACATGTATTCAAACCATTAGGTTCAGTTCGAGTAAACGTTTCTCATAAGGGGAATCAATTCGTAGGAGATTTATACATAGTACCTAATTATGGTAGTGCCATATTAGGAAGAAGATGGATTCGAGCTTTGAACATTGATTTACATGATGTCGATGCTGTTTCATGTCAAAATCAATGTCAAAGTCAACGTCGATGTCAAAGTCAAAGTCAATGTCAAAGTCAATGTCAAAGTCAACGTCAAAGTAAAAGTCAATGTCAAAGCCAAAGTCAATGTCAAAGTCAAAGTCAAAGTCAATGTCAAAGTCAAAGTCAATGTCACTGTCAATGTCAAAATCGAAGGAAAAATCAATATCAAATTCAACATCAACGTCGATACCAAAGTCAGGGTGAATGTCAAAGTCAATCAAAAATCGAAAGTCAATGCCTTACTCAACTTCAAGGTCAATGTCAATCATCAATAGAAGATATCTTGAACAGATATCAAGACGTTTTCCAACCTAAAGTGGGCAAAATACCTGATTATAAATGTTTTCTCCAGATGAAATCCAATGTCAATCCAATTTTTATCAAACCTCGACGTGTACCTTATGCGCTACAGGAGAAAGTGGACACAGAATTGGACTCGCTAGAACAACAGGGAATTATTGAAAAGTTGGATCATTCGGAATGGGGCACACCACTGGTAATCGTACCAAAAAGTGATGGTAAAATCAGAATCTGTGCTGACTATAAAGTAACTATAAACAGCCAACTCCAGAACAATAGATATCCCATTCCAAAGATTGAAGATATTTTCAATAAAATGAAGAACGGAAAATATTTTTGCACACTTGACATTTATAAGGCTTATCTTCACCTTCCAGTTGACGATGAAAGTGCAAGAATACAAGCTATTTCTACACATCGTGGGACTTATCTCGCAAAAAGATTATTTTTTGGGATAAAAACAGCTCCAAATGAATTCCATAAGGTAATCGATCAAATTGTTCAAGATTTAGAAGGAACCACTATTTATTTTGACGACATTTTGGTTCAAGGATCTACCATAAATGAATGCAAATCCAGACTCATTGATGTTTTAGAAAGATTACGAAAATATAATCTACATTTAAACAGGAACAAATGTAAATTCTTTGAGACCAAAATAAAATACCTAGGACACGTTATATCAGAACACGGACTTGAAAAATCGGATGATAAAGTGAAGGCTGTCCTAGATGCACCAAGACCAAAAACTGTCGATGAGGTCAAACAATTTTTAGGATTAGTCATGTACTACTCAAAATTTATTCCAAAGGCTTCAGAGATACTTCATCCTTTAAATAGACTACTTCGAAAAGACATCAAATTCAAATGGACCAATGAATGTGAAGAGGCATTTATCAGAGCAAAAACTGAAATAGCCAGTGATCAAGTTCTCATGCCATACACACCAGAATTGCCCATCGTTCTCGCCACAGATGCCAGTCCATTTGGATTTTCCGGAATTTTATCTCACCGTCTACCTGATGGTACAGAACGTCCTGTGGTTTTTATCTCCAGATCCCTCACAAAATCTGAAACAAATTATAGTCAACTTGATAGGGAAGCTACAGCCATATACTGGTCTTTCAAGAAATTGTTTCAGTATATATACGGCAGGAACTTCACTCTTGTGGTAGATAATAAACCATTGACCACAATTTTCAACCCATCAAAACAGTTACCTACTTTAACAGCGACTCGCATGCTCCGTTACGCACAATTCTTGTCAGGATTTGATTATTCGATAGAGTACAGAAGATCGACTGAACATACGAACGCAGACTATTTTTCTAGAAATCCTTTGAAAATTAGCCAGAAGGAAGAAAATACCGTTGATGATGTTTTCATGGTAAACGTCAGTACAATAAATGAGATTTCGACAGAGACCGTAACGGCGTTTGAAATTGCCAAAGAAACTGATACTGATCCAGAACTCTCCGAGCTTAAAAAATCTATCAGTGACGGAAGAAATCAAAATTCAGAATTATCCCTTCAAGACGGAATTTTGTTTCGAGGACATAGAGTTATTATTCCGAAAACACTCCAACCGGCTATACTGGTAGAATTGCATGCAACTCATATTGGTATGGTCAAAATGAAAGCCATTGCTCGAAATTATTGTTACTGGAAAGGTATAGATTCTGATATAGAGCATATGGTCAGAAGCTGTCAACCTTGCTGTGATATAAAAAAAGACCCAGTCAAGGCTCCCATTCACAAGTGGGAAACTCCAACAAAAATCTGGCAACGTGTTCACATGGACTATGCTGGTCCATTTCTAAACCATTATTTTTTCATTGTTGTTGATGCCAAGTCTAAATGGCCAGAAATTTTGATGTCATCTCGAGCTCCAACAACGGATAGTACAATTCACAAATTGCGAGAAATTTTTAGTCGTCATGGGTTGCCGGAAGTTTTGGTGAGCGACAACGCCTCAATTTTCAAATCTAGTGAATTCCGAGAATTTTGTCTACGCCATGGAATTGCACAACGTTTGATAGCACCAGGACATCCAGCAACGAACGGACAGGCCGAACGCTACTGCCAAACGTTGAAGGCCAAACTTAAATGCATGTTACAAGAAGCTGGAACCTTACACGAGAAGTTACATTCTTTCTTATTCAGATATAGGGTGACACCCTTATCTTGTGGAAAATCTCCTTCGGAAATTCTGATGAACAGAAACCTAAGAACAAAATTAGACTTGATTCGACCAAACAGATCGAAGAAAAATGAATTGGCTCAGCAGCCACAATTTGATAAATTCTACAATCCCGGAGACAGACTTCAATCTCGGAACTATACAGGATCCAATTTATGGAAGTATGGAACTGTAGTTGAACGATTAGGAAAGCTTCACTACTTAATCGAGTTAGATGATGGATATATAATCAAACGGCACTACAATCAGCTGAGATTATGCCAGGTTCCAAAACCAAATCAGTCAGGAAATTCCTTCAGTACCCAAGAAAACCGAGGTCAAACTCAAACCGCTTCCGTCAAGATACCGAAAAGTGTGGCGTTTGCTGAACTGCCAGAGACAAACATCTGTAGCCGTTTACATAAATCAACTTCTCCAATGAAAATTGATAATCCACCTGCTGTGTCATTGTCTGATAATAACAGGGAAATCGCAGAAGAATTACCAAGTACTAGTGCAGCGGCTGACCGAACGACAACAGAACCAAATTCAGTGAATGATTATTCGTCTGTTCCTGGATTACGACGTTCTACTAGAGTAAGAAAACCAGTCGAACGTTTGAATTTGTGAAGTGTAGTGTGAATCACTCGATTGTGAGTGTATTGTGAATTTTTTATCTATCATTGTTTTCTTTATATAGTCGATATTAAGTGGCGGAAAATTGTTATATATTAATAGGCATTTTCTGTAATACCCAGTATAGGAGATATAAGTCAGTGTAAAAAATAGAAATACAACATTTCAAAACCTGCATCAAACTTATTACAATTTATCGATAAATATACAATACATGGGGGATCGACTGAGACCTCATTCGATTCGTTTTTTAATTCTCTATTAGGCAGCAAAATTCAAACAGAAATTTCGGTACAAAACAAAATGGCGGTACATTATTTTAGACCTCTCACGAGAGGATCCTGTCGAATAAATGGCTATTAAAGAGCTTTAGTGCAATGATAAAATATTTTTTTGTTTCTACAAGAGCTTCTTGTCACTCAAAATGGCATATTTGTGCCATATTAGAAAAAATTCAAATAAGTCGATAAGTAGTGTAATACCCCATTTTATTGAATCTCATCAAATCTAAGAAATCATGTCCCATATACGATTCTGAGGGACAGAGAACATTTGTAGATATCAAAAAATATTTTTTCATTTCAATTGAGATCGTTTAATGCCATTTATTCAAAGAAATCGCGTATAAAAGTTCTGACTCAATGTGCCGCCATTTTGTTTTGGATGAATATTTTTGTCTGAAATTTTGTAGTCGTATAGGAAATCAAAAGACAATTCGAATGAGGTATCACTCGACCCCCCATGCCATTTAAAAAAATCTTTCAAAATGGCGTCTGGCCGCCATTTTGAATGACAGACATTTTTTATTACTGTCAAAAACTAGCTTATAACATACCATTTCACCAAAAAAAAAAATTCAAAAAAACTCTTGCCCTGTTCAGAAGTTAACAGAGGGGGGGGGTTACTTTATGGACACACTGTAGATCCATCAGTTCAACAAGTGGCACAAAAACATCGAAAATACCTCTTTCCATGTGAGGGAAAAAGTGGAAGCTGAATTGAGTAGGTCAATCAGCCAATATTATTGAGCCTGCCATTGGACTAACTCCATGAGTATCACCTATTGTTATTGTTCCAAAACCCAATAGAGATACTATAAGAATATGTGTGGATATGCGAGCTCCCAATCAAGCTCTCAAACAAGAACGTCATTTAACACCAACAATCGATGATATTATTTTAGTTCACAATAGTGCTGTTGTTTTTAGTAAAATCGACCTCAATGATGAATATCTTCAGTTTGAACTTAACCAAGAATCAAGAATGGTGACTACTTTTTCAACATATGTTGGTTGTTCAGATATAAACGCCTCAGCTTTGGTGTGAATGCTGCAGCTGAAATTTTCAAAAAAATCATCCGTCAGACTCTATTGATCATTACAGGCGTATTGAATTTTAGTGATGACATTTTAATTTCTGGAAAAAATCAACATGATCACGATGATACTTTAAACAAAGTTTTTCAGCGTTTGAGATTCGGATTTGACTGTCATCAAAGGGAAATGTCTACTGAATAAAAAAAGTATGTTTCTTTTTTTTTTTGATTTGTATTTTCTTGTGATGGAATAAAATCAGATCCGGCAAAAGTGGCAGCGTTAAAAAATTTGGAAGCCCCAAAAAATGCATCTGAAGTAAGAAGTCTTTTGGGAATGATGAATTATGTTGGCAGATTCATTCCAAATTTAGCAAGTACTACAAAACATTTACAAACATTGATTTTGAAAAATAAGTGTTGGATGTGGACCAAGAAACATCAAGATACATTTGAATTCCTGCAAAATCATCTAAGTGAAGAATGTCATCTTGCTCATTTTGATATCCACAAAGTAATTCACCTGTATGTCGATGCTGGACCTTGTGGATTAAGAGCTATCATCGCACAAGGAGATAATGTAAACCCTAAAATTGTTCCATACGCCAGCAGATCACTATCTCAAACTGAAGAACGCTACAGTCAGATTGAGAAGGAAGAGGTTGCCATAACTTATGCTATCGAATATCTCCATATTTACATATATGGTGCAGTGTTCAACCTCTATACTGATCATTTACCTCTTGTAAGCATACTTCAGTATTCTCTGCCAGAATAGAAAGACTATGTCTGAGAATTCAACAATACCAGTTCAGAGTAAAACATCAAAAAGGCATAAATAATCCAACTGAATACATGTCTAGACATCCATCACCAGTAGAACATACCACATCTATTCTGATAATGAACCTGCAGAATATGTAAACTTCGTTCTTCAAAATTCACTACCAAAAACGATGACTCTGAGAGAAGTAACAGAAGTTTCAAAAGGAGATCAACAATTCAAATTTCTATTCCATGCTCTGAAGAACACTGATGAGAGTTTGTGGAATGCCAAGTTCTCACAACCATACAAGAAAGTAAGATATGAGTTAACTTCCGCAAATGGAGAAATTCTGAGGAATACAAAATTGATTATTCCAGAAACGCTTCGAAAACAAGTTATCCAGCTAGCCCACAGAGGTCATATGGGTTTAGTAAAGACGAAACAATTCCTCAGAAGCAAAGTTTGTTTTCCTGGTGTGGTACAATGAACCGCATCATTTTAAATTCGAATATCATAAAGTAACCCCTTTGTGGCCTGAAGCCAATGGACTTGCCGAGAGAACGGTCAGAACCATCAAGAAAACAATTTTGTGTGCAGTAATGAGTGGACGAAAAATAAAAGATGAACTGAAATCATTTTTAATGAATTATAGAGCCACTCCACATTCCACAACAGAAAAATCTCCGTTTGAACTACTTTTCAACCGATCCATGCACACGACCATTCGAGAAATTGCTATCCAAGATTTAGATGAAAATTTTAAAATTATTGACGAAAAAAACAAAGGGAAATTCAAAAAGTATTTAGATGAGAGATTGCATATTAAAAAACACGGTTTCAATATTTGAGATTTGGTGATTTGCAAACAGAAACGTGTCATTAAATTTTCCCCTCCTTACGCTTAATCCATATGTTGTTAAAGTAATCAGTGGCACAAAATAACAGCTTTGAAGCTAGATAAACAAATAACAAGAAATTCTTCTCACTTCGAGAAAGTTGTTGAATCTGATCTAATAAATCCTGCATCGGATGTCACAAATGAATATGCTGAAAAAATATTAATGTAAAAAAAGAGTAGATGAAGAGATAAAAACAGATGAAGAGATAAGGACAGAAGAAGATAATATGATGCTAGAAGGAATTGATGAAGCTGAAATTCATGAACCTCCTAGAAGACAACTACCAGAGAG
Source organism: Chrysolina oricalcia (assembly GCA_944452925.2). Taxonomy (NCBI): domain Eukaryota; kingdom Metazoa; phylum Arthropoda; class Insecta; order Coleoptera; family Chrysomelidae; genus Chrysolina; species Chrysolina oricalcia. The sequence goes on along the minus strand of OX101814.2, from coordinate 28,209,290 downwards.
GAAAGTAAAGTGCAAAGTTAGTTTCAAATAATACTCATTTGAACCTTTCATACATAATTCAAGTTAGGAAAATAATCTGAAAGTTTCAATTAATATTCAAGCAAGAATATTACAGTACCGCTCCTGCTATCGAATACATTCGCGGAGTGCTATAGTACACCAATCAATAGAGCATAATATGAGTGTTTTTTACCAAAAATATTAGTAGGAAAGCGTGTGTACCATCACACGAAAGACAGTCCGTATTTTTTAATAATTTGCTATAAACAAAAACGTTTTTTTCATTGCTTTGCTTATAAAATAAAAACAAATCAATCATCTGGTTGCTCCAATAGGAAAATTTTTAGAAAATTGAAATACGAACAAAATGGAATGTTTTACGACCAGATCGAATGATTAGTAACCGAGAAAAAACGGAAAATCGGATAATATTGCGGTCTTTATTTGAAATCCATTGCTCCGCCATTTTTTCAGGAGTAAGGTTGGTCCTTCTCATGAAAGTATTGAATCATGTGTACTTCATGTGCGCACAAATCAGGCGTTGTCGGATCATTAATTTTGGCATAATCGCAATTTGAATTTTTTTGCACAATCTTGCAGTATGTCTAGATGCTCTAGTGAGAGTCCGATTTCAATTTCTCAGACAGGGGTGCTATCTTCAAACACATGCGAATGAGTTTCGCATACGAATATATGACATTTTCGTGTAAAACTGTAATATTTGTATTTTGAAATGAAAAATACTTTTCGTATGCGGTTTTCTTCGGTCGAAATGCATCGCATGGTCAAACCCATGCGAGACGAATGTTCGCATGCGAAATGGTGAGAAATAAGTAAGAAGTAACGGGTGAAAGAACACTTTCAGGTTAGGTTGTACAGTTTTGGAAAGATCGAATTTGAATTAAGTGATTGTGGATAATCTGAACAGCGATATAAAAATTGTTGCTTTAGGGGCATTGCAGAAGGTGTTTATGTAAATATGGAATATCATTTTTCAATAAATAAATAAATAAGTAACTTGCAAGTAAAATGATATAGTCGAAATACTATGTCTTTGTGAAAATTTCCAAAACACTGATATGTGATTGGAACATGAGAATAATGATGTGTGAGTACGTTTCCCTGGTGGTACTTAATACAAGAACTATGTTTGAGATGTGTAATGGAGTCTTGAAATGAAAATGTAGGTGCCATCAATATTGAACTGTTTTGCACAATATGTGCATCAATTTACCACCAGTAAAATTTGGTGATGGAGATGAAGACTGCGATTTATTGATATTGATGAAGGTCGATAGAATGACAATATTATTGTGGAAAACTTTGAAGGATATATTGGAGGTGTACGGTGACATGAAGAAGTTTTTGATCAGGACTAATTTTAATTATTATTGTAATACTTGAAACCGACAATAACAGAAAATACTACATATTTGCTACAGTATTTTACAGTGAATTGTGTTGATATTATGAACGAATATATGCCTAACTTAGGTCCTGTTTTTTATTACCCTCATAAATACTATAGTCTACAATACAAGTTCTTGAGATATATATCATCTCCTAAAGATATTTTCAAATAGGCAATAAAGAAAACGACAACCAGGAATTAGGAATTTACAAAAAATATACAAAACATCAAATCTCCTGAAAATATACCAACTTATTCCATTTCAGATTCACTTAATACAAAATGAACACAAAATATTGTGGCGAAGCTGCGGGCGATGCCGGACCTGAACTCTTACATAGCCAGCACCCGACCGTCAATTACTCCCGAGGCGCTTCGCTTCATCGCTTCGCGAAGAATCTGGTCTAATCGGAGAACGTTCCTATGGCTGTTCGAGAAATTTCATTAGCTTTCGGAGAAGTGAGCGGTGGATATAAAACGAACAACGCAGTAGACAGACGGACAGTTAGGAAGTGAAAGTCGAATATAAATAGTAGAGTGATTGTTATATAAATTAGAGTATTGTGAATCATTGTATTTCGTTGAATAAATTATTTTAAAGTGAATTAGACTTTGAATATACTAACTACATTGGTGATCAGAAGTGCGATTGTTAAAGATAAAATACAGAGTGTTCGTGTAAGTAGACAGCTATTTCGGACAATTGTTTTCGCGAAAAATAGACAGTGACTGATGAAATTTTTTTTCGTGAAGTTGACAGTTGTGTGTATAAACTGATACACTTCTCGCGTGTGAAATAGACAATAATAATAATAATAGACTGGTGGCCGTGGAATAGACTGTGTTAAATAGACAATAATAATAATAGACTGGTGGCCGTGGAATAAACTGTGTGAAATAGACTGTGAGACATAAACTAAGACAAAATGTGTTCAAGGAAAGTTCGCCTGGTCGATTTGAAGGTTGCGGAATTGAAGCAAGAACTGGAGGAGAGGGAACTTGATAAAAGTGGTAAAAAGGCCGTGCTTCAGGCAAGACTTTCTGAGAGATTAATCCAGGAGGGCGAGGATCCAGAGACATTTTTATTCGAAGTTTCTGGAATTGATTTGGGTTCCATAGTGAATAAACTCGACGAAAATTCCAAATCAATGACAGAAAAGCTGCTAGAAAATTCGAAAAATCTGGAAGAAAAGCTGCTAGAATATTCGAATAGTCTGAAAGAAGAATTTCAAGAAAGTTCGAGAAATTTGGAAGAAAAACTTCTATAAAGACTTCTGGAAAATTCGAATAGTCTGAAAGAAGAATTTCAAGAAAGTTCGAGGACCATGAAAGAAGAACTTTGTGGCGTGGCGAGCCGATTAGAAGAAAGAATGGGAACTGTCGAAACAGAGATGGAGAAAATCAAAGATGAAATTGAGGAAGAGATGGGAAAATTGAAGGAAACAAGTAGTGATGAAATCAGAGGCGTAATCGAGGAAGAAATCAGCAAAATGAAAGGAACAATCAATGAGTTGAAAAATCAAATTGACACTACCCACACCACAGAATCTGTCAATGAAAATTCAATGCTGAAACTGAGTTTGAACCTAGATGATGTTCAAAAGGGTTTGAAAGATGTGAAAATCAGTCCGGAAACAGGAAAACTCTCCATGAAACCACCTCAGTTTGATGGAAAAACACCATGGGCAAATTACCGCCGACAGTTCGAAGCTGCAGCAAAGGCGAATAGATGGAATGCAGGAGAAAGAGCTGTAGCATTAACACTGGCGTTGCGTGGAGGAGCAACAAATATCTTACAAACCCTCACGGCACAAGAAGAAGAGGACTACGAGCAGCTGATTAAACATCTCGAATTACGGTATGGACAGACCCATCACAGCACTACACAGCCCTACACAGCGAGTCCCTACAGGAGTTTGAAGGAGACATTGCACGCTTGGTTTGCCATGTATACCTAGCTACACCGGAAAAGGTAATGGAGCGACTAGCAGTTGATGCATTCTTAGATGGACTTCGTGACCAGGAAACCAGCATTGACACTAGCTCGTCCAACACATCTCGTGGATGCACTGGCACGCGCTTAGGAATTTAAAGCGACGAAGCAATCCTGCAGAAGCCAAAGTAAACTCCGAGTTATTGAAGAAAACCCACAGGAGCCTACTAACCTGGAAGCTGCCATAAGAAAGGTCGTGAAGGAGATGTTGCCTGAGAGAAGACTAGTGTGATGCCGGAACTGTAGGAAACTTGAACACGTGCGTAGTCAATGTCCAACCCTCAAGAGGTCGAGACCACCGAAGGTTGTTGAGAAGGTGCAATCGTCGGCCCCGGTAAACAACGCATATGTCGCTGTCCTCCAACGACAGAACAAAGGAGCCTTCGTAGACGGTTTCATCAACAACAAGCCTTGCGCAATGCTGCTGGATACAGGTGCGACTAGGACAATCCTTGGGCTTGCTTTTACTAAGACATCAGACAGAATGGAACCATCATCCTGAAAGCTACGCACATCAACAGGAGAGCCGGCCACTGTACATGGAGAGCTACCGATTGAACTGATTCTAGGCAGCACGAAAGTGAAACATCGGGCTTTAGTAGCAGACATTGAGGACGATGCAATTATTGGAATGGACATCATGAATTCCAGAGGGTTTGAATTGAACTTCAAAGATTGCGTCCTACGTGTGAACGGAGAAGAGCTAGTGCTATATGGAAGAAGTGAGGAGATGATTCGTGTTCTGCTGGCTGAATATGTAAGTGTACCCGAGAGGGCTGAGACCATACGGGAGGCTCGCTTGGATGGAGGTGCGAGCAATGGAAGCGTGGTTATGTTGGAGCCCAAGCTTCATGATAAGAAAATTGGACGAGGGATTGCACTAGGCAAGACTTTGTTGCGTGCTGATGAAATTGTGCAAGTATGGGTAATGAATGTCGATTATTACCCAGTGACCTTGTAGAAAGGAACTGTTTTGGGGCACTGCTCGTCAATTTCCTCTGTGATCAGGAGTGTACACGGTACTGTTACTCAAGACAACAACCTGACAGCGGAACTGGAAAAATTGGTCACCATTTCTTCTAAGGGCATTAAACCAGCTCAACAGCCCAGATTGAGAGAATTAGTCAACCAAGACATCTTCGATACTGGACAAGGAAAAGGAGGTCGAACGAATGTAGTTCAACATAAAATTGATACTGGAGTTGCCCGACCGATCCGATAATCAGCTAGAAGACTTCCTCTTGCCAAGAAGGAAGAGGCTGACAAAATAGTCAGTGATATGGGGAAAGATGGAGTTATTGAACCATCCGACAGTCCATGATCCTCTCCAGTGGTGCTGGTGAAGAAGAAAGATGGATCAACACGCTTTTGCGTAGACAATCGTCAACTGAACAACGTGACGAAGAAAGACAGTTACCCTCTTCCGAGAATAGACGACACCCTAGACACGTTGGCCGGCTCCACAATTTTCTCGACCCTCGATCTGAAGAGTGGATACTGGCAGGTAGAACTGGCTCCAGAAGATAGAGAAAAGACAGCCTTCACCATCAGCTCAGGACTGTGGCATTTCACCGTTATGCCATTCGGTCTTTGTAATGCTACAGCCACTTTCGAAAGATTAATGGAGACGGTTCTGAAAAGACTTTCATGGAGGACGTGTCTAGTATATATTGTAGTTGGCAAATCGTTCGAAGACCACGTTAAAAACCTGGAGGAGGTATTCCTGCGACTGAGAAATTCTGGATTGAAGCTGAGCCCCAAGAAATGCCACCTATTCCAAAAAGAAGTACGTAACCTTGGCCATGTTGTCTCTGGGCACGAAGTAGCAGTGGATGACGAGAAGATCAGAGCAGTGAAGGAGTGGCCTATTCCGAAAGACATACATCAACTACGTAGTTTACTTGGTTTGTGCACATACTATCGCCGATATGTGCTGGGGTTCACCAACATCGCTAAACCACTGACCAAGCTCACGGAAGGACAAACAAAGTTCCAATGGTCCGAAGAGTGCCAAGACTCGTTCAGGAAGCTGAAGGGGGCGTTGATCAACGCACCAATTTTAAGTTATCCCCTTCCGAGTTGAAAATTCATTTTGGACACGGATGCCAGCAACGTGAAACTTGGAGCTGTCTTGTCCCAGATCCAGGATGGGCAAGAGAAGGTCATCGGATACTTCAGTAAAACTCTCTGTAAACCGGAGCGTAACTACTGTGTCACCAGACGAGAACTGTTGGCTGTTGTCAATGGAGTAGAACACTTTTACAAATACGTGTACGGAAGAAGATTCCTGTTAAGGACCGACCACGCAGCCCTTATATGGCTCCTACATTTCAAAAACCCCGAGGGCCAAGTAGCACGTTGGATCGAGAGACTCCAAGAATTCGACTTCGAAATCGAACATCGAGCAGGGAGTGGCCACAAGAACGCAGATGCCCTGTCAAGGAGACCATGCCCAGACGACTGCTCTCACTGCCGACGAGCAGAAGAGAATGAAGCAGCAATTTGTAGAACCACGGCAGTCGACAACAACTGGAATGACAACGAGGTCCAGAAAGACCAAGAAAGAGATCCAGATCTTGGTTTAATCATCGGTTGGAAAAAGAGTAATCAAATACCGACATGGCAGGAAATCGCAAGATATTCCCCAGCAGTCAAATCCTTCTGGGCCCAATGGAATTCACTTACCTTGGAAAATGGGGTCCTGAAACGTGAATTGGAGACCGAAGATGGTGGGGAGGACAGACGTCAGATAGTGGTACCCAAGAACAGAAGACATGAAGTACTCCGAGAGATCCATGATGGAGTTGCTGGAGGACATCTGGGTGTGACGAACACCCTGCAGAAAGTAAGGCAACGGTTCTACTGGGTCAATTGTCAAGTTGATGACAATGACTGGTGCAGAAAGTGTGCTGTTTGCGCTGCCAGCAATGGACCTCGGACACGACCCAAGGCCCCGATATAACGTAGGTAGTCCATTCGAGAGAATCGCCATTGACATCGCCGGCCCGTTCCCCGTATCAGATCACGGAAATAAATACATCCTTGTGGCAATGGACTATTTCAGCAAGTGGGCCAAAGCCTATGCCCTGCCCAACCAGGAAGCCATCACCGTCTCGGACGTCTTGGTGAAAGAGTGGATATGTCGATTCGGTGTCCCCTTGGAGCTGCACTCGGACCAAGACAGCAATTTCGAATCCAACCTGTTCCAAGAAGTCTGCCAACTGCTGAACATCTGCAAGACGAAAACCACAGCTCTACATCCACAGTCCGATGGAATGGTTGAGCGGATGAACAGGACTATCAATCGCCACTTGTCCAAGGTAGTCTCTGACCATCAAAGAGACTGAGATCAGTATCTCCATTTGTTCCTGATGGCCTACCGTTCCGCAGTACACGATTCGACCGGCCAAACCCCTGCTAGTATCATAATGGGCCGAGAGCTGCGACTTCCCTGTGACCTATAGTTTGGGATGCCACCAGGACAGGATACCGCGGGAGAGGACAACATCAGCAAACTCCGTCAGCGAATGGAAGACATCCACGAACGAGTCCGTTTGAATATCCAGAGTGCCAGCGTCCGAATGAACGCGGCTTATGACATCAATGCCGATGCTGGAGGATTTCAAGTTAGTGATCTAGTTTGGCTGTACAACCCGAAGCGTCGCCGGAGCCTGTCACCGAAACTACGGAATTCATGGGAAAGTCCGTACAAGATCGTCAAGAGGATAAATGACCTGCTTTACCAAATCCACAAGCCACCCAGAGGTAACCCAGGGTCGTGCATTTCAACAGGTTGGCCCCTTACGCTGGGAACCATGACCGAGTCCGCACCCTCAGACCACCAGAGGATGCGATGACGTTCCAGAAGTTCATGTCCTTATACTCAAATGGACAGAAAGTGTCACACGGGGTAACTAGAGAGGAGCCACGGGACCTTTTCAAAGTGCCAGTCGATTACGCCCTAGCACACTGCGTCGCAGAAGATCTTCGAATGTCCAGGGGCATCGCTGTGGTGTTCTCCAAGAAATTTGGCCAACTCCAAACACTACGGAAACAGAATCCAGAAATTGGAGGCGTGCTACAGCTGAAGAAGGGCCAGAGGAACATCTACTACTTTGTGACCAAGAAGCATTCCCAAGACAAACTGTCCTATGAAGGTGTTTGGAGGAGCCTCACCCAACTGAGAGATACGATGGTGGACCAGAATCTGGTGGACTTGGCAATCCCAAAATTATCCTGTGGGCTGGATTGGAGAGTTATAAGAAGTATGTTGGAGACGATATTCCGATCCAGCGGTATCCAGATTTTGGTTTGCTGTAATCCTATTCCACGACCTAACATGAAAACTGTGGAGTGCTATTTCCATCGAACTTCACGATGCAGATATATGGAATCCTGCAAATATCGACACACTCCAAGGATGACAATTCGGGATGAAATATCTCTAAGAAGGGGGCAATGTGGCGAAGCTGCGGGCGATGCCGGACCTGAACTCTTACGTAGCCAGCACCCGACCGTCAATTACTCCCGAGGCGCTTCGCTTCATCGCTTCGCGAAGAATCTTGTCTAATCGGAGAACGTTCCTATGGCTGTTCGAGAAATTTCATGAGCTTACGGAGAAGTGAGCGGTGGATATAAAATGAACTACGCAGTAGACAGACGGACAGTTAGGAAGTGAAAGTCGAATATAAATAGTAGAGTGATTGTTATATAAATTAGAGTATTGTGAATCATTGTATTTCGTTAAATAAATTATTTTAAAGTGAATTAGACTTTGAATATACTACAATATGTATTTTACAAATAAATCAGTTAAAGAAACATCTCTTTTTCAATCAGCACTGGAATGTGGAAACTGGAAACCACAAAACAACTGAAATCACGTGTAATTAAACGTTGCCACATCAACATGTGCGAATATTAATGCCGGCGGAAAATCGGATTCGATTGCCGTTTGAAAATCAACTAACTTTTAGATGACCGGAACTATTTCGCAAACGACAACTCGCATACGGAAAGATTCGTTTAAGTTTGAAAATAGCACCCCAGATTTTGAAAGTAGAATTATAGTACCACAAAGTTTATACTCTTATTTTGCGCTACAATGCTGCGAAATGGATGGAAAATGCTTGCGTAAGCGGCCGAGTAGAAGAAGAGATCGGGAGATGAGGGGAATCGTATTATCAGGTAACCCGTTCATTGCAAGAATTCCCCTCATCCTCCGGTCTCCCCTACCACTCGACACCTTGCGCGGGCTCGGCCATTTTCAGTCATGCCTGCAAGAATTTTTCACCACTTTCGCAGCATTGTAGCGCAAAATTATAATACACGTTTTGTGATACTGAACCACTATCACACTCTGTTTGAGCCACCCTTAGCCGATGCCAGTATAACATTTAACAAATTTATCAAGTTGATACCTTCACAACAAAAACTGCCAGTATTTAATCTTGAACTTTCAGAGGTAATTTTCAGACCGACTGTTATATTTCCTACATATTCTGAGGTTCACACTGCCAATGAAAATGAGCTTTAAAACATTATATCTAAATATGATGATTTCTTTGAAATCTTCACGGATGGTTCCAAAACTTCGAATGGTACAGGGTTGCAATTTTGATTCCTAAATTCGAAGTCAAAATTCAATATAAAATACCAGAATTCTCTTCCATATACACAGCCGAGATCTTAGCTATAGAAAGTGCCCTAGATTGGATTGTTATACAAAAACCAACACAAAATGCTTTTATTATGTCAGACTCCAAGTCCGCCCTCGAAACCATTGATAATAAATCGTTTAAAAATCTCTCATCTTGTAAACATTTGTGTAGCATCAAAAAATCTCTTCAGACACTGTTCATACGAAAGCAAGAAGTAATATTTATCAAGGCCATGCTGGAATTTCAGGAAATAATAAAGTTAATGTTTTAGCCAAGGAAACAACGAAATTTGATAACATCGAAAACAAATATAATTTCAAAGAAAAAAGACACCTATACAAGGTGGGAGAATAATTGGACAAATTTTATGAAAAAATAAAAAAATCCTTATGCATTAATCCATCGTTCGTTGCCGAGCAGCATTCCACATATAGACGAATATGCAGTTAGCAGGGCCTACTCTGTTACCGTCACACTTCTAAAATTAAATCATGCTAAATATCCTTCACATCTCCACAAAATGGGCTAAGTAGTAACTGATATTTGTGATTGTGACAACGAATCAATTGCTGACTTAAACCATATATTTTTTGCTTGTGCAAAATACCAACATGCTAGCCGAAAACTATTGAATTCTTTTATCGATAACAATATACCATTACCTACCAACCTATCCACCCTACTAAGTTTGAATGATAAACATATCTTAGACACATTAGTTAATTTTCTCAGAGATAACAATCTCGATATCTAATTGAAACTATTTTAATACAATTCTGTGGCAAATGGATTCTCCGATGCCAAATCTATCTTTCACACACACACACACTCTGAGAAATCGAAATCGGACTATCACTAGAGCTTCCAGGCATGCTGCAAAATAGTACAGAAACAAATTCAAATTGCAATTGATACAAAACTAATTATCCAACTGCGCCTTTTTTTGCACATATAAAGTACACATGATTCAATACTCTCATGACAATGGCGAACCCTACTTTTCGAAAAATGGTGGAGTTATAGATTTTTTTTAAATCGCAAATATTCCGGCCTTTCCGTTTTTTCTCCGTCCGGGTCGTAAAACATCCCATTTTGTTCGTATTTCAATTCTCTTCAATATTTTTCATTGGATCAACCAGATTGTTTCATTAGTTTTCATTTTATAAGTAAATCATTAAAAAATACTTTTTCTGTATTTCAGTCTTTATAACAAATTGATAAATGACAATTGCGAAGACAGAACAGAATGCAACTACTATGTGATGGCAGAGTCTGTTCCATACTAGTATTTTTGTTACGAAAAAATCCTCTACTTATTGGCCTATATGTATATAATACTATTACTTAAGTACGACGGAAGCGAAACCTACGGCGACGCCAACGTCTACTTCAACAGGCTTTAAATCACGATTGATCATGCTTTTATGGTTTTATGTTTCATATTCCAAGAATAACCGACCAAGAAGTAATTTCAGTAAATTCACTACACTGCGCTTACCCCTCAGCCAAATGTTTTTTCAGGCCTTCAGCCAGTTTCAGGGGGGCACCATGCACATAAAGTCATTGTTTAAATTTCAACTCAAGTAAGATATAATGGAGCTAGGAGAATGAGCCGGGCACTCCATATCAAACGATCAGATTTTATTCTGCTGATCGGCAATCATCAGGATGAGGCACCGGTTTAATAAGCGAGGGATAGGGGGTGTGAGCTTTCGAGTACAGTAGAGTGGTGGTAAGAGTAATATATTGAACCAGTGCCAGTCGAAACGATCCTTTCAAAATTGTCTAAACCTTTCAGACCAGTGCCGAAATGGTTTTCAGAGGACAACTATGTAAAATATTCAGAGCAGTATATAGATGGTCGAAAATGTAGTACTTTGATATATAGAAGGGGAAAATTCGATTGGACAACAAAAAATAACCGGAAGTTGGCGTTATGGTGTGATTGTAGAGGTGATAGGTGTTTTTTACGATTTCTGGTAAAAGTGGACCTCCTATCAGTAGAAGTTAGACGTGACAGATAACTGAATGACTTTTGTTCAAACCACCATTTTACATAACCACAAAAATATTGGGAATATCGCCAAAATCCATTTTTTTTTTTCATCTTTCATAAAAATTATTATATTTTGTTGAAATTTGATGACAATGTACCTACATTTCTATATCTCAAAGAAGCTGTAATTTTCAAAGCAAAATAGTTTAATTTCGAATTAATTTGAGAATAGTCCCAATTTTTAGTCAAAAGAGTCGTTCAACCAAAATGAAATTTTGAAAATATCAGGGTGGCATTTTTTTGTTTCTTTGAAATGGTATAAGGAAATTCATAATTTTGTAAAGGGAAACTGAACCAATACATGTCTCCTCTGGAAATGGAATAAACCTACTATAAAATGAAGTTACATTTTTGTAATATCTAAGAAAAAACAACTATTTTCCCGGCTAAAGCCACGCTGGACATTGAACTACATTTGATAGATATTGAGAATGTTTCCCTTCACAACATGAATCCCTTCCAAGAGAGGTTATCTTGTACGATGGAAAATAGCGACTAAAGTTATCTTTCAGTCTCAGATGAGCACAACGAACTTTATGAACATCCTGTTCATATTTTCAATAAAATCAAAATTCATAATGTTAATATGGAAAAACATTGTAAAAATTGAAAAAAAATATTGTAACTGAATTATAATCCTTGTCAAATGCACATTTTCAACTTTACATCTATAGATTTTAATTAAATCTAGCCAGAATATCAAAAATCACTTTTTCTGAAGCAAGTTAGGTTGGATATTACCATTAGAAAGGAAATGTCAACGAGAAAAAAAAATTCCTGCATATTTTGGAAAAAGAGAGATTATTGAAGCAAATTGATTGAAACTAGAATAATTTACGTTGAGAAGGTTTGACTACATAAAAATCAATCAAAAGACATGCAATTTACCTATCAGGAGTCAACAGGGATAAATTCCAGGACTGGAACTTTGTTGGAGCCAAGCTGGTAGGGCACACAGGGCATCCAAGGTATTTATACAACTGATATTTTCCACAATGTTTCCAAGTATTTGAATTTCACTTATGGTGGATATATAAACTCAACTAAATTAAGAATTTAGAATTAACAATTAGGAATTAACGATAAGCAATTAAGAAGGTGTTTATAAACGTTAACTAAGAAATTAGAAATTATGTTCTATGCGTTCCACGCTTGACATATTTTTGACGTTCAGATTCGAAGACAAGTGTTCTATGGGAATTTGGTTTTTGAGTGGGAGGTTATTGTTATTTTAATCTTTCTTGTTTTTCATTTTTCATCGAAATATTGGGGACTTTTAAACTGAAAATGGACGTTGGAGAATTAATTGGGAGGGTGTCTCAGTTTAGATTCCTTTATGATAAGAAAGATGTTAATTTTAAAAACAAAGTTAAAAGGGAAAATGCGTGGCAGACCATTTCGGCCATAATGGGATTTACTCGTAAGTTTACTTCTTATTTTTGATAGTCCTACAAATTCAGGCATTTGAGATAGTAGACAACATGTATCTCTATCAAAATTTCAGCTCTAGAATGTGATCAGCGTTGGACCGTTCTACGGAATAAATACACTAACATAAAGAGACTGGCAAAGAACATACCTTCAGGATCGGAAGCATATACGATTTCGTGGCCTTATTAAATCAATCAATCATCTTTATTTCTTCAGGTTTAAACAAATAAACATAGAAATGCGTCAGATACGTCATAAAAATATACATTACAAATGTCCTTATAATATACTAACATTAAAAGTAGAATTAACAATACAAAATCGAATTGCTCACACATACAGATCAAAAGGCATATTTAACACTACATAAGATATATATATATATTATAGCCTGATGACATTTTTAGATCTCTTTATTCAGCAGCGAAGGTAACTATTTTCATAAGAGTGTTCAGATCCAATAGGTATAATTGAATATATTCTAGGACAACAAATTTTTTGACAAGTAGGAGTTTTCCTCAGTATAGTGGTGTCAACAGTATAATAGATTCTCATTCAGAAGAAGAACTCAGTCAAGCTTTTGAAATCCAGAAAAACCACTATAACTTGGAATCAATGGAGGAACGAGACAACAATCCAGATGACACCCAAGAGTTATGCGAAAATTTTATGAAAAAGAGAAAAATATCTGAAACCCCACCAGCCAAGAGAATTACCACTGAAAGGGAATCTCAAAACTCAAGTGAGAGCCAGATATTGAATAATACCAAAAATTTGGCTGAATTAAAAAGGCTGAGAGACTTGAGGAAAACGAAACCTGACGAAATCTGATAAGGACAATGTTGTTAACAAGTTGTGCGGCTGCCTGAAAACTGTTGAAAATTTTTTTGAAAGCAAACAGACATCTCAGGGGAAAGATGATTTTGTCAGATCATTGTCAGTTATTACCTCATTAGAAAGGATCTCCCTGAAAAAACAGATCTACGACTGCATGGAAAAGAAACTGGGAGAAAGACAAACTTGAAATGTGGAAAAAATTAAATGTAATGAGACCTGAGAAATGTGATAACAAAAATTTTGTATATTTTGTTTTATTCTGAAAATATTTTTATTTTATATTTTTAGATATTAGCTTAGGAAAAATGACTTTATTTTTTATTATGTCTTTTTATATATATCTACATGTTGTACTGCCAACTTGTTGGTAAATTTGTATTTCTCCTCAGAGCTACAAATTGATGATATCTACCTGTTGTAATCCTGAAGGCGCGAAAATTTCATTGAATCATTGGCAGTAAAACTGTAAACTCTTAGTAGTGAGTTCAACTAGTCCACTTACTACTCATGATCATTGAATAACAATTTTTTATGTTTCTAGTTATTACGTTAAGAAAAATGTATTTATTTTTTGTTTGTTTGGTTTTTAAACAATTCATTAATTTTTTAATAGGTTACTATAACAAATATTTGATATGAAGCAGCATATTAACCCCCTAATCTATCCACAATGCTACTTTATATCAAATATTTGTTAAAATAACCTATTAAAAATTTATTTATTATTCAAAAACTAGACTACATTTTGTTTTTAATTTTTTTTATTCGCCTGAATTTTTTTTTGCAATAAAACCATACATTCTCTTGTTATTTATTGTTTTATTCCTTAACTATTCAACATTCTTGTGGAAACAATAGAAATGCTTAAGCGAATCTATTCTGAAATCAGCTGTAATACTACCATGCTCTACTATATTCCATTGCTTTGGAAGTGCACATCTGATAAAAAAATACTTTTGTTTTGTATTATCATTTCAATGAATGTCCTAATAATTCAATGACAAGAGATAAAAAAATACTACTGAAAGTTTTTATATTTAAGTAGGACAATATCTGATATAAAAATTAATTTAAATCCCGAAAAAAAAATAATGGGTAATGGAAAGAAACTAAAATATTTCTATCATAATTTTTGATATGAAAATTAATATGTAAAAATGATCACCATTCTATAGAAAACTCATTAGGCACACCACCTTGGTGTACCTGATTCCATTGACCTAGAATAGCCCCTACATCTGATAGAAAGTACTCCATGAGGAGATCTCTATTTTTGAAAATATCTTTTCCAGCATTATTTGACCCTATTCTGCCAATAGAATTGAGATGTCCGGGCATAGTTCTCCAAGCACCATCTTTTATATTGCCATCTTTATCTAGGGCATCAACAAATCCTGTTGGGCAATATCTCCTCTCTTCGATAGGCAAATCTTCCTCTCCTTTCTGTAGCAAATTATGGAGAACATTGGTGGCCAAAATAATTTTTCGTACTTCCGGGCCTAAAGTGACAACTTCACTCCCTTGTGACAGGTACTAAAGTGTCACATTTAATCCCTCCGGGATTAAATATTGACGAAACTCCCGGAACGATTAAATCACAAACAAACGAATTTAAGGGATATTTTATTGAAAAATATAATTAATTAGAATGGTAATTAACGTTAATATTCAAATTAATATTGTGACAGTTCGTCATATTGACCAGTCTTTCCTGGGTTAATGCAGCAGGTAACTGACGAGTAACAGATAGGTCCTTTTCATATTGAACTGGTGTTTGTTTCGAAGATCCTGCGGAAACAGGAAGCGAGAATGAGGACTGTGGCATAACTATAGTGGACGAATCGGCGACTTGACCAAATATTTTATCTGAAATTTTTTGTTTATTTTTAATAGACGATTCAATATATCCCTCGGCCACGTTGGAGGATTTCCATCCTCCATGTCTCTTCAGCACGTCTATTGTTGCTCCCGAATCAGCTAACAAAGACGCAGATGTGCGTCTAAAACAATGTCCCGTATAAGACGTCGCATTTTCTAATTTCAAGAAAGCTGCTATTTGCCGTGGAAATGTACCAAACATGTTTTTTCCTACTACTCGCGTAGTACATTCTTTGTTGATGTATTGAACAAAAAATTTTGAATGAGTTGTCCCTGTCTTTCGCAATGCCACATATTTCCGAAATATCGCCACAAAACTGATGGCACTGTTTTCTGAATTTTTGATCACAAAATTTCGGTCAATTTTATTTTTGGTGTTTCTAATCGCAATTAGGAAGGAATCGCCCAAATCTCTCACATCGTCGATTTCTAAATCAACCAACTCTTTTCCACGACAAGCTCCCGCAACGCCCAAAATAAGTGCAACCTACAAAAAAATTGATTTCTTAAAATTTCTGAATATAAACAAATTTCCAAATTTACCTTAAGCATTAAATATTTATCATCCGGAGCCTCCCGTAAGAACTGATCTACCTGCTCAGACGTGAGAATTATTGACTTCTTTGGCTTAAATCCCTCATTTCTTCTCTTCAAAAAAGCTAATAATTTTGGAAATTTACTTATATCAATATCTTCTCTAATGTTAATAACCGATTTCAGCATTGAGTAATGTGCCCAGAGAGTTGAGGCACAAACCGCTTTTGATTTATCATCGAAGTAGACTAACAGCGCATTTTCAGTAGGTTGTCTCACATTTTTTAAGCGGCACCACTTTTTAAAAGCATCGTACTGCTGCTCGTATAGTTTTCTAGATTTCGGTGGTAACAATTCTTCACCTACTTCGGCTGCTCTTTTATCAATATCAGATACACCTTCTTCACTCATGATACCAATAATTATCAATAACAATGTTTCTTTACAATGACACTAGTAATGACAATGTTTCTAAATTATAACTGTCACAACGCAATGTTACTATGGTAACTTATTTTAAAGACAGTTTATTAAATGAGTTGAAGAGAGAAAAAACTGATTGAAATTATTGAAATAATTAATAAAATCATACCGGAAGTACGAAAAGTATCGTATATACCTTGCGACTGAAGTACATTTAATCCTTCAGGTAAATTATGGCCCTCCCTGCGGTCGGGCCATAAACTTTACCTTCAGGATTAAATGTACTACTTCAGTCCCGCGGTATATAATGTACTATTCTCGCATGTTTCAGGTTTTGCAATTATACGGCTCCTCAAGCGCCTCCAACGCTGCGCTAAGATGCCAAATGTATTTTCAATGGTCCGACGGGCTCTTGACAGTCGATAATTTTGTTTTGTAAAATTTGTTTTTTACAAAACAAAATTATCGACTGTCCAGAGCCCGTCGGACCATTGAAAATGAATTGAAAATGGGATAAGAACCGTGTGGGGTCCTTTGTAAATATGGAGTTCATGATTCACCCTGTCGAAAGCTCTAGAGAATCTGTGTAAACAGAGTTCACTTGCTGGCCCCTTCCTGGGGCCTCCGTCAAAAAACCGACATATGTAATCAAACCCAAATTGTTGAGTGGATATACCTAATGCTGGAACAGTCAATGGTGAGAAATTCCGTTTTGATTTTGATTTCATTGAAAATATGAACAGGATGTTCATAAAGTCAGTTAGTCAGTTGTGGACTGAAAGTTGGAATTTAGTCGCTATTTTCCATCTCTTGCAAGGGATTCATGTTTTGATATTCTCGAATTCTTTGCGGGTAGTGCTAAGGATAGATAATTCTTGATATTAGATTTAATGCCAGACTTGGAGATTGGGGAGACATAAGACAGTTTCTATAGTCAGGAAATTCTTCTGAATCAAAAGATGATATGAAAAAGTGGCCGGGAGAGTATGAAACAACATTACTTCAGATCAATTTATCATAAATTGTAGAATTTGATATGTAAGATGTTTTTTTTGTTAGAAGACTGTTCAGTATAAACTGATGAAAAGGGGATGACAAGCAGATTTTAAATCATTGCTATAAGAAGCTTACCAATAATTTATGTACATCGTGTTTGGTGATGCAATATTTTCTCTTTTAATACGTACAAATCTAAGAGAGTCTTTATGTTAGCCTCAACAAAAGATTCAAAGAATGAATATAATCAGAGGAGAACTGTCTTGATAAAAGATTACATTGTCATCTTAACTGACTGAATTTTCCATAACTTTGGGGGACATCTTCTCCTCACTTATCAGCTTCCTGAGCTCTGTACAAACCTGGGAATTTACTAGCACACGCCTTCTTCAGCGGAACAGATAATTCGATGATAAAGTATAGTGCACCATGGAAGATGAGAACCATATTGGAGAGCTCCTTTTTGACAAGGATTGCATTCCAATCCATTGCTTCCATACATTGGCGTATTGCTGTAAAGTTAGCATTGCGAAAGTCATTATAACATTCTGGTCCAGGAGGCGTACTGACATTGTCTCCTATGGCACGACGCATCCCTAGAAAAATGTATGCCAAATCACAGGATACAATGTCCCACGATTTGCGCATTATTAGGCTGGACATTTTTGCCTGTGTTAGGACAAACCTGATGAATATTCAAGCGTCTGAATGGAGCATATTATGTTCCGAGACAATTCGCATTAGGAGGGACAATGTCTCCTGCTGTTTGGCGAATAGGTACGTACATTGCTTAAATAATGGTACGTATCGATGTTGTTTGTTTCCGTTTGGTCATCGTGTCACGTGGTTGTTTGTCTAGCAACTAGCAATACACACACGCCTTGCAGTTTAGTGCATTTATAAGTTAGGTTTACACAAAATGGGGCTATTTTGCTATAACAATAGTGCTACATCAATACATTTTGCATTCAATAGCGATTTTGATTACACTTGTAAATTTCGTGTTCATCATGACGTAAAAAAAAACTCGCATGTCAGTTTTGTGACGACTTGATAAAAGATTTTGACGATCCACTGATAGAATTTTCCGATACACTTATCCGAAGGTGAAACATCTGAAATTCAGAGAAATGTTTGTCAATATATCACATTCGACAAAAAATTAAAATCATACAGAACTTGCCCCGCAAAATCTCATTAAATTTGTGTTTTTGTTACAATTAAAAAATAAACTGAAGAAACAGATACTTGTATTCGAATAGTTTTGAACCGGTAATAAACTAGTATGATAGATACATGTGTAATGATAGAAATTAACACGCATATTAAAGTGTTTAATTTACTGTAGATATTGCCCATCATAATTTGAAAATTTCTCGTGACATTATATTCTGAATTCAGGCGCATGGATATTCAGCACGAGTTGTCCTAATGCAGAAGAGTATGTTCAGCGTAATAATTGGCAAATCGTGGGACATTGTCTTCCGTGATTCAGCATACATTTTTCTAGGGTTGCGTCCTGCCATAGAAGACAATTCCAATACGCGTCCAGGAGTATTGATGTTGTTTTCAAGCGACACGAAGTTTCAAGTGGAGAATGATCATCAGGAGTTATCTACTGCTTCGAATATTGTAAGTTCGACTAGTGAAAGAATGAACTCAAGAACGGCCCCCGTACTGATGATGACTCTGTCACATTGAAATTAGTCATGAAAAGCACAGATGATAGAAACAACTTTGATAGCTTCTGCCAGACTTGATGGAGTTAGTGGTTGAGAAAAAGCAGATAGTAGACCAGATATCTCCAGTTTCTCAGGCAGTATTGGGAAAGTTGTAATCTCAAAAGAGATAAAACTAAGTGTTAGAATATGTATACAATATTATTGGATTACATTCAATAATGGTCGAAATGAATTTGAAAGTGATTACGTAAAGACTTCGCTAGGATACACATAGCTCCCAGGATGCATTGGTTGTTATTCAACAGGAAAAACAATACCTAATTTCTCCAAACTATTCAATCAATGAGATGGCCATCACACTTTATACTCAAACTTGTTTCCGTAATCTGTTTTCTGAACGTAAACACATTCCTTGAAATAAAACTTCCCACCATTTTGATTTACAAACATTCTAAACAAACGATTCACACGAAACAATAAAACACAGACCGAACAAGAACGTAAAACAATGAGCCGCTACAAAAATGCTGGTAATTTGAAACGTCAATCGCTCCTTTCATACGGCTAAATACCAGTCAATCTGCAGCGGGCCAGTCTTGCTAGGGTCTGGGACATTTGGGCGCGAGTCAACTGGGCACGGCCAACTGGGCGCAACTGGGTGTAAGGACTAGCGGGCGTAGGAACGACTGGGCGCCAAAAAAATTAAACACAAAATTAATAATAACTCTTTTATTACTCTCATCTACTAATCATAGGATAGGATGACTCGACCAAAGTACCTCTGCGGAGTTCATAAAGGTCGAGTATTCCTATAAGACACAGTCAGAAGAACAATAATAAGGAATTATACCTGTTCCTAATTCTTAATTTCATGACCTCATCATTAAGGGTCGAGTATTCCTATAAATAAAACACAGAAGAATAACAATAAGGAATCATACCTGTTCCTAATTCTCAATTTCAGGGCCTCATTATTAAGGGTCGAGTATATAAATAGGAAAATTTGCAAATAATTTTATTTAATTTAATAAAATATCTACTAATCATAATTATTATCATAAATTCATTTTGAGTGTAGTATTTAATTAGTCTGATCTAACCTGATGGAACTTACCTAGCTCACAAGTTGGGAGCTTGGAAGTTAAATAAAAATTCCTATCCTATGATTAGTAGATGAGAGTAATAAAAGAATTATTATTAATTTTTTGTTTTTGGCGCCCAGTCGTCCCTGCGCCCGGTAGTCCTTGTGCCCAGTTGTCCCTGCGCCCAGTTGTCCTTGCGCCCAGTTGTTCCTGCGCCCAGTTGGCCGCGCCCAGTTGACTCGCGCCCAAATGTCCTAATACCGTCTTGCTACGCCTGGGACGGTAAGTTAAAGTAAATACAGCCGTGGTCCTTTGCAAATTGTAATCCGCACCACCGCACCGTACCGAGAATGCCGTTACCAAATTTCAAACGGTCCAACATAGGCTTGACAATGCCATCACTCTGCCACGCTTTCGATCCAAAGGCCGATAGACCGAGAGATGGTGACACAAAATATTAGGTCATTTGTACCAGTATGGCGGTTCTTCAAGGGTCTAATTATGGAATGACAAGAAAGAAAATGATGGTCATAGTGCTGGTACAGGCGGCCCAATTGCGTGGGCGTTAATCGAACGTGTCGTATAAATAACGAGTGTCGAACGATTTGTTCCACAAAAATGGTTTTATTTTCCGATAGTAGATAAAAAAAGAGGTAGGCGATAGCGTAATGTCATACTTCTCCGGTGTGACTTACAGCACGCCATACCGACACGAATACATTTATTTAAAAAAAAAACAATTCAACCATTTGTACCAGAACTAGAGCGATTATACGAATCGCGATCCGGGCCCCACCACGTCCTGACACCGTCCGCTTTACCTTCCTTTTGGCTTATTCACAGGACGGCTGCAGACGCAGTGAAGATTTGGTTACTCCAAATCGACGCGCTTCGTCCTGTGCAATCCGAAAACGACACAGGTCGAGCTACCATTCACATATTACCAATGGTGAGGCCGTATGCTGAAGCATACTACTGGCTCTGCATTGTCAGTGCCCGAGCAAATTGAGCGTTGCTCACCCGCCGAGGGGACATTGCCTCCCACCCCAACCCTGAGGGTGAAGACCTTGGCCACCTCTACCGAAGTACGGTAGGTATTCTTCTTCTTATCCAACGAAACCTCCGCCCCCTAGAGGCCAACACCTTATGGAAGGGCATCAAGTTGCTTTGACGGGGCTTCCCTTCCTCCTAGGTACCCATGTTAGTCAGATTCCTCCAACAACGTTGATGGGTCGCTGTCTGCAGTTGTTTCCATTCATACTACATACCCATGTCAGACTGAATCCCTCCACCCTACGTCAGATGGGTGACCGTTCGTGACTTTTCAGCCGCTACCATGTTGACTGGACGAGGACCCACGGCTTTCAAACAACGGTGTTTGGAATCGCCGCGGGCACTCCTCGCCCGACGCCGGCGCCGAGGGCACATGGTGGACCCCCGGCCCAACTATTTGAACCAGGCTAATTTTTGCGCAGCTACTCATCGTCGAGTAGCCATTCACGGAAATAACCTTGCCATACGTTTCCGACGGTTCTCAATGGCCGCCATACCATCGCAAGGGAGTAAACATTTTTTTTGCTAAACGATTTGTACCAGCCTAAAACTTTTTTAACAGTTCTCTGTATGATCATAAATAGAAAGTCTGATCATGCCATACCTGTGGGAGGTGGCGAATATGTTTAAAGCTTCAAATTTTGATCCAGGGCTCTCAGGTCATCATTGTCAAACAGTTGATTGTAAATTACCTCTAGAAACCAAACATATAGATAATATTGTGAAAATACACACTTCCAGGAATTTCAATGAGAACGCCATGAATGAATTTAAACATCACTTTTCCAAAATAAAGTTTGATGAGAACAGTAGTGATGACGTCAATAATGTATTTGAACATTTCCTGGACGAATTCCTCTGGTGTTTCAATATTGCATTAAAAAAAAAAACAAAAAAGTTCGATACCAAAGCAAATAAAAAAATTTAATTTTCCGATGAATTAAATGAAAAAAGAAAAGAGTTAAGAAAATTAGACTGGCTGCGTAAAAGAGTCTCAGATGGAATATTGCATAAAAATTATAAACTCCTGAAAAAAGAAGTGAACAAACAAATAGAAACCGAAAAGAAAAAATATTACAAAAATCTTATTGACGAATCGAGTAATAAAAACGAATCGGCATGGTCTATTGTGAACAATGCGAAGGGTAAACAGAAAAATAACAAAATAGCAGATTTAAATTATTAAAACAACGTAATTAGTGATACTACTGGAAAAGCAGTTGCTTTCGGTGAATACTTATCAACCGATATTCAGAAGAAATTGTCCGATCATTTTGGCAATAATTTGAGTAATTCATGCTCCAAAAGTGATTTCGCTATACGATCTATGTTTTTCGCACCTGTTAATACAGAAGACGTCATAAAAGTAATCAATTCAATGAAGAATAAAAAATCTACAGGTCTTGATGAAATACCGGTTTCTGTCATAAAACACTGTAAAGATATTATTTCCCCAATCCTAGCTCATATCATTAATTTATCAATCAGACAAGGTAAATTCCCCTCAAGTCTGAAAATAGCTTCAGTTATGTTGCTGTACAAAAAAGATGATCCTAGTAATGTCGAAAACTACCGGCCTATTTCATTATTGAGTATTTTCTCAAAATTAATTGAAAAAGTGGTTTATCTGAGAGTTGAAACATATCTAAGTTCATTTAATTTAATAACAAGAAATCAACATGGTTTCAGAAGTGGTTTCTCAACTGAGACAAGCGTAACTGAGTACACCCAACATATATATGATGAAATGGATCGTGGTCAATATGTAGTATCAATATTATTTGATCTAACGAAAGCATTTGATACTGTTGAAAAATCCTTTGTTTCTGAAAAATTGTATCAGCTGGGCATTCGTGGTTGCGTTAATGATTGGTTTCTCTCATTTCTTGAAAATCGAAAAATTATAGTGAAAATTGATGATGTCTTCTCAAACGAATTTGATATTGAGCTTGGAACTCCTCAAGGGAGTGTTCTTGGACCATTAATATTCTTGTTATTCATAAATGATCTTCCCAGTTATTTGACGGACGCCAAAGTTCTTATGTATGCAGATGATACATGCACAATTATAGCAGACAGTAAAGAAATTTCACTCTCCGAAAAGGTTGCCAACACATTGAATCAGTTTCAAGATTGGTGTTATCAAAACAGATTGATGATGAATATTAAAAAAACTGCTTTCATCGAATATTACTCTATGCACAATTCACCATCAAACTCTTCTATTTCTGTGGACAATATTGTTATTGAAAAATTAAAATCGGTGAAATTTCTCGACAGTAATCTCTCATGGGAGGAACAAATCAATACTGTATGCAAAAAAACTAACCAATGTTTTTACTTGTTGACAGTCCTCAAATCCATGTTAGATAGAGATACCCTACTGAATGTGTATTATTCATATGCCTATTCGGCAATTGCATATAGTATCATTGTCTGGGGACAAGGACGAGAAATTCAAAGAGTATTTGTGTTACAAAAAAGGATATTACGATTTATATTTGATCTACCTTTTCAAACTTCGTGTCGCAATATATTTAAAGACAAGAAAATTTTAACAGTAACTTCTATTTATCTTCTGAAGCTACTGAGCAATACTTATTGCTTCCAACATAGATTAACAAAAAATAGTGATATACACGAGCATGATACGAGAAACAAAAATGATTTATTGGTCAAAAAAGCAAACCACAATTTTTATAAAAAATCACCTCTTATTGCTGGGGCTTCTTACTTCAATAAGCTTCCCAACCACTTGAAAAACAGTCCTACATACGAAGTTTTCAAATGTAGGTTGAAAAAATTTTTAACAAATAATTGTTTTTATAATTTGGGGGAAGTTGATGCTCTTCTCTCCAATAGATAAAATGTTTTACTTATTTATTCTGTCCAGTAGTATGAATGTATTTTAATGTGTGTTTTTATGTTCATTTTGTTTGTTTTTTATTTTTATCCATGTACTGACTCGTCCAATCTATTGTACTATAGCAAAAAGGATTTAATAAATTTGTATTTGAATATGTACAATATTTCTTCAAAATTCTAAGATTTTATTCGCAATTCGAACGATTGATGGTATAATTTATCCTGTAAGTTTGAGGTTTAACAAATACAAATACAAAATTTCAAACACCTAGGTGGCGGCAATCTTGTCTCATAACAATTAAGTTTCGTAAATCTTTCGGAATAAACTGCATTAATATTGATATTGTATATAATTTTTTTTCACATGTGCCCGTCACTATATTACAGGTGGGCTATTTCGATAAATGGTTTCAAGATTGTATTGGTTGTCGACATATCAGAGCGAGTGTGGCAGCTCCAGCCCCCTGGTCACGGTATAGGCTTATTTTTCAACACAAAAAAAAATAATCAGAAAATAATTTCTTCGAGTACACCACTTTGGCACTTTGCCATAAGTGTAATTTTCCCAAAGCAAAGTTTTTTTTCAAGTTTGGAAAATTTGAAATGCCATACTGTTACAATTCATTACAATTTTTTTCTTCATATCTTGCTCGCGTGTTACAGACTACCGCCCCATAGTTACAGTGTGGATTTTTTTTTCTGTTGAATTTTATCCAAACGAACTGAATACGTTGATGCCAAATGATTTTATATCTTCTACCTTGAAAACGTATCGAAAAAACAAGTTTTTCAAGTATGGCGCCACTTTTTACTCTACTAGAAGTATGGCACATATAATATTGGTATCATATAATTTCCAGAAATCCAAATGCCATACTGGTACAAGTCGTCAATTTTTTTAACATCTTGGCTTAAGTCGTCCGCCCCATGGTTACAATCTGAAATAATTTTTTTAGGTAGAATTAACATCCAAACAAACAGAATACCATGATTCCATGATGTAAAAAATGATTTTACGTTTTTTATAGTAGTATTTTCAAAACGTTCAAGTATGGCAGCACTTTTTTCCCCTACTAGACGTATGGGAAATATAATGACGGTCACATTTTATCAAATACTTCCCGAAAATCCAATTTCAATACTGGTACAAATCATTTACTAAACAAAAAAATTACTCCCTTGCGGTGGTATGGCGGCCATTGGGATCCGTCGGAAACGTATGGTGATTTTCGTGAATGGCTACTCGACGAAGTCACACCGGAGAAGTATGGTGTAACGCTACCGCCTACTTCTTTTTTTATCGACTATCGGAAAATACAAGCATTTTTGTGAAACAAATCGTTCGACACTCGTTACTTATCCGACACATTCAATTAACGCCCGCGCGATTGAGCCGCCGGTACCAGCGCTATGATCATCATTTTCTTTTTTGTCATTCCGTAGTTAGACCTCTGAAGAGCCGCCGTACTGGTACAAATGTCCTAATATTTTGTTTCACCATCTCCCGGTCTACGATTGTTTACCGGCAGTTGATGTTTGCTGGGCACCTTATAATAGTTATTTCATAAGTGAACGAATAGTTGCTCAAGTATACCATCGCTGAGAACTAGAGTTAGGGACTCATTTCGAATATGATGGGATGGTGGACAGCAGAAAGATTTAAATGCAAAAAATGATAGATTTTCCATGCTTCAATTGTTAATTGTATGCCCAAAGCTTCAAAAGCGTTCATTCTGGCAGTAATTTTTCTACAATATGCTAGTTCAGTTCTTGGTTTGCTAACCGAGAATCCAGGCGGCTAGCAGGAGCAGCATTTTCTGAAAACGTAGTGCCATTGCAGTTCGAAGATTCATCAGAAATTTGTGAAATTGAGATAATTTTGGATAGGGAGTGCATTTTTTGTCAGGTGGATGTTAATTTCTTTTTGTTTGAAAGTGGTTGACAATGTTTCACTTTGAGTAAGGTTATTCTGGACTTTCATTGTCTAAAATAGAACAAAGAAAAATTCAATTCTCTGCAATTTTTAATCACGACGTTTCAACTGTTAAAATCTACAGTCGTTATCATACACTTGATAACGACTATGATTAAAAATTGCAGAGAATTGAATTTTTCTTTTTTAGACAATGAAAGTCCAGAATAACCTTGCTCATTGATTTCTTTTCTTGTTTTGAATACTTAACTACATATGTGACATTCGAAATTCAGTTGGGTTTCCAGAACTGCTGCAGTCAGAGAATCCTTCGTGATTAGCTTTGACCTTTTGAATCCAAAATTTCACTTGAGATGAAACTTTTCACTGGTAACTGTCAATGCAAGTTGCAAATGGTGAAAAGTATAAATAAGAAATTGAGTAAAGAATGTATAGATAAAAATTCAAAAATTGAATTTAAATGCAAAAAGTAAATAAATCAAAATGAATCCATAGCAACGTCCCATGGAATCCATTTTTGGTATAACGTTGTTCTGATAGAATGTGTTCAATCAGATTTCTGCTCGAGCAAAATATTCTGTATAACAGTATTTGCAGTCGGGGCGTGGCGCAGTGGTTAGAGCGTCCGACTTTGGATCGAAGGGTCCGGAGTTCGAGCCCCAGTTGCAGCTGGGATTTTTTAATTTAATTTGAACGATTAAATTATTCAAATATCCTTGCTGGACTGGGGTGAGTCCTGCACGATTCACTGTTGCGTTCCAATTAACAGTGCTGCTCATAAGGTGGCGCATGGAGTTAGTAACAAGGCCTATCCAGAACACGTGGCTAATGACCATAGCAGTCGATGCCAAGACACCAAAGAAAAAAAACAAAAAACAAACAAAAACTAAAAAGAGAAAAGGAGTGCAAACAATCATGAGAGTTCCTTCAGCTTATGTGAGATTCTGTAACGTCTGCGGACACCACAGATCAACTTCATACAGGAGTTTTGAAGTACCTGTATTCTACGCTGATCGGTATTATCGATACAGGGCCCATAGACAGCATCACAATACTTAAACTTCGAGGGAACCACACATCTGGCGACGCCTGGGATTATAATATTAATCGTGAATGAACATGTGAACCAATTCGTGTTCGATTTTAGAGATTTTCAGTTAATCAAGAATGTTCAATATTGCCGAGAGTCATAGATGGTTATTTGGATATATTTAGTTCAAATCCTTCACAAGTTGTTATAAATGCAGGGGAACATTCCTGATGAATTCCTGTTTGAAGGAAAATGTGAGTGAAAAGTTTCGCGAAAAGGTTTTAAATATGGTTTCATATTCGAATAATCCAGTCAGATACTTTCCTGTACTACTCATATTGACCATTATTATTAGAATTATATCTATTATAATACGCATAGTGGTCGAGGTGTTAGAGCGTTTGGTTTCCACCCAGACGATCCCCGGTCGTGTGTCACTGAGCTGAAGTGGTTCGGATTCCACTTTTATTTAAACTGTAGGTCCCGGATCTCCCTTGCTCGCACAAGCTCTGCTTTTGAGGGGTTTTCTCGAAAACCTGGGAGTTTCGTAAAAACAAATTTCACAAAAAAAAACAAATTTCACAAAAATTTCACTTGCAGGCTTTGTGGTATCTAGAGTTTCTGCCTAGAAATAAATACTTTATCTGCACTGAATCATTATCCTCCCTGCAGGACCTAAATAATCCATTCAACAAATACCCTCTGATTCAGATAATACTCTCTTGTATTACAAGGCTAATAAATGAAGAAAAATCACCAAAATTCCTATGAATTCCCAGCAATATTGTCATTCCCGGGAAGGAAATAGCGGACCAAGTTACAAAGGCAGCGACAAAACTAGAACATCTTAGTTATATCTCAGTAAGGCCAGATGACTTGAAGATTTACTTACCAGAAATGGGAAGCAGATTGGGCTGGGTCTGAATCAAAACTCAGAGAAGTAAAACCATGGAAATTTTCATATTAGTTGCCCAGAAGGGAACAAGAAATACTGTATAACATATACTGAGCTGTGAAGAACTGGTAGAACTAAGGCAGATATTAGATAAACCACACAATGTATTTAGCAGACAATACGGATATGTTGAAAAAAATTGTAATCTGCATGCAAGAACTAGACAAATTTTCTAAAATTCAGAAATGAAATTACTTGAATAGGCCACATGACCTCAGTAGTTGAAGGCCTTAATAAATGAATAAAAAAAATAATTATACTCCCTCGAAGAGTGTACCAGAAGACCTGTGCGGGTGGAGAACGGCTATTATTAGTATTCACTCTGTATAATTGTTGCAGTTGAATTATTTACGTGGGCATATACAGTGTGACCCACTTAAGACCGCAGAACTATTATCAAATCTACATTTTCCAACCGATTTGAATAATTCATTTTTCATTGGGTAGACATTCAAAAAGTCTACTAGGACAATAAATGTTATGAACAAATTTCTATTTCCAGGGCCAACTAATCTGATTTTTCAAGGTCAAAAATGCAATTTTTTAGAAAAAGTCCAACTATACCACTGTATTGGCGACATTTTCATATGGTTCATATGTTAATTACATTGAAATGCGCCAATCAATTAAAAAGTTATAAGGGAAAGAAAATTTAATAGTATGCCGTTTAATCAACCCACCAATTCAATTTCAAAACTTTTATCAGAACTTTGACTACACCACCGGATTCAGGAAATCTCGAAATATGACTGACTGTAATTTCATCGAAATCTGTTTATAAATAAAAAAATATGACATAAAATTGACATGCCAATCTCATAGATTTATTCATGAAATTTGGGGTTCTAGTAGACTTTTTGAATATCCAAAAATACAACAATTCTCAGTGAGTTTTCAACGAAAACGATTAACCATCGTTTTTGAACGATCTGTTTATTTTCGATCGTTACCATATGTACGAAGTGGACTGTGATTATGAGAGAAATGTCGTTTTCGCTAACACACAGAAATGATAAATTTCGTCACTCACTCGTTTGACTCGCAAATCCGTTCTTTGTTTGGAAAGGGTTTGGGAAGGTCTCTAATTCTAATCTTCCTGGCGGTACCGCCGCTAATCATATGTACTTTACACTGATTTGAATTGGTTTCTAATTAATTGTTATTGTTAAAATTGTTAATTGTTAAAATTGTTAATTCCGTCAACCGATTGCACCCTTACGCGCAACCCTCAGAAGTCTTCGAGAGACTTGTGTAAGCTAGGGAAGACGCAGCCCTTACCATTTAACGTGTGATGCCATGCACGAGACCGGTGAATCGGTGGATCGAACCCACGACCCCACGCATGCGAGGAGAACGCACTACCAGGCGACCACCACGGCCCATGTATATATAATTTATGACAACATTACAACCGACAACGAGACACACACCAAATCTTGGTCATCTCCCTTTTTTTCTTTCCTTCCTCCCCTTCTCTTGTCCTATTCCCACTCCCCGGTGACTAGCTTACCAATCTGTGTGATACTTCACGCGCAAAATCAGATTGAAGAATATACGAGGAAGTACACAATCCCTTGGCAACATTAAATAATGAAAATTAAATTAAATAAAAAAAAGGAAAAGGCGTTAGGACGCAACATAACCGCTCACCTAAAATTACGTGAGAAATTTTAATTAAAAATTATCAAAAATATTCTTATTGTGAGGAGAATGAAAAAAAATATATAAAAAGAATAATGAAATAACTATTCTTCATCGGAAGGTAACGGACATACCTTCGTGACAGGGCGCTTAAGCGTCCCTTTAGCAGTCTTAACGGTAACCACTCGTGTAACTCCATCTTTACCGACATGTTCCTCCATTATTCTGGCTAAATGCCACTTTGATGGTGGAGAAAGTTCATCTTTGAGAAGAACCAAGTCACCGGTTCTAGAAGGAACAGATGGATCTGTCCATTTGGAACGTTGAAGAAGAGTATGAAGGTACTTTCTATGCCATCTCAGCCAGAACGACTGATGCAATTTTTGGACGATCTGCTATCGTCCTAAGCGACCAACTTCAATATAATTCAGGTCCTAATCTGGTAAGGAGGTGAGAGGGGCTAGAATCAAAAAATGACCTGGGGTAATTGCCGAAACATCGTTTGGATCAGAGCTTATGGGACTTAATGGCCTTGAGTTCAAAATAGCTTCGATTTGTGTCAACAATGTATAAAACTCTTCATAAGTGAGGAGTTGCTCTCTAACAACGCGGATAAGATGCCCCTTGAGCGATTTTATTCCTGCCTCCCATAAACCTCCAAAATTGGGGGAGAGAGGAGGGATTCTGTGGAACTGGATACCATCAGTCTCAACAGCTGTTTGCATCAGTTCCGATATTTGTCTGGCGGCACCACAAAAATTCGTTCCCTGGTCACTATAGAGATGGCCACAGTGGTCACGACGAGAAACGAAACGCCGTAACGCTCCAAGAAAGGCATCACTTGAGAGGTCGGAAGCCAACTCTAAGTGAATAGCCTTGGTTGCCGGGCAGATAAAAAGGCACAAATAGGCTTTGTGTACTTTGGAACTGTATGTATATAGCGTTTTGTATATTTGTTCTTTCCATATTGTTGAAGAGTTGTCAGGGAGTTTGTTGATAACATCAACTGCATATTGTTTTGGAATGAGAATAAAATATTTTCTCCAAATATAAGTAATTTCATTGTGATTGAATAAAGGAAAGTACATCACAGGAACCACGTATTCGTCCCAAAGTAATTTAACCACCATAGTCTACGCCATCCTTGAAAAATGGTTTTATTTGAGAAATTCTATATTGCGGGAGGTTTCCCATGATAGGCTGTAGAGAGGACGGGCTGACACGAAATCATTTGAAACACTTGGAAATAATTCTACGAATGATTCGTTTGGGACTCAATATCCAATATCTCTGAATGAGTAAATGATGCAGTGTTTGATATCCCGGGTGCAAATATTTATTATGTGTATATTGAATAACTAATTCAGTGAACCTATGATTACTAGAAAGAAGGGCTGAGTGTTTCTGTTGAAAAGATAATTTGGAATAGATTAAACGTCCCCCCCCTCAATACACCTCTTTCATCCAGTAAGGGTGTTAATTTTGAGAGAAATTTGGGAAGGGGTTTTCCCTTTCGAATAAGGGAAATTTCATGAGAAAAAGGTCCAACTGAGCGAACTTCAACAAAGACAACTCTGCTAGCTCAAAGTCGACAATATTGAGAACACCGATTTTACGATTACTGGGATATCGAATATTATGAATGAAACGCAGAACGTACGATAGTACCCGTTTGATTTTGGTTAATGAGGAGAAATCCTTCAGTAACCTTTGGAGGGGTTCTGTTTCCACCATGGCAGTGCAAACAATTTTCTGGGTTTCTTCTTCGGTTTCGAAGTGTTGTGAATTCTTGACGATATTCGGGGGCCAACATTCCTCGGGCTCCTTTAGCCAAGGTGGTCCGCCCACCACAAAGAGTTAGTGAGAAGTTCCAATGGAAGCAGACCTCTGGATGCTGGGTCTGCCGGGTTGTCCTCCGAAGACACATGGTGCCAATGAATCGGTGGGAAGTGGTCTTGAATTTTAGTGACTCGATGAGACACAAAACAATTCCATTTATACGAACTGCTTTGTATCCATGCCAACACTGTGGTGGAATCGGAATAAGCAAAAACTTGAGAAAATTCCAGTTTCTTATTAAAAACCTTCTGAACGTAACAAAGCAATTCAGATAATAGTAACGCACCACAAAGCTCGAGGCGAGGTATAGAAATCCTCTTTGTAGGAGATACTCTCGACTTGGCACATATCAGATATGTGGAAATATGATCTCCACACAAAATCCTGATATAAATCACAGCAGCATAGCCCTTTTGGCTAGCATCTGCAAACCCATGCAATTGGCAATATAAAAAATAATTTGAGATAATTAGGCGAGGAACCTGCATTGAAGAGAGAGCACTAAATTCAGATTTCAGCTGGTACCAAAGTTTTACTACGCTTTCAGGTGGGGTACTATCCCATTCTATACTAATAATCCATAAATTCTGAATGAGTTTTTATGAAAAGCACAACACGACTTAGAAACCCCAAAGGATCGTAAATTCGTGCCAATTCGGGCAGTATGGATCTTTTAGTGCAGGGTGCGTTGAGAGGTTTAACTTTATATGGAAACGAATCAGAAACTGGGTTCCATTGAAGGCCTAAGATCTTGATGATATAATCAGGTTCTATATCAAGCTCCATCGGCTGTAACTGTAAACAAGAAGCAGGTAAGTGAGAAAGCAACTCGGGATTGTTACTCGCCCACTTGCGTAATTCAAACCCACCCTTTTTGAGAATTCTAATCAAATCAGTTTGAATCTGGAGTTCTTCTGGTAGCGAATGACTTACTGATACCACATCATCAACAAATATATCACTTTCCAGAATATCAGCTACAGGAGGACTTTCAGACCTATATTCCTTAGCTAACTGACGAATCGTATGCGGCGCTCAAGACTGTAAAAATGTTTCAGGCGACATCACGAGAATTTTCAAAAGTGGGTTCGGAGTAACAAAAAGGAAGAGCAACAACATATCTGCCAGTACTTGTTCGAGAGATGGTTTAATTATATATAGTTTCAGCTAGAGTATCCTCAGGTGATGAAACTGAAACTGAAGGATATTGCTCAAGCTCCCAGAATCGTTTGACTGAAACTTCTAGAGAACTATCGCAACTAGTAAAAAATGTATTGACCTCTGCTGATGGAAAATTTACCTTTTCCATGATTATCCACCCAAATGTTGTGTCGAGGGCTACAGGATCGTTTAGTGAAACTCGCGGGCTCCCCCCCCTGATGATGTGTGCAAAAACATCGGCTCCCAACAACATCTCCACTGTGCGTGAAATATTAAAAGTTGGGTCGGCAAGTTTAAGATTCGCAAATTTACCGAATTTCTCAATCGATATGTTTGCACAAGGCATATTCGAACAAATCTGAGGAAGTACTACAAGATCAACAGGTAAAATAAGTTGAGTTTCACCTCGAGGTTTAATGATACAAGAAACCCCTGGACTTGCATGAGAATGTATTTGTCCTACACCATTGATATCAACAGACAATTTCACACAAGTCAGCCCTAATTTATCACAACATTTTTTCGAAATGAAGGAACACTGACTCGCACTATCTAAAAGAACGCTGGTATTTTCCACGAGAATCTAACACCTCAATCATGGCAGTTGAGAGTAAAACTGTACTTTGAATGTTAGAAAATAAAATTAACTTGAGAAACAGTTTGAGTTTGGTTCGGGGATTTATTTGCAACTGTAGAGGTCGTGTTATTAGTGGGAGAATTTTGATCATCTACAACGATCTTTTGAGAATTTTGAGATTCGAAATGCAAAAAAGTATGATGGGCAAGAGAACATTTTCTGCACAAAGAATTAGAGGTACAAGAGAGGCGGTATGTTTAGTTCCAAGGCAGTTTGTACACCACCTTTTACTCCTCACCAGATCGTACCTTTCTCTAGGAGAACTTGATAAAAATGTTGGGCAATTATAAATATGGTGATCTTTATAACAACATTGACAAATATTGGAATTTGGAGAAGAATTAACAACAAAACTAGCACTGGCGCTCGATTTCATTCCTTTATTGAAAACAGGGGAATTGGTCTTAAAATTTGACTTTTCAAATTTTTTGATCAAAGTTGGGTTTGATAAAGCAACGTTATCCATTGCGCTGCATTGGTTTTCTAAAAAATCCTTCAAGGTTGTATAGTAATTGTCCACTTGCAAGCTTGAAGAACATTCGAGCTCAAAACTCTTTTGAGCATCAGTATCCAAACGATGGAACAGCATATTAAATAATATAAAATCCCACTGTTTCACAGGACAGCTTAAATTTTCAAGTACTGCGAGATTTTCAGAAAAGGTATCCAAGAGACGGCGCAAAGCCATAAGATTATCTGAAGAATTATTTTTTTTTGTGCTGTCAATCGAATGCCAATGAGAGGATGCTATCAATTTTTTATTTTCATACCTCTTTTTCAACGAATTGTAAGCCAAAGGGTAGTTCTTACCCACGAGCGGAGTACATTTTACAATTGACAGCGGGTTACCTTTCAATGAAGATATCAAATATTTATATTTATCAATGTTAGATAAACAGTCGTTAGTATGTATCATTGAATCATACATATCAACATATGAAAGTTTGCCATTCTTTCATATCCCCGTCAAAAATGGGAAGTTCAAGTTTGGGAAGTTTTATGTTACAATTTCTAGACACACTAGCAGTTGAAGCTGTGTCAGTTTCGAATAACTGGGTATAAATTGCCTGAATGTGATAGAAATCCCCATCAAATTCTTTGAGTACCTCAAAATGAGATGATAAATCAGCATTATCTTGACCAGAAACCTGACTCACAATATTCGTATGAATTTTATGAAAATTATCAAATAATAATTCTATGTGTTTATAGCGGCATTTGAAGTTATTATGAATTGAAATATCAGTTAATGCTTTTTCCGCAACACCTTTCAATTCTTCAAGTTTAATTACTTCTGTATCTCTTTGAGCAATAAAAGACTTCAATTTTTTAGCTTCTGCAGACATAATGCAAAAGGTGATGAGTTATACAGGGTGTTTCATAATAAATACGCAGGACTTCAGGATGTGATAGCTCGTCCAAAAATATGAAAAAAAGTTTTTTTTAACTTACCCTCTAAAATGCGCCATTTTCGAAATACAGGATGTTGAAATTTAAAAAAATAATCGTTTTTTGCGAATATCTCTGGAACCGTTTATCGCACAGAAAATAGATTTCGTATTCATTTCCTACTCATAATAAGCTATGTTTTGTGCGGATTTTTTAATTTTTCAAATTCATAATTAGTGAAAATTTTGAAGGGGTAGTGGGTGTTTTTTTCTCCAACTCCTACGCCACTGGAAAAATTACAGTTTTGAGCCTCATATATGAACCGCCAATATTTTCTTCACAAAAAAGGTATTCTTGGTCATAAGCTCTAAAGTTGACCGTTTTCAAGAAAAATCAACTTTCATGTTGTTTAAATAATGTTTTTTCCTCGAAAAATTGCTGCGTGCATTGAAGCTAAAGGCGGACATTTCCAACAATTCAACTGAGTATGATTGTTATTGTTTTTATTTTGCAATTAAGAAGTCAACGTTTGGTTACTTGTTCTAACGTTTAAATAAATTTAGGGTTCCATGAAAGAACAGAACATGAACGAACAGAACATGAAAAAACAGATTATGAAAAAACAGAACATGATAAAACAGAACAGTGAATAAACAGAACAATGGTAAAACAGAACAATGGTAAAACAGAACCATGACATAACAGAACCGAGAAAAAAGAGAACACTGAAATAAAAGAACCTTGATGAAACAGAACTCTGTTAAATAAGAACAACGGGAAAAAATAAAAGAATGTAATACAGGACAAATAATTTTAATGAAATGAATATTATAGGTGATTGGTGAGGTTCCACAACATTGCCATGATTCTAAACCGCAAGTAGCGCAGGCCAACATTATTAAGGCAAAGATGAAGCAAGACATGAAGGCAGTTGGCGCAACTCTAAGAAATGTATTGGGTCATGCATTAACTAACCTTAGTTGCGATGTATTGGAACATTTGCCAAAGCAATCTTCCTTAACCAGAAATCTTTTCAACCATAAGAAAACGGCTCATATTCCGAATCCGACCACAACAAATTTTCGGATTCACGAAAATTATGCAGACCTGATTTTGCACGACACAGGAGCGGACGATCAAGATAGGATTTTATTGGTTTGCTAAGGCAATCTCATATTACAGTTATTCAATATCGAACAATATTTTGAAAATCGCTTTGAACAAATAAGTCTATATTGTCGCTTTCAGAATCACTTATCATATTATGATTCAAAACCTTACAATATCTTCGAAATAGTTTCAAACAAATCACTTGTATCTGATAACTTTATGACAAACTGAAAAATTTCTCAATTTTCTTTATGGTTGATAGGAATTCGTTTCCTTAATATAAACGTTGTATGAGGATTACCTAGTAGGATAACGCCTGTGTATCATCTATTGGAGCCGATTTTCAGCGCCATCTGCCAGGAACATAAGGAAACTTCGAATATTTCTATCCGAGCAATATTGACCCCTACACGGTCATAATTCTAACTTGATGGAACGTAATTTAAACAGGGACGGATTGAGGGGTTAAACATTATTCGCGTTCAGACGTATGAAATTGCTAACAGAATTTCATACTTATTCGTATACTTGGGTTAACAATTTCGATATTTTCGATTTTCGATTTTTTGATATTATACGTGATTGGAAACTCCCTGAGTTGTCTTGTGGAATATCAATTTGCTCCAACTTACAAAATTGTTGCTGCTGTCCTATTGACGTATCCGTTCATTTAAACAAATATGAACTGACTGACATCCAAGAGATTTACTAGTCGAACATGGTCGAGCTGTATAATCTACAGTCGATAAAATTTTCTGTCGCTAACACATTCGGGAATGATGATTTTTAAAGAAATTATGAACATGATGAAATGGAAACAAACCTACGATAAAAATTAAGCTATTTTTTGTAATATCTAACAGGAAACAACTACTTCCCCGGCAATGCGCATCCATTTATTTTTATTGTAGGTTTGTTTCCATTTGCTTAGGAGTTGTTTCTCTATTTTCAATTGAGAATATTACCCTTGTCAACATTCAGGAATTTTATTCAAGCTAAAAAATGTAGCTGATTGGAATTTGTGAGTCAAGTTTCTTTAAGTACCTGTCTGACAGAATCAAATCTTTCAATGGACTTAAAATATGATAGTTGATCGTTATTCAGGTGAGGATGCTTTATGACATTTTTATAAGGGAAAAAGATGGCGGGCGATCAATTCAAAATTGGTATGTGGGGGTTTTTGGGGTCGGAAATGTGGTTTTTGATCAAATTTGGGATGGTGGTTCCAAAATCGATATGGTAGAAGATGAGAATATGCATATTTTACGCGCATTTATTCAAATAAGACGGTTTGTATGTCTGTCTGCGTCAAATCTTGGAAGTGGAATTTGACTCACTAGCAGTTTTCGAATTAACTCAAAAGGACCCCGCAAATTCCTTATGGAATTTGGGTCCTGGTGGATTTTTTTGCATGTAATTCTCAACCAATGTTGCCATTGCGCCAACCCAAAAAAATGAACAGTTTTGCTGCTAGGGGGCGTTGAAATCACCCCTTGCGCAGATTAGACTATTTATTTTTGAACCCGGTAACAATATTTTCACTTTTTTCATTGTTGCTACTGTTGCACAATATTGTATTGTTTTATAAAAAAAAAATTCTCACCTCTCCCCTTTTCCCCCCAACTCCTATTACGGAACGCAAAAAAAATATTTCTCGAGTGCCTTCAAATGTATCGTCGAATGTTTAAATATGCCTAAATAAGGGAAATAGCAGTTTTTTATGATTATCCCCCCACCACCCAAATGACACAAAACGAAAAAATTTCGGTGGATTTTTTTGAATTTTTGATATGATGCAGTTCAAGTTATTTTGAATAGAAATATATTGGGTGAGGAACTTCAAAAATGAATAGTTTTGATGGTAGGGGGCGTTGAAATCATACCTTGCTCAGAATGGAGTATTCATTATTATAGGCGGAAATAATAGCTCTACGTATTTTAGTTTAGATTATGCTGATCAATTCTGTAATTTTTCATGAAATGAAAATCTAAAACCTCCCCCTTACCCCCTACCCTTAATTCAAAACACGAAAAAATTTATTCCCGACTACTTGTAAATGCTTTATCAAAATAAATGTTTTAATCAGCTCAACTTGAGGAAATCGTAAAGTTGTTTAATATCACCTTTCCCTCCCTTCAAAAAAATATTGATGGAGTTTGCTGACTTCTTAGTAGGGCGTAGTTCATGATTTTTGAATATCAATCAATTGGGCGAATATCTTGAAAATAAATGAAAATTAGACATCCACAATTTGAATTTGAGGTGGTGCCTGAATTTTTTTTTTTTCGTGTTTTGAAATAGGGGTTGGGGGTAAGGGGGAGGTTTTAGATTTTCTATTTATGAAAGTTTACACAATTGTTCGGCATATAATAAAACAAAAATACGTAGAGATATTGTTTCCACCTATAATAATGAATAGTCTATTCTGATTTCAACGCCCCGTAGCATCAAAACTGTTCATATTTGGGGTTTGTCACCTGATTTATTTCTATTCAAAATAACTTGAACCGCATCATATCAAAAATTCAGAAAAATCCACTGAACTTTTTTCGTTTTGTGTCATTTGGGGGGTGGGGGGATAATCATAAAAAACTGCTATTTTCCTTATTTAGGCATATTTAAACATTCGACGATACATTTGAAGGAACTCGAGAAATAATTTTTTTGCGTTCCGTAATAGGAGTTGGGGGAAAAAGGGGAGGGGGTGAGAATTTTTTTTTTATAAAACAGCACAATATTGTGCAACATTAGCAATAATGAAACAAGTGAAAATATTGTTTCTGGGCTCAAAAATAAATAGTCTAATCTGCGCAAGGGGTGATTTCAACGCCCCCTAGCTGTAAAACTGCTCATTTTTTTGGGTTGGCGCAATGGTAACATTGGTTAAGAATTACATGGACTACATCATACCAAAAATTCAAAGAAATCCAACGGGACCCAAATTCCATAAGGAGTTTGCGGGGTCCTTGGCAGTGTTCATATTTCTGGCGAAAATGTAAATTCATAACTTCAAAATAGCGGACGAGTTTCCCTTGTCCCAGTCTTGGTTTGAATATAGCCATAAAGTTCCTCTAGCTCTACAAATGATAAACTATAATTTCACAGTGACCATTTCAATGAAATCGATAATACCTACAAGTATTTTATATATTTATTCAACGGGTAATCCCAATTACAATTTGTTGCAATATAAATGAATGTATAACATCTTAAAACTAAGAATAGATAAATACCCAATAAAGTACATGATACAATAATAATACAATATCCATCATACGGCAGCAGTAGTTTTTTAAGGAAGTATACAAAACGAAACAGAGCGAATATCTTCAAAACGCATGCGTTGTGAATGAAATGCAAAAACACGTCGATTTTGAATCCAAGGGGGACATTCCTATCATAACCTCAACTGTCATACCTCTTCCCCCACCTCTTGGTCGCTACCACCCAAACAATTTGAATAGGGAAAGTAGTGAGTATGACACACCATTAAAAAGGTAATTTCATAAGGAATTCAGCCATGTCAATTTTTGATACCTAACTTTTTATTTTGGCGCCCTCTTGCGGGAAAAACAACTGTTCCTTATTCCAAATTATGATACTTCATTTGCAAGCTAATTCGACATAAATTCGGTGACAATGCATTATGTTATTTTTCTAAGAGAAAAAACAAAATGGCGGCTCCAAAATGGCGGACAAGATTTGCAATTATGGTTCGAATCGATTCAAAATTGATATGTGGTGGTTTCCATGGTCAGAAATTACGATTTTTCTGTCATTGCAAAGAAACAAGATGGTCGCTCCAAGATGGCGGACGGAATTTGTAATTATGATCCGATTTGAATCAAAATTAGTATCTGTGGATTTTCAGGGTCGGAAATTATGATTTTTTTTGTTGATGCAAAAAACAAGATAGTGGGCAAATTTGTAATTGTGGTTCCATTCGACCAGGCATCTAAAACGAATTCTTCAAAACACATATGCTGCAAATATAGGGATGATTAGATTACTGCTGTACAAAACGTAATCTTGAAATTCATTAAAAGTTCTCGAAGAGAACAACCATTGAATCTACATCCGGAAGCCATTAAATTCAGCATTCAGTTTACGATACCGAGAAGGGCACCAAAACCTTCGCCCATATGGTGCTATAAAA
Source organism: Chrysolina oricalcia (assembly GCA_944452925.2). Classification (NCBI taxonomy): domain Eukaryota; kingdom Metazoa; phylum Arthropoda; class Insecta; order Coleoptera; family Chrysomelidae; genus Chrysolina; species Chrysolina oricalcia. Next base: position 28,169,537 of record OX101814.2, on the reverse strand, counting down.
ATCGTTCCAACAGAGTTTCGAGAGTTTTACGAGGGGTATTTATAAATTCGAACCAAATATTTTGTGTCCAATAATCAGTTTTCATTATGAATTCAACGTCATATTGCCGTTAATAGAACTGATTCAAACCATAACCGAGTGTTACAGAAAGATCCATGACATAGAATAAGTAGAAATAAGATCAATTGTTTAGATATAAAGAGTTTTTTTCATAATGCGACAAATTTGCATTATGTTTTTTTCTCGTAACGTCGGAATATCTGAGTTATAAAATATTTAATGCTTAAGCCGATTGTAGAAGAAACTCAAAAAGAAATTCAATTCACTATTTAATTTTCGAACAACCCTTATATTTACTGCCTAAACAATGGGGATTTCGAAACCCAAGCTAACTTGAAGGAGATATATTTTATGCTTCTAAACGGCAGTCCTGTTTTAAATCTTGAGAGTGTTAGATGTTTGTTAGCAACGTGACCTTTTCTGGTGAATGATCTGTTTCAAAATATCAGTTCAATACTTTAGTAAGAATTATATCTTTTTGAGTAGTTTAAAAACGTAAATGTCATAAAATTTTATTCAATTCACTGGTTTTTAATTGGGTTTGATTTAATAACTTATAAATTTAAAACTTCTTAGTTATTCCGGCGTTCTATTTTTTTTCTTTCGTCATAATAAATGTTTTTGGCCGATTTCTTTGTTTTATTCAGTTAAATTTAATCTTCCACCTGGTCCTTCGGCCCAGATAATATTGATTAAAAATTTGAGAAGTATTTGAATAGATTGAAATCCAGAAAAGTGTTGAAAATAATAATAAATAAAGTAACTTAAATAATTAAAACTAGTGTGTGTGGACAGCTGGTTGCAGCTTCCTGATGTTGTTGCCGGAGATGAGATTTGATAGGTAAGTATATGTATAATTTTCCTGATGTGTTCCTATATAAACGCTCCTATAAAATATTGAAAAAGGCACCGCTCGGCCTAACAATTGATAGTATCAGCTGTGATGAAACTCTATTTCCACGGAATAGCGTTTTATTATACTGCGACAGGCAAATGTTCACTCAAGGGCTATAGATATTTTCTCATCTTCGCTTTGGCAAATGAAGAGAGCTACTATGTAGTTCAAATTCTATAGCTTTGATTACTCATTTCATTTTAATTTGTTTTGTTTATGTCTAGTTACTGTGCAAAACTGTTAGATATAGGTAGTTATAATTTTTTTTTATATTTTTACATATTTTCCTTAGTGTTTTATATTGTATTGTATTGTAAATGGGTATTTCTCCCCGTGTAATAAATAAATAAATAAAAAATTGCAAAAACACGTATATTTTTAATACAAGGGGGAAATCTTCCTATCATAACCTCAACTTTTACATCACTCCCCCCACCCCTTCGTCACTCATACAATTTGAATAGGGAAAGTACTAAGTGTGACACTGCATTGAATTTGAATAATGAATTCAGACATATTATGAGTGTTCGCTATCTAACTTTTCTTTTTGGCACTCTCTTTCGGGAAAAACAACTGTTTCGTATTCCAACTTATGATATTCAATTTGAAAGCTGATGTAAGCAATTCACGAAAACAACAAAAATTAAAAAAATTAACATTGTATGAACTTAGAAATTGGAATTTTTTTCATACATTACTCAAAAACGTCAGACAGCGTTTCGAGACTAACTTTTACTCATGTATGGCAGTCCATGGCAAAGTCTTTGAGTATCTACTGTGAATTGATACAGTTTGGAATGATTGGATTCGAATTTATTCAAGGTTTTCCAATCCTCAAGTTTATTCAATGTTCAATTTTTTTATTCTTGAAAAGCTTCAATTCAACTTACCCTGTTAGTTAGTTAGTATGTATGTATGTGTGGGACAAAACAAACCTGTAAAATCCCTATATGTCAATTTTGTATCGAATCAAACCACAATTACAAATTCCGTCCGCCGTCTTGTTTTTTTGCATTGACAAAATAATCATAATTTCCGACCCTAAAAATCCTCACATACTGATTTTGATTCGAATCGGACCATAATTACAAATTTCGTCCGCCATCTTGGAGCCACCATCTTGTTTTTTTTTGCATTGACGAACAAATCATAATTTATGACCCTGAAAACCAACATATATCAATTGTGAATCGAATCGGACCATAATTGTAAATCTTATCCGCCATTTTGGAGCCGCCATTTTGTTTTTTCCGTTAGAAAAATTCCATAATGCATTGTCACCAAATTTATGACAAATTACCTTGCAAATGAAGTATCATAATTTGGAATACGGAACAGTTGTTTTTCCCGCAAGAGGGCGCTAAAATGAAAAGTTAGGTAGCGAAAATTGACATGGCTGAATTCCTCCTGAAATTACCTCTTCAATGATGTGTCACACTTACTACTTTCCCTATTCAAATTAATTGGTTGATAGTGACCAAGGTGTGGGGGGGGAAGTATGACAGTTGAGGTTATGATAGGAAGATGTCCCCTTTGAATTAAAAATCGACGTGTTTTTGCATTTTTTTCACAACACATGCATTTTGAAGATATTCGATCTGTTTCGTTTTCGGTGCCCAACCTGTATATGTGACTCAGTCCTTTTTTGATAGCTTTTATTCAGCTGCTAAAGATATCAACTTGTTGAAACATATTTCCATTTTCAAGCATTCGAGTGACAAGAAAGAAAAATCCTCACAGCGAATGCTGCCTTATAAAATTTTGTTCAAGAAACATCTATATATTAATTGGTGTAAAGTTACCCACAGATTTCCGGCCACACATGCTGACGTAGAGAAAATCTAAAGGTTTGTGGTTGAGTAATTCAGTTTTAAGTAACCGGACTAAAATCTGTGGCTGGGTCTATACGATCGTATCAAATTTAATGACTAGGCAAGAAAGTACAGAAAAGATTCAAGACACACAAATCCGAGAGAAACAGTCGTTGATGTAGAATCAAAACCGTTCCTTTGTCACCTATACAGATTTAGAGTTGACCATTTTCCCTCATTGTGAAATGTCTTCAAGACATTACACAGTATTAGGTTATGACTTGATGATATGGGATCATGGAAATCACATGACATATAGAGCATTCCAAGTTAATTCCTGTGGTGGAACTTTTCTTCATTTAGAATAACATGGTGAAAACCGTTTCTCTGTCACCTACACAGATTTGGTGTAAATTATTTCCTCTCATTGAGAAATATCTTCTAGGCATCACATGGTATGAAGGTTGTAACCGGATGAGTCTGTTCATATACAGGGTGTCAATTTGAAAACTTCCCACACTTAATATCTTCCTTCCAGTAAACAATATGAGTAATCGAAAAAACAGGTCAATTTTATTGTCAAGGGGGACACTTTCACGGACTATTTGTAGCCCTCGTGGTTCAACCCCCTAGGAGGGGTAGATGTTACCCTTAGAATTTTAAATGGGAAGGGGGGTCAAGTGGCACATCATTTTGATGGGCGTTCAATTCTTGTTCCAATGGTACCCTGACTTATTATTTTTTGATGAGCATTTTCCGAAAAATTGCGTTCTAAACTAACAGAAGTAATTATTAGAACGCCTATACTGAGATGCATGGTTTGGCCAGAACTGGTTAGAATATTAGGTGGTACCGTTCCAACCCTTTATTAGGGGTAACATTAGCCATTAGCTCCAAACACTTTACATAAAAAAGTAGTCTGATAGTAAAACGTAGATGGTAGTAAAGTTGTGTTTATTAAATGCTGAATTTTTAAGTGTCATCGCAGAAATTGTACAGATAGCCTTCCTTTTTTGCTACTTCTGCTGTAAAAAGTTTCTGTTTTCCGGCAAAAAATTGGTTAGCAAATTTGAACTATGTGGTAGTATTGTGAATACCGTTGTACCTGTTGGGCTGTTTAGGAATTACTTTAATAAGTGTATAAAAGTGTGAAAATGGTTTACATTCTTCAAGACAGAACTGAAATGATTGTAATTTATGGCGAATTTGGAAAGTGCGCACGAAGGGCGGCATGTCTTTTTAACGAAAGACATCCAAATTGTAATGTAAGTCACCGGTATGTGCTTGATTTGGTGAATAAGTTTTACGAAACTGGTTCAGTGACAAATAAAAAAAGAAATAACCCCAGAGTACTAAATGAAGCAGCTCAAATTGAAGTTTTGGGAACATTTGCTGCAGAGCCCACGAGCTCCTTACGATCAGTATCAGAACAGACGGGAATGTCACGCGAGACTATAAGAAAAGCATTGAAATGCATGAATTTCATCCATATAAAATGCAGATTCTTCAAGAGCTCCACGAGGATGATTATGATAGAAGAATAGAGTTTTGTGAAATCATGTCTCATCGAGTCAATACCATCCCTAATCTTCTGTTAAACATCTGTTTCAGCGATGAGTGTTCATTTTTTCTGAATGGCAATGTTAATAGACAAAATTGTCGCTATTGGAGTGACGAAAACCCACATATTTTTCGGGAAGGGCATACACAACACCCACAAAAAGTTAATGTTTGGGCTGGTATTCTTGGAAATGCCATTCTTGGTCCATTATTTCTGGAAGAAAACTTGACTGGCAATCTGTACCTTGATATGCTTGAAGAGACTATCGATCCTCTTATAACTCACGAGCTAGAAACTCAAATTGATGAAGAAGGTAATGAACTTTTGCAGGAGGATCTGTTACATTTCCAGCAGGACGGTGCTCCACCTCATTATTTTCTTCCCGTCCGACAGTGGTTAAACGAGAGATTTCCGGGTAGATGGATTGGCAGAAGGGGAGCAGTTGAATGGCCTCCGAGATCACCGGATTTAACACCCTTAGATTTCTTTCTTTGGGGGCATCTTAAATCCGTTGTTTATAAAACACAACCTTCTGATATTGACGAACTTAAAAGACGAATTACAGCAGCATGCCGGTCAATTCCTAGTGAAGTTTTCCGTAATGTTAGAGGGGAATTCGAAAACAGACTGTATTACTGTTTAGAGCAAAATGGACAACATTTCGAACAGCTAATAAGATAAGCGTAAGTAGATTTTATGTTGGAAATGTCTTTCTCGCAAATTAAATTTTATTGTGTAGAAGGAAGATAACCACCAGATAAAAAATCCCATGCGTAATAAATTTATTCCTGTCATTCAAGGGTTGGAGCGGTGCCACCTACTCTTCTAACCATTTTTATTAAAGGGAGTCAATACAATAATGCATCTCAGTATAGGCGTTCTAATAATTACTTCTGTTAGTTTAGAACGCAATTTTTCGGAAAATGCTCATCACAAAATAATAAGTCAGGGTACCATTGGAACAAGAATTGAACGCCCATCAAAATTATGTGCCACTTGACCTCCCTTCCCATTTAAAATTCTAAGGGTAACATCTACCCCTCCTAGGGGGTTGAACCACGAGGGCTACAAATAGTCCGTGAAAGTGTCCCCCTTGACAATAAAATTGACCTGTTTTTTCGATTACTCATATTGTTTACTGGAAGGAAGATGTTAAGGGTGGGAAGTTTTCAAATTGACACCCTGTATATTACCAAGATGAAACCGTTGCTCTGTCACCCATTCAGATTTGGAGAAAATTACGGTATAAGAGTTGTAACCCGATGATGTGCGTTCATGAAAATCACATGACATATAGAGAATTCCATGTAGATTAACATTGTAAAAATAATTTCCCTGTCACCCATATGGATTTGTATAAAACAATTTTTTTCATTGAGTATAAGAGTTCACGAAAATCACATGACATATAGAGAATTCTATGTAGATTAATATTGTAAAAATCATTTCTCTGTCACCCATATGGATTTGTAGAAAACAATATTTGTTTTCCATTGAGTGATATCGTCAATGCAACATGGTATAAGAGTTGTAACCCGATGATGTGCGTTCATGAAAATCACATGACATATAGGGAATTCTATGTAGATTAACATCGTAAAGATCATTTCTCTGTCACCCATATGGATTTGTAGAAAATAATAATTATTTTCCATTGAGTGATATCGTCAATGCAACAGGTATAAGAGTTGTAACCCGATGATGTGCGTTCATGAAAATCACATGACATATAGGGAATTCTATGTAGATTAACATCGTAAAAATCATTTCTCTGTCACCCATATGGATTTGAAGAAAACTATTTTTTTTTCCATTGAGTGATGTCTTTAATGCATCACGGTATAAAAATTGTAACCCGATGATGTGCGATCATGAAAATCACATGACATATAGATAATTCTATGTAGATTAACATAGTAAATATCATTCCTCTGTCACCTATATGGATTTGTAGAAAACTGTAACCCGATGATGTGCGTTCATGAAAATCACATGAGATATAGATGTCCTCATGAAGATAACCATGGTACAAACAGTTTCTCTGTCACCCATACAGATTTAGAGTAAATTATTTTCTTTCATTGAGAAATATCTGCAAGCCATCACACGGTATGAGATTTGTAACTCGATGATGTACGTTCATGAAAATTACACGAGCTATAGAGGACTTCATAAAGATTACCTTGGTGAAAGCCGTTTCTCTGTCACCCATATGGAATTGAAGGTAATTATTTTTTTCCATTGAGAAATAACTTCAAGGCATCGCAGGGTATGAAAATTGTAACCCGATGATGTGCGTTCATCAAAATCACATGAGATATAGAGGTCCTCATGAAGATAACCATGGTACAAACAGTTTCTCTGTCACCCATACAGATTTGGAGTAAATGATTTTCTTTCATTGAGATATGTCTTCAAGGCATCACACTGTATATGAGTTGTAACCCGAAGATGAAAATCAGACGAGATATTGAAGATTTCGAGCAGATTACCATGGTGAAAACCGTTTCTCTATCACCCATACAAATTTGGAGTAAACGAGTTTCTTTTATTCAGAAAAGTCTTCAGGGCATCACACGGTCTAAGAGTTGTAACCCGATAATGCGCGTAAATGAAAATCATATGAGCTATAGAGGATTACATGTAGATCACCCCGGTTGAAACCGTTTCTCTGTCACCCATATGGATTGGAAGCAAATGATTTTCTTTCATTGAGAAATGTCTCCAAGGCATCACAGGGTATGAAAATTGTAACCTGATGATGTGCGTTCATGAAAATCACATGGGATATAGAGGTTATCAGCTATTTTTTCTCCTTGAAGTTGAAACCTGAACGACATTCTCTACCTGGTCCTTGTCTGTTACTTTTTTTCGACAACTATTGAAAATCATTGAAAATATTGAGAAAATCATTATTCGGAGAGACCTGATGTTGTCTATTTGTCTCAATTTTGAGCGGTTTAATGATCAAGTACATGAACCATTTGAAAGTAGTTATTTCAACAATTAAAATGATCACTTATAGATTTCAGAAATACAAAAAAAAACAAGAACAGTTGTTCATGGAATATAAGACTATTTTTTTTATTTTTTGAAAAATATTCATAACTCGCAAACTGGACGTCTTCTGAATTGTGAATCATGCTTATTGAACACCAAAAAAGACGTATTACTACAAAGTTTCATGTGAATTATATCGTACTATCGAGAGAAACAAAATAAATTCTGAAAAATCGTTTTTTCGCCATTTTGATGGATAATGGGCTCATGTCGAAATGTATTTAACGCAAAAGTTTTCGATTACTTCATAAACTACAACTTTTACATCAAATATTTTCCGCTAAGGTGTCATGTTTCAACGCAAATGGCAAAAAAATCATTTTCAACCCCTGGACTGCATCCCTATTTCACCATTTCAAGTGTTTTCGTGTTTAAATTTTTTTTTCCTTGAACTAAGAAACCCAACAACACTCTCCACCTGGTCCTTGCCTGTTACATTTTCCCTTATTTTAAGGATTTAGAATTCGTTTTGGCACCAGCCTAGTATGGATTTGGAGTGAATTGTTTTTTTCCAGTAGAAAATATGTTCATGGCATCACAGGGTTTGAAAATTGTAACCCGATGATGTGCGTTCATGAAAATCACATGAGATATAGAGGTTCTCGTGTAGATTACCATGGTGGAAACCGTTCCACTGTCACCCATACAGATTTGGAGTCATTGATTTTCTTTCATTGAGGAATGTCTTCAAGGCATCACTCTGAAGTTGAAACCCAATGATGTGCGTTCATGAAAATCACACGAGATATAGAATATTTCGAGTGACAACCGTTTCTCTGTCACCCATACAGATTTGCAGTAAACTATTTTCATTCATTCAGAAAGGTCTTCAAGGAATCACACGGTTTGAGAGTTGTGACCCGACGATGTGCGTTCATGAAAATCACACGAGGTATGGAGGATTTCATATAAATTACCCTCGTGAAAACCGTTTCTCTGTCACCCATATGGATTTGGAGTAAATTAGTTTCTTTCATCGAGAAATATCTTCAAGGCATCACAGGTTATGAAAATTGTATCCTGATGATGTGCGTTCATGAAAATAACATGAGATATTAAGGTAGTCATGTAGATTACCATGGTGAAAACAGTTTCTCTGTCACCCATACAGGTTTGGAGTAAATTATTCTTTTTCATTTAGAAATGTCTTCAAGGCATCACTCTTTATGAGAGTTGTAACCCGATGATGTGCGTTCATGAAAATAACATGAGATATAGAAGATTCCATTTAGATTACCCTGGTGAAAACCGTTTCTGTGTCACCCATATGGATTTGGAGTATATTGTATATGTTCAAGGCATCACAGGGTATGAAAATTGTAACCCGATGATGTGCGTCCATGAAAATCACATGAGATATAGAGGTTATCATGTAGATTACTATAGTGAAAACCGTTTCTCTGCCACCCATACAAATTTTGAGTAAACGATTTTCTTTCTCTGAGAAATGACTTCAAGGAATCACAATGTATAAGAGCTCTAACCCGATTTTATACGTTCATAAAAATCACATGAGATATAGAAGATTCCATTTAAATTACCCTGGTGAAAACCATTTCTATATCACCGATATGGATTTGGAGTAAATTGTTTTCTTTCATTGAGAAATATTCTCAAAGCATCAAAAGGTTTGGAACGTGTATCGCAATGATGTGCGTTTATGAAAATCTCATAAAATATAGAGGTTCTCATGTTGTTCCTGTCTCAGGTTGTCATGTTTCTATGTCACCGATACAGATTTAGAGTAGATGATTTTCTTAGATTGATAAATGTCCTCGAGGCATCAAACTGTATAAAATTTGTGAGCCGATGATGTGCGTTCATGAAAATCACATGAGATATAGAAGATTCAAAGTAGATTAATCTGGTGGAAATCGATTATGCGTCACCCATATGGATTTGGAGTTAATTGTTTTCTCACAGTGAGAAATATGTTCAAGGCATCACAGGGTATGAAAATTGTAACCCGATGATGTGCGTTCACAATACATACATGAGATATAAAGGTTCTCATGTAAATTACTATGGTGGACACCGCGTTCCTTTGTCACCCATACAAATTTGGAGTAAATGAATTTCTTTCTTTGAGAAATGACTTCAAGGCATCACACTGCATGAGAGTTGTAACTCAATGATGTGCGTTCATGAAAATCATACGGGATATAGACGATTTTGAGTATATTACAATGGTGGAATCTGTTTTTCTGTCACCCACACATATTTGCAGTAAACTATTTTCTTTCATTCAGAAAGGTCTTCATTGCATCACACGGCATAAGAGTTGTAACCCGATGATGTGCGTTCAAGAAAGGTAAAGAGGATTTCACGTTGATTACTCTGGTGAAATCCGTTTATCTGTCACCCATATGGATTTGGAGTGAATAATTTTCTTTCATTAAGAAATATCTTCAAGGCATCACAGGTTATGAAAATTGTATCCCGATAATGTGCATTCATGAAAATAACATGAGATATACAGGTTCTCATGTAGATTACTATGCTGGAAACAGTTTCCCTGTCACCCATACAGATTTAGAGTAAATGATTTCCTTTCACTGAGAAATGTATTCAAGGCATCACACTGTATAATAGTTGTAACCCGATGATGTGCGTTCATGAAAATCACATGAGATATAGGGGATTTCATGAAGATTGCCCTGGCGGAAACCATTTCTCTGTCACTCATATCGATTTGGAGTAGAATATTTTCTTTCATTAACCCGGGAGAACTCGCGTACTATTTAACGACGTGAGAACTCCGCCTATAGATTTTTTCTTACGCCAGGTCGCGCATATAGATTTTTTCTAACTTGAGCTCGCGCGTATAGATATCTTCTAACACTGACTTTTCATGATAAAAACTATTTAATATTGATTGTAGTTGATTTATTCTAAATTCTAAAAACTAAACACAGAAAAATACATAATTATTTAAATTTACTCGCCACTTTCGTTATCTACACATTTCTAGTGGTTCTAGTGGTGTGTTCTTTACAGATTGGAGTTTGGCATCTGTGGCATTTATGTTGGATAAATCTATTCTTTCTAACTGCATAAAAACCACATCTTGGTTTACCTTGAGAATTTTGAGATGTTGAAGGTTTCGGGTTATTATGTGGTTCTATATTTGCAATAGATTTAATTCTCTGTCGAAGATTGAATGGTAAAGTTGTAATTGAAGCTCGCCGTACAAGAAGAGGTCGTGTAAGTTGATTTGATAATAAGTTAATGAATTTTTTTCGTGTTGATATGACAGTGGCAATATTCAACAAGCTGCAGAATATAGTCAATGGCCAACGATTGGACACTCGGGTTACATAATATTCGGCTTTCATTCTGTCAACGACATCAACTCCCCCTTTCGTGAGGTTGTAAAACGTAATAACTTCTGGTTTATTTTCCGCGGATTCGGCGTCAATTGAGTCATCATAATGTAGAGTGGAAACCATTAGCACATTTTTGTTTTTCTTTGGAACAAATGAAGCTAGCATACAACGGTTGGGAGAAACTCCAAAAGCAAACATACTACTCTGTATAGGACGATCTTTTACGTCAATAAGTCGAGGTGGAATTTCTCGCTTGTTTTTCCGTAATGTGCCCACAAGTGTTAACTTGTGATAAACAGATCATTGGCAAGTTGAACTGACGTGAAATAGTTATCTGCTGTAACGTTTCGTTCCGATTTGTCAATGGTTTTGATAAGACGCTTGACTACACTTGCAGCATCATTAGGTACTTGGTAAGCACCTACTGGCTGTTTCCCAGCATAAATTTCCATGTTATTGACATAGAAAGTCCTGGAGTCGACAAGGGCATATATTTTGATCCCATATTTTGCGGGCTTGTTGGCAATATACTGTAGGAAATAGCAACGTCCCCTAAAAGACTCCAGTATTTCGTCAATGGTGACATACTCCCCTATCGTGTAATAAGAAGAACAACGTTGAACAAATTGGTCAAACACTGATCTTATTGGTGCCAGATTATCTGTCTTTGATCTTTCATACCTTGTATCCATATTATCAAATCTTATCGCTCGCACCAACAAGTGAAAACGTCATTTGGACATTACAGCAGCAAAGAAATCCGGTGCTGTTCCATCTTTGGACCATAGCTCATCTGTATTCACGTGCCGAGCCTTTCTGTTGGTAAACAATCCCTTGGCCGTTTATAAGATGATCCAATTTTATCTAATTTTTGGTTGGTATGATTACACTTTCTGCAATAAGGCCATCGGGGAAAAATAGTTTCCAACAATCCACAACTTCTTTAGCGTTTTTTCCTGCAGCCTTCACACCAGGAAGTTTAGATATGATGTTTTGTGAACGTATTTTTGTGGGAGGAATGTCTGGTTTATGTTTCAGCCATGTAGTGCCATCTTTCCCTATCCACTGAGGTGACATTAGCACTTGCTTATCTCTGGGGGATAGTGCCGTTTCTTCATCATCGTCAGATTGCTCAGTGTCAGTTGCATGAACACTATGCTCAGAATGGGTATCTTCAATGTCAGAATCTGACTCAATGGCTCCGTCACATTCATGATCTGAAATTTTTTCAAATCATTTCAACAACTGTTGCTCAGTTTTAGAATCCATTTTTTTTCTGTAGAGAAGCTCAAATAAATGAAGGAAAAAGCAAAAATCAATAAAAAAGTTACCTGCTAATTAATTAAAAAATTATCAACAATATGAAGAAAAGCACATATGTTATCACTCGCGTCGATAGATTTTTCCTAACACACTCCACCGACTCGAACACTCGCGCGCTAGATCATTACTAACTCTATTTAGTCAGAGCCATCACAACTCCCCACTCACGTCCCAACAAGCATGAACTGGTTAAGGAATTCTACAGAAGGCATTCCTAAAATATGAAATCAATTTGACAAGAGATAAAAAAGTCTGTAGTGTAGTGTAGTGCAACTGAAAATGTTAGATTTTATCTAACAGTGCGAGTCCTCCCGGGTTAAGAAATATCTTCAAAACATTACAAGGTATAAAAAGTTTTAGCCGATTATGTACGTTCATGAAAATCACTTGAGATATAGAGAATATATCGTAGATTGCCATGGTGAAAACCGTTCCTCTGTCACCCTTACGGATTAGAGTGAAGCGTTTCCATTCAATGAGAAATATGTTCAAGCCATCACAGGGTATTGAAATTTGTAACCAGATTATGTGTGTCCATGAAAATTACTAGGAACTTTTATACGGTGATATCTGTTGAAGATATTTTTCAGATATTTCGACATATTTCGAAAAAATAATCGAACTAAAATATGTACCAGAGACAGAAAAATGGTTTTCACTTCATCGGGATACAATTTTCATACTGTGTGATGTCTAGAAGATATTTCCCAATGAAGGAAACTGTATGGGTGAAAGAGATGTGAATCTACATGGAATCCTCTATATCCCATGTGATTTTCATGAACGCACATATTCGGAGAAGATATTAATTAAATTATTAACTACAAATTCATATGAGTGACAGAAAAATGGCTTTTACTTTGTTAATCTACATCACATTCTTTATATCTCATTTGATTTTCACGAAGGCACATCATCGGGTTACAACAGTTATACCGTGATCCTTGTAGACATTTCTCTATGGAAGAAAATTGTTAACTAAAAATCTATGTGGGTGACAGAGAAACGATTTTCACCATATTAATCTACATGAAATTATCTATATCTCATTTGATTTTCATAAACGCACATCATTGGATTACAACTCTTTTACCGTGATGCCTTGAACACATCACTCAATTGTCAAAAAAATGTTTTCTACAAATCCATATAGGTGACAGAGAAATGATATTTACAATGTTAATCTACATAGAATTCTCTACATGTCATGTGATTTTCATGAACGCACATCATTCGGTTACAACTCCTATACCGTGATGCCTTGAAGACATCACTCAATGGAAAAAAATGTTTTCTACAAATCCATATGGGTGACAGAGAAATGATTTTTACAATGTTAATCTACATAGAATTCTCTATATGTCACGTGATTTTCATTAACGCACATCATCGGGTTGCAACACCAATACCGTGATGCCTTGAAGACATCACTCAATGGAAAAAAATTGTTTTCTACAAATCTATATGGGTGACAGAGAAATGATTTTTACAAACTTAATCTACATAGAATTCTATATATGTCATGTAATTTTCATGAACGCACATCATCGGGTTACAACTCTTATACCGTGATGCCTTGAACACATCACTCAATGGAAATATTTAATATCGTCTATACCAGGTGTCTTATTATTTTTTAAGGATAAGATAATTTCGCTAATTTCTTTTTCGTCCGTAGGTTTGAGAAAGAATGAGCAGGGATTTACCACTCTGGGTGAGGGTGAAACAGGGGGCCTTTCTATGTTTTGTGCCAGTTCTTGCCCTACGTTGGAGAAGAAATCATTGAATGTATTGGCGATTTCAATATTGGAGTCTAAGTACTTGCCATTTTTTGATTTGAGCTGTTTTATTATGGTAGGTTTATTGTTGGTGTTCGTAATATTTTTTATAGTTTTCCAGAGTTTTCGCGAATTATTTTTATTTTGTTCAATTTGATTTTTATGATGGTTGAGTTTGGTAACATCGATGAGTTTATTTAATTGATTTCTGTATTTGATATAGTTCTCTTTTAGCCTTATATTTTCCTTATCTTTTTGCCATTCCTTATATAGTTTGTCGCGCTTTTTTATAGACTTTATTAGCCCTATCGTAATCCAATCTTTCTTTTTTATGTATTTTCGTTTTTCTTTATAAGTTTTGGTATTCTTCTCAATACTTTGCTCAATTTTGGTTATAAAGTAGGTTGTAGCTTTTTGTGCGTCTTTAATGTTATACAATGAATCCCAGTTGATATCATTCAGATCCTTTTTTAATTTTGTGAAATTTATATTTTTTATCACAAGTTCCCTATAGTTAGACTCGGTATCCTCAAAAATGTTTGTATTCAATATCGTAGTTGAATGATCTGTTACAAGTGAATCTAAAATAAAGCTTGAAAAGTAGTCGCTGACTTCACCTTTTTTTATTCGTACAAAAATATGATCCAAGCAGCTTTTAGAGTCTCCTTGGATTCTGGTATTGCTATTGACAGTTGAGATAAAGTTAAACATACTCATTATGTCTAGATATTCAGATACAATCGTATTATCCTTAGAGAGTAAGTCGATATTTATATCGCCTACAATTACATGTACATCACTGCTTTCCATATCATTATTACAAAAATAATCATATAGTCCATTTACAAACTCTTTATCATTGGTTGCTGGTGATCTATATAAGGCTGTTATTTTGATGGTTTTTTGTTCTTTTTTACAGGTGACCTCAATTGCTTTACACTCTGATATTGTTACAATTTTGAATGTATAGTTAATATTACTTTTTAGGTAAACAATAGTTCCATCACATTTGTTGATGTTACCGTAATTATATAACAAGTCATATCCTTGTCTCTGCATGAAGTCTATATCAAAATCATTTCGAGTTTCGGTTAGAATTATGCATTCAAAAGAATCATCAAACTGACTTAGCGTAATTTCAAAGTTATCTAGATTTTTGAAATGCTTCTGATATTTTGATGTATCAGTTTAAATTTACAATTAGTCTCTTTTATGATTTCATTATATTCGGAGGCATCTTTCAGTAGTTTGGAAGGAAATTCTGAATAGCTATAATCTTTAATGAATGGATCCATTATTTTTACGTTAATATTATTTGTTTCCCAATTTAAAAATTAATTAGGTATGGGCGAGCATTTATAATACTATGTAGTAGTACTATAATAAATACATTTATGTACTATTATTGACTGATTACTACAATATTTTATTTATTATTTTCATCATAAGCACCAATGTGTGAAAATTTATTTTCCAGTGACGCTGCGGGTTCTTATTTTCTGTTTCTCGCCTACCTCTTTAGTGAGCTTGCCAGCAAATTGGGTTGGAGTGTTCGTTTTCTGCTGAGGATTTTTAACTGACGGTTCAGCAGGTTTGGTAATCTGACGCTGAAGATCTTTGGTTGCTATTTGTATCGGTGTTCCAGGTGCACTTTGGGGTTTTTCTTGAATACCTTCTTCGAAATCTTCTTGATTTTCTAAATCTTCTGGTTTGTATATCCTACCATTCACGTATAACCGATTTCTTTTTATGTAACAGTCTTCTTCCTTGTTTTCTCTAGCTAGATTTAAATGTTTCCGCAGAATGCTATATTCTTGGCGTTGTTTGAGTGTGAGGTCCCGAGCTATTGAAATTTTCGTCCCCTTCAAATTTCTTGCGTTTTTCAGTACTGCTGCTTTCTTTAGGAAAGACGTGAATTCTATTTTTATTGGCGAGTTGTTATTTTTTCCAAGTGGGTAAAAGTTATTCAGATCTCCTTCAGTGATGTCTACATCTACTAGTTTCTTCATTTCACTTTTGATGAAATTGATCGTTATCTCGTCTGGTTTGCTATCCAATCCAAAAATAATGATATTATTTTCTTTCGATTTCCTTTCCAGATTCTCGATTCTATTCGTAGTTTCAGCGTTTTTTGACTCTAATGTGTTTATTCTTCGATTTAAATCTTCAATTTTGAGAGTGATTCTCACTTCTACAGCTTCAATCAGCGATTTCAGCTCTTGCTTATTTCTCTTTAATTCTTCTAGAATAATCTCATTTGTGACGGACATATTCATATACAAGTATGATGTTTTCGATAGTGTATGTTTCCCTTTATCAATACGGTACACTGATAAGAAGAGATAATCTCTTACGGACAAAAAAGGTAGAGATGTTTATTGTTGTTATTGTTCGCAGTTGTAAAAGTATTCAAAACATACCTTCTAGGATGTTTCCTGTTGTTATTTTCTTCACAGAGGTGATAAATTGATTTTCAATTGGTATTTTCTAGATTTCAGGAAAAACAGATTCCGATTTCCTTCGTATCACTTCGATTTTCACAGAGCTAGTTCACTGACACTTTACTTAGCTAAAGCAGCACACGCATTCATTCATTCATCAAATAGTTCCAGTAGTACCTGTATTTAAAAGGGTTGAGAGTTAAGCAGATTTACGAAGATATGCTTAATACCCTTGGTGATCAATGTCTTTCATATGCGACCGTGAAAAATTGGACTGCAAGCTTCAAAAAAGGTAAATTTTCAATTGAAGATGATGACCGATCGAGAAGGCCAGTTTCTGTGTCAGTCCCCTAAAATATCGATGCAGTTCATGACATGATTTTAACAGACCGTCGAATTGGGCTAAAACGGATATCTGAAGCACTGAATATTTGATACGCATGCGTTCATCATATAGTTCACGTCAATTTGGACATGAGAAAAATTGCTGCAAAATGGATCCCCAAATGGTTGAATGTTGACCAAAAGCGTGCAAGGGTAGTAGCATCGCGTTCGATCTGAAAACGATGTAGTGTACATTTCTACGATCCAGAAACAAAGCAACAATCGATGGAATGGCGACATTCCGGTTCTCCAAGACCTAAGAAGTTTCGTGTCCAAAAATCTGCTGGAAAAGTTCATGATTCAGTTTTTTGGGATTGCCATGGAGTAATCATGATTGATTTTTTGGATAAGAGTAGAACAATAACTGGAGATTACTATAGGACATTACTGACCACTCTACGGGAAAAAATAGAAGAGAAAAGACGCGGAAAGCTATCCAAAGGTGTTTTGTTTTTGCAGGACAACACCCCTGCACACAAATCTCGTGTTGTTATGCAAAAAATTCCTGATTTAGGGTTTGAATTACTGGAACACCCCCCTCATTCACCAGATTTGGCTCCGTTTGACTAACATCTTTCCTCAACTGTGAAAAAGTTTAAAAGGTCGTAAATTTTCTTCCAACGAGGAGGTAATAAAAGCTGTGGAGGTCTGGTTTGCAGAGCAAGAAGAAATTTTTTTTTTGAAAGGTCTAGAGACGTTGCAGGTTCGCTGTAATAAATGTATCTAATTAAGAGGAGCATTTGTTGAGTAAAAAAATATTTTGACATTGAAATTTTGTTTGGTTCTATAGTAGGCTACGAATTTTTCAATATATCCTCGTATAGTTCTGAAATTCTACTTGGTATGCTATGGATGAGGAATTGGGATTGAAATGGATAGATGTGGAGTCTTGCAAAAAAGTAAGATCAATAAAAAAAAGTTTTGATATTGCTGACAAGGATAGAAGTGAATTTCATAAATTGGAAAACATTTACACATTGAAAAATATGGATTTACCAATTCAAACTATTGATTCCAGGAAAGTGAAAGACAAATGGAAGCATCTGAGAGAAATTGAATTTGGAAGTATGCAGAATGTTCAGCCGAAACTACTCATAGGACAAGACAACTGGGAGTTGATTACAAGTCGTGAAGTCATTGAACGTCCCAAAAACTCACCAACATTGTCAAGAACCAAGTTGGGTTGGGTTGTACATGGAAATCTACGCCAATTCAGAGGAAGAGTGGATAATACCATTGTTCTTCACATTCGACATCATGCCAGCATCGACGAGGAATTGCATGAGGAAGTTAGGAATTTCTTTTCTACAGAGTGTTTCGGAGTCAAGGTATCGACCAACAAAATTCTCAGTGGCGAAGAAGCGAGAGCAGAACAATTGATAGAAATGTTAACGAAGAAAATAGAAAATGAAAATCGTTAGGAAACGGGTTTACTCTGCAAGGAAGATGCAACATTTTTACCCGACAGCAAGCCCATGGCTCTTCAAATACTTCACCATATAGAAAACCGTATGATGAAAAATTCAGATTTTGCGAAGGAATATTCGGAGAAAGTTGAAGAATATTTGGAAAAAGGCTTCGCAAACAAAGTAAAAAAGGATGGTAATTTTGACAAGATATGGTATTCACCACACTTTGGAGTGGTACATGAAGATAAGCCAAACAAGATGAAGTTTGTATTCGACGCAGCAGACAAGGTACAGGGTAAGAGTTTGAACGATTTTCTTCTGAAAGGCCCGGATTTATTCATTTCTTTAGTTGGAATAATTTGTTAATTTAGGGAAAAATCCATAGCATTTTCAGAAGACATAATAGATATGTTCCATCAGATTTGTATAAGAGAAGAAGACAGACCAGGGCAAATATGTTTATGGAGAAACAATACTGATCATAAACCTGAGACATATGAAATGCAAGTCATGATTTTTTGAGCCATTTCATCTCCATTTTGTACACAGTGTGTTAAGAATAAAAATGCTATTGTTAAAAAATTGTTAAAATTGTTTTTTCTTTCAACCAGCTGTCGTCCTCTTACGAACGGCAGCCCTAAAAAGTCAAAACTTGTGCAAACCAAGGATTAACGAGGTCTTACCTTTTTACGTGCGATTCCTAGCACTTTCTCGGACCATCAGAAATATCTGCAGTCGCCGTGGTTTGAACCATCGCTGACTGGCATCCAAAGTGATCAAACCATGTCGCTTTAACCACTCGGCTACCTGGCCCCGAATTCAAAAATAAATTTCCTCAAGCTGTTTCTAGTATTGTAAATAGTCATTACTTGGATGACTATTTAGATAGTGTTTCAACAACTTCAGAAGCAATAAAGCTCATACAAGAAGTTATTGAAATACATAAGTCAGGGGGTTTCCTATTGCGTGGATGGGTTTCTAATTCTGAAGAAGTTTTCGAAAAAATTTCGAAATAACTCATGATGAAATTTTGAAAGATCATATTTCACAAAGAATTTAAGGGGTTGAAGTGGATGCCTAAAGAAGATTATCTTTAATTCCCATTAAAGTTTCACAAAATCAATAGGGATATTCTGATGGAAAGTATTTGGCCTACTAAGAGGAAAGTTTTAAAAGTGGTTATGTCACTGTACGATCCACTGAGTTTATTGGGTAACTTCGTAGTGAAAGCCAAAATATTACTTCAATAAATCTGGAGAAGCGGTTTAGATTGGGATGATAAAATTACTCAAAAACAGAATGAAAAATGGCAAGTATGGCTTAAAGATTTTGAATAAGTTGAAAATTTGAAAATACACTAACTAAAGATTCCTCATTACAGCTACATATCTTCTGTGATTCTAGTGAACAAGCATTCTCTGCAGTGGGATATTTTCGAGTTCAAATCAATGGTATTGTCAAAATCTCTTTGGTAATGTCGAGAACGCAAGTGGCTCCATTGAAACCATTATTGACTATCCCACGTCTAGAATTACAGGCAGATGTACTGGGTTCTCGATGGGAAAAAACATCAAGGAAGGCCTTTCTCTGGATGTAAAGGAAATATTTTTCTGGTCTAACTCAAGAATAGTACTTTGTTGTTTGAAATCAGATGCGAAGCGTTTCAAGACTTTTGTCGCTTACAGAGTAGGTGAAATTCAAGAGAATTCCAATGTAAATGAAGGGGAACTCACCTGAGAGGAACTTCAAAAAGCAGAAGAACTCTGGTCTGAGAAAGTTCAAGAAGATTGTTTTCCAGATAAAATGAACTCATTTCGACATTTCAAAAAACAGTAGGTTGTTTCGATTATCACCCTGTTTGGAAAATGATGTCATTCGTATCAGAGGTAGAATTGACAATTCACCAGAGCTTACTTATAAAACGAAACGTACTATAATTATTGTATGTAATTATCATCATTTCACGCGACTACTAGTTGATTATTGTAATAAAAAAATGCTCATGCTGGACCTCAGTTGACTCTTAATGAATTGAGACAGAAATTTTGGATTTTGCAAGCAAGAAAGCTGACCTCAAAAGTTTTGAAATATTGTACTTTTTGTAAAATAAGAAGAGCAAGACCCCCGGAAATGGGACAGCTACCGGAAATGAGATTATCGAAACCACCAAGAGCATTCAGTTATGTAGGTATGGATTATTTTGGTGCAATCATGGTAGCCATTGGTCAACGACGTGAAAAGCGATATGGAGTTCTCTTCACGTGTTTATCTATTCGTGCTTTTCATAGTTGGCCGAGTCGCTATCCACTGATTCCGCCATCTTGGCTATAAGACGATTTATATCTAGGAGAGGACACCCAGATACTACTTGTAGTGACAATGGAACCAACCTCACCTCTGCCCAGAAAGAATTGAAAAACGCTATAGATAGTTTAGATGAAGATTTGATCAACAGAAATTCAGTATCCCAGGAAATTAATTGGAAATTCATCTCTCCAGCCAATCCTCATTTTGGAGGAGCATGGGAAAGAATTGTTCGATCAGTAAAAAATGCCTTACGAGTCACACTCAAAGAACAAGTACCCAAACAGGAAGTTCTTCAAAATCTGGTAGCAGAACATATAGTGAACAGTCGACCCCTAACGTATGTTTCTTCAACTGCCGAAGATTTTGAGAGCCTCACGCACAACCATTTTCTAATGAGGATTCGAAATCCAAAAAAAAAAAATTCATAATTTTACAATGGATAGAGTCCAACGCGCTGATTCCGAATTTGTATAACACTTATATATCTTTTCGAAACAGAGCCGTAAAAAAATAAAATCTGATTTTGCGCGGGAAACACAGTTCATTCATAAAAAATGGCAAAGTGAACATAGCTACGCGAACGTAATTTTTACAAGGTTGGCAACAAAATTCCTTGAATAAATGCACTATTGACATATACAGAATGTTTATGAATTTTTGACAGTTTCAAATGGTTTGTTTTGATTATTCCTTGAAAGTGATGTGTATTTCCAGGAATTTGACATTGAAAACTATGTTGAATGTTGAGATGAATATTTTTTGATTATTTCCAGTGAAATTATGGAGTATTCAGAAGTTTGTGAGTGTATAATTAATATGTGCAAGTGCATTTCAAATAAAATTTCATGTAAGTATATCAATTGAATTGACAATATTATCACTTTCTGTAGCTTGTAGGTCAAGCTGATTTTCACATTTGTGTCATCCCTGATGATTTGATGTAGGTTAAAAAAGCAAGGTTAAACTTTACGTCGTCGGAGTTTTCCACATAGGTAGATCATTTTGCTAATTGATTCATAAATGACATGCTTTTCATCACACAATTAGATAGTATAGAGGTAAAACTATTTTAAAGCAATTACATAAAAATTTATGAGGAAGAAACAGTATGAAATAATATTTTAGAACGCTTCGAATATTTTAGCAGTTTGTTGTTACAATGAGAAATGGAAATAAAAACCATATATTTTAAGATTGTTCAAGCCTATTATTGCTTTTTACTTGTAGTGGACATAAATTACCTCTTGTTTTAGTTCGAATTCACACGGTTTTCAGCAAATTTCGGCCTGTTATGAAACCTATATTCATTGTATAATTCAATTCAAAACATAAATTTAGATTTTTGAGGTTATCGTAAAGCGATTTTACGAAGAAAAGCCAATAATTATGCACATTATTGTGCATTGCAAAACTCAAGTGAACAAAATGTTGGAGTTGGTGGATAGACGCTAGATTCACAAAAAAGGAAGCTCGTCATTAGTTCATGAAGATCAAGAACCATTGTTGTTGTTAAAATTTTTATTTCCTTTAACCTGTTGCACCCCTGTGCAACCCTCAGAAGTCTTCGAAAAGAGCTAGAGAAAACGTAGCACTTACCTTTAAATGTGACCAGTGACCATGCTAGGCCCATTTTAAACGATATTTCAGATTGTATCATAGTATTTCGTAAGATATAGTGAAGTTCAGGTCATTTCAAATCATTATGTGCTTGTTCATTTCTTACAAAAGTAACCCCAGCTTTGTTTGGCAAATGAATTGCCATGTTTAAATACAACCAATATTGGCAAATTTTATTGTTCATTTATTCATGGATGTTACTGGACCTTCCATTTCAATAAAATGATTTTTCATTTCAGTCAAAAGATGGGTAAAATCTTTGGAAGTCGAGTTGATGAATATTTGTGCAGATCTGATCAGGATAGGAAACTGGAATAGTGAGAACCTGTTGCTGATGTAAGTTGCATTCAAAATCAACACTAACAAATATAGAAAAATTACTGAGAACAGGAAAGCAAAGCTATTTGTATTCTATCTCAAATTTGTCATTCATTTTAATATATGATTGGGAGCTAGAGTTCTCTTTTGTCAGGTTTTGAGACTTCGTTTGTTCGAATTTCTTCCTAACGTTTCATCAATTAGATAAATAGCAATTGATTAGTTAGGTAAATGTACCAGATTTCCCTTCAATGTTTGAGCAGTGATATAATTAAAATAATGTCATGGAATATTCAATTTCAAATAAATATTTTACTCAGTAAAATTGGCAGCATTCTTTTTATGTTATATATTAAATTTACCAAGAAATACTCAGAGATTCTTCAAAAATTGTATCTAGCTCCCGAAGCGTTTTGTATACTTTTCAAGTTTTGTTTACCAAAATGAATAAATAAAAATAGAAGTTCTTTTTCAGGTGAAAGAGAATTTCCACGGATTGGCAAATTATCATTACATGAAAAAGTATTACTACTTCACAAAAAGGCTCAGTTTTCTTTAAATTCTACTGTGACAAACAAATCAAATGGGAGAGGAAATGTATAGTTACTGAAGTTAAAAATAAATTTCTGAGTTTGTGTACATTTTACTTATTCAAAATAATATCAAACAAGGCAAGCAGATTTCTGAAAGGTTTGTATTTTCAAGAGGTTAAGTTTTTACAGAAATTTTTAACTGACCACCGTTGTTTGGATTGAGCATTTGGAATCACAATTTATTATTTTACCCTAGAATTAAATAATAATTTTCCCAAAAGAATGTCGATTTGAGAAAAATTATTCTACAATCAAAACATTTTACAAAATATCTATAATTCCATTTATGGGGGATATTCCAAATTGTGAGAAGCTTGAATGAACATCATCTGTTCGATCACTTGAGAAGACTATTTTACATACTTTTTTCCAGATTTAAACCTTCGTCTTGAAATAAAAAAATGGAAATTTTAAAGAAAAATATACGACTATAACAGGGGCAAATGAATCCGGCAAACTCTGAATATAAGTTACTGACAAAACCAAATAATTTTTTCAAAATAAGTCTTGTAAACGCATCAACTTGGGGTAAACGGCCTCTCCTACAGTTGCATAGATTTCTTTAATTTTACATTTCTTCATTTTCAAACTGTGGAAGGTTAAAATTCCAAAAAACTAATCAAGATACGAATTTCCCACACGAAATCAAAAAAATTTTATAAGTTCTAAAATTTTCATGAATCAAAGGAGATAGCATGATAATTTTGAAATTGTTATCACAAAAAAACTTAGCATGTTTTTAGATAATTGTCAAAATGCCACTTTCACTGGAATAATGGAGTGAATGGAATTAAATATCTTACTATTGGAACTTTTGCAGTATCATTACCAATCTGAGCTCCGTTAAATATGTATTAACATTAGTATCAACAGCAAGTCTTGATAATTCAAAGATACTTTGCATTTTGCAGTGTTAATCTCAACTCTCAAGTAAATATTAGTACTTGTCGAGACCAACGAATACCTTCATTCAATCACTTCAAATGAAAACTTCAACACAGACGAATCTAATTTATCTAGTAAAAATGGTTTACAAATGGAAATCATCTTACCTAATAAATAAAATATAGTCATTCAAACACTAGGGTAAAATTACAAGTCAAATGTCTGAGTGAATTTTATTCAACATATAAACATAATTATCAAGATCCATAACCAACCTCTTGAAAGTTTCAATAGGATGATCCATGCATTTAGATTTTTTATAAAATTTTAGCTTTTATTTTGAGCTTGTCTAGTGTTTCAACATTACATAATATTTACATAAGATCAAATTTGTGGTTACAGTTGGTTGCAGTTTTTTATAACAATTAATCAATTCAAAAGGTACTTATGGTCTGTGAAATTAACTTGTTGATAAAGCATTGTTTTGAGGTACAATATCAGAATAAACTCAAATATTAAATACATTATATACTTACATACAAAAATCAAAATATTTCAATAAGCTTGATGTAATTTTACAATATACACATAATATTCAATACAAAAATCTAAAAATCATAAAATTCTACTGAAATGGAAAACAATCCTTCGAGAGAATATTATAATAAATGAACTTTGTCGAAAATAAAAACTTTGTTGACAAAGTCAAACCCTACACATTCAATGAAAATTTAAGAAAAAGGAAACTACCCAAACACCAAAACTTACTGAGTAAGCTTTTAGCTCCTGAAGATGCTAACTTTGTTGGCGAAACGCGCGTCGAGTGTGATTGTGACGTAGTTTTGGTGTTTTGGTAGTTTCCCTTTTCTTAAATTGTATTCACAACAAAGGTTCCAAAATAATCATTTATTTGATTCAATGAAAAAGTAAGTAATTATATATACATATAGTATAAAGAAGACATTGTTTCTGAGAACAACACTTGTATATGCAACTAAATCAAACATACAAACACAGTGTAAAATACTCAAATTATTATGACATGGATATCAGAATTTTTCAGCAATATATTCATCTACACTGTAAAAACATTTGTCCTCCAGGAGAATATTAACGGATTTTCTGAACTGCTTTAAATGATGTAGGTATAGATCTCATCTGATTAGGCAAGTGATTGTGAATTTGTTTATCTCTATAAATAAGAGATTGTCTCACAAGGGATATATTGAGTATTGGAAGAATACTTAATGTTTTTTCGTTTGTTACGAGTATCCTTTCCCTGTTGAATTGTGTGAACTTTTCTCTACAATTGTGCAGCAAACACATTGTTTCAAGGAGACAAAGTCAAGATCATATTTTCTGAAGAATTGTATGAGCCTTATATTCAATGGAAGCATTGTGAGTTATTCTAGAAACTGCGTAGAACATTTATAAAAGTTTGGAAGAATTCAAAGAAAACATCTAGAATCAATTATTCTTGTTCTACCTGATAATGTCGAATATTCTTGTACTTGAGACAAAAAGTCAGAAGTACTTTTTCAATTATTTGAGCTCTTATTTATGACAAACAAATGTTGCTGAACTGATCTAGATAAAATCAAATTTTACAACAATTTTACAAACTCTTAATTATGACAAAGTTGCTGAACTGATCTAGATAAAATCAAAATTTGCAAAAATTTTACAACTTTTCTGCTGCAAATTAAATTTTTAAAGAATTCATCAAATGAAGGCCCAAAGAGGGCTCAGTTTGTCAATTCAATTTTGAAACTTTTTCTGTTAAAACTAATACAGGTTAATAGATTGGTAATCATTTGCAATGTTTTCTTGATCCACCACTTTTCTTTTGATTAAAAAACCATAAGTCTTTTTATTTACTTACTTTAAACGAGTTCTGATTGAGAAAAAATTCTTGAAATAATTTTTTTTCTTAATGAAAACTAATTACTCTGGATACACTTACTCATCTCCCTAGTACAAATAAAATACTATCAAATTTCTTTGGTTGCATTTGATGTTTTAGAGGACGAACCGGAATTAAACAAAAATGGAAAAAGACAATATTTCAGATATGATACTTTTTCAGAATATGATCACATCTTTCATTCTCTTTTGACAAAATTGACAAAAATCTTTCAACTCTACTATCGAGCAATTGTCTTTGCCTTATTGAGCAGAGAATTTGTTATGATTTCAAGGAGAAGCATTAAATCTGCTTAGCCTGAACTTCTTATATGCTTAGCCTGTACAAATTCCAAGAATGAACCTGATGTAAGATAGTAGTCCAATTTCTTCCAGTGTTTCTTCTTGAAGTTAACAGAAGATCCCTGCAGCAAAAAATCCAAGCCTCTTATCATTGAAAGTTTGCACCCCCTGTAATTGAAAATCATAAATAAACTACATTATTGGATGGTGCAGCTTTTTTAGCCCCCCCCCTCCTATTAACTTTTGAACGGTTTGACAAGAAACAAAAACTATTTTGAAAATACTTTTTGAAATAAAAGACATTGTGGTTGACGATGAAGGGGTGTGGGGCTCATCAATTTAAAAATTTCAAATAGCATGGTCAAATTACACGTCTTTGAATAGATAAATCATTTATATTTTCAACCATACAATTTGTTTTCGGTTAATATGTATTTTCACAATTTCAATATCTTTGCTTTTCGAAAATTTCAAGTTGATGTGCCCCCAGCATCATCTGTCAATTGCAATGTATTTTATTTCAAAAAGTAGTATTGATTCAAAATATTTTTGTCCCTTTGTTCCATATCAAACCGTTCCAATTTATCGAGAAAGAGTACCATTTAGATCCGAATTATATTTGACATTTCGAGTGAATATAGTAAAAAAAATTATTTGAAAAATCAAAAAAAAAAAATTGATGGTTGAAAGGAGAATTAAATTACCTTTTCAACAATCTGTCACATGACCCCCATGCCATATAATTGTTTTTTAATGATGTGCCCCCTCGCCCCTTATATCAAGCAATCACGATGTCGTTTATTTCAAAAAGTGGTTTCAGTGATACCATTCAAAATGGTTTTTGTTCCATATTTGTACGTGATGCCATTCAAAAGTTACCTGGAAGGGTGAGAAAAGCCTCACTGTTCAAATATATGGTACCTATAAATAGTGAAATAAATATAAATGATGATAAATATTGAATTAAACCTGGAAGTTCTATTTTCTTATAGTCACAATGAAAAATATGGATTCTTATTGTGCTTGGATTACTTTGAATATTAATATTATTTTGATGAAATTAGCTAGATGACTATGATGTCACCTGAATAGTTATATGTATACCACTGTCCAGACGACAACATTATCTATATGTTGGGTAGTGTAGATAGCTGAAGTCGAGGGGGAAGTAACTCTTTCATTAGGTGTACATCATAACATTTTCATTACTTCATTAATCATTTCATATTCAACTTAAAATCGAAATCTATGTTTCTGGGGATCCGTGATATGATTTTTTTCGGTTCCAAGTTGGCAAATTTATGCCGTCTGACAATCGGTAAGTGATCGCCTCGGTGATCGCTGAGCAGACGCGGATTTTAATCAGTGATTTTCCGATGAATAGTATAACATCATTAATGGTAATTATTTTTCATTAGAGTTAATTACTGCATTATTTTCATTAGGTGTACAAAAAATGGCTAGTTACTTCCCCCTCGGCTGAAGTCGAGCAAAGCTGACCCTCTTAGATGGGTGACTAATGTACATCTAAAAAAATTCAATCGGTTCTCAACTTTGCCTGGGATCACAAGTTGAAAAACAGGCTCCCCGTCATTCAAATTCAGCATCAGTCACCCAGCTAAGAGTGGTTCGGAATCCACTCTCACAAAAGTTGTAGGTTCGGCATGTTTCTCGTTTCCACAAGATCTCATATGAATTTCAGAGTAAACCCCTTAATAGAAAAACTTGTACGAGCAAGGGTTATTGAACTCATCAAGGTAATTAGGTATTTTTTCTAAAAACATTAAACATGCATATCAGACTCACCTAAATGTGCCGCACAAGCCTGACACCTAACATAATTAATTCCCTCCTATCTTTCATTGAATTCCAGAAATACCGAATATGCCTTCTTTTCAACATTGTATTTTCCCTTTCACTGTGCATACTCCATCACATTTAACTTGAACCAACAGCATTTGTCTCCATAGTTTTTCCTCTACCTGACCTAAAAAATGAGATGAATAGGTAACTGATGTTACAAAAGCAACTTGGGTATTTAGAGCGTAAAGTGATTGATTGCCGCTCGACAAAGAGAGCGCAGTAATCTCTGCAGATCGGCAATGACACTTTATGCTCGAAATTTTTCTACAAACGCAGCTCTTAGACATAAAAACGATTGTTACCTCATTCAACATAGGCACATAATATTACCTAAGAGAAAATTAACACTTATTAGTAATTCAAAATATATAAGCTATCCAAATATCGAATAATTTTCATCTCTAACAAAATGAAAGAATGGGACATACATAAAAAAAAACCGAACTCCGAGATCGAACCCATGACATTTGGTTTACTAGGAAGTTTCCCTAACCTTATCGCCACCATAGGTCCTTAAGTGCATTGAGTTTATTTTCTACAGTTTCCATCATGCAAGAATGAGTTCGTTTTCAACAAAAGTTAGGGAGATCGAGCGTTTTTTCAATATTTTTGCTCTAGAGCAACAAAGCTATCACAAGGTGTTTATTTATAAATTTTCTCTGAATGTCTGTCTGAACGACTTGTCAAAATTGATTTGGAAATAACATTAATATAACTGATAATAAAACATAACTAATATGAGACAAATTGAAATGAAAACATGATTATCTAGGACGAGTTTTTGAATTCATCAATGGATAATGTGCATTCGTGCTGTCATTGTCCATTAGTTAAAGAAGAATACAATGCTCATCGATGAATCCATCGATGAATTTAAAAACTTGCCCCTAAGTAGCTGATTGAAAAATGTTGTTTGGTCAAGATTCATTCAATAAAGTTTTTCAGCAATATCAAGAGACCCGTGGTAGATTTCAGAGTTTGAACTGAACGTTTTCAACCGGCTCTAAGAACCTTGTTGAATGTATGAAGGTCATATAGTTTGTAAAGGTTTATTTTCTTAACGTTAGAATAGGAAACTATAAGCTGAATGTGGAAATAAAGGTGCA
Source organism: Chrysolina oricalcia (assembly GCA_944452925.2). Lineage (NCBI taxonomy): Eukaryota > Metazoa > Arthropoda > Insecta > Coleoptera > Chrysomelidae > Chrysolina > Chrysolina oricalcia. The sequence continues at coordinate 28,140,595 of OX101814.2, read as the reverse complement.
TTTAGTCAACATCATTTTAATATTGTTTTCAAATATATGTTAAAAGCGAAAGTTGAATCTGTTATATCAAATGGCGCCATTTATACAATGCTAAGTTTGAGCTAAAAACCTTTGATGTTACAGTTATATTATTTATGATGATGCTTGTGCTAAGATGACTAAATCCACCCTTAAATGACTTCATAAAGTTAACTGAAAGGGTTCGATATTTTTGAGCATTTTACTGACAATCATAAATAAGTACAATGAAAAAGTGTTGTTCAAGTTAAAGTAAGACAACATATATTGAAACTTACCGCATTTTGTGGCCTTTGATTTCTGCACAAAACAAATCCGGATTTTTGGAAAGATATGAAAACATGGTTGAGGAGTCTATTTTTGGTAAATTATCGGATTGTCTTTGCACAAATCCGACATCCATGATCACTACCTGTTATTCACTAGACACTGCCAAAATGATAGCACAATATCAAACACCAGAACAAGACAAATATCATACAATTTGAATGTAATTAGTAAATTCCTTTACGAGAACGTCCTCTGCTAGACATCAACATTCAACCATTTTGTATTTGAACTGGCCGGGGGGAGGAGCTTGTTGGATATGACGAAGTTCTGGACCAGTGCAACCAACGTGAATTTCCCGCGAAAAAAAATATGAATTTTTATGAATGGCAACTTGTGACGTCACAAGTTGTGCGTAAACGAACTATAGTACAGGTTTTCTCCAAGAAGACATCGTTTTTCGAAAAAACGCTTCTACAGGATGATTCAGCGTGTCACAAAGTACAAATTAACAGATTTTGAAGATACTTTTTTTTTCTGATTCCTCATTGGAACTTCTAGTATTGCCAAGCCACCTATCATCATGGATTCCGGAAAGAGAAACTTGAAGAAACAATGGCAATTTTCTCAACAATTCTCAGATTTATTTTGGAATCGTTGGATTCGGGAATACTTGCCAACTCTCATCAATGGTTAGAACAAAATACAAGTTTGAAGAAAAATGACCTTGTGGTGGTTATGGACAACAAACTACCGAGAAATATTTGGCCTTTGGGTAACATTGTTGATGTTTTTCCAGGAAGAGATGGCATGGTCCGAGTAGTCGAGAAAAGTATTTATCGCCGTCCTGTTGCAAAACTATGATCTGTTGAATATTTAGAAGAATGTATTTGAAATGTACTCCCGCATCTCAAATAAAGGGGGGAGAATGTTGAGTTTTAAATCACTCAGTGCATAATTTTATGATGTATTGTGACATTTTTTTATTGTTTTTTGAGTTGTTGCTAGAGACGATGTTGAAATAAAAGAGAAGTAAAAAAATTTGATTTTCAATTTCAAAACATTTAATCCAGTAAAAGGATCAATTTGAAAAGGTAAACACTGTGCTGGCCTCCGTCCGGATCTAATAAGTAACTATATTTGCAGGTAAAGCTAAACAAAAAGTTTGTAATATTACTCAATATTGTAATATTTGTATTTTACTTTATGTTGAATACCGTGTCAATAAAGTTTGTTTTGATGAATATGGACCAAGCTATAGAGATTTTTTCCCCACAAAATAAAAGACGCGAATTGCCTATACTAATTCTTATAAGATAGTTCGTTTATTAAAACCCCAGTTTTTGTTCCAGCAAATTCGCTTTGTGGAATTTTTTAAACGAGAAATAGTGAAAAAAATTAGAACTTTTTTGGTTTTTTGGAAATATCTCAAAGATTATCCAAAGAATCTTTTTACAGTCAATGCAGGGGCATTTTATCCATGAGGCTGATGAGGCTAAAGCCTCAGGCGCCGCAGATTTTAGGGGCGCCAGCAGATCCTACGAAAAATCCAAAAATTGGCACTGCTGGAAACGAAATCGGAGGATTCAACCAGTCGTGTTCGTTTACTAAGCAATCACTCAGATACATAAGAGAACAAAAATTCACATAATTTTTTCCAAATATTGATGTGGCTTTGAGAACTTTTTTATGCATTCCTGCAACAAACTGTTCAGGCAAAAGGTCGTTTTTAACTGAAATTAATAAACTTATAAAAAACATTTTAGGGAAAAGCTTTCATTCAAATGCACAAAAAAGAAGGAAATAATTTTCAAAGTGAATTAAACCCATCATTTTGTAACATTATACAATTTTAAATTATAAAAAGCTTGTCGCGAGAAGTATCTATACATTTCTTAAATTAAATCCAAAATTACCTCAAGACCTTATTCTTGCAACAAGTTTTTATATCATTTAAAATTTTACAATGTAACAAAATGATGGGTTTAATACACTTGAGAATATATTTTCTTCTTTTCAGTGCATTCAAATAAAAGCTTTTCTCTAAAAAGCTTTTTTAAGTTTATTAATTTATTTCTTTTTCAGTTTCCTTTGGATACATTTCTTGGTCTGTTCATTTCAATTAATGCGTCATTGTTGCACGGTCGCTTGCCTGTTAATTTACTACAATCTAGTTCTTCAACGAGGACACCTTCTAGTGACTTGACCATACTTAAAGCCACATATGCTTGGCCAGCAGCGAAGAGCTATGTGCCTAGACAGACAACGGCATGGTCAACAGTACTACCCTGCATTTTGTGTACTGTACAAGCCCAGCATAATATAATTGGCAGCAAACAATTTTTTTTTTCGTCATAATTTTCATCATCCGAAACAATCAGGAAATTTTCCAATTGTCTACGCATTCTCAATCTAGATAGGGGAGAAATTTTTCTCAAAACTATATTATTCTATGGTAAGATATTTTTCATTATTTTTACGGACTTTTCCGATTTTGTTTTTGCAAGTTTTCGCACCTTTTTTTAAAAGAGGGGAGGGGTGAACCCACCGGCAGATAAATTTTTTATCGTCATTTTCCATGTATGAAACCGTTGGAAATTTTTCCGATATCCTACGCGTTCTCTATCTAGCTTTCGAGGGAGAAAGAGGGGTAAATTTATTTGAAACCGTATTATTTAATGGTCAGATAATTTTCACCATTTTCACTGATTTCTATTTCGCGAGTTTTCCTAATTTTTTCGTTACAGGAAAAGAGATCTATATTTTTTCATTATTATTTTCCATGTCCTGAACTGTTGAAACATTTTCCAAATTCCCTTGCGTTCTCTATCTAGCTTTTGAGGGGGGTGAAATTTTTTTAAACCATAATATTCGACGGTCAGATATTTTCCACTATTTTTAGGGATTTTTCCGATTTCAATTTCGCGAGTTTCAAATATTTTTGAGAAAAGGGGGGTGAGTTCCCCCTATCTAATTTTTGTTTTCGCTATAATTTTTGACGTCCAAATCCGTCAGAAAACTTCCGAAACCCTACGCGTTCTCTATCTAGCTTTCGGGGGACAGAGGGAGGGAAATTTCTCAGACATTAATGTATTCTCATCGGAACTGAAACAACATCTAAAATTTCAATTCCTTAGGATGAGAGGAAGTGGTTCTAATTCAGCTTGCAAGTGTACCCATCTAACACAACTTAAATAAAGTCTTTTAACTTTTAATTAAAAATGGTGGAAAATTATTTGCGGAGCTCAATAGAAGATTCCAAAAATAGAAATCTCTGTCTGTTCTTAGTTGAGTCAGAGAGTTTAGATAAAATCGATTTTTCACATATAATTGTGAAGTTTGCTGCAAGTCAAGAAAAATGTCTTTTTGAATCCAATGATTACAAATACCTATCCAGTGCTACAAACCAAAGAATTTATTTGATTTTATTTGTTATTTTTTTTTCCGTAATGCATGTACCTGTTTGTACCTGTATTGTTTTGTTTCAGATTATGTTGTATTTTTGTGGTATAATGGTGAAGTTTGATGCTAGTAAATAAAAAAAAATGCTGAGTTCAATTAATCAACTAGCCAACTAGGGATCATAGTATATGTTTTTGTATTATATTACCAATGAACATATATTTTCTGTGTTTCTATTTATAAGTATTAATAAGATATACCTGCCAATGAATTTGCTTGTATCAACCTAGTAATCTTTCATGGTTTTTCACTTATATTGGATATTTTTTTAATACAAACTGACAGATTTTAGAACAAGGATTGAACACGACTATTTTTTGTGACAAAAGTTTCACTGGCTACAGGCGCCGATTAATTTTTAGCCTCAGGCGCCTGTAACACTTAAAACGCCCCTGAGTCAATGGAACTTTTGTAGAGATTTATACGACCGGATCAGTGCATTTTCCACTGAGAAAATCCGAGAAAACCTCGAAAAAAAGACCGTTTTTCAAAAATTCATAATTTTTATAAATCTGAAGATGGACAAACAATATTGTGGAAACTGATAGATAGTAACATGTGGTTCAACTGTGCGCAAGATGGTTTCTGTCCAATATGTAGTTTTTGCACAATCGCGTCATAAACAATTCAGGGACAAATTTTTCTAAATGCGCCGATTTAAGGCATTTGGGAGTAGAGATCAATGTCTACAATTTGTATATTTCGGATATTCACCTGAGAGGTGAAAAATGTGTTGAAAATATCGCTGAAAGTTGATCAAAATGCTTATAAGTGCGTCCGAAGTCACCCGAAGTCAAACTGAAGTTAATACGAATGGCTTCGGGTGAACTATGAAGCATTTTAGAGTACCTTCCAGTAACATTTCCAACACATATCCCACCTCTCAGGTGAAAATCCAAAATATACAAATTGTAGATATTGATCTCCACTTGCATATGCCGTTTACAGAATTTGAATGAGATGATTTCCCGTAAATCGGCACATTTAGGAAGATTTGCCCTCAAATTGTTCATAACGTGATTGTGCAAAAACTGCATATTGGAAGGAAGCCATCTTGCGCACAGTTGAACCACATGTTATTATCTATCAGTTTCCGCAACATTATTTGTCCACCTTCAGATTTAAAAAAATTATGTATTTTTGAAAAATGGTCTCCTTTTCGAGGTTTTACCGGATTTTCTCAGTAAAAAATGCATCGATCTGGGCGTATAAAATGTCATTCAGTAGGTGTCATAAATTTTTTCAAAAAATCCATCAACTGTTAAACGATTCCTTGGATAATCTTTGAGATATTTCCAAAAAACCAAAAGAGTTGTAATATTTTTCACTACTGTTTGTTTAAAAAATTCCACAAACGATTTTGCTGGGGCGAAAACTGGGGTTTATATCTACTATCTTATAAAAATTAGTATAGGCCATTTGCGTCTTTTATTTTGTTTGAAAAGATCCTCTTATTTTTATCTTCCGCTTGGCCTAATATTATAGAGAGATATTGCAATAACGCCAGGCAGTATTTAAGACGACTTTATTTTGATAGTAACTGCCAGTATTCTGTGATTGAAAACAGAGATATTGCAGGTTTTGTTGTTCGTTCCTTATTAACACGTAATTGACAGATGTGTTCTTAATAGTTAAAGAGTTGCCTAATTGTTTTAATGACAGGTCAAGAAACCGTCTGCTGGGAATAAAATAGCATTCTTGGTGTTGCCCCAAGTCGCCTGGATGTATTTTTAGAATGTCTCCAGGTCAAGGTCAAGGAGGGGGGGTGGCGTTTGAAAACCAGTCAGTTTGTGACCGTTTGCCGGTTCCACATTTCGGTAGATATGGTGCTGAACATACTTTCTGCCAAGTTTGACCCGCCTACGGGATCAAGGTCCAGAGTTTTGCCAAAAAAACCGTTATCACGATTTTTTCAGAATAACTCTGTATATTGACATCGTTCGTAGGTCAAACTTGGCAAAAGGTATGTACAGCACCATATCTACCGAAATGTGAAACCAGCAGACGATCACATACTGACTGGTGTTCAAGCGCCCCCCCACCCCTGCATGATCTTGACCTGGAGACATTCTAAAAATACATCCAGGCAACTTAGGGCAACACCAACGATGCTATTTCATTCCCAGCAGACAGTTTCCTAACCTGTCAGTAAATCATATAGGCAGCTCTTCAACTATAACCTAAATCGAATTTGTATCTTAGATTTATCTTTCACATAATTAGTTTCAAAATTATTCTGATCGTTGCCCAACCGAACTTCTAAGTCCACTCTTGTTGAAAATCCCATATATTTATCAGTCAGAGCCATGTCATATGCACTGATCTTGTCACGATAATTTAAGATCTCACCCGAAGTGGAAATAAGTTAATATTAATCCTCGCCTTTAAACGTCCACTAATAAAGGCAGGCAGTATTTCAAAAAGTTGTACTTATTCCAGATACACACTGCGCGTGCGTACATGTCAAAATAACGTCGACTTTATTACTGCCTGACGTAATTTGGTACTGCAGTATCTCTCTAATATGTGTGTTAAAGTCCTCTATCCTAAATCTATTTTCTTATTTTTAGAATTATAACTGCTGATCATGAATCAATAAAAAAAAGAATACATCAGAAGACAAATGTATACAACAATGTTTGCGTAAGCATGGGAGGGAGGGTAAGAGCTTTGCATACTTTTGCTGACAATGGGGATGGGGGAGTAAATAGTAATAAATGCTAATAAATCTGCTTACGTAATACTTGAACAATCCCTTTGTGATAAACTACATTGCTCAGGAACAATGGACCTTTCCACGAGATATGAGAAAACACTGTAATGGGAAAGTAGATACGCTAATATCACTCGGGATTTTTTAATTTTTTTTTCTGGATGCTAGTTTCTCTATAATCAGAATAAAAGTGATTCGTGACGTCACGTTCATCAAAACTAGACTTGGCAACGTTGTAAAAGTTTTGCATGATGGAACCTCAATTTCTCGTTCAAATATAATATGTCGGATGACAGGTGTCATATGATACCAGATGAGTTCGTTCGTCTGTTTCACGGAGCAAACCAATAAGAATCGTTTATCTCTGTTTAACTCATTTGCCTACATTGAAATTGGATACAAGTAAAGCAGTTCCATCGAATATCTATGCTGCACACGAACAGGCCCTACGTGATTTCTTATTTGAGGTTAATGCGGTTTTGAAAGTTTTCGTTGTTTGAATTCTACAATTTTTTTTAAATTCCTGGATCTGTATCCCTGCAATAACTGTGGACATGTCGAAAAAGTGCTTTGTACCTGGTTGTCTGAACACCAGTGAAAATTCTAATAAACAATTTTTGTATGCACCTAAAGATGAAGCGCGTCGTAAAATGTGTTTCGAAGCAGTGAATAAACCGTGTGTAAAAAGCGGAAATGTATGTTATTGTGAAGAACATTTCCAAGTGAGTACTCACGTTATTATTGTATTCAAAGCAGAGTTCAAAGAAAGATGTGAAATTTTGGTCATTGCAAAAAAGACCTTGAACTATCAAAAAATTTTAGGTACTAGTAAAGATTCAGAAAAATACATTTGAAAAACAAAATTCAAAGAGATGAAAGTCACAATGAAATCATAGACATTGCTTCATCTGATTTAATTTCACCCGATGAATAATGAGCACGTTACTACGATTTGCGGTATTGCCAATGCTCGTTTTTCATCAAAAGGAAGGTCCGTTCAGAAAATCTGAAAGCTATAAATACAATAAAAATGGGTAATATGTGGATTTTTTTTCTGAGTTGATCAATTGACAAAGTTTCAGTTATTTCTCAATGGCTTGTATCACACTAGAAGCCATATTTTTGAGGAGAACGGTATTGCCTGTTTCGGAACGTGGATTATGGTGGAGAGTGTTTCCGTTGAACGTGACGTCAGTGGCACACTTTCAAATGTGATATTTTTTCAAAATGAAAAAAATTTAGTGGACCTTTTTGTTAAATGGACGTTTCAGACTAGAAACTATTCATTTAAACGAGTTTTGCAATTTATTTTTCGTAAATGTAAAGATCCATTGATAACTAAACATTTACCTAGCCATTTTCGAAGTACGCAGAATTCTGACTCAATGGGTATTGAACATTGTAAATTGGATCTTGAAGTTTCTTTCCAATTGAGTCATGAAAAATTGGATCAGATGGAGTCAATACACATCAAGTATTTGGGGAATAGTGAAGAAGATACATTTTTACTCAAAATCAATAAAAACACCTCGAAAGAACCATTTGCAAAAAGGGAAGTCCTTAAATCTATTATGTCCACTTTGTCGCATATTTTATCATAGAAACAAATACTTATCATAGGAATGAATTATCCAGGAACAGATTACGTTGAAATATACCCATTTTGTTGCATCAAAAAGCTTATCAGTTTGATTAAAAGTGTTTCGAGGTCATCGAACAAAGTTTCATTTATTACAAAACAAACCAAAGTTTCACCATTGAAGTTACTTTCTATTTTGCGACTAGAACTACAGGCAGCAGTGAGATCAGATAGAATGACACAAACTATAAAAAAACAGGCTTAAACTGTTAGTGAACGGAATATTCCATAGGATGAATTCAAAGTGTGTACCTATTATAGATACGAGAAATACGTATAAAACTATTATGAACAATTTGTTTGGTATTCGTTATGTACATTTGATCTAAAACTCTACTATACATTGGATTATTTTCGAAAGGGCTTCAACTTATCTGGAGTATAGCTTCTAGGTATGTTACTTCTCATAAAAATGGTAGTTTTCCACTGAAAAGAAGAGTGCTTTCTGCTGAAGAATCAAATGAAGCAAAACAAGTTTGGATCGAAAAGTCCTAGAGAATTACTTTTACAAAGGATCAGATGTAAAAATGATAGCACTCTGATCGATACCTGTTCAACAATTCAGTATTAGGGACATGAACCAATTTCAATAACAGTAAAATTTCAATGATTTTATCCATTGCGCCTTCGCCAGATATTTGAGCAATATTTGGTGGTAAAGAAAACTTCAAAAGGACTTAAAAAAAATAAGTATTAAATCTAGCGAATGATGTCACTTAACGAAAACTGATGATGAAATGTTTGATTGCGTATTTGCCCAATGTCGACCCTTAATTGAGTTTATATATCATTCATTCTTTATGTTTTGCCACCCCTGGTTACTGAAATGAAAAAAGAATCAGCTCTATATTCATAATTAGTTGAGATTTCAATGTTCTTATTTCAAATTCTTCGAGAGTAATATGTGGTTGAACCACTGAATATGGTAGTTCCGCTTGTTATTTATTTTATACGGAACTATTTAGCATTTGGAATAGAGAGGCGGGTGCTAGAAATCTAAAACTACGTTTGATTCTCATATTACATCACTAAAGAAAAAATTGTCCTCAAGTTGTTTTGAACTTTTTTAATGTGTCAATTGTGTGTTTTGCTATTAATTCTAATATGAGGAATACTATACATCACTGTATGTCAGTCACAGTAGATGCGATGCGAAGCCACGGCTCCTAGAATTTGGTCAATTTAAACCGTAACAACGGCCAGCGAGTCTCCAATTACGTCACCATCGATGCATCTCGAACCGTGGGTCTACAGCAGATGATTCGGTACGCATCCATAGGGCAGGATCTAGGCGTTTCTTGGCGGTTTGAATGCTAGGTACAGGAGTTCTCGATGATTTGAAGCAATCGTATGAGGAAATAAATTCGAGCAGAGGTATAGGTAAATTGAAAAGTTAGTCAATAGCCGATGTTGGAATTGAATAAGAGGGTGATGTCAGAAGTAAGAGACAAGTTGGAAACAAGTCGAAGGTTTAGTTGAGTTATACATTTCAATCCAGTGGAGTTCGCAGTGTACTTTAGTAGCGTATTCGAGTTGAGTAACTGAATATCCGGAATTAGATATTGATTATAATATTAATGATAATAATGATAATTTATTCTCTTTCAAATTTAAAATACAGTACAACAATTTTGAATAATATAGTTGGTGAATAAATTGGAATACTTACGAAGCAAAGGAGTTTGCTTGTTTGTAAGAAAACAATATAATGCATGCAGTTAATACAATCTTATAAGTATAATGGGATGATATTTGATCATCGTACAATAATATAAAAATAATAATAATTTATTTATTAGAAGAAATACAAAAAAGAAATAACAAGCGCAAGAGACACTTTGTCAACAAATATAAGGGTGTTAAAATGTTAAAATATTGAAATGTATGAATATAATCATTTAAAATGTTAAGATATAGATAAAATGTATAATTGTAAATATAAAAGTGTAGAAATGATGTAGATATTAATGTAAGATTTGTAACAAAAGATAATAATGTAAAGATGCAAACATTTTTTTAAAATTTATTTTCCTATCATCTCGTATATTTCTATACGGGGAGGGGAGTATGTTTTACATGGAGTTTCAGATTTTCTTAAAATTTTCTTGGGTTTGGTTAATTTTTCAGTGAATCAGGCAGGAAGCTGAACAGTTTTGGACCTAGGTAATGGTAATTTCTTTGACCGACTGACTTGTGCATTACTGGAATTACAGTTTGTTTTTTTTTTATGGCGAGTTTCATAATTATGATCGTAGATGATCAATTCGTTTCTGTGACTATATTGACCTGTGATTATATTTATGAAGATCGCTAGGGTACTTGTATTCTTTTTTAGTATACATCGCAGGAAACGCTTTTGAATGACTTCAAGGGATCGTAGATAATAATACATATAACAGATATGAGACTCTTATGAAAACATTTATTACATTATCTGCACGATCCCCTTACAGAGAGGTGAATAAATATGAAGGATAACACTTCCAAAATGTATTTTGTGTTTTCTGCTCATTTTTATTCAAACTTGGAAGCTGACTGCTTGGTCTAGTGTTTTACTTATATAACACAAAAAAATATATTTTTCAATTGTTCTCACGGATGAATTTTGAGTAAACATCTAACTATACACTATCACTTCTTTACGTTTATATTATTTATAGTATGTATAATGTATCAGTTTGCCGAGTGATCAATGATTTTGTGAAAAAAGGGTCTACCCTTTTCTATTATTCACTTTTTTAGGTGTTTTTTCAGTGGACTTCCATTATTAATAGTTTTGATATGGACAGGTAGAAGGTTAAAAAGTCTGGGGCCAATATGACTGAATGACCTCTGGCCAATCGTTTTATTTGCCCGTGGTTCGAAAGCCGAGGCAGACTTCTGTGCGCGAGTAGCTCTGTTATGTTGCAGGTTTGGAAGATATTCCTTATTTCTGAATATAAATATGAGAGTATTTTTTGCAAAAAGCTGTCTCATATTTAGGATTTCCAATTCATTGTACAGTAAATCTGTAGAAAATCTAATTTTTTTAAGTAAAATATCTTTAGGATTCGCTTCTGTATTTTTTTAGCGGATCTAGTGCAGTTTTCTTTATGACTCCTCAACCGACGATTCCATATTAAAGAATTAGAGATTTCATGAATGCGTAATACAATATTTTCAATTTATCAAGAGTAAGTATATTTCTGAGCTGGTAGAATCGGAATAAAAGGCCTTTCAGTTTGTTCTTTTCTATAGTATTCACGTGCATATTCCACTTCAGGAATTTATCGATATGTATGCCTAGGTACTTCGCAGATTTGACTAACTCGACCTCTTTGGAGTATATTGTGATTTTAGTGTCCTTCGGTAGGTTCGATTCATAAGAAATGAATGACGATACTTTGGTTTTTTCAACGTTTACCGTTAGTAAATTAGCTCAAACCATTTGCTGATCAGATTAAGGTTATTTTCTGCAATGTCTTTCACTTCATCTCAGGAGTTTGCCATATTGTATCGTCTGCTAATGAAATAATTTTACTTGCTGTATTGAGGAAAAATATTGAGTTGGGATATATAAGAAACAAAATCGGACCAAGAACTGTTCCCTGTGGAACACCACAGGAAACCGTCCTAGCTCCACTCAGCTCACTGACCACTTCAACTCTCTGTCTTCGATCATTCAGATAGCTTCTGAAAAGATCATGGACATTGCCTCTCACTTCTAAGTATTCTAATTTCCTAAACAAAAGCTCATGACTCACAGTGTCGAAAGCTTTTGCCAGGTCCAGTAGGACACGAAGGCATGTCTTTTTTCAACTATTGTTTTATAGAAAGTTCATGCAACTTTTGCGATGGCGTCTTGATTGGAGCGGTGCTCTTGAAATCCGTACTGTAGTTTAGACAGCATTTTGATTTTTTTAAGTAGCTTTTTAGACGTTTCTTTTCAATTACTTTGGACACTGACGACAGGATTGATATAGGGTGATAGTTGGAAACATTCTTTCTGTCACCTCCTTTGAATATTGGAACAACCTTTGCTTCTTTCAGGTGACTTGGAAATACTCCACATTCTATATATACATGTATTGATGTTGTGCGACAATGATAAAGCGATAAAATCGAGTGTGGTTTTCAGCATTTCATTAGTGATACCATCTATATCTGGTGCCTTATTAATTTTTAGGTCACTTATAACTTCCACCTCACTTAGATTTGTGTGACTCAGATACATAGACTTCGGAGAGCTGATATCTCGTTCTTCAAGTTCTACAGGTATTATTTCAGATGCTAATTTGAGTCCAACTTCTGAAAAGTAAGTATTGAATTCTGCACTGATGTCTTTGGCCCTGGTTAGTTCCTCTTCCCCAGAATTTGGGGCGATTTTCATGATTTTGTTTGTGTTGGCGTATTGATTGAAGAAGTCATTGACCACTTTCCAGAGGTTTTTGTTTTCATCGATTTCATTTTTGAAGTAATTTGTTTCAATTTTTTTTCGAATAGAGTTTAATTTATTTCTACATGTCATATATTCTTTTTTGTATGCGTCGTTTAAAGTGTTACTGATATGTCTCAAAAACAATTTATCCCTCTTCTTTATTGAAGCAACTAGACTATTTGTTATCCAAGGTTTCTTTTTGGTGAAATTCCTAACCTTGCGAGCTCGGTAGATTGATCCACTAATGCATTAAATTCTGATACTCACTCACGCATAGTGGGTGCTTTGCATCGCACACGCAGTGCATAAGACTGTGGTGGGGGTGGTTCACTATCTATTATAAAAGAAGTGGGTATGGTGATATGAAATCAGAAGTTGTATACCTAGCAGTCGAGCAGTCAGCAAGAGAAGTTAATCCGTGCCTATACTTCATCTTCATGTGTGACTTCCGTGTGTAGTCACTATAAACTGTCTAGTTTGTAAGAGTACATGGGACAATCATGTGTCTTTTACAGATATTTGCAGAGATAATTCACGTCTGTACACCGCAGAAAACCAGCGACCGACGAATTTAAACTCTTATTTCTGTCTGGCTTGAGATCCATCTTTTGACCATGTGGGTGGGTGGTGTGAGGGTGTCTACTGGGTATACTGATCAAAGTTTTCCTTACTTTTGAAACTATTGAAGATTGATTATCAACACATGTAGGCTTTTATTTTACCACTCTTTTAACGTTTCGAGTAGCGGTGGAGATGGGCGCTACTGTGTGGCAATGACCTCGAAATGTCATTGAAATTACTTTATAATTTGGTAGTTGTTTGACCTTGATGTAGATTTTTTGTAGTGTTCAGGGTTTGAGTTTGACCTTGGCGTGACATTGGGATTTTGTTCATACACGGTAATGATGACGAGGCATATTTCAAGTACCTCCAAGTGTTGCTACTGCGTATGACCTGTGTACTGTAATTGTGATCGAGTACTTGAGTACTTATTACCTTCATGTCTTGCAACTGTGTACGACCATATGTACTCCAGACTTGCTACTGTGTATGACCTTCATGTGTACATACAAGTACACATAAAAATCTGAAGTAGCGAGTCCGAGAATGCACACGTCCGTATACCACGGAGCTCCAGTCAGATATATGAACTCTGATCTGTTCAGTCTCAGCCCTCACTGTATCGATGCGGTGTTGGTGCGAACTTGCGCATGGTGGGGGCTTAGTGACGTAGGTGTTCGACCTTGAGATGAAATTTTGGTAATAGTTGGGAGAGATTTCATATTTGCCTCTGGCTTAGGATCGCTCTTCTGGCGTTGCTGGTGGGTGGGGGGTATGTGTCTACTGAAGAATAATAATCAACATGTGTTACCTTCACTTGTTCTTCAAGCTCGAAGACTTTTTTTTGTATGAACTTTATGTGTATACTCTCAACAAACTATTGAAACAGTACATAAAAAAACATTCAAGACAAATTCACTTTGATGTCATCATCATCAGTGACCTTCAACTTTATGTCTGGTGCATGGATGCCACTGTGTCAATGACCTCGAAATGTCCTTTTCGGATTCGAAAAATTTTCATGTTGTTTGACCTTGATGAAGGTAAAGTGTTTTTGTTTTTTCATCAGTATTCATGAGTGACCTTCATGTTTGACTTCCATATGTACTCTCACTACAAACTGTCTAGTTTCTAGAGAGTATGTACAAAAATTATTGGCACTATACTTAGAATTATGTGTACTCGCAACAAACTCTTTTGTGAAACAGAACAAATGATAAATCATTGTAAACTGATGAATAGTACATTCACGTCTCATATTTGCGTCACACATCTCCACTCCATGAAACTCCAGCGATGAATTTAAGATTCAGTTCCTATTCCTGGTGCCGTTCCCTCTCTGGCTTGGCGCCCCTCTTCTAACGTAGCGAGTGCTGTGGTGAGATTATGAACACTCGACTCGTTGCGAGTTTGACGTGACTCGTAGTGAAATGAACGTCGAGTCATAAGGAAACCACAGCGATTTTACTACGTATCGTGACAGCTCACGTATCGAGTGTTCATTATCCCACCTCTAGGTCGAATGTGACGTCACACTTGATCAAGTGCCACTGAGAGGTTTCGACTTCGTCGACTTTTTTCTGTCTCTCAACAAACAGTTGATCAAGTCGTAGCGAGTGCTGGTGGGATCGAATGTGACGTCACACTTGATCAAGTGCCACTGAGAGGTTCGTTTTCTGTCTCTCAACAAACAGCTGATCAAGTATGTAGGTACATAAAAACCTATTGAAGACTAATTCATCCACCATGACGTCATCATTAGTGACCTAGAGGTGTGCTTTTTTTCGTCTATGTGTACTCTCAATAACAGTAAAAGTATGTGAAACAGTACATAAAAAATCCATAGAAGACTAATTCACTATGACGTCATCATCAGTGACCTTCAGATTGGTAATTGCATATTGCCTTTATGTGTACTCTCAACATCTCAAATAGAGACCAAACCCATTATAATATAATTCAGAGATGATCTATGAATATGATCAAAATCAGTAGAAAAATAAATCATTCCCCTCTCTGTACTACCAATGGCAAATTCCCCTCTCTGTACTACCAATGGTAATTTTTTACTAAGTTTCAAGTGCCCTTAGAGAATACCATCGTCCACTTAGACACACTTCTGAGCGCCAGTGGGTGTCATTCTTTCTCCTGTCTTCATATCATAAGTGCTGATTTTATTTCTGACCCCCCCCCCCCTCCAACCCCAAAGTAAATACTGTTACATCTTTCACTTTATATTAAATAACGATATTCGAACTGAATAGATATATTCGTCGAAATCAGAACTCAATTACGTCAATTTCTGACAGAGACAATGATAATGTTTGAGACCTCCACAATTCTAACCTACAATCTACATTATGTTTGGATTGACGTAACCGAAAAGAAGAGATAGTATTAAAGGTTCACGATGGAACACACACGAGTTAAGCTCAGTAACGCCATCTTCCGACAGACTATGCTAACTATGCAGTAAAATCATTTCACGACTCCATAGTTTATGATGGGAATGTTGGTACCGTATCATGGGACACATAACGATCTGACCATATATGTATCCTGATCGACTGAGATTTTTATGAATATGATTGCGAAAGCACTTAGTCTGAGAAGAAGAAGAGTATTTACAGTTGATTGAGCAATTTGCGAAATGCGTTCCCAATAGATGACGCTCAGAATTTAGGCGTGAATCAGCAGAAGAAATAAGTTTATCAGACATTTTTATCTAGTCAGGCATTACAACCTTTTGCATGAGGGCTCGTTCATACCCTTTCGAATATTCACAATTTTTCTGCGAATCGACGCTTTTAAGGCGAAAATATTGCGGAGAATGATGAACCAGCGTGTAATTTTTTTGGTAATGTAGTAATATTTAATCCCGATTACTGAAAAATTACAATATGTAATTCATAATTCATTAAAAAAAATTCGGATATTCGTAGGGGTATAAACGAGCCTATACTCTCTGTTTTCGAATGGGAAATTATGTAAAGGAACTGTCTGTGGTACCATTGTTTAAATAGAAGTGAGATAGTAAGCCAACCCTATGTGATTAATATTAATGGATTCAAATGAAGGCGACATGTAGATGGCGTCAGTGGTCTGTCCTCCAAGTCATGTCGTAACTTCAATGATCTCACCTCCAAGTCATGTCGTAACTTGATTGAAACAATGGTTCAACATTAAAATCAGGGTAGCCTGAAGAACCTGCATCAAAATGACGTCAAATATTCATGTTTGTAACTAATCATGCCAGATGACACTTGAGTTTGGGTCCAATACCGATTCCACAGGTACTAACTATCTAACTTCTATTTAAACAATGGTGTAACTATAGATGAAGCATTCAGTATTGGAGCACTGATCGAATACTTTTGATAATGGAACTTTTGACTTCTCTGTTGCCATTTGCAGTTATCTGATTCTGAATGTATGAACACTAGAAAATATCACTGAACCCCATTTGTTGCCAAGAATAGCAATAAATAATTCGAAAACAGTTCAAATAAATACACTACCGCTTAAGGCAAAATAGCTCGAATACTTTATATCAGTTCATTGAAATAATTATTGATGGCGCACCCTTTTTGCGAAATGCGTTCCCGCTAGATGACGCTCAGAGTTTAGGCGCAAATCCCATGAGAGACCATAGTATTTCATTTAATTTTCTTTCAAATTTGAATTGATTACGGAAGATGTCGAAAGTTGAAGTAAATTTGTCAGACATTTTCACATACGTAGGCCACATAAAGAAGGCAACTCTTTGTTTTTTATCGGAAAATGATGGAA
The DNA here is from genome assembly GCA_944452925.2 of Chrysolina oricalcia. Lineage (NCBI taxonomy): Eukaryota > Metazoa > Arthropoda > Insecta > Coleoptera > Chrysomelidae > Chrysolina > Chrysolina oricalcia. The sequence continues at coordinate 28,123,729 of OX101814.2, read as the reverse complement.
AGAAACTTTGCCTGCTGAACGATTGAAGCATTGGGGCACTGCACAAATACGCCTATTGTTTGGATGAGTGCTTAATTCTGACGCCATTTCGGTTATTATATTCTAAAACTATGAACATGAAGGAATATCACCAAACTCAATTTTATGTCCAAAATTCGATTAATTGTGAGAAAATAGATAAAATAGATACACTAGCTCTTATGGCAAAACAAGACCTTGCAACATTACATCAGTTCAACGAAATAATTATAGGTGTCGCACCCTTCACGCAGGTCACGAAAACGAATTGGTTTATGGACGTTACCTGTTGCTGTTAGTAAAATTAAAAAACTCTTAAATATTTTCGTAAAGAATTGTCCAGCAGAAAGTCAATTTGTAATTATTAAAGTGTTTTGTAAGTCAATGATGCAAAAGTCACCCTTGTGATAAAAATCATAAAATGGTATGGACAACTTGAAAGGTAACTATTGAATTGTTCTTTGCATTTGAGTATTCATAATAATAATAGTGTTTTATAGGGTCATGGAACTGAATGGTATAGAAGTTTTTAGTCATAGAGAAATGGTCCAACTGAAAACCGTCCACAGAAGCCGCTTTCCATTTAACATAAGAAGATCCTCAGAGCTATCCGGAGCGTATAATATGACCATGCGTTCTATTTAGTGAGGCTGCAAGCACCGGTTTACATGGCCCTTGCCCCTCGAGCACCACCCGTTTTATACGTGCATGAAGCACAAGTAGACAAAAGTCAAAACCACGAAAACACAGTTGTTGCGAAAAAGTCAGTGATAAAGTGTTGCTCCGATCTCAGAGGATTGCAGCTCTAGGGCTCAACACCCCTAAATGGAAAACGCCTAAAGAGTAGTACAAATATTAATAGCCCTAGTAAACTATACAGGAAGCTATTAGGAATTAATGTGAAAACGTGAATCTGATAGGTAGTATGAAGTGAATAAATTAAAACGAACATATATTTTTGTTTTTAATGAATCTTCCAGGTTTTCGGAGAAACCCCCTGAGAAGCAGAGCTTGTGCGAGCAAGGGTGACCCAGGGCCTACATCTTATGTAAAAGTGAATTCTGAACCACTTTGGCTCCATGACAGATAGACCTGGGCTGTCTGGGTTCGGAGGAAAACTCTTTATGTTCACATACAAAGATAAAAAGTAAGGATTTCACAAAATTTCACCTAAGGAAAGGAGAGGTTTTAATACAATCTTGGAATATTTTATCACTTCCGACATTTATTTATTTACAGTTGGCTCCATGACAGATGGACCTGGGCTGTCTGGGTTCGGAGGAAAACTGTTTATGTTCACATACAAAGATAAAAAGTAAGCATTTCACAAAATTTCACCTAAGGAAAGGAGAGGTTTTAATTTAATACAATTTTGGAATATTTTATCACTTCCGACATTTATTTATTTACGGGCAAGCCCAATTGAAGTATAAATTACAATTTTAAATTATAATTAACAAAAAATGAAATGTAAGGCTGAAATGTAAATTACAATATGCTGGACTTCATTTGGTAACTTATTGTAGAAAGTAATAGCATTGTCCTATGGGGAGTTTTTTATAATTTGTCATTTGGTGTAGTGGGACTATCGGAAAATCACAATTTCTTGAATTATGGTTGTGTTGCTGTGTTCACAAATAATTTGGGGTATTGCTATTGTCTTTGGGAACTTAGAGAGAAAAACATGAAAAGAGACAGTGTTGACATAATTTGAACACATTCAAATGTATAAAATTTGTTGAAACTCACAGATTTCGGTACTGCCAGGTAATCAATTGAAAAACTTCTATGTGTGTGGTTTACACTACATGCCACCACTTGTAATATTCATATTCTTAAAATTCTTTGGAGATTCTATGTGATATACAAATATGAACAACATAAAATGTTTTTTAACAAACCCTGAAATCAGATAAAAAGAGAGCTGATGAAGGTTTTCAAATAATTTTTCGAAGAATCTCATGTTATTGTCAAACTTGTGATATTAGCCTTCTGACAGATGTTTAATTGACTTGTTTCCATTATTTGATAGTTGAAATATATTGTAAAATTCTATCTTGGGTTAATGCTAAGTATTGGTTCGCTATTTTACAGCAACTTACAATGCCTAATTTGAATCTTTAATCTAAAATTGGAACATTATATTGTTATAATAATAATAATAGGTTTTTTTCTTGCAAACTCTTCATTTCAATGTAACAAATATACTATACTGATAGGATTGAGAGTTGTATCGAATGACTCAGTTTTTTCAGTTTCCAAACCTGTGAAATATCTGATATATGGGATAGTATTTTGGAGAGTTTTCTGTAGTCATAATTTGCAGACTATTCTAATTCTACAGTATGCTCTATGTTATTTATACAAAAGTATTTGAATGCCAAAATTTTATAACACAAATCGAAAACAATCACGTTTTCACTAATTTTTTTCTTTCATTTCATGTGGCCTACTCTTCACTGATGAAAGAATTGATTCTCAGGAGTACTCAGGCTGGGATGCCCTGGAGCACAAATAAACGTGCATGGTGTCCACTTTCATCTTGGCTGATGTATAATATGTAAATTATATTTTGAATATGCTGCATTTTTTTGTTATTACATGTAATACTGGTTGCCTAATCTCAGTATAGTAAATTTCAATACAAGCTTTGATTACATTAGAATGTGAAAAAATGTTAAATTAGAAATATACACGTTATTTGGTTCAATGATGTGCATTTATTATTATTATTACAAGTTATTGAGAATTTGAAGACTATTGTCTATGGGTAGATGTAGTGTGTAATTCTTAAAGAGTAGTTGGTACTGTCGTGGGGTTTTCCTTTAGTTGAAATAGCAAATACATTACCTTTTTTTTTTTGTTAAGTAGACTGTGAAAAAATTAGAAAGATAAAAATCATTGGGGATTGTAACTACCATTTATTCTGAAATTTAACCACCTGCGAGAAAACTGTATTAAATTCTCTATGAGATTGTATATTTATTAAGCAGTGATTTTTGAAGGAAACATAATAATTATACTAGACTGAATCAAAGATATACCAAATTTTTTTGTGGATTTTAATACGTCGAAAACATGTCACAATGAAAAACAACTTGCTTCACTATTTTTAATCAAAATGTAAAAAAATTAAATATACAAGTCATTGAGGATTCAGATATGAGAACTATTGTCTATGGGTATAGAAATGAGTTACCTACTTGGATTTAAAGCTTCTTTTGATTGAAAATTATTGAATAAAATGTAAATTCAAGGAAATCTATACGAGTATATGAGGGTCAATTTATCAATTTTACTTGACAAGTCACTACCAATAAAATTGTGGAATATTTTACCATTCTACACTTGTATAGATTTCATTTTCATACTCTAGAAGATTAGAACATCCAATACACTTAGTCAAGTAGGAAATGGATTTCGAAATGACAAGTAGATCTCTTACTAGGATTAGTTGAATTGTTCTTTGCTTTTCGCCTAGCCTTGGGAAATTATTCGATTAAATCCTTTATTAATTTATACTTTTTGAGATGTGTCGATTAGACAGAGGCGGGTGAAAATATAGAATAAAATAACGACTTGAGATCAACCAACTACAAAGAACTATAAGAACATGATTATTCCCCTGAAACCATTTCTAATTGTGGATTGTTCAAAAAAATTGTGCAAGCCTGATTGTGTGATCATAGCGTATTGCCTATAGAATGTTTCATAGGCCGGTTGATTATTTCTTCTTTGGATAGTCAAGGTTCGCGACAGATGCCGCAACTATCAGGCACAATAGCCAAAATCATAGGAATTTTAATGTGAACGGTTTTTGACGAAATAAATGAGAGTAGTTCGAATTTCACTACTTTTGCGATGGCATCTGATTTTGAGTAGCACAAGAATACAATTCATTTTAAATCGTTAGGTGGCGCCACTTGTAAAGACATTTGAACAAGTTTATTTGGTTTCAAAAGTTTTGTTGTGGTTTGCAAATTCGTTACTAGTTGGAAACCGCACTGAACAGTCTATGAGGAGATGCAAACTAATCTTGGACACATGATTGAACAAGAAATATTTTGCGACCTCATTACGCAATCTTTCGTAGAATACACTGAATTATTCCAGTTGAGTAGAAATCTACCACATGTGGTTGCCTTGCTAGTGAATGCTACGAATAGTTCGATTTATTGCCACAGATGGCATATGTATGGCTGTATGTACTCACGGTAGACAGTATAGTTATCCATTATAAGGCTTCTGGAAAAAACATGTATGTTTGTATAAGACACGAATGGAAGCTTGTACAGTGGTACTCACCATATCAGATTGATATAAAGAGTTATTACTCCTCGGCTCATTGTTTAGGATTAGCTCTCCATTTATTCGTTGTCTATACAGGATCAGAATTTCAATTAGCATGTGATTGTTGAATTTATTGACCTAAGTGACATGAGTGCTAGGCATGCGCAGCCAGCTGATGACACTTTGTGTTGTAAATCAACTATTCATATCGCTTTTTCCTATTTTTCACTGGTGGTGGTAGATGGTTAATGCATGGTTAGTTTGTAGGTAATTGTTATTTGTAGGTAATTTTAATTGGATCAGCATGGCCATGAAGTAGTATGGTAGGTAGTATTGAATGTTAGTGGAGTATTGTCAAACATTCAAATCACTACGAAATTCAAGAACCTTCAACAATTGTTTAAATAGAAGTAACTACTATATTGTAGGTAATTTTAATTGGATCAGCATGGCCATGAAGTAGTATGGTAGGTAGTATTGAATGTTAGTGGAGTATTGTCAAACATTCAAATCACTACGAAATTCAAGAACCTTCAACAATTGTTTAAATAGAAGTAACTACTATATTGTAGGTAATTTTAATTGGATCAGCATGGCCATGAAGTAGTATGGTAGGTAGTATTGAATGTTAGTGGAGTATTGTCGTATTCAAATCACTACGAAATTCAAGAACCTTCAACAATTGTTTAAATAGAAGTAACTACTATAATTTCAATTAATATTATTAAATGCTGTACTATTGTTTCAATCGAGTTATGACATGATTTGGAGGCCATACTACTAACGCCATCTACATGTCGCCATCATTTGAATCCAATAATAATTGAAATTGTAGTAGTTACTTCTATTTAAACAATTGTTGAAGGTTCTTGAATTTCGTAGTGACTTGAATGTTTGACAATACTCCACTAACATTCAATACTTTGTTGAAGGTTCTTGAATTTCGTAGTGACTTGAATGTTTGACAATACTCCACTAACATTCAATACTACCTACCATACTACTTCATGGCCATGCTGATCCAATTAAAATTACCTACAAATAACAATTACCTACAAACTAACCATGCATTAACCATCTACCACCACCAGTGAAAAATAGGAAAAAGCGATATGAATAGTTGATTTACAACACAAAGTGTCATCAGCTGGCTGCGCATGCCTAGCACTCATGTCACTTAGGTCAATAAATTCAACAATCACATGCTAATTGAAATTCTGATCCTGTATAGACAACGAATAAATGGAGAGCTAATCCTAAACAATGAGCCGAGGAGTAATAACTCTTTATATCAATCTGATATGGTGAGTACCACTGTACAAGCTTCCATTCGTGTCTTATACAAACATACATGTTTTTTCCAGAAGCCTTATAATGGATAACTATACTGTCTACCGTGAGTACATACAGCCATACATATGCCATCTGTGGCAATAAATCGAACTATTCGTAGCATTCACTAGCAAGGCAACCACATGTGGTAGATTTCTACTCAACTGGAATAATTCAGTGTATTCTACGAAAGATTGCGTAATGAGGTCGCAAAATATTTCTTGTTCAATCATGTGTCCAAGATTAGTTTGCATCTCCTCATAGACTGTTCAGTGCGGTTTCCAACTAGTAACGAATTTGCAAACCACAACAAAACTTTTGAAACCAAATAAACTTGTTCAAATGTCTTTACAAGTGGCGCCACCTAACGATTTAAAATGAATTGTATTCTTGTGCTACTCAAAATCAGATGCCATCGCAAAAGTAGTGAAATTCGAACTACTCTCATTTATTTCGTCAAAAACCGTTCACATTAAAATTCCTATGATTTTGGCTATTGTGCCTGATAGTTGCGGCATCTGTCGCGAACCTTGACTATCCAAAGAAGAAATAATCAACCGGCCTATGAAACATTCTATAGGCAATACGCTATGATCACACAATCAGGCTTGCACAATTTTTTTGAACAATCCACAATTAGAAATGGTTTCAGGGGAATAATCATGTTCTTATAGTTCTTTGTAGTTGGTTGATCTCAAGTCGTTATTTTATTCTATATTTTCACCCGCCTCTGTCTAATCGACACATCTCAAAAAGTATAAATTAATAAAGGATTTAATCGAATAATTTCCCAAGGCTAGGCGAAAAGCAAAGAACAATTCAACTAATCCTAGTAAGAGATCTACTTGTCATTTCGAAATCCATTTCCTACTTGACTAAGTCTATTGGATGTTCTAATCTTCTAGAGTATGAAAATGAAATCTATACAAGTGTAGAATGGTAAAATATTCCACAATTTTATTGGTAGTGACTTGTCAAGTAAAATTGATAAATTGACCCTCATATACTCGTATAGATTTCCTTGAATTTACATTTTATTCAATAATTTTCAATCAAAAGAAGCTTTAAATCCAAGTAGGTAACTCATTTCTATACCCATAGACAATAGTTCTCATATCTGAATCCTCAATGACTTGTATATTTAATTTTTTTACATTTTGATTAAAAATAGTGAAGCAAGTTGTTTTTCATTGTGACATGTTTTCGACGTATTAAAATCCACAAAAAAATTTGGTATATCTTTGATTCAGTCTAGTATAATTATTATGTTTCCTTCAAAAATCACTGCTTAATAAATATACAATCTCATAGAGAATTTAATACAGTTTTCTCGCAGGTGGTTAAATTTCAGAATAAATGGTAGTTACAATCCCCAATGATTTTTATCTTTCTAATTTTTTCACAGTCTACTTAACAAAAAAAAAAAAGGTAATGTATTTGCTATTTCAACTAAAGGAAAACCCCACGACAGTACCAACTACTCTTTAAAAATTACACACTACATCTACCCATAGACAATAGTCTTCAAATTCTCAATAACTTGTAATAATAATAATAAATGCACATCATTGAACCAAATAACGTGTATATTTCTAATTTAACATTTTTTCACATTCTAATGTAATCAAAGCTTGTATTGAAATTTACTATACTGAGATTAGGCAACCAGTATTACATGTAATAACAAAAAAATGCAGCATATTCAAAATATAATTTACATATTATACATCAGCCAAGATGAAAGTGGACACCATGCACGTTTATTTGTGCTCCAGGGCATCCCAGCCTGAGTACTCCTGAGAATCAATTCTTTCATCAGTGAAGAGTAGGCCACATGAAATGAAAGAAAAAAATTAGTGAAAACGTGATTGTTTTCGATTTGTGTTATAAAATTTTGGCATTCAAATACTTTTGTATAAATAACATAGAGCATACTGTAGAATTAGAATAGTCTGCAAATTATGACTACAGAAAACTCTCCAAAATACTATCCCATATATCAGATATTTCACAGGTTTGGAAACTGAAAAAACTGAGTCATTCGATACAACTCTCAATCCTATCAGTATAGTATATTTGTTACATTGAAATGAAGAGTTTGCAAGAAAAAAACCTATTATTATTATTATAACAATATAATGTTCCAATTTTAGATTAAAGATTCAAATTAGGCATTGTAAGTTGCTGTAAAATAGCGAACCAATACTTAGCATTAACCCAAGATAGAATTTTACAATATATTTCAACTATCAAATAATGGAAACAAGTCAATTAAACATCTGTCAGAAGGCTAATATCACAAGTTTGACAATAACATGAGATTCTTCGAAAAATTATTTGAAAACCTTCATCAGCTCTCTTTTTATCTGATTTCAGGGTTTGTTAAAAAACATTTTATGTTGTTCATATTTGTATATCACATAGAATCTCCAAAGAATTTTAAGAATATGAATATTACAAGTGGTGGCATGTAGTGTAAACCACACACATAGAAGTTTTTCAATTGATTACCTGGCAGTACCGAAATCTGTGAGTTTCAACAAATTTTATACATTTGAATGTGTTCAAATTATGTCAACACTGTCTCTTTTCATGTTTTTCTCTCTAAGTTCCCAAAGACAATAGCAATACCCCAAATTATTTGTGAACACAGCAACACAACCATAATTCAAGAAATTGTGATTTTCCGATAGTCCCACTACACCAAATGACAAATTATAAAAAACTCCCCATAGGACAATGCTATTACTTTCTACAATAAGTTACCAAATGAAGTCCAGCATATTGTAATTTACATTTCAGCCTTACATTTCATTTTTTGTTAATTATAATTTAAAATTGTAATTTATACTTCAATTGGGCTTGCCCGTAAATAAATAAATGTCGGAAGTGATAAAATATTCCAAAATTGTATTAAATTAAAACCTCTCCTTTCCTTAGGTGAAATTTTGTGAAATGCTTACTTTTTATCTTTGTATGTGAACATAAACAGTTTTCCTCCGAACCCAGACAGCCCAGGTCCATCTGTCATGGAGCCAACTGTAAATAAATAAATGTCGGAAGTGATAAAATATTCTAAGATTGTATTAAAACCTCTCCTTTCCTTAGGTGAAATTTTGTGAAATCCTTACTTTTTATCTTTGTATGTGAACATAAAGAGTTTTCCTCCGAACCCAGACAGCCCAGGTCTATCTGTCATGGAGCCAAAGTGGTTCGGAATTCACTTTTACATAAGATGTAGGCCCTGGGTCACCCTTGCTCGCACAAGCTCTGCTTCTCAGGGGGTTTCTCCGAAAACCTGGAAGATTCATTAAAAACAAAAATATATGTTCGTTTTAATTTATTCACTTCATACTACCTATCAGATTCACGTTTTCACATTAATTCCTAATAGCTTCCTGTATAGTTTACTAGGGCTATTAATATTTGTACTACTCTTTAGGCGTTTTCCATTTAGGGGTGTTGAGCCCTAGAGCTGCAATCCTCTGAGATCGGAGCAACACTTTATCACTGACTTTTTCGCAACAACTGTGTTTTCGTGGTTTTGACTTTTGTCTACTTGTGCTTCATGCACGTATAAAACGGGTGGTGCTCGAGGGGCAAGGGCCATGTAAACCGGTGCTTGCAGCCTCACTAAATAGAACGCATGGTCATATTATACGCTCCGGATAGCTCTGAGGATCTTCTTATGTTAAATGGAAAGCGGCTTCTGTGGACGGTTTTCAGTTGGACCATTTCTCTATGACTAAAAACTTCTATACCATTCAGTTCCATGACCCTATAAAACACTATTATTATTATGAATACTCAAATGCAAAGAACAATTCAATAGTTACCTTTCAAGTTGTCCATACCATTTTATGATTTTTATCACAAGGGTGACTTTTGCATCATTGACTTACAAAACACTTTAATAATTACAAATTGACTTTCTGCTGGACAATTCTTTACGAAAATATTTAAGAGTTTTTTAATTTTACTAACAGCAACAGGTAACGTCCATAAACCAATTCGTTTTCGTGACCTGCGCGAAGGGTGCGACACCTATAATTATTTCGTTGAACTGATGTAATGTTGCAAGGTCTTGTTTTGCCATAAGAGCTAGTGTATCTATTTTATCTATTTTCTCACAATTAATCGAATTTTGGACATAAAATTGAGTTTGGTGATATTCCTTCATGTTCATAGTTTTAGAATATAATAACCGAAATGGCGTCAGAATTAAGCACTCATCCAAACAATAGGCGTATTTGTGCAGTGCCCCAATGCTTCAATCGTTCAGCAGGCAAAGTTTCTTTCCATCATTTTCCGATAAAAAACAAAGAGTTGCCTTCTTTATGTGGCCTACGTATGTGAAAATGTCTGACAAATTTACTTCAACTTTCGACATCTTCCGTAATCAATTCAAATTTGAAAGAAAATTAAATGAAATACTATGGTCTCTCATGGGATTTGCGCCTAAACTCTGAGCGTCATCTAGCGGGAACGCATTTCGCAAAAAGGGTGCGCCATCAATAATTATTTCAATGAACTGATATAAAGTATTCGAGCTATTTTGCCTTAAGCGGTAGTGTATTTATTTGAACTGTTTTCGAATTATTTATTGCTATTCTTGGCAACAAATGGGGTTTAGTGATATTTTCTAGTGTTCATACATTCAGAATCAGATAACTGCAAATGGCAACAGAGAAGTCAAAAGTTCCATTATCAAAAGTATTCGATCAGTGCTCCAATACTGAATGCTTCATCTATAGTTACACCATTGTTTAAATAGAAGTTAGATAGTTAGTACCTGTGGAATCGGTATTGGACCCAAACTCAAGTGTCATCTGGCATGATTAGTTACAAACATGAATATTTGACGTCATTTTGATGCAGGTTCTTCAGGCTACCCTGATTTTAATGTTGAACCATTGTTTCAATCAATTTACGACATGACTTGGAGGACAGACCACTGACGCTATCTACATGTCGCCTTCATTTGAATCCATTAATATTAATCACATAGGGTTGGCTTACTATCTCACTTCTATTTAAACAATGGTACCACAGACAGTTCCTTTACATAATTTCCCATTCGAAAACAGAGAGTATAGGCTCGTTTATACCCCTACGAATATCCGAATTTTTTTTAATGAATTATGAATTACATATTGTAATTTTTCAGTAATCGGGATTAAATATTACTACATTACCAAAAAAATTACACGCTGGTTCATCATTCTCCGCAATATTTTCGCCTTAAAAGCGTCGATTCGCAGAAAAATTGTGAATATTCGAAAGGGTATGAACGAGCCCTCATGCAAAAGGTTGTAATGCCTGACTAGATAAAAATGTCTGATAAACTTATTTCTTCTGCTGATTCACGCCTAAATTCTGAGCGTCATCTATTGGGAACGCATTTCGCAAATTGCTCAATCAACTGTAAATACTCTTCTTCTTCTCAGACTAAGTGCTTTCGCAATCATATTCATAAAAATCTCAGTCGATCAGGATACATATATGGTCAGATCGTTATGTGTCCCATGATACGGTACCAACATTCCCATCATAAACTATGGAGTCGTGAAATGATTTTACTGCATAGTTAGCATAGTCTGTCGGAAGATGGCGTTACTGAGCTTAACTCGTGTGTGTTCCATCGTGAACCTTTAATACTATCTCTTCTTTTCGGTTACGTCAATCCAAACATAATGTAGATTGTAGGTCAGAAATTGACGTAATTGAGTTCTGATTTCGACGAATATATCTATTCAGTTCGAATATCGTTATTTAATATAAAGTGAAAGATGTAACAGTATTTACTTTGGGGTTGGAGGGGGGGGGGGTCAGAAATAAAATCAGCACTTATGATATGAAGACAGGAGAAAGAATGACACCCACTGGCGCTCAGAAGTGTGTCTAAGTGGACAATGGTATTCTCTAAGGGCACTTGAAACTTAGTAAAAAATTACCATTGGTAGTACAGAGAGGGGAATTTGCCATTGGTAGTACAGAGAGGGGAATGATTTATTTTTCTACTGATTTTGATCATATTCATAGATCATCTCTGAATTATATTATAATGGGTTTGGTCTCTATTTGAGATGTTGAGAGTACACATAAAGGCAATATGCAATTACCAATCTGAAGGTCACTGATGATGACGTCATAGTGAATTAGTCTTCTATGGATTTTTTATGTACTGTTTCACATACTTTTACTGTTATTGAGAGTACACATAGACGAAAAAAAGCACACCTCTAGGTCACTAATGATGACGTCATGGTGGATGAATTAGTCTTCAATAGGTTTTTATGTACCTACATACTTGATCAGCTGTTTGTTGAGAGACAGAAAACGAACCTCTCAGTGGCACTTGATCAAGTGTGACGTCACATTCGATCCCACCAGCACTCGCTACGACTTGATCAACTGTTTGTTGAGAGACAGAAAAAAGTCGACGAAGTCGAAACCTCTCAGTGGCACTTGATCAAGTGTGACGTCACATTCGACCCCACCAGAGAAGTGTGTCTAAGTGGACGATGGTATTCTCTTAGGGCACTTGAAACTTAGTAAAAAATTGCCATTGGTAGTCAGAGAGGGGAATGATTTATTTTTCTATTGATTTTGATCATATTCATAGATCATTTCTGAATTATCTGATGTACTTACCTACATTATCCACTCGAGACAACCCCACTACTTGGATGGACTTCGTCAAGGTGGATGAATTAGTCTTCAATAGGTTTTTATGTACCTACATGATCAACTTTTTGTTGAGAGACAGAAAAAGTCGACGAAGTCGAAACCTCTCAGTGGCACTTGATCAAGTGTGACGTCACATTCGACCTAGAGGTGGGATAATGAACACTCGATACGTGAGCTGTCACGATACGTAGTAAAATCGCTGTGGTTTCCTTATGACTCGACGTTCATTTCACTACGAGTCACGTCAAACTCGCAACGAGTCGAGTGTTCATAATCTCACCACAGCACTCGCTACGTTAGAAGAGGGGCGCCAAGCCAGAGAGGGAACGGCACCAGGAATAGGAACTGAATCTTAAATTCATCGCTGGAGTTTCATGGAGTGGAGATGTGTGACGCAAATATGAGACGTGAATGTACTATTCATCAGTTTACAATGATTTATCATTTGTTCTGTTTCACAAAAGAGTTTGTTGCGAGTACACATAATTCTAAGTATAGTGCCAATAATTTTTGTACATACTCTCTAGAAACTAGACAGTTTGTAGTGAGAGTACATATGGAAGTCAAACATGAAGGTCACTCATGAATACTGATGAAAAAACAAAAACACTTTACCTTCATCAAGGTCAAACAACATGAAAATTTTTCGAATCCGAAAAGGACATTTCGAGGTCATTGACACAGTGGCATCCATGCACCAGACATAAAGTTGAAGGTCACTGATGATGATGACATCAAAGTGAATTTGTCTTGAATGTTTTTTTATGTACTGTTTCAATAGTTTGTTGAGAGTATACACATAAAGTTCATACAAAAAAAAGTCTTCGAGCTTGAAGAACAAGTGAAGGTAACACATGTTGATTATTATTCTTCAGTAGACACATACCCCCCACCCACCAGCAACGCCAGAAGAGCGATCCTAAGCCAGAGGCAAATGAGAGCTTATCCTATTCGTCAATGGATTTCTGTGGTGTACAGACGTGTGTTGTCTCTACAAATCTTGTATCGAGTTGTTTGTAATGAGTAGGTACACATGAATGCTACACTAGTCTTCAATGAATGTTGTGTGTACTTTTTACAAACTTGATTGTAGGGATGAGTATACGTGAAAGTCATACGACAAACACTGGAAAAAACAGTACCCAACCAAAAGATCTTCACTACCTTGTGAGCATTATTAATGTCATCTCAAGGTCAAAAACGTACCCTGAGTTCAAACACAACGTCATACGACAAGAAAAATTTCAAAGTCCGCCAAGGACATCTGGAAGTTCCCTACCAAGAGTCCACCAAGGACATCTGGAGGTTCCCTACCAAGATCTTCATTACCGTGTATGAAATCTCTCCCAACTATTACCAAAATTTCATCTCAAGGTCGAACACCTACGTCACTAAGCCCCCACCATGCGCAAGTTCGCACCAACACCGCATCGATACAGTGAGGGCTGAGACTGAACAGATCAGAGTTCATATATCTGACTGGAGCTCCGTGGTATACGGACGTGTGCATTCTCGGACTCGCTACTTCAGATTTTTATGTGTACTTGTATGTACACATGAAGGTCATACACAGTAGCAAGTCTGGAGTACATATGGTCGTACACAGTTGCAAGACATGAAGGTAATAAGTACTCAAGTACTCGATCACAATTACAGTACACAGGTCATACGCAGTAGCAACACTTGGAGGTACTTGAAATATGCCTCGTCATCATTACCGTGTATGAACAAAATCCCAATGTCACGCCAAGGTCAAACTCAAACCCTGAACACTACAAAAAATCTACATCAAGGTCAAACAACTACCAAATTATAAAGTAATTTCAATGACATTTCGAGGTCATTGCCACACAGTAGCGCCCATCTCCACCGCTACTCGAAACGTTAAAAGAGTGGTAAAATAAAAGCCTACATGTGTTGATAATCAATCTTCAATAGTTTCAAAAGTAAGGAAAACTTTGATCAGTATACCCAGTAGACACCCTCACACCACCCACCCACATGGTCAAAAGATGGATCTCAAGCCAGACAGAAATAAGAGTTTAAATTCGTCGGTCGCTGGTTTTCTGCGGTGTACAGACGTGAATTATCTCTGCAAATATCTGTAAAAGACACATGATTGTCCCATGTACTCTTACAAACTAGACAGTTTATAGTGACTACACACGGAAGTCACACATGAAGATGAAGTATAGGCACGGATTAACTTCTCTTGCTGACTGCTCGACTGCTAGGTATACAACTTCTGATTTCATATCACCATACCCACTTCTTTTATAATAGATAGTGAACCACCCCCACCACAGTCTTATGCACTGCGTGTGCGATGCAAAGCACCCACTATGCGTGAGTTTGCATTGCATCGATAGATGACGGAGAGTAAATAGTAGTCGCTACATAGCCGCAACGTATGGGTGTGTGACGTCAGCAGACCCACTCCATCGTGTCGAGAGCGAGAACCTGACACACATCAGTGAATCGTCGTGCGCATAGCACTGACGTAACGCGACCTCTCCCCCCACCCCCATCGCAAGGTATACATCACGGGAGAGGAATCAGAGCTAACATATCTGGCTGGATCTCCGTGGTGTGCAGACGTGTACCTTCTCCATACTTTGGTATAGATTTTCATGTGTACTCCACAAATGAGAATCATACACAGTAGCTGTAGTAGGTATACATGCAGGTCATGCAAGGCATGGATGTAAAAAAATATGTGTACTTACAAAAAGTACTTGTCCGTGTATGAAAAAAATTCCAAGTCATCACAATGTCGTCTCAAGGCTAAACACAAACCCTGAACACCTCTCCCAACAATATAAATCAAGGTCAAACACAAAATTTCAAAGGCATCTCTAAGGCATGCCAAGGTCATAGACCTACACAAAGGTACCTATGCACCAAGGTCATCCCTGAAGGTCACCACAAGGTCAACGATGACGTCATAGTGGTGGGGGGAGGCCCAGAACCGGCTCAAATCTCCTACTTTCGATTTTTCTATTGTTTTTCTGGTTATAATAGCAATTGTGGGAGAGTAGCCTGTGATGTTCGTTCTAATGATTGCTGAGGTAATAGTCTCATGATCGAAATGTTTGCTTTTCAGAAAAATGTGGTCAAGGCATGTGCGTGAGGTTGCTGTAATACGAGTGTGTTTGTTGATAAGTGACTTGAAACCGTGTTTGGAGAGTATGTCTGGGTAGTCATTGAAGAGGTTGGTTTGTTTATTTTCCTCTTAAGTATTCATATTCTTATCTCCTATAATAACTAGGAAAAGGGAAAAAGAAGGGAGTTTGTAAGTTGTAGGAGAACTTAAGGTTTTTGCGACAATCGATGTCGGAAGTTATAGAGAGTGATACAAAAATTTCCAAGGATTCTTTGGGCGAACCCAAGTAGCTTAGCTGTTGTCAGAATTTTCAGCTAGTCAAGGACAGTTCTTATGGTGAATACAGGAGTTTAGCCGATTGAAAGTGGGGACGTCAACAGAAAGTCCACTGACCTTTTGGAGAAGTTAGAAGGCACGTGACTGAAATCAGCAGAAGAAGAGGGAGCAGGACGAAAAATATATGAAGAGCAAAGACGCAGAGAAAATTACAAGAAGTGGAAAAACAGCAACAGAAAGAACGGCAAGATGAACAACGCGAATACCCAGCATGATTCGAAGAAAGCATATCAGAAAGGTATTTCGAGCAGTCGGACAATAGATTGAATCACTATTCAGATGTTCAAGTTGGAAGTGAGTGAATTAAGAAACAAGTTAAAGGTAAAGTTGAGTTACAAATTATAATCCAATGAATGATGCACAGTATTTTAAGAGTATTTCGATTCAAGCAATGGAATAGTAGAAGTTTATTATTGATTTCAAAGCTAAATAAACTAGTCATGTTCGTCTAGAATTTTTGTAGTCTAAATCACAACATCTCAACAGTAATAACCACCAATAATCAATCAAAATGTAACAGTATTAATGACTTATCATTTATTCATTTATTGAATCTTTTCCACGGTATGATATTCCCTTCTTGGGTTCCAGCAACGGGGTTATATCACAAGTTACTCCAGAACAGGCACATTACTCATTTGAATTTGCCAATATGATGTGAATTTTGTTTCTGATTAAGATATTGACTATAGTGAGTTAACAAATGTATAAAATAGTTCATAAACACCAACAATGAAAAAACATAACTCTTCCAATTCATCCCTTATACCAGAATCTCTGATCGGAAAAGATACATGAATAATCCAATCCATTTCAGAAATTATGTTGAAGAATCTTCTGATCAACAGCAGTGACACAATTCAACAGGTGAATCGTATATGATTCATCGAAGTTGGAGGAGAAAGCTATACTAATTCATTCCAAAGCGAAAATAAAATCGAAAGATATAACCAGTGCGGCGTTTATATTTCTCTCCTCTAGTGATCTGGTTATGGAAGACTTAAATGTCACCTATAGTTGAAAGACAAGCTATGGAGGCGTTCGTATCAAATACTAGAAGACGCCCTATGGACCAACCAAAGTCTTCCCTTCTTCCGCCTAAAAACAATTGAGAAGAAATATTGTTATGTTAGAAGCGAACTCCTTGAATTGAGATCACTCCACAAGGACCAGTTTGCTTATCAAGCAGGTGAATCCACGAAAAGTATCTGGTTGAAAGCATTGAAAAGACTAACGTGGCAATAGAGCTAGCTTCGACATGGTGGGTACTTTTGATAACATCTCATTCTCCATGTTCTCTTTATCCATTTCCTGAGCGGTTTTGTAGTCTTCCCAGTGCTCCTGAATCTTGGCTCTATCGAAATGTCTGACTTTTTTTCTATGTTTGGCTAGTTCTTTAATCCACCAAGGCTCGTCTCTGGGGACCTCCATTTGTTATTCGGGAAAACTAAGGTCATACAATTTTTTCAGCATTCTGAAGTTGTCTCGAGGCTGTGTCAAGTTCTTCGATTGATTCGAAGGGTAACTGTTGGTTGGTTGGTACCCTGTTTCCCCTGAATCGTGTCTTGGAGGAACTTTCAACTCCTCCTCCTTCCTGGCACTTTCGACAGCCTTTTCGGCCTGCTTACTGGTACTATCTGCAATGTCTTGATCGCTTTCCTTGTATGGTCTCAAAAGAAGCCGGGTATAAACAATCACCTGCGTCAGATCCCTGCATGTCGCAGGAAGGCAATTGAATCCGAGGGACGCCAGTTGTTCTGGAGTTCACAATAATAGCAACTAGTTCACTTACTAGCCATGCAGTCTTTGGCTTATACTGTTTCACTTTGAACTTGGGTAGATTTTAATCGTAGTTCTTTCGTAATTTAACGGCTGTTTAAGGCAAGCTCCCACGTTCTGTGAGTGCAGTGTGTACCAGGCAGGTTTTCGCAGAGCAAGACTCCTCTTCGACGGACCAAGACCGCTCTGGATAAGGTACTCAGTCACCCCCTTCATTTCGGAGAACAGGTTACCTCCTTCACGCTGTGGTTCCTGGTACTCGCCCTTGGCTCAAAGAGATTTTCTTGACTTACCTTGTTTAGATCCAGCCTGTCGCTGTGAAGGCATCAAGAATCCACTCCTATGCAGGGTCACCTAGTGCAGGGTGCTATTCGTAATGACGTAAAACTGTTTTCGATAAGCGTCATCGAAAGGTTTTGCTTGACCACCTCGTCTCCTTCAATCCACGGAAATAAAGTGATGAAGTGATACAGTAATTAGTATTTTTACTCACAGTTGAAACGTTATATGACACTTGGACCAGGCCAGAGTTTTTTGTATAACATACACGACTCGATCAGTCACAATCAAAGTCACTCATTCTGTACGTTAGGTTACTATTGAATCTCGTAAAATCTGTGTTTAATGTTCACTTGTGACGTGATTACGCTGAATTGAACTGTTTTTGGATATACCACCTCAGTGACTTGACAATTATCTTCCAATTTAGAAAAAAACACTCCCCCCATTAACTTTGAACGGTTTGACGTACAAACTTGGAACAAAACCTATTTCTTATTGTATCATCAATACCTACTACATTTTGAAATAAATAAACTTTAAAAAAACTTTTCATAGAAAAGCTTTTATTCAAATGCACTAAAAATAAAAAAAAATATTTTAAAGTGAATTAAACCCATCATTTTGTAACAACATGATATTTTAAGTTATATTAAAGCTTGTCGAAAGAAGTATCTATGTATTTCTTATTGTAAATTGGATACGTTTCTTAGTCATCATTATTGCACGGTTGCTTGCCTGTTAATTCACCGTTGGAAATTTTTCTGAATTTCGACGTGTTCTCTATCTAGCTAAAGACCGATAATTTTTTTAAAAACCGTAGTATTCAGTGGTCAGATAATTTTTACTGTTTTTACGTATTTTTTCGATTTCTATTTCGCGAATTTTCCTAATTTTATTCGTGATAAGAAAGGATGGAGAGCCATATTATTCGACGGTCAGATATTTTTCACTATTTTTACTGATTTTTTCAATTTTAGTTTCGTGAGTTTTCCAACTTTTTTCGAGAAAAGGGGGGGGGCGAGCCACCCCTACCTATTTTTTGCTATAATTTTTGACGTCCAAATCCGCCAAGAACACTTCCGAAACCCCACGCGTTCTCTATCTAACTTTCGTGGGGCGGGAGGGGGACAATTTCTTCGTCATTAATGTATTGTCATCGGAACTGAACTGACACGTAAAATTTCAGCTTGCAAGATTTGCACTCATCTTACACACAGAGCAAGTTAAATAAAAGCTTTCAATAAAAGACATTGTGATTGCTCGATCAGGAGCGCAAAGGACACATCAATCTAGACATTTCAAATGGCATGCAAAATTTTTTCGATTTTTCTCAATACGTATTTTTACAATTTCTATCTCTGCCTTTCGAAATTTTCAAGTTGATGTGCCCACAGCGCCATCTGTCGAATAATTACAATATATTTTCTCTCAAAAAGTAGTATCGGAATACCATTCAAAATATTTTCTGCCCCATTGTTCCACATCAAACTCATAGAGGGAAGAGTACCATTTAGATCTGCACTTATACTTGATATTTCGAGTGCATATTGTAAAAAAAATTAATGAAATCCAAAAAAAATAACATGGATGCAAGGAGAATTGACTTCCCTTCTCGACGATGTGTCAATTGTCTCACCATGCCAATTGAAATTTTCAAATTAATGTGTCCCAACGAGCCCTATATCGAGCAATCATAATGTCTTCTATTTCAAATAGTGGTATCGATGATACCATTCAAAACGGGTTCTTCTCCCATGTTCGTACG
The DNA here is from genome assembly GCA_944452925.2 of Chrysolina oricalcia. NCBI lineage: Eukaryota > Metazoa > Arthropoda > Insecta > Coleoptera > Chrysomelidae > Chrysolina > Chrysolina oricalcia. The sequence continues at coordinate 28,104,134 of OX101814.2, read as the reverse complement.
TCGAACCGTTCAAAAAGTAACCGGGGATGGAAGACTATAAAAAGCTGCACTGTATAATAATTCATCACTGACTGCATACTGAACTACAATTGAAACATTTCTGCTACTACCTACTACCCGAACACACTAAAGTTCATATTTCTAAGTACTTATTCCTTACTGACGATTTCTTACTCACTGTGTATTTCGAGGTCAATCAATAGAGCATTTTTTTCTAACACAAATACCAGTAGATTCGCAACTGTCATTTATTAATTTGTTATAAACATTTAAATAACATAAAACGTGTTCTTTATAATTGCTTTGCTTATAAAATTGAAACTAATGGAGCAATCTGGTTGCTCCAATGGAAAGAATTTTAGATTATTGCAATATGAACAAAATGGTTTTACGACTCGATCGGATCATTAGTAACGGCAGAAAACCGAAAAAATCGGAAAATTTCAAGATTTCTTTAAAAATTCATAACTCTGCCATTTTCCAAGATATAGAGTTGACCCTTCTCATGAGAGAATTGAATCATGTGCACTTTTTATGTGCACAAAACAGGCTCTTGCGGATCATTAGTTTTTGCACAATTATTGTAATTTGAATTTTTTTTGCACTATCTTGCAGCGTGCCTGGATGCTCTAGTGATAGTCCGATCTCAATTTCTAAAACAGATTTTGAAAGTAGAAATGCAGTGCCAAGAAACGTATATTCTTATTTGGCACCAAAAAGCTGCGAAATGGGTGAAAAATGCTTGCAAACATGACTAAAAACGGCCGAGCTGGTAGAAGCGGTCGAGTGGTAGGGGATAGCAGGAGATGAGGGGAAGCGTATTACCACGTAATCCGCTCATTAGAAGAATTCCTCTCATCTCCCACTCGGCAGCTAACGCGGGCTAGGCCGTTTTCAGTCTTGTTTGCCTGCATTTTTCACCCATTTCGCACCATTGTAACGCCAAATGAGGATATACATTTTGTAGTACTATACTTTTACTTTCATAATCTGTTCGAGAAATTGAGAAATCGGGCTATCACTAGAGTATTCAGGAATGCTGCAAGCTGATGCAAAAAAAATTAAATTGCAATTGTACCAAAACTAACTATCCGACAGAGCCTGTTTTGTGCACACATGAAGCACACATGATTCAATACTTTCAAGAGAAAGGCCAATTCTACTCCTTGAAAAATGGCGGAGTTAGGAATTTTTTTAAAAATCGCAAAATTTTCCGGTTTTCCAGTTTTTCTCCGTTACTTATGATCCGACTGGGTCGTAAAATATCTCAATTTGTTCGCATTTCAATTATCTACAATTTGTTTGTTTTGGAGCAAGCAGATTGCAGTTTTAGTTTCATTTTATAAGCAAAACAATTAGAAAAAACACGTTTTTTGTTATTTAAATATTTATAACAAATTAATAAATGACAGTTGCGAGTCGAAGATGGAAATAGTATATTTCATCACGAGTTCAGAAATTAGGCTTTTTCCGTGCGCGCGCGGCATATTCCTGTGGGAGGCGAAGCCGAACACGGGAAGTCGTGCAAGGAAAATTTTTCCGTGCGGTCAAACGGAAAAAACCCTTTTTCAGTATGCTAATTAAGCATGTAAATATAATGTTTTCAGAGAGGTTGAAAACTGTTTTTCATTTGGATGCTTTCCATAGGTGAGGGTGATGTTCCAGGTTCTCATGATTTCACCTTCCATAATTAGCGTTTGGAATTGACTATTACAAATACATATACAACTCACAATAGGATGATATACACAGGGATTGTTCAGGCGTGGACAATCGGTATATACACACAACCAAACTTATATGGTGTCAAGCAGCCTCCTCTCGTATCGACCTTTATCAGGTCCGGTTGGATCTGATGACGGAAGAGAGGCGCTCGATACGTCCTAAGATGCTGACAATCTTAAGAAACTAAACTTGAGCGGCTAAGTTTAGCTCTTTTCTTGAGTTTGGAAATCAAGGAGCGACCTATTATTGCAATACCTTGGATTCAACAGAAAAACACAAAACTATTTGAATATAAGTATATTAAATATAGATAGATTCGATGAGAGTAAACAATGCATGAAAGATTCTGGATATACATTCACATACAGGTACTGGTCAGGACACTGTGCTTCTTATTCTTTGAAACAGAGTTTTAATATCTTTTCCACTTCCAGTGGACGGGTTATTGTATTTAGGGGAGACGTCAGGAATTTCATGACCTTCGCGAAAACAAACAGCCAGATTATTGATGGGCTGACAGTTTTACAACGAAAACCACTTAGATGTACACATTCCACATCTTCGCCACGATTTAATTGCTCTAGTGATTCTAGAGGGCAAGGTCCTCTGGCTTTCCTGACGTGATCAACACGTGTTCTCTTATTGTTTTCCTTCCTATGATTCAGTTTGACAAAGTTTCATAACCGACAGGAAAGTTCGCTTCCTATTTGATAATTATTTATATTCCTTTTTTGAATGCTAGTTTTATCTGTTCGGGGTTATCGTCCTTACTTAGGGGGACTTTTGTAACAATTTTAGAATTTGTGAGTAATATTCAATAATATTAGGAGACGCGGATTACCACAAAGGAATTGTTTGTTAAAATTGTTGAAATTGTTTTTTCCGTTAACCAGCTGACGTCCCCTTACGAACGGCAGCCTCAAAAGTCCAAGGATTAACAAGGTCTTACCTTTTTACGTGCGATTCCTAGCACTTTCTTGGGCCATCAGAAAAAATTCTGCAGTCGCCATAGTTTGAACCATCGCCGACTGTCAGCCAAAGTGATTGAAACAATGTCGCTTTAACCACTCGGCTACCTGGCCCCACTCTCTGTATTTTGGACAAAACTTTTTGTAATGAAAAAATTTGGTATCCAACTCTAAGATAAGGCTTGTTGTTTTGAAGAAACATGATCAGAAAGAAGAAACGACTGCTGCGATTTATTATCTTGATAATTGTGTGTGCAGTAGTAAGATCACTATTCTCTGGTAATGCCAGATATGCAGAGAGGAAGAACTATTCCTCTGATTCAAATGGGAAGACACGTAGCAGATATTGTAGGCGTTACCCAGGGTATTGTATCGAAAACATTTGCCAGGTACTTGAAACTAGGAACTCTCAAGAACAGGCCAAGTCAAAGTCGTCACAGAGTCACAACTGAACACCACACCGCTTTGTGTGCCAAATTGCTAGAAGAAATCCCAATGTTTCACATCCAGAACTGCAACGATAACTTCTGGTAGCTACAGGAGTGAACGTTTCAGTTGAAACCATAAGAAAAAGACTTCGCGCTCGAGGGTTATACAGTGGGAGAGAAATAAACATGAAATATTACTTCTTGAAGGATTCATCTTCAACATAGTCAATTATTAATTAATTGTTCATCATTAAACAATAATAAAAAAAAAAAACATAAATTTCCGAAAATGTTCCATGTTGCTGTTGATCGGAAACGTTAAATATTTCTTGAAGAGTTGATTCCACAATTTAATTAGATATTTCAATTTGTTTGAAAGAAGATGGACAATTCAATATTTTGTTAGAAATCTCAATTTTGTTATTCGAACTATCTCCTATATATGCTTCTGCTACGGAGGCAGATCTTCAGCCACCGTGACGATTTATGGATGTAATGTTGCCCCCTGCATTGGCCAGAAGAGTTACAGAGCTTCTCCTGAAACAGTTACCTGTGTAGCTCTTATACATGTCTTTTCCAAGCCATTTTGCAATCAAGCTGAGAATTTCTCCAATTCTATTCATCCTCACATGTTGGTTAATACATTTTCCTCTCGAATATTTCAAAAATAATCTTGCATTTTGTATGAGGCGGCCGTAGCGTTTGCATGCGGTATATCTCAATTTAATCAGAATTTGAAACAGTAAACGTTCTTGCGCAATAGGTCTTCGTATAAGGAATGTTAACAATCAATATGTGAACGAAGGGCAATAGAATATGGAGTACCGCAGGGGACCGTACTTGGCCCTCTTCTCTTCAACATTTATGTCAATGGGATGTTCTCTGTAGAAAGCAATGGGAAAATACTGGGATTTGCCGATGATACTGCAATATTTTATAAAGCAGACGATTGGGAACAACTGAAAAACATTGTACAGAGCGACCTACCCTCGATCAAAAATTGGCTGGAATACTACTTACTCACCGTGAACCTTGACAAAACGTTTTATCTACCATTTAGCTCCTACCGATCCAACTCTCCATCGTTTAATTGCCTCACATTCACTACAAACGAACAACAAAATACAATTTTACCCCAACAAAAAGTTAAATACCTAGGTGTATATATAGACACTCACCTCAGATGGGACTCTCATATCAACTTTGTTTGCAACAAACTACGTTCGATAATCTACATATTTAAATATCTGAAAGATATACTTACATTTCATCAGCTGAAAATTCTGTATCATGCTTTGTTTGAAAGTCACCTACGATATGGTATAGTAGGCTGGGGAGGCGCACTGAAGACTCATATGCGCCCTCTAGAAATATTGCAGAAAAGACTACTGAAACTGATTCTCTCTAAAGAATATAAATATCCCTCAGATAGACTCTACAATGAGGCTAATGTTTTCGATCTCCGACAGCTTTATTATTATAATACAATCCTAACATACCACAAAAATAAAAACACATTCATCTTGCCATCTCATTCTTATCCCACTCGAAAAAAGCATCTCCACAAAGTTCCCCAAACACAAAAATTGGTTGGGCAACGGTCTTATCGATACTTAGCTCCCAAAATGTATAACACCATCCCTCCATATATACACAGAATTGGTAGCCTAATGCTGCTGAAAAAAGAACTGAAGTCGTTTATTCGTAGTGAAACACGACAAAAAATTGCAGATTATGTGGACAACAGATAAATTGTTATTGTCGCTAATGCGCTAATCACTCAAACCCTGCTTGTATGATTTATTATTCGAGATTATGTTAAAAAAATTCCCCCTTTCTCCATTCCAGTAAACTCACAATGACCTTTTTATGTTCGAATATATTATCAAGAATCTATTGGCCCATAAACAATATTATAACATCTGCAATCGATATTACACAGAAAGAAAATGTTCTTGGAATTAGTTCTTGATAACTGATATATTACTGATGTCTAAATAATACTCGTAACAGTGTCCGCTCCCTCTCGGAAATACTTATAATAATAATATGTGTCAACCCTAATAACTCACGGGTATTTATTTGTTTATATATGTATATATAGGTGTGTATTGTCTTTTATATGTATGTATTCGAATATTTGTATGTACATGTCTTTAAACTTTGACTTGTTTAGGGACATTTTTAATTATATTATATATTCAATTTTATCGATATCGTATTTTATCACATTTAACAATCTATAGTTTTAGTTCATAGTTTTACATATTTTACAATATCATTTTTTTATGTCTATAAATTTTGGGAAACAAGTGCTTTGCACTTATCCCTAAATGCTTTATTCACTGCATATTTTAAATTTAGTTCGAATTATTGTATTATTTATCTGAATAAAGTTATATTATTATTATTATTAATATAGATCCAGCATCTACAATCCAAAATTAGGACAACCTAGAAATAAAAAATATTGAAATTACTACTAATCTTACAAAATTATGATTATATCTGTACCTACCTTGTGAAGTAAATTTGTTTTGTTATCAGCATCTTGAATAAATTTATTGATATCTCTTAATAAAGCTTTAGATTTCTTTCCTCGGTATCCAACGCTTTTGTTCTTAATGAGCGAAACCAATTTTGAAAACTTTCTTATATCAATATTTTCCTTAACATTCAATGTACTTTTCAACATTGAGTAGACAGTCCATAACGTAGGAGGTTTTATAATTTTTTATTTTTTCTCAAAATAGCATATAAGTACATTCTCAGAAAACTTTTTTACGTGTTTCTTGTCGCACTATTCACGAAATTGGTATTATGTTTCCTAATATATTAACTTGGATTTGGCCGGTAACGTATTAGATGCTATTGCATTTGCTTTCTCAGATATATCTGACCACTATCATGATCAACATTTATCTTCCTGTAAATAACTTGAAATTGAAGCAACTACGAGCAAACACAGTCAAACACGCGGCATGCCAACAAACCGTTTCTATAGTAACAACACAGAAAGACCACTGGATGCAGTGAAATTGTATTGGCAGTATTGATAACATTAAAGACAACATGTATGGAAAAGAGAAGTATTATTTAGTTATTTTGGACTCATTTTTTTTCAGACAGGAAAAATTTTTAAATACGGTTATACTGAAAACATTGAATAATATTCTGAAGACTTCAGTCATTTAAAAGCGATAACTCATCGGGTCAAAAAACCACGTCAAGATGTATTGGAAATATTCATTTTTAATATATTTCATACGAAGTATATTCACATTCACAGTTGGACAAAAAATTTTGTTTATATTTCGTGTATAAAATTCGTGTTTTCATGACACATTCGAGAAAATGTTTGGCCTCGACCTGCGGACTCGGCCAAAAATCAACACTTTCATGTGCCATTAAAAAAACACTCATTTAACGCACTTAATACAAAAATAACTATTGTAATTAACTATGAAACCAATGAATATGAAACATCTGCTCCGTTATCTGAGTTGGAGTAGCAATATATTTTTGTGTTATAATCCAAGAAAGTTAATGGCGGATGAAAAAGTAATGGAGTACGGGCGCTTGGGGATATAACTTTCCCAAGTATTTGAAATCAATCTCGGTCTGAAAGAAATGAGAAATTCAAGAAAAGGAAACAAAAAGCAAATTGATTTCATCCGATACTCATAGCTACGAGTTTTGTATCATTTCATTATAACTTTTTATAACCACGATTGAGGGCACGGATCGAAGTAAAAATAGGAAAAGATTACGCTTCTTCGCCGATTGTATAACGTTTACGGGATAATTCAAGAAGTGTGTAGCATAAGGAAAACTTTTATATTTATTCGAGGAACTTTATAATGGATGACAATTTTTGTAACTATCTTTCTTCCTAACATTATTTCGGACCGGCACAATTCAGATGAAATTTGGTACCTCGCCAATTCTGCTTCTATAATGTCAATATAGAGGGTATTTAACCTTCCAGTACTCGCGCCCCTTTTCAGAACACCAGAACTCGCGCGGGTCTACGAGACCCGTAAGTTTTATGTTATTTTTTCAGTATTTTTTTTTTTCTGTGGCCTCAACAGTTGATTAAACTCAATGTTTGGTTATTTTAGAGCAGGGTGATGTGATCAGAATAACTTTTTTATCGTGTTAATTATAAATAATTTCATTTTCTAAAAATGGTAGCATTTATGGTTAACAAAAATATTAGGTACATAAAAAAACAATTTTACAAAAATCGAGAATTATCAAAATGAAACTTCCTCTTGAAGCCCAGAATACTCTGTTTTGATAAGTCATTGGTAATTTTCATTTCGATTCACATATACAGGGCAGAGAGTCTTGGCGTGTGTTAGACAAATGAATTTCCTGCATATTTGACACCTGTATTTGGTTTTGCTCTCCTTCTGAGAAAAGTCGCACCTTTTTCTCTTACCAGGTGGTTCTAGAACTTCTACGTTGTCTAAGAGACTTGTACCAGCCACTTCTTGTCTTCTTTAACGTACCTCTCGTGGTAAATTTGATAATTGGGATCAACGTTTTAGATGGTCATCAGTCAATGCCAATGCAAACTCCTTTAGAATAGTATATTCTGTAACAAGGTTAGAATGAAAATTCGATGCGAGTGGAAAGTTCCGAGCGCGAGCCGAAGGCGAGCGTGAGGAACCACGATCATCACGAATTTTCATTCTAACCGAGTAGCAGACTATACTTTCTCCACGATCAAAGACAGGAAACATGACAGCAATAATTTTGACACTTACTCAAATTTTGCCAATACGATGACAATCAACTGCGTCAAGGCTAATGTTATTATTGCTAACCAGTGTCACAAGAGAGAGAATGCAAATACATTTAAATTGCATGGGGGCAGAGGTGTTGCAGAATATTTCTTCAATCTCAAGAGAGAGAGAATTCCAGCATTCTGTAATCAAATTTGATTGCAGAATTGGCAAATTCTGTGATGATCGTGGAAAAAGATCCTTCTGATGCATTTCTCGTGCTTATTGTTGGCAGTATGAACTATTTTGGCATTTATTCCAGATACATTCATTAGAGCAAAAAAAATTACCAAAGGCCAACGACGAGTATTTCGGGCTACATCATAGGTAGCGCAAAATTTGTCTACAGTATCAACTCCGCCCTGAGTAGAGTTGTGAAAAGTAATAATTTTAGGTTTGTGTTGATCCCCCGTTGTAGAATCTATGTTGTCATCATGGTGCATGCTGGAAGCTAAAATGACATTTTTACCCTTTTTAGGTACATATGAAACAATAGTACCGTCCTCTTGATAGCCAAAGAGGCTTGATGTAGCTGGTCGATGTTTCGTATTTACAAACTCAATGGGCAATGCTCTCTTATTTTTCCTGACCGTTCCAGCAATCGTCAGATTGTGATTTTTTTTCAGTTTTTCAATAAGGGGAAATGACGTGAACCAGTTATCGCATGTTACATTGCGACCAGTGCCTGAAATAGGAGCAACTAGTCTCTCAACAATACTACATGCATCATTTTGAACACAATAGGGCCCAGCTGGTTGCTTTCCAACATAAACTTCCAAATTTTGGTTTGCAATGTTTTTGAATCAACCAGCGCAAATATTTTTATCCCATATTTGTTGGGCTTATTTGGGATGTACTGTTTAAATCCGCTCCGTCCCCTAAACGCTTCCAACTTTTCATCAATTGTATACTCGCTAAGCATGTAGTTTCTTCTACAATTTTCCACCACAATATCGTATAAGGCACTTATAGGTGCCAATTTGTCGACCACTTTTCGGTTTTCTCTTGTATCTTTATTGTCAAAACGCAAGTATCGTAGCAAAATCAAGAATCGCTCTTTGGACATGGTCAGCCAGAACCTCTCAACGCCGGTACCTTTTCTGTCACACAGTTCCTCAACGTTGAGACGACTACTCCGTGAACAACCAGCCAAATATAACAAACCCAAGAAAGCTTTTATCTCAACAAGATCAGTGGGTTTTACATCCCTGGCTCTTGAAAATCTTTGGGATACGGCATTGACTGTATTGTTAGTATTCTCGACAAATACATTCCAAAACTTCAGCAGAAAAAAATAATTCCCAACATTCCACTGGAGACTTTGTATTTTTCCCTGGAGATCTAACACCTGGAAGGTGAATAACAATGTTAGATCGTCGTGTTCTAATTTTCTTTTTAGAAACATGTTTCTTCCACACCGTTTGCCCATCTTTGCTGATAAAACAGGGTAATCGAGGTTGTCTATTCGGGGTTTAAACTTCACCGTCGTCATCATTATCAGATTGTTCCGTATCGGTGTTTTGAAACCTTTCCTCGGTGGCATACAAGTCCGATTCGTCATCTACATAGCTTCTTCTACATCTACTTCTTCAAACAGTCGGAGTAAACGTTCCTGCTCTCTTTCATAATCCATCTAAAATATTAATTACTATTTTTATGACCAAATGTGTCTAACAATTGCTATATATTACCTTCTATAACAAAACAAACCACAACATCTGAAGTTCTAAAACAGTTGCGTCACCACTCGCGCCGAGTCTAACAGACTTTATGTCGAGTTTTACAAAATATTCGAAGGCCAACCTACTCGACGCTCCGGTGTGTGAAACTATGACTGAAAATAGAAAGCTATACGATGTAACAACCCCCACTCTCATTGCCCTACAAAATGCACCTGCAAAATTGAAGCGTTGGGTCTGTCAGACTTGGCGCGAGTACTGGAAGGTTAAGATTTATTGAAGCTGAAAGCTGAATTCAATGTTTTATCACTTCGAGATGTGATTAAATTATTTACGGGTAACACTATGTATACTTTCATATAATCAAAATCGCGGTACAATGCGAAAATTCAATAAAAATTCCCCAAAACGGTAAAACTCAATCAAATTTTAGACGTTATGATCATTGTCTCACAGTTTCGTGTATAATACGCTGAGTTCTTAAAAAATTATTATTATTATTATTATACTAAGATTATAATTAGACAGATGGAACTCTTTATACTTCTCCGTGACAACATCCATGTTTCTCGATACAATATAAAGTGTAACTAAATTATAAACAGGAAAATCTCAAAGATTTTTTAATTACTCTATCATCTGGTTATATTCATTTGTTTTGAAATATAATCTCTTGATTTTGATATAATTTGTTCAGTTTTAATTTTCTTACGTATCTCTGTTCGTGACTACTACAACGAAGAGAAGGGTTAGACACATTGGACAGGTCATTTTCATTGTAATTTGTTTCTATTGTGTTCTGTTTTTCGAGATAAGTGTACCGTTTTCTTCAACAATTTCTTATGTTCTGTTCCTTTTTATTTCAGAAATTTTCCCAAATTTCCATAAGCCACCAGTTTGATCTTGATATTTGACATTTTCATTCACAGAAAGGTTGGACAAAAGCTTGGTAATGTTATCATATTGTCGTTTATACGAGGCTTGTTTGGTAAGTCCGTGACTTTTTAAATTTCCCGCGCAGTAACTTTAAATGCAACACTGCTGCTGTCAACCACCATCTTTCAATAGACTACTGTCAAATTTTGAGCAAGCTGCGACATTTGGTTTGTGTTTGACAGCAATTAGAAGCAGACAACCTCGTGAATTTTAACAAAAATTGAAAAAAGTGAATTTCGTGTGTTGATTAAGTATTATTTTTTGCGTAAAAAAACCATAACTGAAACCAAGGAAAGACTTGATAAATACTATGGGAACTCTGCACCATCAATTTCAATGGTTAAGAAGTGGTTTACTGAGTTCCGTTGTGGTCGTACCAGCACAAGTGACGCCGTACGTTCAGGTCGCCCAAAAGAGGTCATCACGCCAGAAATCGTCGATAAAATCCATGGAATGATATTGGACGATCGGAGAATAAAAGTACGTGAGGTAGCTAAGGCTGTAGGCATCTCAACTGAGCGAGTACATCACATTTTACATGAATATTTGGACATGAAGAAGCTATCCGCGAGATGGGTGCCGCGATTGCTCACACTCGACCACAAGCGCAACCGTGTGACCACTTCAAAGGAGTGTTTGGCAAAGTTCAATCGCAATCCGGGCGAGTTTTTACGCCGTTATATAACCGTAGACGAAACATGGATCCATCACAATACCCCAGAGACCAAGGAACAATCAAAACAGTGGGTGTCAACTGGTGAACGTGCACCAAAGAAGGCTAAGGTGCGTCTGTCAGCCAACAAGGTTATGGCCACAGTTTTTTGGGATGCACGCGGTGTCATTCATATAGATTACTTAGAGAAGGGTAGAACGATCAACGGCGAATATTATTCAGAGCTTTTAGACAGATTCGATATTGATTTGAGGCAAAAACGACCACATTTAGCGAAAAAAAAAGTGCTGCTTCATCAAGACAATGCACGAGTGCACACGTGTGTAGTCACTATGGCAAAAATTCATAAATTGGGCTACGAACTACTACCCCATCCAGCATATTCTCCAGATTTAGCCCCTTGCGACTATTTTCTTTTCCCAAACCTGAAGAAATGGCTGGGTGGTAAGAGATTTGGGTCGAATGAAGAGGTTATAACCGAAACAAACGCCTATTTTGAGGGCCTTGAGAAAACCTATTATTTGGAAGGAATAAAAAAACTGGAAAAACGCTGGACTAAATGTATTGATCTAAAAGGAGATTATGTTGAAAAATAAAACGCTTATTTGCCAATTTTTTTTTTCTTTATTCAAATAGTCACGGAGTTACCAAACAGCCCTCGTAATTACTTTGACTTTCAGATATTTTCATATAAATTCATTTTGAATCCATTACTGAAGACATTAGTTTGTCTTCAAGTGATGGTATATTATCTCTGAGATAACGATACTGTGGCGAAGCTGCGGGCGATGCCGTGGCTGAACGCTCACGTAGACCGTGCGTAACCGCGAAGGCTTGCCCGAAAACTCAAGAGAATTCGGAGAAGTGAGCAGAGAATATAAAAAGAACCACGCAGCAGAGTTGAGAGTCAGTGAAGTGAAAATCGAATATAAATAGTTCCGTGATTGTTATATAAATTAGAGTATTGTGTGAAGTTATTGAGACATTGTATTTCGTAATAGTTATTTATGCAACAAGTGCAAAAAGTGAATGTTTATTGCACTCGACGTGAAATTGTCCGACGAGGCCGTTAGGCCGAGTTGGACAACACGTCGAGTGCAATAAACAATTTTTGCAAGAGTTGCATACAACATTTTTTCTACGTTCATGCAAAAAGCAAAAAATGATTTAGTGAGGTGCGGCACTAGGTGTAGGAAAATGAAAAGCGCAACTTGAATACTTTATTATTAATATCGATTTGCATTGAAACAGGAACTAATACGTTACGAACAATTTAACTCAAACTTTATTTTTACCCTCAATGTTGAAAGTGAATGAACAATTGGTGCAATTTTCAATATGATTATTTCGTAGTGAAGTACCTATTGCCAATCTCACAGAATATCTGCTAAATATGTAGTAGGTTTAAACGTTTATGTTTGTCATGATGACAGCACGTTGAAGTAGAATGACAGATGAGTGCAATAAAAACTTTATTGCACTAGTGCAATAAAGAACTTCTTTTTCCACTGAATATAGTTCAATAAAGTTTTGCTTTTTGCATGAATGTAGAAAAAATAAATTATTTTAGAGTGAATTTGTTTATAAATATACTACAATACTTTGAAATTTGGGAAGGAGAAATTAATTATTAACGGGCGTTATCGATAGTTTTTTGTACAATTTATTTTCTTTTTTCCTTGTGTATGTACCTTCGAGCAATAAAAGATATAGAGGTGCCATTTCTATAAGCACAACACACGTATTATGCAAGCTTCATATCACTAACCTTTGTGACAGTCAGTGGGTGAGGGGTAACCTCCGAGTTTGGAGGGGAAGATTTGTTATTGTTATGATATTCGGATGTAAGCTTAGAACCAGTGGCGGCGTGCTGATAAGTTTTTTTCATGTTATATTTTTATCTATAGACAACCACATGCCTGGTTGGAAAGCACGTGCTTTGTCAAGATGTCAATCAAAAATACTTTATTGTGCGAAGAATTAGATTCTTGCTGACGAAGCATAGAATAAGGTCATAAATACTGAGAAAATAAGTGAAAGTGCTGAAGTATAAAAGGCAAAATATTGAAATTGTTGAATCACTCTTTTTCTTATGTTTTTTTCTGAATTTAGATTATTGGTATCCTGAGGCAGATAATTAAAACGTTTTTTAGAGTTGTCAAAAAGTAATGTCTCAACTTGTGTAGAGTTAGGCTCAGGGAGCGATCGATATTACAAGTCTGGTGGGAAAACAAGAATTTCTCATGTAGGTATTATTTTACTTCTGTTTCTTGAACATCAAAAAGTCTGTAGTATAGATATTGAGGTGAGAGTCATTATAGTTTATGAGTTGCTCATATGGTAGGGCGGTGACTAGCTTATTGTAAATCGTTTATCCAGCTTGAAACAAATTGAAATTTTGGATTGCATTCTTCTATTTCTTTGCTGTAGTAGTCTTATTTTTTGTATCTGACGGATTATAGTTCTCGTTGCTACCTTTAAACACTTTCTTCTGGTATCATATGTGTCCATACCATTGGTTTCACAATCACGAATTCCTCTAAAATAGCATACATTTCAAACACACACACACATGACCGCCAAGTTATTATATTGTTATAGTTGCAGAACAGTGAAATAAATTTCATGAGCAACTAATTCAAATTAAAAAAATAACACTGAAGTATCTATTAAGTACTCGAAAGACATTCCAATAAGACTTCACAAACTCTATGAATAAGTAGGCATAATGTTATCAATAGAATCGGAAAACATATCTATGGCTTGCACTTCTCTTTGAGGCTATAAATCCTATACAGTGACCATAAATTTTTTTATACAGATAGGAAAGCCTATAACTATTTGGAATTCTTCAGAAAATGTTATTCTTGCATCTTCCCAAAACTCGAAATTCACTATCCAAACTGTGCTTATTTCCATTTGTCTAAGACGTACATGAAAAATTAGGAGTACAATACACAAAAACGTCTTTGAAGAAGTGATTTATATATGTATTTGAGAGAAAGTTTTATATAGGGAACCATAGCCTTCTAGGAAGTAAATTACAATTTTGGAGTCCATCACTTTTCATTCACGAATTGAAGGAATTCAATGAGGAATCTCCTGGAATTGGGAGTATGGGCTCTCTCAAAAGATTGAAAATAATACTCAACCCATTGATAAGATTTTAAACCTGCAATGATTTACAGTTTTCCATTTACAATAAAGAAGTTTGTGTCCGTGCCCGGTCTAACTGGAAGTACTACGCACACTGAAAACATTCCTGATCGATTATTCATGTTGATATTATGTGATATTCCATGTTAACAAAATTTAATTCAATTGGGAACATCGAAAACTTCTGATGAACCGATTACTTACGTAATAATCTCTGTGGTAATCCCTGTGATAATCCAGTACCCATCAGATTGAGTCTATAATAGCTCGTGGCTTATGATTTGAATTTGGTTATGAATAATTGAGTTTGCTCACTTACTTACATACTTGGGCCGTGGTGGTCGGCTGGTAAAGCGTTCGCCTCACGAGCGTGGGGTCGTGGGTTCAATCCACCGATTCACCGGTCTCGTGCATGGCATAACACGTTGAAAGGTAAGGGCTGCGTCTTCCCTAGCTAACACAAGTCTCTCGAATACTTCCGAGGGTTGCTCGTAGGGGTGCAATCGGTTGACGGAAATAACAATTTCAACAATTTTTTAACTCTAGTGTGCCTACACTGCAATATAAGTTTTTCCTAATTATTGATAGGTAGTCGTTTCCAAAGTTAGCTTACATAGCAACAAAGTTTTTTTAATTTTTCAATAAATAGTGTATTTTTGCCTCAAAATCGGAATAAAAATGAGCAGATTCATTAAAAGTCAACTCATTTAATACCACTAAAAAGGTCGATACGGAATGCCAATCAAATATGGTTCATGCCATGATTACCTTGCTGCGACGCCCATGGTTTGATTTGACAAGGCGATAAATAAGTCGTAAACGGTCGTAAACATCCATGATCGCCAATTGAAGAGTGAATATAATACGGAATTCCAACGTGATCAACGAGTACAAACGGAAATATCCGACAATGCCCATTTTTAACATGACTCGGGCATTGATGTTTGTAAACAACGTCGGGTATGTTGCTTTCAAAAAAGAAGTAGAAAAGCCCTCTTTATATCTTTTATTGCTCGGGGGTACGCACCTTTCAACTTGATCATTTGTTTTTTGATAATATGGAGAAGTTACATGAACAAAATTCCACTCCTCAAATTATAAGTTCATTACTCAAAATTTGTGGACCGCAATCTGATATTAAAATGTAGTGATGATAATAATGATAACAATGTGAATAACAATGAGAATCATTCTGGAATGTCGCAAGATGTCAGAAATCATTGCCGGAAGAATGCAGAAAGCACTCATCCTTGGTTCATCACGTCTGCCCAGGGCACACGATTTTCGGACTCAACAGCTGCTCACCCCATAGTTTGGGGAGTGGTTATTGGGGTAATGATGAGGCCCGCGCGCCTTCCAAATGTATCAAAGATTCAGTGACAGGACCCGACTGGAGAATTTCAATTGAAAAATAATAATAATAATATTGGACAACTGATATGACGCTCTGGAGGAATCGCTTCACTATAAGATCTGGTCAAATTAGAGACCGAACAGAGCAGATAATCTTCAGAAGGGGCGTGTTTCAGGAAGGCTTCCTCGGCCGTCTTCTCTTCTGCATCTTGCTATTGCCATTGACTGCTGCATTTAGGAAAACCCGTGTGTATAACTGCGGCAACCCCAGCAACCGAAGGCATCAAGTCACCCATCTCTTCTACAGTGTAGCATTCTAAAAATGCTACATTTTATTGGGTTTGGCATGCACCCGGTATATCTTATCGATGCATGGTACCTTCAAGTCAGGCAACCAAATATACTCGAGAAATTTGATAGGAGTAGGGAGCAATGAAAGACGATGAGTTCGGTGCGCACGGTTGGCAGAAGCGATTGAAAGGTGATAAGGAAGGTGTAGTGGAATCCAAAAAATATTTTCCTGGTTCTAGTTCCTCGATTATTCTGCACAAACTCCTACACTCCGGTTTTTCCTGTATAGGGATTTGTAACGATTTTTTCGCTCTTACCGTTGCTGCGCACCTGGCAGTTATCAAATTATTTCCATGTTTTATGGCTCCCACCCTTATTGAAAAGGTTAGTTTTCATCATATTCCACAAAGAGTTTTATGTTCATTTATCGAGTATTTTAGTTTCCTTCATTGAATTGGTATTTATTCCAGAGTTCTAAGTTTGGGTTATCGTAACTGATGAGTTCATCTATGTTAGAGTTATGCATGTTCGAAACTTAACAGAAGTGTCCCAAAAAAAATTGCATTTCATTTGTTACAATAATGAACGTGAAGATTTGGTATCGGTAGAATCGATTCTGGTTTCTTATGAACATACCGTATACAATCCTTGCCAATTCCACGACCAGTTCCTAGCCTCGACGAAGCTTACATAAAGTGAAGAAAGTAATCTACCATTGAACAGGCCAGATCTTTTCATTTTACTATTTTTTTTATTTTTCATGAATGATTTCTTTATTTATGAGTGATGTGTAGTTACTACAAACTTTACCTATTGTAAAAAAAATATCTATACAGAGTGTTTCTTAAATGATGTCATTAATTCCAGGAGGTGATTCTTTGTCACATTTTATGAAAAAAACTTTATGAAAACAAACGAGTGTCAAAGTTTCAATTAAAAATCGGTTTTCCATCATTTACTCAAAAGTCTTTCCGCCGATTTTGATGAAACCTGTTACACATCACATCACACATGGTTTCATGGACATCGGCGAAAAGACTTTTGAGTTATTGATAAATAACCGATTTCTCGTTAAAACTTTGACACCCCTTAACTTGAAAATTAAGCAAGTTAGAGCAAACGTTTGTATGAACTTTTTTTCATAAAATATGACAAGGGATCACCACCTGAAATTGATGACATCATTTAAGACTTTATTGAAATATCTACTAATGAGTGTTGAAAAACACTGTAAAGCAAAAGCATGGTATACTATGGTTATGCGTCTGGGTAAATTGATGATCAAGAGTTATTTTATTTGAATTTATCTTTCTCAATTGTTTTCACGAACAAATTTATTTATCGATTGTCAACAGTAAAGTTATTGAATGAAGAAAAGTTGTATTTCGTGCAGGAATTTATTTATAAGATCATAGCAAAGCGCTTTCGACTATACAGTCATCATCAGTGCGTACCTGTAAGTAAGTGACATTGAATTGAATTTAAGAAATTTTGATAATGAGACTGCAACTGATATGCTTGTTGTTTCGATCCTACATCACTCCTTTGCTTTGTAGTGATGGAATGGACATAAAAAGATCTGTGACAACTCATCGACGTTGAAACTCGCAAAATGATGCTCAATAGGAGCTTGCATCCTAAATCGTCCGTTCTGCACGGTTAAACTTCGCCACAACACCGGGCCTGTAAAGTTTTCTGGGGTTCAGATCCCCTTCTCTGCATGGTCCGCAATCATGAAAAAGCCGGGATTGAAGCATTTCTTTTCAGGCAGAAAGTCGTGAAGCCGATGAACTTGTTCTCGTATTCGACACTGAATAAGATAACCCAAACTCTGTCACCGAGTTGAAACCCGTTCAGCAAAAAGCTCACATCAAAGCTGCAGAGACTCAGGTCCTCTTACAGCAACATACAGATAAGCCAATGCAGGGGGTTTTCTTCAGCAACTTCGAAGACCTTGGCTTATCCAAAAGTTTGACCTTTGCCTTCCTCAGGACAAGTGAGCTAAAGTCGGAGACCGAGGAATTCATAATGGCCTGCCAGGATGGTGTCCTCAACACCCTAGTGTACCGTAGTCGGGTGATGGGTATAGAGGTCCCTGACATCAGACTTAGATCAAGTCGCGGGGCACCTGAGACCATAATGGATTTGCTGTCAGCATGCCCAGTTTGAGCGGTCTCCGCCTATATCCACGGTCATAACGCGTCGCTACGAATGTTGTACTACCATCTACGATACTCATACGGTATATACTGAATAAAACGCTCTGTTCAATATTCACTTTATTTTACTGAACTTTTAATGTAAGTACCATGAAATACAAAACACGTATCTTTCATGGCGTTCACTTGCATGCATGCTACTAACATTAAACAGTATTCATATTTTTTAATATACATCATGGATACTAAGAGGGCGCTATATAAGAAAATGAGCGCCAAGTTCAAACATTTGGTACAGCAAAATATATTTCAAAAGCCCCACTTAACAAATATTTGAAACAGCTTATTTTACTATACCTAAATAAAATGTTATGATTAACATTGAGCAAACTTTTTGTTAGTAAATCTGCTGGCATTTCTGCTCATGGCAAGTAATCTAGCACAATTTGATTTGTGGCAATTACATCTCTGATAAAATGATATTTTATATTATTTACTGCGTTTATGATATGCAGGGTGAGTCAACAAGATTCCCGTGATCGATTGCTCTGTTGTGAATCACTATTTCGATTTCTTATAATTTTTTGCCAAACGGACCATTTAAGACTATCTTCCAAAATTATTCTTATTCATACAGGGTGCATCATTGAAGCGTGGCTGACCAAAGTTGGCCTTCTTCAAATGAGACACCCAGTATATTTTCATATATTACGATCCGCTGTTTCATTGGCTGCTCAACGATTTTTTCAATTTTGGATTCCGTTGCGGCGTTGTCGAGTTATCTAAAAAATATCTATTTTGCAGACTTCTTTTTGAAAAATCTCCTATATTTCACGTTTCGAAATATTTGGTGGAGATAATTCGGGAATCGATAGTCAAAATGGTGAAGTTAATTGTGAATATGGTGAATATTGTATAAATTGTACAGGATGTTCAGTACAATAATACAAACTTGGCCATTTTCAAACATCAATATTTTGTTTTTTTCAAATGGAACATCCGGTATATTATCATTCATATCAACTCCTTTTTAATGACTCTTCAATTTTCATTCTTGATATCATGTGCCTAAAACAACCCGTTTCCGTGATATTCGACATCCTAAAGATGGGGGTCTTTTCACAGAAAATATTGAAAATATTCTCATTTTGTATCATATTTGGAATTAAACTCTATAAATCATATTAACCCAATAATAAAACAAATTATCGTATTAATTCAAATCAGAAGAAAGAAAACAACAATAATTATTGCAGCAAATGTTCAATGTGCTTGCCATTTTCACTAATACACAGTCTCAATCTATTTTGGAAACTATTCTCCACACGTTCCAGCATGTCTTCTGGAATTTCCCTGAAAGCAGTCCAAATTCTTGCTTTCATATTTCCAGGAGGTGTAGGCGGAGTTTGATAAACAAGCCATTTAATGCATCCCCATAGAAAGAAATCCATTTTTGTGAGGTCCGGTGACCTGGGAGGCCACTGAACTAGCCCTCCTCTACCTATCCATTTTCCACGAAATGTATTGTTGATGTATTCCCGTACATCAGTCTGGTAATGTGCAGGCGCACCATCTAGTTGGAGCCACATTCTCTGCCTTGTTGCCAATGGCAGATCATCTAATAAATTGTATAGCTGTCGCAAATACTGATGACCATTGAAAAAAAAGTCCCTTTTACTCGCCGTCCAATGATACCTTCCCAAACATTCAGTGACCAATGTTGTTGGTGATTGACATTTCTAACGAAATGGGGATTTCAGTTGCATAATAGTGCATATCATGCCAATTCACATGGTCATTGTTGTGAAACGTGGCTTCGTCCGAAAATTGAACATACTCAAAAAAATCATGTTCTCTGATTTTGTTTACACCCAATTGGCAAAACTGCATTCGCTTTGGAAAATCTCTTTCAGTTAGCTCCTGCATCAACTGCATATGATATGGATGGAAATTGAATTTTCTCACATCCGAGAAACACTACTCAGAATAGGGTCCATAAAATCCATCACAATGTATTCCATTATAACGTCAAAGGAGAGAAACTTTAAAGCCTCATAAAGTACAGGATCACATTAGAAATATACAGAAATCGTAATGCAGAGAAACGCACCCCGTCATAATCGCATTAATTCTGAACGTAAAACTCCAGAACGTACTTTTTCACAACGTACATGTTTATAACGTACTTATAGGAACGACAACCCATCATATTCGTAAGGCCTCCTAATAGCATTGTATCACAACGTCAACGTATCATATCGCTAAAGCACAGAATTCGTATTGCACAGAATACGTACTGGATCATATTCGTATTGTGTAGAATACGTAATATTTCAGAACGTATTCCATCATAATTTGAATGCGCGCGCATCAAGTCTGTCTCAACGTATTATAGTCGACGGGCCAACTTAAATATGTTCGAACCGAATTAGCTACCAGAGTAGGACATATGCACTTGGCATCCTTCTCCATTCCAAGCTTTCAAAACTACTAACCGTTTGGCTGATCAGTGAATGAAATTTTTATTAATCATATTCAACACTCCAGCATTTACTGTAGAGGAAGAAAAGCGGCTGAAGTACCTAAATAATTCGAGAAAACCACGGCGTGGGCGACATCTATTTTTCATTACTATAACCTAAACCTGGGGGAAAACAATACATTTGTTATTTACTTCAGTCACAGTTTCAGTGGTTATAAATAAACAAGTTTAGTGTTGTAACAACCCTGACAAACAACACTGTTGTTTGTCATACGAACTGAATGTTTATTCAAAGTTCAAGTAAATTGTTGACATTTTCTTTGTTATGACTAGTAAGTCGAAAAAGTTTTGTTCGGTGCCTATGTGTAGTAACTATATTTCAGAAAATGTTTCCATGCAATCGTTCCCAAAAGATTTGAAATCGATGAAGGAATGGATAATAAAACTGAAAATAGGCAAACCAGTCGGTAAATACATATGTGTGTGCAGTGAACACTTCCTTCCTGAAGACTTTATATTGAGTAATATTATTTCGAAGTTTTTGTCAAGAATCTAACCAATAATGTTTTCAGATACAAGAAATTGAAACGACTAAAGAAAGGGGTTATTCCATCCCAGAAGCTTCCTATGTCAAAGACAGATCGTAAGATTAATCGATCCGATAGAGCAAGGTATATAGGTACATTTACAAACAATTGAAATTCAATCAAACATTTTTCAGGTTACGAACCGAAAAAAGAGATGTCTATATTAATGTAGTTAACATAGAAACTGAACTTGTACCTGACATTTCTATGGACGTCGAAGTAGAATATGAGCTGGTACCTGCATTTTCTGTGGATGAAGTGCCTCCTGTTGCAAAATTGGGAAATCAGTATGGCACCTGCAAGATGCCAATCATAGCAGAACCATTACAATTTTTGCTGATATTTCCACATATAATCTGATTATAGTATGAGGTGTTCTACTGGTGTTGGCACAACAGTCGTAACTGCTCTTGTGGAGTGTTCCATTAATGTTCTAAATTTGAATTCACAAGACATTCCTGATAATCTTCGGATGAAGATAGTGCTCGTGCTCACTAAATTAAGGTGTAGTAATTCCCTCCGCAATTCTGTTTAATTTGCCAAGAACATGTACTACATATTTTTATTCCACTCTGGCATTGCTTGCCAAAGTGTTGCAACCCCCAGTACACTGGCCCAGTTAGGAGAGCATACTTGCAAATATGCCAAAGTGTTTCGAGAAGTTCAAAAACACTAGGGTGGTCTTGGATTGCACCAAAGTTCCAGTGCAAACAAGTAAATATTTAATTACCATCAGAATAAATATATATTCACATTACAAAAGAACTCAGACTTTCAAGTCGTAAGTTTTAAGTCATGAGTAAGAATATTCGTCAGTGATTGGTTGGAATAAACGGACCAACCAATCATTGACAGAATATTCTTCCTTATGCCTTAAAATGTATGACTGTTGCATAAATCCACCATAAACGTTTTCTCTTCGAAAATTCTGTTTTTGTAAATTAAGTATTTAATTGATAATTCAGTTATGTTACTTGCATAAAATGTTTATCCCATTCACCAAAACTTTAGTTTACATTTCAGAATTCGATATTCTGAGTTATGTTTGATTTAATTTGGTATTCACTGTTGTTTTCAACAATTACTTACTTCAAACAAGTTTGTTTTATACAAGATCAGAGATTGTTAAATATTCTCTGATTCTGTACACTGTAAAACAAAATAGTTTTGTAACTTTTTTTTAAATATGTAGGACCAGAACAACAAAAAACTGAAAGGTGGTTCAATTCAATGCCAACTAACTTATTTTGATAAAAACAAAACTCAAAATTACTTCAACATAATTATAATTCCCTATTCATATAATACTGGTGGACCTTATACTTCAAATATTTCTCACTACTGACTTCTATCAAATTTTTAGTGAATACATTCTAGAATTCCACTACGATTTCTATAAAATTATCAGAAAAAGGAGAATAAATTATTAAGTATGTGCATTTTAGTCCTAAAAGGGCCATTCCCAGTTGTATCTGTCCAAACTCTTTCCATTCTTCCGAGCTCTGTTTATATTTCAAAGCTTTATTCACATCATCGTGGCTTAGCTTTGATAACACATTTGTACAATTGTTTTGTGGGAACCATTCTTCCTTTATTTTCAGCTTTGTCATAAATTCTGAGTTCCTTCAACATTATTGAAATCTTTGATTCATCTGTCGAGTCTTCCATTGCAGTGTTTTCAACACCTTTCATATTCATACCACTTTCTGTTGCCGGAACAGTAAAAGAAACAAAAGAAAATAACCAAAGTTAAGGAGGTGAAGCTTTTTTCCTTTCCCCACACTTGTTTGATAACTGTACAACTCATTGGATCCAGTTCTTCAATACTGAAAATGAAAGGCGTTATTTTGAGAAAAACAAATTCTGTACCAACTCACTGATTCACATGTAATAAAACAGCAACCACATGTTTACAATATCCGGATGGCCCAGCTTTACAACTACAAATACAAATCCATTGGTCTGTACATGTTCCTTGTGACCCTAATGTGAGTTTCACTTCATGAGGAGAATCTTTCAAATTCGAACTTTGCAGGTAAGATGTCTAAGTCTAAAAACCATGGTGTGTCGACTCATTGCTGCAAAACTGTGGGATAAAACGGGAGACAATTCGCCAACTTGATTAAGTGAAAATAAATGAAATCGTGACCTGTTTCCCAAATATTCCGCATTTGCGTGTACCGCTACGGTCGGTTTTCCTGTTAGGGTAAATTTACAAGCACAGAAGTTTTCAAGTATTGTCGACGGATGAACTGAATAAAGAAGCCCTAATGTCCCTAATTATTGAAATTTACTGAATCACTATCACCAATCAGTTTTATTTGTTACATTTTCGACTTATTGTTATAATTTTTTACTGAAATGCAATTAACTACAATGATAACCACGCATTTAATTTGGAAGTATCGAAATTAAGCTTCATGAAAATTCACCATTAGAACCTGTCAATCTTGTGCTAATAAAATCAGGAATGGCGGGATTCCGTGAGATAGATATATTCGTGCCATTATTTTCATTAAATATAATAATAAATGATAATCTTCATAATATGGTGGTACTCACTTTCGGTACTGGATATAGATGAGTTATTTTGTTCGTCTCTCTGGATTGCCCACAAATGATACAAAAACGGAAAATGATCAAATTATTGTACAGACTACACAGAAAACGATTAGATATTCACAAATTTTATTCAATGTTTTGCCAACAAAGCAGCTTCTTCACTGTCTGATTGAATAAAGTTTGTGGAGATCGAATCATTTTCTGTGTATTTTATACAATTACTATGTATCTTCATCAAGTAACGGACGAGTCAATCAGACAAATTGAGTTATCATTGAATGAATGATGAATTTCTAAGAAAATATACAGCAAAATGGACAAACACATTAATAATAGTCATCAATACAGGGAAATTGCACAATGAAATTTAGATTCCGTCACAACTATTAATTTTTGAACACTATTTGAAGTTTGTTGAGATTCCATAAAATTGACAACAGTCGTCAATCACCATATCCCTGGAATATTGACATGACTAAAATTCTATAAAGGCGCGCCATCTCTGGGACCGACTGAAGAAGCAGACCACTATTTCATTCGTTTATTTGTCTTCTGAAAAATCAAAACAAAATCGAATCATTCGACACACCAGGGTTTTTATACATCTTATTTGCAGGCATAGGGCAAATATCTTTCTGGCAGTGTTCTCAATCTCCTAGAAATATCCCGAATTTCGGGAATTTTGCCGGGAAATGAAATATTTCTGAAAATATCCGGGAAATTAGTGGTGTTCTAGAATGTTTTGAATAAATTCTGGGCTACAATACAACTGTTAAGAGGAATGATCAAGAGATCAAGGACACTGAATTTCAACTTCTCTGTCTCTCTCTCTGTATTTCTTGGACCTTGCTTCCTAATGGTGCACTTGTCCAGCTCTCCCCCTTTGGTACACGAGAATCCGTCTCGTCCCTACCAGGAGCTTCGTCGGATGGGTGGAGAGAGTCTTGCTCCACCCAATTTTTTTGTATGGACTGCACGTGCAACCACGATGTCGATACCATGGCATGACGGCGGACTTCACAAACACTTATAAATTCTTTATTGCACGCACTATCGACGGCGAACATCATAACATATAACACATAACTTTAAATTTGTTCATTGCACGTTTTAATTACGGCAGACATTCACACATAACCTCTTGACTTCCAACCTACACGATGGCCAAAAGTCGAATTGTTTTCAACTTCAACAAAATTTCAACGATGAACATCTCATCTGTCAAAAAATGTCTTATTCGACCGAATTTCCATCGTTGCCAATTCTAAAATCTGTTTCAATAATAAATTTTTCAACATTTAAAAATTTGACTTTCAAGAGTGAGACGTGGATACAAAAACTTGCCGATGTTGAAAAGCTACAATATTCAATATTGAAAAATATAAAATATCCAATAGTCAAGTAGATACCTGAATGAAGGTTTGTTCATATCCTTGCATTCACATGTTTTTGCTTCTCGACTTATACGTCGGAAAATGGCGGTTTATGATGAATCATGATTCATATCATGTGATTTTTCAGTATTTGGGGTTAGATATTACTACATTACCGAAAAATGACATGATTCGCTATCGACTCGCATAAAATTGCAAATATTCGCAAGGGTATGAATGAGCCTTAAAGGTTTGTTCATATCCTCGCGAATTTCGCAATTTTTCTGCGAATAAAATGGCTGCGAGTCATGCCAGACCAATCGTTGATGCAGAACCATGTCGGCAGTCATATCATTCGAAGAAATATTGCCAAATTCGCGACGGTATGAACGAGACTTAGGCCTGATTTTTTCTTTCAATTTTTCAATATTTAGGTGGTGAAAGTTTGTCTTAGAAAACTTTGTACCAACATAATGTAAGAACAGAATATTCAATATTTTTACCAAATATATGGTGCATATTGTGTTCTCATATTGGCACAATGTACGCGAAAGTAGTTCGACATTTCGCCACATCAGCACGACATCTAATGTTGAATTCTCAATGGGACAGGTTCGTTCAAGTTACCAAACTAGTTTCTTCGCGAAAAACCACTGCCTCTTTCCTTAATGGGAGAGTTTCGTCCAAGTAAGCAACTTAAATTTTCCACGAAAAACCACTTTCTCTTTAATAGCAGAAATTCCTGTGGTATCATGTAAAAAATTAAAAATTACATCAGTTGCATGTCTTAGTTTTGAGCATGAGGTGCTCCAAATACATATTTTATGGAAAAAAACAGTTTTCTAGGAAATTTTGTGAGTCATTTTTTGACAGTTGATAACCAGTCTATCTAGAACTAACTTGTTTTTTGTTGTATTTCATAACAAAATACGAATACATGATCATTGACGAATTGAACATCAACATAATAAGTAACTATAATCCAGTAATTTCTTGAGATATAACTAACAAGAAATTACTGGATTTTCTCTGAAATCGTTTAATTGCTAAACACTCCAATGTAAAATAACCGGAAAAATGAGCTTCTTCCTATTTATAAGGTAAATGGGAAATTGAGAAATGAGATATAGATTTTCACCCATTCTCAAATGTCTACTACCCGACGTCGCATGCGACTGAATGTATCCATCTCTTTTCAATGCATTTTCAAGAAAGGCGATAGATATATTTCGTCGCATGCGACAGGGTTCTTCAAGAGACACTGATCACCACTATACTGGTTCGTGCCAATTTTCTGATCTCCCTCCATCCAGCAGTAACGCATTTCTCGAATATTTGCCTAAAACTGTCAATATTCCGGAATCAATCACAAGGAGTGTTTGGAGGAAGTTATTAGACGTTAAAGTCACATAGTGTTCGAATAGCAATTTTAAACCTTGATATTTCTGAAGAAATTAGATGCAAAGATTTATTTTCAATAAATCTTTATGCGATCGAAAGTGATGTCATTTGAAATATTCATGCTGTTCGAAACGAATGAAGAAATATTCAACAAGAATGTATATTATACTGCATTTTGTCACTATTTGTTTCAGGCTGTGACCTGGTGCACGTGGACAAGTGTATGACGTCACTTATATTAGGTGCCACTAAACTCAATCATTATATTCATTCATTCATCGGTTGCCGAAGTTACTCCGTTTGGAGTAGATCTATTCCGCTTGAATATTTTCAACTCCATTACTCCAATAGAAAAATGTCTACTCCAGTCGAATGGATAGAAGCGTATATAGTTCGAAAGGGGCAATCGCTTCGCTATTGGCTGAATACGCTCGAGAAGGGACAGACAACGAAACCCTCTAGATAGATGTTTTCTTCTACCAAGAAGACTAACATTATTTAAGAGGAGAGTCTAATCAACATAAGACAATGGGACACTAAAAGAAAGAGATGAAAGAACATTTGTGACGGAATGTGACGTAGTTGGACATGTCATAGCCGCCGTTCTCTATAGACAGTGACGGACTAGCTCTTGGTTTATGAAAGTTACATGTGATAGTTTTGTTTCTTGGTTCGAGTTCGACTCTGTTTTCATGTCCAAGTACGTCACTATGACGCGTCGATGCTACAAGATTCTGATTGGCTGGAGCTTATTAAACCCTCCTGTTAGTTTAGTCTCTTTGTTCTTCTACTTTTTTTGGCATAGGTGAGACAGTAACAGGTAACAGAAATTTTGTGATTTGTATTTAGTTTCGTCTTTGCTATGTGATACAGTTAACTAAATTTAAAACTTAAAAGTGGTATTTTCTTTACGTCACACAATAACTAGGACCAGTGAGTTTCTTGCAATTTTGTTTGAGTATTTATTATTTTGAAGGTGCATCACTATATCAAAGCCTAAAGCTAAAATTAAAGAATATAGGCCCTCCCACCTCGTCATCTGTGAGTCCGTCACGGAAGTCAAATTTGCTGGAAACACATTTCCGAGCAATAAAAGATATAGATATGCCTTTTCTGTCCATTTCTTGGATCCTGCAAATCTGGCTTTATCTATTTATATCATACCCTGGATCATGCTAAGAGGAGACATTGTCGAGTATTTCCGGTGTCACTCGTGATAACTCTATATAGCATTGAAAAGCACGCGTCACGGAAGCTGTATGATAATTTTCTTCAAAATTTCTTTTACGTAGTGCTACTCCAAACTACGAAGGCTGTGGAGGGCCAGTGCGAAAAAATTTAAGTCGAAATTTCAACTCACTAACTTGAAATTTCGACTTGTTTTCGCGAAATTTCGACTTAACCAACTCGAAAATTCGACTTTCTTAGTCGAAAGTACTAAGTCGAAATTTCGGGTAAGTAATTCCAAATTCCGACTTAGTTTTTTGAGTTGATGAAGTCGAAATTTTGCGTTAGTCAAGTCGAAATTCCAGTAAGTTGAAATTTCGAGTTACCTGGTCAAAATTTCGGGTTAGTGAAACAAAATTTCGAGTTAGAAGTCGAAATTTCGACTTATTTTTTTTTCGCACTTGCCCTCTAGAGCCATATCGTACCAAAGAGACAAAACGTTATAGGTATTTTTATTTTGATGAAGGGTTTTAGCCATTGAAGAAAAACTGTGAAAGTATACATAAGAGTTAAAAAGTTATTCAATAAATAAATGTATCAAAGGGCAAGCTGAGTCTGCACTACAGTACTGAAATTGCATTTTGAGTTGAATATTTGATACTTGCTAAATTCTATTTTGATTTAAAATTTGCAGTAAGTGGTCAAATTTTTCTCAAATTTAAAAGAATAAAAGAGCCCCTTCATTAAACATGTATTATTTCACTTGAACTTGTCGAAAAACGTAAACCTGTATAAATATCATATATGATTCCTCGTAAAAATAAAGAAATGTCAAAAAAATATGACACTTGATATCGTATAAAAGATAAAAAACAGTTTCATATTTTGTTACAGAAATATCAGGTAGAAGCAATATTCTGCATTTTCAGCAAAATTAGTTTTTTCTGGTTAATCACTCACAGAACAAAAATATTAAAATACAACAAAAATGTATTTTTTAAATTGAAAATTCATTACTTTAAATTACTTTCAATTGGTTTTGTGGTGTGAACTGGACCTCAAAGAAGCCATCTTTCTTGAAATATCAGTTATTTTTATAATGTAAAATTATAGAAAATTAAGAACAATTGAGGTTTTTTCTCACACGCATTGTAACAAGACACCTTCATTCTAAACATGCTACATTCGAGCATTTTGTAATTATGTTCAGTAAAGTACTTTTATTATTATTATTATCATTATTAAGAACAATTGATGAATAAATCTAATCATTCAATGATAATTCAAGCCTCCTCAATTTCTTAGGTCTTCAATTAGAATGAAACTTTCACCACAAAGTGTAAGCAAGCGCATGGACTATAGGATTATGAAAGAGTACGTTCTGAAACATTACGTTGGGAAGTAATACGTTGTGATGGAATACGTTATGATGCGTTACGAATTCTACCGAAAACGATTATGATCGTTTGATGTTATGATGCATTGCTATTGTGATAGTTTGAAATTATGATGCTTTGTGTTTATGATACAATGATTTTATGAAATTTAATGGTTATGATGGAGTACGTTATGAAAAAGTACGTTGTGAAGGTGTAAATTGTGATCGATTACGTTCTGAAACTTTACAATATGACGCTGAACATTTCTATCTTGTACTATATGGTCTGTTTCGATTTCTATCCTATGACGATATGATGGAGTATTTTTTCTGTGTATTACGATTTCTGTTCTGTACATTATGATGCACTGGGTGTTCCCTTCAGAATACGTGTACTCACATGGAGATTCTCGGTAATATGTAATGCAATATCAAGAGTATTTTCATCATTCGTTACAGGACGGGCACGTTCAAACCTTTTGTGAAATACTGTTCCAGTTTCCTCAAATCTTGTTGTGAGGGCTTGAAATGCTCGCATGTCTGGATGTCTTTTCTCAGGAAACGTTTGTTGGTATAATCTAGATGGCAGTAAGCAGTTACCGTCACATTCCCCCAAAGCATAAACCATTTGGATCATATCCTCTAACAGTAATTCATAATGCCACATTTGCCAACACATCTGGATTGTAGTTTGACAGTTATCTCTATTTACAATAAATGCCGATAGTTTTTTTTTTTTCAGCGGTAGTCATGGATAACTAAACTAGAAAAAATTGTTATTATTCAAAATTTCTTTTGCTATGCTAGTTATCCATAATTTTTCAAGAATGCTCTTGAAGAAGGATAAAATAATTAAAACGTCATTCAGTGTCAGTATTTTCTGTAAAGAAACGTGTAGGTGAAAAATATGCAGGATTGTTGATTTGCCATTGAACAATTCCTTTAAAAACCACAATATCTCAG
Source organism: Chrysolina oricalcia (assembly GCA_944452925.2). NCBI lineage: Eukaryota > Metazoa > Arthropoda > Insecta > Coleoptera > Chrysomelidae > Chrysolina > Chrysolina oricalcia. The sequence goes on along the minus strand of OX101814.2, from coordinate 28,074,063 downwards.
AAACGGGTTGTTTTAGGCACATGACATCAAGACTAACAATTGAAGGTCATCAAAGAGGAGTTGATTTGAATGATAATATACAAGGTGTTCCATCTGAAAACATCAAAATATTGATGTTTGAAAATGGGCAAGTTTGTATTGTTGTACCGAACATCCTGTATAATTTATACAATATGCACCGTATTCACAATTAACTTCACCATTTCTACTATCGATTCCCGAATTATCTCTATCAAATATTTCGAAACGTGAGGAGATTTTTCAAAAAGAAGTCAGCAAAATAGATATTTTTCAGACAACGGAATCCAAAATTGAAAAAATCGTTGAGCAGCCAATGAAACAGCGGATCGGAATATATGAAAATATACTGGGTGTTTCATTTGAAAAAGACCAACTTTGGTCAGCCACGCTTCAATGATGCACCCTGTATAAATAAGAATAATTTTGGAAGATAGTCTTGAATGATCCGTTTGGCAAAAAAAATATAAGAAATCGAAAATGTGATTCACTACGGAGCAATCGACCACGGGAATCTTGCTGACTCACCCTGAATGTGGTTTGTAGACAATTTAGTGCTCCCATATTATCATTATATATACATACAGAATTGTTAATACCTGTCAAATCAAATAACACATTTTTTAAATGAAGGGCCTCTTTGGCAGCTTCAGAAATTGCCATATATTCGGCCTCTGTACTAGATAGATCAACAGTTTTCTGTTTTCGACTCTCCCAAGAGACAGGGCCATTTGATAGTCGGAAGCAAAAACCTATGTAAGATTTTCGGTCTACATTATCAGATCCCCAATCGGAATCAACAAACCCTTTTAGATCACAATCATTGTCGGAAAATCTTATGGAATAACCAGCAGTAAGTACCTTTCAGGAATATAAGAATACGCTTAGCACAGTTCCAATGTTTTTCATTATAGTTATTATTAAATTGACTCGGATAACTTAAACTATAACTAATATCAGGCCTTGTCAGAACCGATAGGTACATAAGACTGCCAATCAGATTTTGATAGGGATATTTTAACTTATTTTCATTCGTCAAATCTACTTTTTCTAAATTAGTTTCCATAGGATTATGAACAGGTTTGGCATCTTGCATATTAAATTAATTTTTGCGCCGACCTCGTATTAACTTGTCTGTTTAATATGCTTCAATGCAAACGAAATCGACCATTAATGACCCCTATTAATGCTCAATTTGTCATTAATGATCGATTTCTCTGTAATTGCATGATTTTGCGCGTTGCATGGCAACCAGACATCAACGGATTCAGATTTTATGTGCGCTGTGAAATTTTGACACATAATTTTCCAATCTAAATAATGAATGTTGAAGATAATTTCACGTTGACACCGCCAGATGTTGCGGAAACCGCTAAAGTGACAGCTTTAACTTTATTGCCTGATAAAAGCAGAAAAATCTATGAAAAATTAAATTATTTTCATTATTATGTACAGCAAGTAATTTTGGAAAATGTAGCAAATACTCAACTCATCAAAACGCGACATTTTATACATGGGCTCTGTAGCGCAGAGGTGAAATGCTAGTGAACGAAGACAATCCGGATGTATAGATCCTGAACCACGAAAATTTCTCAACTTTTTTTTTATTTTCTTTCATTATGTCGACGGAAAAGTATTGTAATCAACTCCTATATTGAAATGCGATTAATGATCTCGAACATTAACGCGCTCGCTTTGCTCGCGCGTTAAAATATCTCGATCATTAATCGCCTTCATTAATACCCTAATAGTTGATTAAACACCTATAATAATTTGAAGATATATTCCTTTTGACTCAGAGCAATAATGTTATTATGTTTATCAAAATTGACAGTCATGGCTAAACACTCTCATTTAATCCTGCCCATATTGCCTTACTGCCCATAATTTTAAACCTAGATTTCAATTATCCCTTCAGGAAATCATTTTCATCCATATCATTTGAAAATATGAAAAAATCATCTACAAACAATGCTATAAGAGTATACACATTATGTGATAGTTTTATATAAATGCATGGTTCATGAGGTGACTGTGCATAACCTATTTTACATAAAACATTATGAACTTTTTCATTCCAAGCTCGTGAGGACTGTTTCGGTACATAAATGACCTTCTTAAGCTTTAAAACTTCATTTTCATTTGCTTTCATACCTTCGGGTACTTGCATGTATAAACTTTCTTTCAAGTCGCTATTTAGGAATGCAGTCTTCACATCTAGATGGTATATATCAAGTTTTAAGTTAACAGCTAATGCAAAAAGCAATCTCAAACTAGAAAACCTAATTACAGGAGCAACCGTATCATCATAATCTTACCCGGGCTGTTGAACAAACCCTTTTGCCACTAATCTTGCACGATACCGAAATTCACCTCCACAATTGACCTCTTTTTTAAACACCCACTTACATGGCACTATTGTCGATGAGTTGTTTGGTAGATCTACAAGATCCCATGCCTCATTTTTGTTGAAGCTGTCCAATTCTTCATTCACTGCTTGCCTCCACATTTCAGCATCTGGCCTTGAAAAAGCTTCTTCTATTGTAGTAGGATCGTGTTCTGGTCCACAAGGAACTTTGTGAGAAGTCAGATATGTAACAAAATCATCAAAAACCTTTGGTTTTCTCGAACTCTCTTGAAATTCTTCTTTCAGACCATTCGAATTTTCTAGAAGTTTTTCTTGAAGTTCTTCCTTGAGCGTATTCGAATTTTCAAGCAGCTTTTCTTCCAGATTTTTCGAGTTTTCTTGCAGCTTTTCTTCCAGATTTTTGGAATTTTCTACAAGTTTATCTTGAAGTTTCACCGAATTCTGTTGCATTTTGTCTTCCATTCCGTCGAGTTTACTCATTATGGAACTCTTATCCATTCCAGAAACTTCGAATAGAAATGTTTCTGGGTCCTCGCCCTCCTGAACTAATCCCTCGGCAAGTCTTGTTTGAAGCACGGTCTTTTTACCACTTGTGTCAAGTTCCCTCTCCTCCAGTTCTTGCTTCAATTCCGCAACCTTCAATTCAACCAGGCGAACTTTCCTCGAACACATTTTGTCTTAGTCTATGTCTATTTCACGGGTCACCAGTCTATTATTATTATTATTATTGTCTATTTCACACAATCTATTTCCCGGACACCAGTCTATTATTATTATTATTGTCTATTTCACACGCGAGAAGTGTCACTTCACGAAAAATGTTTATCAGTCACTGTCTATTTTCGCGAAAACAATTGTCCGAAATACACAAGCTGTCTACTTACACGAACACTCTGTATTTTATCTCTAACAATCGCACTTCTGATCACCACTGTTGTATATTCAAAGTCTACTTCACTTTAAAATAATTTATTTTACGAAATACAATGATTCACAATGCTCTAATTTATATAACAATCACTCTACTATTTATATTCGACTTTCACTTCACTGACTGTCTGTCCGTCTGCTGCGTAGTTCTTTTTATATCGCTCACTTCTCCGAAAGCTTATGAAATTTCTCGTGAAGCCTCGAATCTTCCAAATTCTTCTCGGTGCATAGCGCAACAACAGTTACCCGCGGCCGAGTGCCGGCTACGTAAGAGTTCAGGTCCGGCATCGCCCGCAGCTTCGCCACAATATTTTGTTTTTAAATGTTGGAAACACTGATTCAAGTAAATTATAATTGTCATCTATCAACTTCAACAAATTTTTTACTATTTTGACGTCTGAAACTGAAAGTTAAAATATAATGAAAATTTGATCGAAACAGATATCCTCGGTTTTTAGAGAAAAATCGATACATTTATGCATTGCTCTGAGTTCACACATTTTTCCACTCATAGATACATGATCTATGAAGTAGAAAAATATTGAATACTGGAAAAAATTGTGTTCCTATTTAACTACCGGAGTAAATCAGTATTTGGGACTAAAGTTTAAAAAAGAACTTTTATTAAAATATTGAATACAGCAATAACAAAGAAATAATGAATCCGGGGCTGCTTAAATTGATTCGGTGGCGAAATCGCTTTTACAATTATTATACCTGCTTTTCAGTAAAAAGGAAGTATGATCTCTAGAGGCTCCAATATTTGATAGAAAACTTTATTTAAGCAACAGTCATCAATTTTGTACCAGTCTGTTCTGTACTTGGCCAAAGGTAGTAGTGGCAAGAATCGACTCCAAAACCACAGTGAACGCTGACTGTATAAAGCTCATGATTGGATTTTCAAAATACAATCTTGGTAATACTGGTACAGGATCCAAAGCCCAGTCCTCAACAATGTAATCCCGTCACAGCGAATTGCCCTAAAATTTGAAAATAATTGATGTTTTTTTAAAGCTAACACTCCCTGACTGTTGTCCAGAAATACCCCTATTCCACACATTTTTTTACAGTGATTTTTTTTTCAATCCTCTAGATACAAATGTTTTTATTTCCAACAAATGGTACATATTGGTACTGGTATCAAAAACAACTCTGTCAGGGGGCATTGACAAAAAAGGGATTCCTGGGTTAATAACAAGTCCACATGTGAAATCTGCATTTTCTGTTTCATATTTAACTGCAACATCATCCTCATTATCCAACCCAGCTTTCATGACTGCTATTATTCATCATTTAGGCCTTCTGTTTGATTATGGGTACAAGTTTGGAACATGTAATCCTAGTCATTCCTTTTATTTCCAAATTTGAGAAGCACATTGGGGATTTGTTTTATTTTCTATGTTGTGTGCTTCACTCAGCGTCAGGGATCAACTATCCAGTAACTCTGCACAATTATAACCATGTTCAGAAAGACAACAGTCAACAGTTTCATTCATGGGTTCGGTGTGATAGGTATGGTCTATCTTCCTCTACACAACCGATAGTATTACTTACTTCATCAACAGTTCCTAACAGAAAATGCCTCAAATTTAGTTAATTCACCAACATCAGAGTTACAAAAGTAAATCTTACCAACTTACAACAAACAGAATCATCAGTTATTCTTTCACTTTCTTTGGTTGAAGTATTGCGAACATTATCAAATAACGGAGTCTAGGAAGAAAAATGTCTCAAATTTTGAATTTGAACATCGAGAATGGAACTAAACAACATCAGAGTTTCGACATAAACGATGTCTTCCCAATCTTTCGCTCTCCTTGAAATGATCTCCAAAATCGATGGGAAGATCCAAAGGGAACAATTATTCTCGCGCAAGTTCTTTAGTTTCCGGGAATCTGTGAAAAATAATTTTTTTTGTATATTCGTACACATTCCAACAAAATGGAACACGATATTTGCAACAAGCTCGATTTTTTTGCAAATATTTTTTTAATGAATTGAAATTTAAAAAAATTGAACTTGACAGTGTTGACACATGTCAGTGTATCAATTCAGTGTTTTAAACCGTTAGAAACAAAATTTATTACCAACCTGACATCAAAAAAACGATCACCAAAATCCTGTGGAATAGTGTCAATTTACATTTCAGTAGATGAATTCTGTAAAGTAATAAAAACATTCCACAGGTATACATTTAGCAGGTGAGTAAATGAGTAGGTGAGTAAATGAGTGGCAGACGCGCATGAACACGTGAAAATTGTGGGTTAAGTTTGTACAACTAACTAACGCATGTCATCGATATTTTTATCAAAATTGTATAAAAATAAATTCTCTAATAGCAGAAGTTTTTATAAGGTATTAATTATCAATCAATCAAATTGCTGTAAATTTCCAAGTAACAAGTGAAGTATGAATTATTTTTGTTTCATTCTAATTTAAGGTAATTTTCCTGTTTGAAGAGGATCAAACAATTTAATACCATAGATCAAACATGCATCAAACGAAACTCAAACGCTCTTGCTCTTCTGAACATTGAAAGGGATATGACTAGATCTTTGGACTTTGATAATGATAATACCTACGATACAGTTATTTGCTTGGGCCAAGGCCAGAAAGAAGAAGTTGAAAGTGTTTTTGTACATATTACATATTTTGATTGTAAATATTTATAAATATATAACTAATTTTAACAAGTAGGCAGCAGGCCTTCTCAATTTATGCTCAACATCCTTTCTTTATTATCATCTATTCATCATTAAGAAAGACAGTTATTGGATCTATCCATGTTACATTACAAGTATATGATAGTTGAATGGTCCTACTTTGACAATAGTTGGGAAATACCTTCCACACTCCCCAGACCATCTTCCACAGGGCGTACTTTCGAAGTTTGACCTAGGGTGTAAAAAGGTGGTAATCCGGCCCTGGTTTTCTTTCCCTTTGAGACTGTCTTATATTTTCTGGAGGTGAAACATTTATTTCTGAAATATACTCAGGATCACTTTCCTCTTCAGAGACAAATACTTCATTTTCGTCAGATGACGACTGAAGAGATTCAGTTTCAGGCCCCACTGAATCTTGTTGTTCTAACGATTCATTTCCTATGGATATTTCTACACTTTCTTTGGGTCCATGATTTGTGTTACTTTCTTCCATAACTATGACATCTCTACTGATCATACAATCGATAGCCTTTTGTTTGTTCATCGTATCCAACAAATATCAATTTTTCAGACTTCTTGTCCCACTTACGTCTCAAATGTTTAGGTACTTATATACCGGGTGATTCTCCAAGGTGGCTCACCCCTATAACTTTTTTATTATTGAAGATAGAAAAACGAAATTTGGGGGTTGTGTATTATAGTTCAATTTACATTTTTTGACATATTAACTTGCTTTATCGTACTTCCGGTTCGACCGGAAATGAGCATAACTTTCGATTTTTAAATGGGACATCCTATATATTTTTACTTATTTCGATCGAGAATGACATTCTAAATCCAACAACACCTCACTTGTCAATATTTGACAAATGAAGTAATTTTTATTTCAATTTTCATTTTTTGATCTAGAATGCCATGGATCGTGTAAATCGCTTCATTCTTGATCAAGTAACATGGGAAAAATACGACTTTGAGGCTTTTGACTTCACAGTCGTTGAAAGAATTATTCAAAAGTCTCAAATATGAATTTTTCCAGTTAACGTGAATTTTTCAAATGGAAAGGGGGTGGCTCGTCGGCTTTTTGTGAAAGATCATTTTCTTACGAATAATTTGATACCACACACTTTCACTTTATTTTCACTATTTCTGTGAGCGATTGCAAGAAGCGACCATACCCAATTACAAATAATACGTATTCGGTATGCACTGAGTCCTGTTATTCTAGTTATTCGTGACAAACAATTGAAGCTGTTGCTAGGACTATACCTAAACAAATAGGCCAATGAATATGCTGTCACTTTCAAAAATTCTTTTGTTGCATAGTTCATAATTTGATATGGAAAATTATACTAGAAACGAGAAAATTGACATGTTGCTAATTTACGGAGAAGCAAAAAAGAATGCATCTGATGCAGCTCGAATTTATGCTCAGAGATTCCCTAATCGTCGCCATCCCACTCGGCACTATTTTCCAAAACTGGAAAAGAAAATGCGAAATGAACCAGAAGAAAATGCCAATAAATTCATCGTCAGTGAAGAAAAAGAAGTAGACGTGTTGGCCTATGTTGAAGTGAATTGTACGGCGTCAATTCGCCAAATTGTTTCTGAGTGTGATATAAGTTATTCGTCCGTTTGGAGAATTCTCCACAAATATAATTATCGATCATTCAAGTACCAACTACACCAACATCTTTACGATAACGATCACAACCGAAGATTAACTTATTGCAACTGGTTTTTGACTAAATACAGAGAAGATGTACGTTTTCCATTTAAAATTATTTATTCAGATGAAACTCGATTCACCAACTTGGGTCTGTTTAATCGGAATAATAAAAGGTACTGGTCACAAACAAATTTACATCTCATGCAAGAAGGAAATTTTCAAGAGCGATTTGGTTTCAATTGCTGGATGGGTATTATCGGAAGAAAACTTTTAGGCCCAATAATTTTCGACGGACAACTTACTGGGGAAAAATATCTGCAGTTCCTTAGAAATCAAATAAATGATTTCATTGAAGATTTGCCACTAGCTACCCAAGTTGATATCTATTTTCAACAAGATGGAGCGCCACCTCACAATTCCCAAATCGTAAGAGAACATCTGAATGACACCTTCCCAGAAAAGTGGATTGGCACCAATGGACCTATTCAGTGGCCTGCGAGGTACATTCTTGAGATGTCATATTTTTTTATAATGTATTATTTCTTTTTCATATTCTAGATCACCAGATCTCACTCCACTAGATTTTTTTCTCTGGGGAACAATTAAAAATCAGGTTTATAATACAACATCAGCTACTCGTGAAGAACTGGAGTATAAAGTAAGGGTGGCATTCCAGAACGTTACTGCGGAACAGCTAAACAATGTGGTGCGCGCAACAATTGATAAAGTTGAACTTTGCCGTGATCAAGGAGGGGGTCATTTTGAAAATTTAGAAACTTAATGGACTAATGGTGATATTTGCGTCTTTTAAACAATTCTTAAAACGACTGTGAATTCAATTGTTTGTCACGAATAACTAGAATAACAGGACTTAGTGCATAAGTATACCGAATACGTATTATTTGTTATTGGGTATGATCGCTTCTTGCAATCGTTCACAGATTATAGTGAAAATAAAGTGAAAGTGTGGGGTATCAAATTATTCGTAAGAAAATGATCTTTCACAAAAAGCCGACGAGCCACCCCCTTTCCATTTGAAAAATTCACGTTAACTGGAAAAATTCATATTTGAGACTTTTGAATAATTCTTACAGCGACTGTGAATTCAAAAGCCTCAAAGTCGTACTTTTCCCATGTTACTTGATCAAGAATGAGGCGATTCACACGATCCATGGCATTCTAGATCGAAAAATAAAAATTGAAATAAAAATTACTTCATTTGTCAAATATTGACAAGTGAGGTGTTGTTGGATTTAGAATGTCATTCTCGATCGAAATAAGTAAAAATATATAGGATGTCCCATTTAAAAATCGAAAGTTATGCTCATTTCCGGTCGAACCGGAAGTACGATAAAGCAAGTTAATATGTCAAAAAATGTAAATTGAACTATAATACACAACCCCCAAATTTCGTTTTTCTATCTTCAATAATAAAAAAGTTATAGGGGTGAGCCACCTTGGAGAATCACCCGGTATACCATAGCTTGACTACCAAATATCCTCAGATGTTTCAAGTTGGGTTTACTATCATTCCATACCTCAAATGGAGTTTTTTCAATATCTGAGGCTATTGATCTATTTCTCAGGTACATAGCGCACTGTACAGCTTCTGCCCAAAAATGAGTTTCCAGATTTGCATCAAACATCATACATCTGGCTTTCTCTTCCAAGGTTCGATTAAGCCTTTCCGCCATCCCATTCTGCTTTGGCGTATAGCTATTAGTAGTTTGATGTATAATACCATTTGCCTTCAAATAGTTTTCAAATTGTTTGAAACAGAATTCTCCCCCATTATCTGAGCGTAAGTATCTAATCGAGGTATTTTTGTGTATTTCAACCATTGATTTAAAATTTTTAAAATAGTCAAATACCTCATCCTTGTTTTTGAGAAAGTAAACAAAACCCATTCGGCTATAATCATCTTCAAAAATCAGGAAGTACTTGGATCCTCCAAGTGATCGTGTCTGCATAGGACCACATATTATAAGTCGGTATGAATAATTTCTAATAAGGATGAAGCCCTTTTGCCAACATTTTTGAAAGGTAGTCTAGACTGTTTACCTTCGCAACATGTTAAGCAGATTTTCAAATCAAAATATGTCTGCCCTGGTATTCCATTCCTTCTACTGCTCCATTCAACATTTTGTTCAAATATGCTGAATTTATATGGCCCAATCTCCTATGCCATGTTTGTCCTGATGCGAAAGCCACCACAGGTGCCGCTAGTAGAGAAGTATCCTTGGGTACATTCAACTTATATACACCATCTTGCAGATCAGCTGTTGCAATCAGTTCATGTTCTTTATTGACAATTTTACATCTATCATTTTCAAACTTCACTAAGTTTCCATTTTCTATGATTTGACTCACAGATAATAAGTTCGTTGATAGACCTGGGACACACATAACGTTTCTTACTGTGTTGTCCAGACACTCAGCATTTACAACTGTTTTCAGTTCCACATCACCAACAGATTTTACAGAAAGCTTTTCATTGTTGGCTATCATTATATCTGACATAATGGGATTATCTTTATTCTTCGAGTCGAGTCGAGTCTAACGAGTATAACGGACTAAATATCGAGATCTTCTCTTTGAACTCCGCACGCTCTACCCAATCCATTTTGTTAAAATGGTGGTTCTGATCATAGGAGTCCTTGGTGGAATGATGGATACACTGCTCTCGAATTTGAAAATGATACCAGTTTGCGGGCGAGGATTAGCGCAGTGGTTTAGCGCCTGCCTGGTGACCGAGAGGTTACAGGTTCGGTTCCCAGCCGGTGCGTTTTTTTTTTTTCAGATGTGAAAGTCTGAATGATTGAGGCTCGTGTCGGTTGAGAATAATCCTCTACGATTCACTCTTGCAGTAATAATTAACAGTGCTACTCCTAAGGTGGCCTATCCAGAACACGTGGCTAATAACCATAGCAGTCGATGCCAAAACACCAAAGAAAAACATACCGGTTTGCCGTAATAGGGCAGAAATCTAAGACGTACGAAGGCAGAAGGCCATCATCCTTGGTTCACTTCGTCCGCTCAGTGTACATGATTCTCCAACACAATAGTCAGTTAAATACGGACTTGGGGAGTGGTTATTGGGGCAAACAACACCAGCGTGCCCTTCGGATGTGTACGGATACAGGTCCTGACGGATCCTAACGGAAAAAATAAATAATAATAAATGATTTCGTTGAAAGGTACAGCAATGAGCATATATCCTAACAAACGGCAGGATTCAATTCCTGCAGATGATTACTCATGGAAGGGGTTGCTCAAATGTGGAATTCCATGTCTTGCAAATATTGATTTCTGCCTGTTTATGATATTATCCGAAGTCATGAATAGGACTAATCAACTGAATATACTTTTAAATCTAAGTCAGTGAGATATTGTTCAATAAATTGACAGATGTAGCCGTAACTATGTGGTAGGAGATAATCACGAAGAATGAGAAATAAAACTTTATCAATTCCCACTTTGTACAAAGGTCTTCTTGGTATATTGTGGGGAATCGAAGGTTCTGCATGATTTGAATTGGTATATTTTTGACACATTTCACAACTCCTCACTATCTCTTCAATTTTTTCATCAATTCTAGGCCACTAGATTGAATAATTTGCTCTTTGAATATATTTATTGATACCAGAATGTCCAACTTAAGTACAGCCCAAGATATCAATTTTAATTTTTGAAGGAATAATATCAATAACCTATTCCCTCCAGTAATTTCATTTTTATATTGTAATATTGTTTGATGACTTCTGTTATTTTTTCATGCACTTAGACCTTTCTTTGTTTGTGAATTATTTCATAAATATTCGTTTATCGTTTTGGTTCTGCCAGCTTAATGTAAAGCTAGCAGAACCTGCGATATCTTCCTCAATAGAAAAAAAAAATGGAATACGGTAATGAATTAGCCTGACATGGCCTAAAAAAAATTAAAATTCTAAATTGATTCTGCTAGCCTCTCGGGGGGTAACACCAATATACTCCGTGTCCTGTCGGTAAATCAACAAACATCAAAGTTTGTTTTCGGTTTTTTCTCAAGCTTTGAATTTGTTGATTTTATTCGTGCGGTTTGAATCGCTCCGCTTTTCCATTTTGTTCAGGCGTGTGAGGAACGTAGGTCTGGTGTTCGATACCTGCTGCACAAAGGAAGTCTTCCATTTGATGGGAACAAAATTCTCCTCCATTGTCTGTTCTAAACGTTTTTATCTTCAGACCAGTTTGATTTTCTCCAAACTTATTAAAATTGACAAATGTATCAAAAACTTGGCTCTTTTTTGCCAAAAAATAACAAAACGACATGTGGCTGTAGTCATCCAAGAAAGTAAGGTAGTGATTAATCTAGTGGTCCAACTAAATCCGAATGAATTAGCTCCAAAAGTCTGGTAGATTTAGTTTCACACTCAAGGGAAATGACAAACGATGACTTTTACCGACAGCACAAGTTTCACAAATTCTTTTGGAATTTTATCAGAAAAAATAATTCCGTGAACTAATCCGTTATTTAACTTCGTTAATGTGCATTTAGTCAACATCATTTCAAAATTGTGCTTAATTATATGGTAAAAACGAAAGTTGAATCTGTTAAATCAAATAGCGCCATTTATACAACAATATTAAGTTTATGGTAAAAACATGTTACTTTGAAAATCCCAACTTTATAAGAATCTTACTTTCACGATAAAAATATTGTCCATAATTCACGTGTACCTAAAGTTTCATGTCATAAAATGTACCTATCATTCTTAAATGTATGCCTAAATCTAAAACTCGTATAATATTAGGTCTCGAGCCCCAGTTGCGGCTGGGATTTTTTAATTTTATTTGACCGATTAAATTATTCAAATCTCGTAGCTGGACTGGGGTGAGTCCTGCACGATTCACTGTTGCGTTCCAATTAACAGTGCTGCTCCTAAGGTGGCACATGGAGTTAGTAACAAGGCCTGTCCATAACACGTGGCTAATGACAATAGCACTCGATGCCAAGACACCAAAAGAAAAAAAAAATGTATTAGGTCTCATACACAATTATTGTCAAGGTTATGTTTATGTCAGTGCTTGTGCTAAAGTTGCGTTTATGTTAACTAAATGCACCTTTTTAGACTGGATAAATTAACATGCACCGTGCGCCTGTGCCACAAAAGTTCTTCTTTAGGAAAGTCTGATTGAGTCGTTAAGACTGATTGGGAAGAAAGGTCGAGCCTGAATAAGTTGTTTTCTAATGTAGCGGTTGCAAGAATGCTATCATTTGCATCATACATCATACACCATCAGAATCGAAGACAACTGTATTTCCCCTCTTCACAATTTGACTGATTGAATTCACACGTAAATCAGGTACATAATATACATTTCGAACAGTAATAGTAGAGTAAATATGAGAGAGCTCTTGGAATCAAGGTCAAAACCTATAAGTTTTAATAATAATAATAATTATTATTATTATTATTATGGGACCCGTTCAGCAAAGAGCTCACATCAAAGCTGCGGAGACAGAGGTCCTGCTACAGCAACATATGGATAAGCCAATGCATGGTGTCTTCTTTCACAACATCGAAGACCTTGGCTTATCCAAAAGCTTGACCTTTGCCTTCCTCAGGTCGAGTGAGCTAAAGTCGGAGACCGAGGGATTCATAATGGCCTGTCAGGATGGTATCTTCAACACCCTCGTCTACCGTAGTCGAGTGATGGGTATAGACGTCCCTGATACCCGATGCAGGGCATGTCGTGGGGCACCTAAGACCGTAATGCATTTGCTATCAGCATGCCCATCTTATGCGGTCTCAGCCTATATCCACAGGCATAAAGCAGCGCTACGAGTGTTGTACTACCACCTACGGCACTCGTACGGTATAGACGAGACACCGGTGTTGCCTTATGCTCCGGGGGATATTGAGTCCGTGGTGGAGAATGAGAGATGCCGAATCTATTGGAACTACTCATTCCCCACCCTCAGGCAAATACAAGCCAATAAGCCTGATGTTGTCCTCCTCGACCACCAAAGTAGAACAACCCACCGCCATCTGGCTAGAGTTTTTAACTCATGGCTAGATGGGGAGCAGCATATTCCGGAGTGGTTTGTCGAGGGGCGAACCGTGCTCATCCCCAAAAACGGAGATTTGTCTGATCCAAAGAATTACAGGCCGAAAACATGCTTGAATGCGTGTTATAAGGTGTTTACGCGCATCTTATACACGCGCATTCTCTCCGCAGTTGATCCGGTGTATGAACGGATAAATGAGCAAAGAGGGTCAAAGAAAGGGGTCGCCGGGTGCAAGGAGAACCTGCTCATCGATAGATGTATCACGCAGGACTCCGTGCAGTACAAGCGTAACCTTTCGATGGCCTGGATCGATTACCGCAAGGCATTTGATACAACATCACATGAGTTAATCATGCATTTGCTCAGATGCCTTGGGGTACCCGGTCAAATAGTGGGATGCATTGGACAACTGATGCCGCTCTGGAGGACTCGTTTCACCATAAGATCTGGTAGAGACATAATCCAAACGGAGCAGGTCATCATTAGAAGAGGCGTGTTTCAGGGAGACTCCCTTAGCCCTCTTCTCTTCTGCATATCACTATTGCCATTGTCCGTTGCACTCAGGAATAACCGTGGGTACAACTGCGGCACCCCCAGCAACCGGAGGCATAATGTCACCCATCTATTTTACATGGATGACCTCAAATTGTATGCCTCTGGAGAAAAGGACCTTAGGGTGGTGGAAGAATATACGCATGCTATCGGTATGGAATTTGGGATCGACAAATGTGCCACGGTTCATCTCAAAAGAGGACGATGCGAGGAATACGGAGAGGATGTCCAGCTCGTAGACGGAAGCATCCTACATCATCTGGATGCCGGAGAGACTTATACCTACCTTGGGGTGGAACAACGCCGCTCCCAAGAGGTATTCGCAATTAAAAACGCTCTCCGCGGCAAGTATCAGCATAAACTCCGACAGATCTGGTCATCAGAACTCTCGGGGAAGAACAAAGTTGCTGCAACTAATATGCTTGCGGTTCCGATCCTTCTTTACTCTTTCGGAGTGATGAAGTGGACTAAGGAAGAGCTGCGACAACTTGACGTTAAGACTCGCAAAATGATGCATCTCAATAGGAGCTTGCATCCTAAATCGTCCGTTCCACGGTTATACTTTCCCAGACAACGGGGAGGCCGTGGACTTTTGAGTTTGGAGTGTCTGCATAACAGAATGGTTCTGGATGGGGCCTGTAAAGTCATCAGGAGTTCAGATCCCCTTCTCTGCATGGTCCGCGACCATGAGAAAACAGGGATTGGAGCATTCCTTTTTAAGGCAGCAACCCGTGCGGCCGATGAACTTGGTCTCGTTTTCGACACTGAACGGGCTAACCCAAACTCTGTCACCGAGTTGGGACCCGTTCAGCAAAAAGCTCACATAAAAGCTGCGGAGACAGAGGTCCTGCTACAGCTACATATGGATAAGCCAATGCATGGTGTCTTCTTTCGCAACTTCGAAGACCTTGGCTTATCCAAAAGCATGACCTTTGCCTTCCTCAGGTCGAGTGGGCTAAAGTCGGAGACCGAGGGATTCATAATGGCCTGCCAGGATGGTGTCTTCAACACCCTGGTCTACCGTAGTCGCGTGATGGGTATAGACGTCCCTGACACCCGATGCAGGGCATGTCGTGGGGCACCTGAGACCGTAGTGCATTTGCTATCAGCATGCCCATCTTATGCGGTCTCAGCCTATATCCACAGGCATAACGCGGCGCTACGAGTGTTGTACTACCACCTACGACACTCGTACGGTATAGACGAGACACCGGTGTTGCCTTATGTTCCGGGGGATATTGAGTCCGTGGTGGAGAATGAGAGATGCCGAATCTATTGGAACTACTCATTCCCCACCCTCAGGCAAATACAAGCCAATAAGCCTGATGTTGTCCTCCTCGACCACCAAAGTAGAACGATATTCGTCATGGAGTTTTCCGCTCCAGGCGAAATGAATATCGTTCGGAAAGAGGAGGAAAAACGGACTAAATATCGAGATCTTCTCTTTGAACTCCGCAGGTTGTATCTGGACCATTCTGTCAAAATGGTGGTTCTGATTATAGGAGTCCTTGGTGGAATGATGGACACACTGCTCTCTAACTTGAAGATAATACCGGCTTGCCGTAATATGGCAGAAATCTTAGCAGCAAGAATGCAGAAGGCCGTTATCCTTGGTTCGCTCCGTCTACTCAGGGCACACGATTCTCGGACCCAATAGTCACTCACCCTACGGACGTAGGGAGTGGTTATTGGGGTTAACGACACCAGCGCGCCCTCCGGATGGGTCGGAGCACCGGAGACAGGGCCTGACTGGTACACTCCTTAGGATGATAATAATAATAATAATAATAATAATAATGATGTCGGGGCGTGGCGCAGTGGTTAGAGCGTCTGACTTTGGGTCGAAAGGTCCGGAGTTCAAGCCCCAGTTGCGGCTGGGATTTTTTAATTTAATTTGACCGATTAAATTATTGAAATCTCGTGGCTGGACTGGGGTGAGTCCTGCACGATTCACTGTTGCGTTCCAATTAACAGTGCTGCTCCTAAGGTGGCGCATGGAGTTAGTAACAAGGCCTATCCAGAACACGTGGCTAATGACCATAGCAGTCGATGCCAGAACACCAAAGAAAAAAAAAATAATAATAATAATGATAATAATAATAATAATAATAATAATACGGAGATTTGTCTGATCCAAAGAATTACAGGCCGATAACATGCTTGAATGCGTGTTATAAGGTGTTTACGCGCATCTTATACACGCGCATTCTCTCCGCAGTTGATCCGGTGTATGAACGGATAAATGAGCAAAGAGGGTCAAAGAAAAAGGGGTCGCCGGGTGCAAGGAGAACCTGCTCATCGATAGATGTATCACGCAGGACTCCGTGCATTATAAGCGTAACCTTTCGATGGCCTGGATCGATTACCGCAAGGCATTTGATACAACATCACATGAGTTAATCATGCATTTGCTCAGATGCCTTGAGGTACCTGGTCAAATAGTGGGATGCATTGGACAACTGATGCCGCTCTGGTGGACTCGCTTCACCATAAGATCTGGTAGAGACATAGTCCAAACAGAGCAGGTCATCATTAGAAGAGGTGTGTTTCAGGGAGACTCCCTAAGCCCTCTTCTCTTCTGCATCTCACTATTGCCATTGTCCGTTGCACTCAGGAATACCCGTGGGTACAACTGCGGCACCCCCAGCAACCGGAGGCATAATGTCACCCATATATTTTACATGGATGACCTCAAATTGTATGCTTCTGGAGAGAGGGACCTACATCAGTCCCTTAGGGTGGTGGAAGAATATACGCATGCAATCGGTATGGAATTTGGGATCGACAAATGTGCCACGGTTCATCTCAAAAGAGGACGATGCGAGGAATACGGAGAGGATGTCCAGCTCGTAGACGGAAGCATCCTACATCATCTGGATGCCGGAGAGACTTATACCTACCTTGGGGTGGAACAACGCCGCTCCAAGAGGCATTCGCAGTTAAAAACTCTCTCCGCGGCAAGTATCAGCATAAACTCCGACAGATCTGGTCATCAGAACTGTCGGGGAAGAACAAAGTTGCTGCAACTAATATGCTTGCCGTTCCGATCCTTCTTTACTCTTTCGGAGTGATGAAGTGGACTAAGGAAGAGCTGCGACAACTTGACGTTAAGACTCGCAAAATGATGCATCTCAATAGGAGCTTGCATCCTAAATCGTCCGTTCCACGGTTATACTTTCCCAGACAACGGGGAGGCCATGGACTTTTGAGTTTGGAGTGTCTGCATAACAGAATGGTTCTGGATGGGGCCTGTAAAGTCATCAGGAGTTCAGATCCCCTTCTCTGCATGGTCCGCGACCATGAGAAAGCAGGGATTGGAGCATTCCTTTTTAAGGCAGCAACCCGTGCGGCCGATGAACTTGGTCTCGTTTTCGACACTGAACGGGCTAACCCAAACTCTGTCGCCGAGTTGGGACCCGTTCAGCAAAAAGCTCACATAAAAGCTGCGGAGACAGAGGTCCAGCTACAAGCCAATAAGCCTGATGTTGTCCTCCTCGACCACCAAAGTAGAACGATATTCGTCATGGAGTTTTCCGCTCCAGGCGAAATGAATATCGTTCGAAATCAGGAGGAAAAACGGACTAAATATCGAGATCTTCTCTTTGAACTCCGCAGGTTATATCCGGACCATTCTGTCAAAATGGTGGTTCTGATCATAGGAGTCCTTGGTGGAATGATGGACACACTGCTCTCCAACTTGAAGATAATACGTGCTTGCCGTAATATGGCAGAAATCTTAGCAGCGCGAATGCAGAAGGCCGACATCCTTGGTTCGCTCCATCTACTCAGGGCACATGATTCTCGGACCCAATAGTCACTCACCCTACGGACGTAGGGAGTGGTTATTGGGGTTAACGACACCAGCGCGCCCTCCGGATGTATCGGAGCACCGGAGACAGGGCCTGACTGGTACACTCCTAAGGAGAAAAAATAATAATAATAATAATAAGTTGATACCGACCTGCCGTAATATGGCACAAATCCTAGCCGCTCGAATGCAGAAGGCCGTGATCCTTGGTTCACTTCATCAGCTCAGAACACATGACTCTCGGACCCAATAATCACTCACCCTACGGACGTAGGGAGTGGTTATTGAGGTAAACGACACCAGCGCGTCCTCCGGATGGGTCGGAGCACCGGAGACAGGGCCTGACTGGTACACTCTTAAGAAAATAATAATAATAATAATAATAATAATAATAATAATAATAATAATAATAATAATAATAATAATAATAATAATAATAATAATAATAATAATAATAATAATAATAATAATAATAATAATAATAATAATAATAATAATAATAATAATAATAATAATAATAATGATAATAATAATAATAATAATAATAATAATAATAATAATAATAATAAATAACCCTTCGATGGCCTGGATCGACTATCGCAAGGCATTTGACACGACATAGCATGAGCTAATCATGCACGTTCTTCAATGCCTTGCGATACCCGATCAAATAGTGAGATGCATTGAACAACTGATGCCACTCTGGAGGACTCGCTTCACTATAACATCAGGTCAAGCTAAAGTCCAAACAGATCAGGTTATCTTCAGAAGAGGAGTGTTTCAGGGAGATTCTCTCAGCCCCCTTCTCTTTTGCATCTCACTATTGCCATTGTCCGTTGTCCTCAGAAAAACACGTGGATACTACTGCGGCACCCCCAGCAACCGGAGGCATAAGGTGACTCATCTATTCTACATGGATGATCTTAAGCTTTATGCCTCAGGTGAAAAGGACCTACGTCAGTCTTTGAGGGTGGTGGAGGAGTATACGCAGGCCATCGGCATGGAGTTTGGGATAGACAAATGTGCAACGGTTCATCTCAAAAAAGGACGATGCGACGATTACGGAGAAGACGTCCAGCTCATAGACGGAAGCATCCTACGTCATCTGGGTGCCGGAGAGACGTATACCTACTTGGGAGTGGAACAACACCACTCTCAAGAAGTTATAACTGTCAAAAACTCTCTCCGCGGCAAGTATTAGCACAAACTCTGACAGATCTGGTCATCAGAACTGTCGGGAAAGAACAAAGTTGCTGCCACAAATATGCTTGCCGTTCCGATCTTACTCTACTCCTTCGGAGTAATGAAGTGGACTCAGGAGGAGCTGCGACAACTCGACGTAAAGACTCGCAAGATGATGCACCTATACAGGAGCTTGCATCCCAAATCGTCCGTTTCTCGGTTATATCTCCACCGACAACAAGGAGGACGAGGACTATTGAGTTTGGAGTGTCTTCAGAACAGAATGGTATTGGATGGAGCATGTAAAGTAATTAGGAGTTTGGACCCCCTTCTCTGCATGGTCCGTGACCATGAAAACGCAGGGATTGGAGCGTTCCTCTTTAAGGCAGCAGCCCGTGCGGCTGATGAACTCGGTCTCAGTTTCGACACCAAACGGCGTGATCCGAACTCTGTCACAGAGTTGGCACCCGTTCGGCAAAAAGCCCATGTAAAGGCCGCAGAAAATGCAGCTCTTCTGCAGTTGCATAGGGATAAGCCTTTGCATGGAGTCTTCTTCAGAAACGTTGAAGACCTTGGCTTATCCAAGAACTTGACATACGCCTTCCTTAGGTCAAGTGGGCTGAAGTCGGAGACCGAGGGATTCATAATGGCCTGCCAAGATGGTGTCTTCAATACCTTGGTCTACCGAAGCCACGTGATGGGTATAGAGGTCCCTGATATTAGATGCAGGGCCTGCCGTCAGGCGCCTGAGACCATTATGCATTTGCTGTCAGCATGTCCAGCATATGCGGTCTCAGCCTATATCCACAGACATAACGCGGCTCTACGAGTGTTATATTACCACCTTCGACACTCGTACGGTATAGACGAGACACCAGTGTTGCCTTACGCTCCTGGGGATATTGAGTCCGTGGTGGAGAATGAGAAGTGCCGGATCTACTGGAACTACTCATTTCCCACCCTCAGGCAAATACAGGCCAATAAGCCTGATGTAGTACTCCTCGACCATGGAAGTAAGACGATATTCGTCATTGAGTTTTCGGCTCCTGGCGAAACGAATATCGTCCGAAAGGAGGAGGAGAAACGGACGAAATATCGAGATTTACTCTTCGAACTCCGCAGGCTCAATCCAGACCATTCTGTAAAAATGGTTGTTCTGATAATAGGGTCCCTTGGCGGTGTGATGGATTCATTACTCTCGAATTTAAAAATCATACCGGCATGTAGAAAGATGTCAGAAATCATAGCCGGAAGAATGCAGAAGGCTGTCATCCTCGGTTCATTACGTCTGCTCAGGGCACACGATTCCCGGACCTAATAGCTGCTTACCCCATAGTTTGGGGAGTGGTTATTGGGGTGATGATGTTGCCAGCGCGCCCTCCGAATGTATCGGAGCATCGGAGACAGGGTCCGACTGGGGAATTTTAATTCAAAACAGATAATATTAATAATAATAATAATAATAATAATAATAATAATAATAATAATAATAATAATAATAATAATAATAATAATAATAATAATAATAATAATAATAATAATAATAATAATAATAATAATAATAATAATAATAATAATAATAATAATAATAATAATAATAATAATAATAATAATAATAATAATAATAATAATAATAATAATAATAATAATAAAAATAATAATAATAATGATAATAATAATACAACTGCGGCACCCCCAGCAACCGGAGGCATAATGTCACCCATCTATTTTACATGGATGACCTCAAATTGTATGCCTCTGGAGAAAGGGACCTACATCAGTCCCTTAGGGTGGTGGAAGAATATACGCATGCTATCGGTATGGAATTTGGGATCGACAAATGTGCCACGGTTCATCTTAAAAGAGGACGATGCGAGGAATACGGAGAGGATGTCCAGCTCGTAGACGGAAGCATCCTACATCATCTGGATGCCGGAGAGACTTATACCTTCCTTGGGGTGGAACAACGCCGCTCCCAAGAGGTATTTGCAGTTAAAAACTCTCTCCGCGGCAAGTATCAGCATAAACTCCGACAGATCTGGTCATCAGAACTGTCGGGGAAGAACAAAGTTGCTGCAACTAATATGCTTGCCGTTCCGATCCTTCTTTACTCTTTCGGAGTGATGAAGTGGACTAAGGAAGAGCTGCGACAACTTGACGTTAAGACTCGCAAAATGATGCATCTCAATAGGAGCTTGCATCCTAAATCGTCCGTTCCACGGTTATACTTTTCCAGACAACGGGGAGGCCGTGGACTTTTGAGTTTGGAGTGTCTGCATAACAGAATGGTTCTGGATGGGGCCTGTAAAGTCATCAGGAGTTCAGATCCCCTTCTCTGCATGGTCCGCGACCATGAGAAAGCAGGGATTGGAGCATTCCTTTTTAAGGCAGCTACCCGTGCGGCCGATGAACTCGGTCTCGTTTTCGACACTGAACGGGCTAACCCAAACTCTGTCACCGAGTTGGGACCCGTTCAGCAAAAAGCTCAGATAAAAGCTGCGGAGACAGAGGTCCTGCTACAGCTACATATGGATAAGCCAATGCATGGTGTCTTCTTTCATAACATCGAAGACCTTGGCTTATCCAAAAGCTTGACCTTTGCCTTCCTCAGGTCGAGTGAGCTAAAGTCGGAGACCGAGGGATTCATAATGGCCTGCCAGGATGGTGTCTTCAACACCCTTGTCTACCGTAGTCGCGTGATGGGTATAGACGTCCTTGACACCCGATGCAGGGCATGTCGTGGGGCACCTGAGACCGTAATGCATTTGCTATCAGCATGCCCATCTTATGCGGTCTCAGCCTATATCCACAGGCATAACGCGGCGCTACGAGTGTTGTACTACCACCTACGACACTCGTACGGTATAGACGAGACACCGGTGTTGCCTTATGCTCCGGGGGATATTGAGTCCGTGGTGGAGAATGAGAGATGCCGAATCTATTGGAACTACTCATTCCCCACCCTCAGGCAAATACAAGCCAATAAGCCTGATGTTGTCCTCCTCGACCACCAAAGTAGAACAATATTCGTCATGGAGTTTTCCGCTCCAGGCGAAATTAATATCGTTCGAAAAGAGGAGGAAAAACGGACTAAATATCGAGATATTCTCTTTGAACTCCGCAGGTTATATCCGGACCATTCTGTCAAAATGGTGGTTCTGATTATAGGAGTCCTTGGTGGAGTGATGGACACACTGCTCTCTAACTTGAAGATAATACCGGCTTGCCGTAATATGGCAGAAATCTTAGCAGCAAGAATGCAGAAGGCCGTTATACTTGGTTCGCTCCGTCTACTCAGGGCACACGATTCTCGGACCCAATAATCACCCACCCTACGGACGTAGGGAGTGGTTATTGGGGTTAACGACACCAGCGCGCCCTCCGGATGGGTCGGAGCACCGGAGACAGGGCCTGACTGGTACACTCCTAAGGAGAAAAAAAAAATAATAACACCTTGGTCTACCGAAGCCACGTGATGGGTATAGAGGTCCCTGATATTAGATGCAGGGCCTGCCGTCAGGCGCCTGAGACCATTATGCATTTGCTGTCAGCATGTCCAGCATATGCGGTCTCAGCCTATATCCACAGACATAACGCGGCTCTACGAGTGTTATATTACCACCTACGACACTCGTACGGTATAGACGAGACACCAGTGTTGCCTTACGCTCCGGGGGATATTGAGTCCGTGGTGGAGAATGAGAAGTGCCGGATCTACTGGAACTACTCATTTCCCACCCTCAGGCAAATACAGGCCAATAAGCCTGATGTAGTACTCCTCGACCATGGAAGTAAGACGATATTCGTCATTGAGTTTTCGGCTCCTGGCGAAACGAATATCGTCCGAAAGGAGGAGGAGAAACGGACGAAATATCGAGATTTACTCTTCGAACTCCGCAGGCTCTATCCAGACCATTCTGTAAAAATGGTTGTTCTGATGATAGGGTCCCTTGGCGGTGTGATGGATTCATTACTCTCGAATTTAAAAATCATACCGGCATGTAGAAAGATGTCAGAAATCATAGCCGGAAGAATGCAGAAGGCTGTCATCCTCGGTTCATTACGTCTGCTCAGGGCACACGATTCCCGGACCCAATAGCTGCTTACCCCATAGTTTGGGGAGTGGTTATTGGGGTAATGATGTTGCCAGCGCGCCCTCCGAATGTATCGGAGCATCGGAGACAGGGTCCGACTGGAGAATTTTAATTCAAAATAGATGATAATAATAATAATAATAATAATAATAATAATAATAATAATAATAATAATAATAATAATAATAATAATAATAATAATAATAATAATAATAATAATAATAATAATAATAATAATAATAATAATAATAATAATAATAATAATAATAATAATAATAATAATAATAATAATAATAATAATAATAATAATAATAATAATAATAATAATAATAATAATAATAATAATAGGACTTTTGAGTTTGGAATGTCTGCATAACAGATTGGTTCTGGATGGGGCTTGCAAAGTCATCCGGAGTTCAGATCCCCTTCTCTGCATGGTCCGCGACCATGAAAAAGCAGGGATTGGAGCATTTCTTTTTAAGGCAGCAACCCGTGCGGCCGATGAACTCGGTCTCGTATTCGACACTGAACGGGCTAACCCAAACTCTGTCACCGAGTTGGGACCCGTTCAGCAAAAAGCTCACATCAAAGCTGCGGAGACAGAGGTCCTCCTACAGGTCCTCCTACAGCTACATATGGATAAGCCAATGCATGGTGTCTTCTTTCACAATATCGAAGACATTGGCTTATCCAAAAGCTTGACCTTTGCCTTCCTCAGGTCGAGTGAGCTAAAGTCGGAGACCGAGGGATTCATAATCATATTTGTTATTACAAATAAGCGTGATTTTTGTACCTGGTGTTTTTGTTATTCCAGGTAAGCTAAATTAGTTTCATACCTAGTATACCAATGAGCTGTTTTGTATTTAAAGAGATGGTGAAAGTTTTTCTTATTCCAGCACTGAACATATTATTAATAAATTCATCCAGTCTCCTCCAGTCTATAATTTCCGAACCTAAAATAAATATCCCTTGAGGCGTTCTGTTTCACGTGGATGGAGGCTTATCCATTTTTTTATTTTTGATTTGAATAAGTGATGAGAATTGAGCTGTTTTAATTCTTGTGGAATCAAGCTATATAATTTGGGTCCCTGGTATGTATAACTTCTTTGCAACGTGTTTTTCTCTGGTCTTGGGATAATGAAGGAATTGTTTTTGTTTCGCGTATTGTAGCTATGATCGATTGCTACCAATGTATTTCTGTGGTATTGTTGCCTCGTGACAGGTGATAAAAAATATAGTTGTCGAACGTCAAATAACGTTGTTTCAAGGCATAGTTCGTTGGTGGGGTAGGTATAAGGTTTTTTGTATATGATTTTTATTATCCATTTCTGAATTTTTTCTAGGTTTTCAGTAAAGTTTTTAGTAAAGTTTTTAGTAGCAGCTCCCCAAGCTAAGATACCATAGTTTAAGTGAGGTTCAACCAAAGCATAATGTACGAAGCTGATCAGCTTTCAGAATATTCGACAGGTACTTGAATTTTGATAATGTACTACGTAACTTTCTTATTACAAAATTTATGCGGAAGTCCCATTTCAAGTTGCAGTCTATGAACACTCCCAGATATTTGATATTTCGAACCATAGAGATTGTTTGATTATCATCAATTTGAAGAGTGTCATATTTCGGTAAATTTTTTGAGTATGATGTAAAAGGCATAAAGTGGTTTTTTCGACGTTTATTGTTAGGAGTCGATTTTCAAACCATTCCTTGATTCTTTTTAAATCTCTCTCTGCTTTGACTTTCAGAGTTTTCCATTCCTCGTCTACGTATATAATAGCTGTATCATCAGCAAAACTTACCACATCTCCTTCTAATTGTAGTTTGAATAGGTCGTTTAGGTAAATATTGAAGAGTAATGGTCCCAAGACTGTTCCTTGTGGAAACCATAGCGTATAATCGATTCTTCACTCAAGTTGTCATTGATTTTAACTCTTTGCATCCTTTGCTGAAGGTAGCTTTTCATCAGATCATACGTTTTTCCCCTGAATCCAATACTTTCCAATATTTTAAGCAGTTTGTTATGGTCGACGGTGTCGAACGCTTTTGCGAGGTGTATAAATATTGCCATGGTTGGTTTTGTTTTGTCTACAAATTTACTTAATCTAGATGTTACGTGTAATATGGCATCTTGTGTTGACCTTTTCTCCCTAAATCCAAATTGTTTCTCTGAGAGTATTTTATATTTATTCAGATATCTTGTTATACGCGTTTTCAGTAACATTTCAAAAAATTTGGCAATATTGGAGATCAATGAAATTGGACGGTAGTTTGCGATATTATTTTTACTTCCTTTTTTGTATAATGGTTTAATCACGGATATTTTCAACGCGGATGGGAATTTCCCAGTTCTTATAGACCAATTTATAATGTATGTTAGAGGCTTGGTGATATGTTCAGCAATGAGTTTTAACATTCCGACAGTCAAATCGTCAAATCCCGGTGCTTTTTTGTTTTTTAATTTCTTTATATACCCAATAATTTCGGCGTCATCTGCTTCACCTAGAAAAAAAGAATTGACTGATTTATCAAGAACCTCCGGCTGAATATTTTTATTTTGTTTTATTGTTTCTGCCATGTTTTGAACAATATTCGAAAAGTATTTATTGAATTCATCTGCCATTTTTTTATTATCGGTAATTACATTACCGTCATTATTGATTATTTCATTGATGTTGTAATTTTTTGATTTTTTGTAGTTATTTCATTAATGCATTTCCATAGGCTTGCTGAATTGTTTCCATTCCGTGAGATTTCATTCTAATAATAATTTGTTTTTGCCTGTTTTATTAAATCGTTCAGTTTATTTCTATATTTTTATAGTTCTTCACATTTACTTCTGTTGGATATTTTTTTTTATAGCATATAATTTATTTTTGTGGTTAACTGATTTGAGAATGCCATTTGTTATCCACATTTTTATTTTGAAATGGGATTTTTTTGTTTTAAAGGTTTTTGTACATTTGTTTATGTGTTCTTCTATAGTGATTATGAATATGTTGGTTGCAGTATCAATATCTGTGCATGTATATGTTCCGAAGAAACTTTCCTTTTCCAGACTTTGGAGCAGTTCATTTTTATTCAAATATTTTTTTGTTTTGTTATTTGTTTTTTCTCTTTTCATCTCAGATAATCAAAACCTATGAGAGAGCAAGGGTTTCAAGATCAAAACGTATGAGAGAGCAACGGGAGGTACACGCCAGCAGAAAGTGCACGTGTCAGGTATCAGATTACATTTGATAACATCCGGTCAACGAAATTTGATACGGGTTCAATGACTTATTTCAAGGTCAATAAGTGCACGTGTCAGATATCAAATTACTTGGAATTCGCTGACGCCATAGTTCCGGTAGGCAAAATTTGATACGGGTTCAATGACCTATTTCAATAAGTGCACGTGTCAGATATCAGATCACCTGGAATTCGATGACGAAATAGTTCCGGTCAGCGAAAATAGATACGGGTTCAATGGCCTAATTCAATAAGTGCACGTATTCGGTATCAGATTACCTGGAATTCGATGACGCAATAGTTCCGGTCAGCGAAATTCGATACGGGTTCAATGACCTCTTTCAATAAGTGCACGTGTCAGGTATCAGATTACATTTGATAACATCCGGTCAACGAAATTTGATACGAGTTTAATGAGTTATTTCAATAAGTGCACGTGTCAGGCATTCCTGGAATTCGCTGACGCCATAGTTCCGGTAGGCGAAATTTGATACGGGTTGAATGCTTTCAAAATGAATGCACGTGTTGGGTATCAGATTACCTGGAATTTGCTGATCTCACGTTACAGACAAGTCACGACAAGTAGGAGAAACCTGAAACGGGTTCAATGACCTCTTTCAATGTCAATAAATGCACGTGTTGGGTATCAGATTACCAAGAATTTGCTGAGTCACTTTACAGACAAGTCCCGACAAGCAGGAGGAACTTGAAACGGGTTAAATGTCCTCTCTCAAGGTCACGTGTTAGGTATCAGGTTACCTGGAATTTGCTGACGTCACGTTACAGACAAGTCTCGACAAGTAGGAGGAACTTGAAACGGGTTCAACGACCTCTCCCAAGGTCAAGTTTACGTTGTTGCCAAATATCGAGAATGTTGATAGTCTAATGAAGAGTTGAACTAGAATATTGCCCCCACTACTGTTGATGTAATATATAAACCGATAACGATATCACAGCAGACATTCTCTCTTCTAAATGAGTATTACCGAGTTCAAATTCAACTTGTCAAGCGAATATTTTTGCAAAGAAAAATCAAAAGTAATGTTGAGTGAACGAAAATTCCCATTAAACAAATCTAAAAGTAAATTTGTTGTTGTGAATTTTTCATATGATTTGAATTTCACTCCCTTTATCGAAATTATTGGAAATAAGGGAGATCGAGTGGAAGTAGTTCTTGACACACCAAGGAGTCATTACCAATTATTTTTACTCATCCGATCAACTGGAGACTGTTGAAGACGATAGGTTTACCATTGAGTTCAGCCAATTTACAAACGGGCGAGTAGTCAAAATAAATAAAGATTACTCCTCAGTGTACTTGGGGTTTGAAACAGTCTGATGGGAACTCCTACCTCTAATTGAATAAAGGGTAGATATTTTAAAAAGACAGCATTATGGACAATATTTCCAAGTTTTGAAAAACGGACTCTGCAAGCTGAGTGGTGATATGTTGCAAAATGCTTTAGATTTGCTCCAGCCAGAAGTGAATACCAATAGTGAAAATATCAGTCTAACTCTGGAATTCATCCATCTTTACCCAGAAGTTTTCAGAACTGATTTGTCTGATAAACCATGAATAAGACGGTGACAATTGATGAAAGTCATAACAAGACTTATTATATGTAGGTACACTTGGAAATTTGCTCACAAGGATTCTCGGAAAATGTATTGGAATCATGCAGCAATCGATAAAATGCGCTTCGAGAGGCGAATATTAGAAACTTCTAAAATCATCGTCCCCATTTTGGATTCAGCACATAGAGAAATAATATTCAATAATAGATTTTGTGATTGATTTATAATATAAATATTGTATAAATAAAACTGTTTTGTGAATTTTATATTGTTTTATTAGAGAAATGTTATACAAAATTATCTTTTGATATCCACGAATTATACTTATTACTCAGACCTAACCATTTTATGTAGAGTTTGTCTCCTTTTTTCTTAGAATTTTTTCAACCAGAAATACATCAGGATGTTCAACTTTTTGGAGTTCTTCTTCATAAAAACCACCTTGGATGTCAACATCATTTTGATCTTTAAGAAAATACACAGCAGGATTCGACTGATAGACTTTTCTCACAGCGAAAATTTCATTGGACCAGTTTGGTGTATACCCTTTAGCAAATGCCTCTCGGTACTTACTTATTCTTACATGATCATTGATTTTAAATTTCCGTTTCCTTGGATCGTTTTGAAATGGCTATACGTGTTTTTGAGTAAATACATCTCATGACATTTTTTAACATCTATGGGTTTCATTCCTATTGTCCTTTGCCCGGAATTGTTATAGTCAGAAACTATATGTTGTAGAATACCAAACCATTTGTAGCTTCCTTGTAGGCTGAATTGATTCCACGTTCTATTTTTCAAAGTTCTGTTTACTCGTTCAACTATACTAGCTTTCAAATTGGAAAAAGTACTGTATTAGTTAATTTTCCACTCATCCATCAGTTGCTTGAATTTTCCATTGTAGAACTCTTTTCCCATGTCTGTTTGTAGATTCCTGGTTGCAACTTTCATTTCTCTCAATATTTTTTGCATCGCATGAGTCACATCTCCTCCACTTTTGGTTTTAACGGACTCACACCAAACATATTTGGAAAATACGTTTATAACTACCAGAATGTACTTAAATCCTTTGTTAGTTTTGGAGTAGGGAATCATTTCAACTAAATCAGCTTGAAGTAGATCATTTAACCCTTTGATGATAACACGCCTTCTTTTGAATAGTCTTCGTGAATTTTTGTGCAATTCTCCTACAATTTCTCCTTTGATTTTATCCATTTTCAGTTATGGGGCACTGAAGTACAATTTCGACATACAGTTGAGTGTGCTGCTGCTGATTGACTAAGAAATTGATCTTATCACCTTTATTTAAAACTTTTCCTTTCAATGAAACAATATCTGCATACTCTCCACCAAGTGATATAGATATATCTTCTGGTAGGGAATTGATGCTTTCTATCTTTCCGGAAACAGGAAATTCATACGAAGTTGAATCATTTTCAAACACAAAAAAACTTACACTCTTCCTGATATCTTTGGTTGCCCTCAAATGAAGAACACATTTAGTATGATGCGATGATGGATTCCATATGTAAAAAGGTGTGCTGATTGGTGAGGGTTTCGGAAGTATATCTGGTTTAGAATATGGTGTTTGAGATGTTCTCAGAAAATGTCTTCCAAATTTATCGATGGGCATGGTGTCACGGTCAAACACCAAATGATGTTAAATCATGTGAGTATTTATTTTATTATTCTTGCCTCGCGAAGTTCCTCGAAAATGCTTATAATTTCATTTCTCACACCGGTGTTTCCAGCACATTGCGACGCAACCAAGAGTTTCAATCGATCAACTAGTTCATTAAAATCATCAAAATATCTATATTCAACCGGTATATTGTTGAAATCGAGCATAGTTAGTCCTGAACCTCGTTTACATCTACCTGGAGCTGAAGCAATTCTTGATCTGGTCTTGGGAAGAGATAATCTGGTATTGTTTTGAGTTTTTTCAAGTTTGCGTTCTTTAGCCAAAGTGTTGTGATTTGTGGTTTTATTATATTAACAAACTTTGATGCATGTGATGTTGACAAACCCCTTGCAGAATCGTATCGGAGGTAATGTGCATTACTTCTTCTAATTATATCGATATATGAATCAACATCTTTATTTCTATAACCAATGGGCTGTTTCTTGAACATCAATTCATATAAGCCTGCAGTTCCACTGTATTTGAACTTGTTATTAATAACAATATCGGCACCATCAAAATCCACAGTTGAGTCACCTATAGCAAATTTCCCGTAGATGGATCAAAATATACTCCAAAAGTGTCATCAAACGTATTTTTCGTATCTGAAATTTTGTCTTCTATATATGCACGGGGCAAAGGAATCGCAAACTGTTGTAAATATTTTTCTTGTGGATTCAGTACAAGGTGCATACTTTCCTCAAAATAACTTCCATCGAAATCGGATTTTGGAGTAGTTGAATCATGTTGAAATGTCTCTTCATCAGGAGTGATCTGATAAAATTATTGAGGTGTTGGTTGATGAAATTTTTGAGGTGCTGGTTGATAAAATCCTTGAGGTGTTGGTTGATGTAATTTTTGGGGTGTCGATTGATGACCTGAATGCGGTGACGATTGAAACAATTTTTTGGGTGTCGATTGATAACTTGTATGAGGTGATTTAATTTCATGTTTCAATTCTTGCTTGAACTTAGTCGTTGGGACTTGCTGAACGGCAGACAAGAATTCTTTCAAAGGTTGATTGACTGGTTCATAAGTTTTTTCCAAATGTGACTGAGATTTTGCTATATCAGATTTCAAAGTCTTATATTTTCGTCTCAAAGCCTTCCTTGCTCTAAATAGTTGTTCATGTAATTGACTGTTCATGATGACTGCCAATCATTCCTTGGTATTGAAGTTTATATATAAATAAATGTGTCGAAACCATTTCTGTATCGCCCTTCGTTTATGGAACAGTCTTTATCGATAACGAGAAAACCAAATTTATCTTTCCAACAATAAGAGCAGAGTTCTTTGAAATTATGCAAGGACATATCTATATACTGACATGATCATCATATACAGGGTGTTTCTTGAGTACGTGTAAAAACTTCAAGAGCATGTTGCTGACGTCGAAATAAGAAAAAAAAGTTTCCATAAACACATGTCCGCAAGTTATTCGTTTCTAAGATACAGAGTGTCAAAGTTTAATTAATATATTTGTTTTTTGTAAATAAATGCCAAAATATTTGTGATATTTGACTAAAGTTTGGTACCTGGGGTGATTTTTCAATGACAAAATCAAATTTTGTGGTAATTGTGAAAAAACTAATTTCTAATTGAATTTATTTTGAATTAAAAAATCTTGTTATTCAAAATCACTTGCATCGATTATTTCAAATCTCAATAACCTGAAAACAGTTGCTCGCAGTGACCTCTATCAAGAATATATGTTTTAGATAAATATTTCCAGATACCGAACTTTACCCAAATATCAAAATTATTTTGAAATTATTCACAAAAAATAAAAATAAGAATTTGACTTTGACACTCTGTATCTCAGAAACGAATAACTTTCGGAGTGATGAAGTGGACTAAGGAAGAGCTGCGACAACTTGACGTTAAGACTCGCAAAATGATGCATCTCAATAGGAGCTTGCATCCTAAATCGTCCGTTCCACGGTTATACTTTTCCAGACAACGGGGAGGCCGTGGACTTTTGAGTTTGGAGTGTCTGCATAACAGAATGGTTCTGGATGGGGCCTGTAAAGTCATCAAGAGTTCAGATCCCCTTCTCTGCATGGTCCGCGACCATGAGAAAGCAGGGATTGGAGCATTCCTTTTTGAGGCAGCTACCCGTGCGGCCGATGAACTCGGTCTCGTTTTCGACACTGAACGGGCTAACCCAAACTCTGTCACCGAGTTGGGACCCGTTCAGCAAAAAGCTCAGATAAAAGCTGCGGAGACAGAGGTCCTGCTACAGCTACATATGGATAAGCCAATGCATGGTGTCTTCTTTCATAACATCGAAGACCTTGGCTTATCCAAAAGCTTGACCTTTGCCTTCCTCAGGTCGAGTGAGCTAAAGTCGGAGACCGAGGGATTCATAATGGCCTGCCAGGATGGTGTCTTCAACACCCTTGTCTACCGTAGTCGCGTGATGGGTATAGACGTCCCTGACACCCGATGCAGGGCATGTCGTGGGGCACCTGAGACCGTAATGCATTTGCTATCAGCATGCCCATCTTATGCGGTCTCAGCCTATATCCACAGGCATAACGCGGCGCTACGAGTGTTGTACTACCACCTACGACACTCGTACGGTATAGACGAGACACCGGTGTTGCCTTATGCTCCGGGGGATATTGAGTCCGTGGTGGAGAATGAGAGATGCCGAATCTATTGGAACTACTCATTCCCCACCCTCAGGCAAATACAAGCCAATAAGCCTGATGTTGTCCTCCTCGACCACCAAAGTAGAACAATATTCGTCATGGAGTTTTCCGCTCCAGGCGAAATTAATATCGTTCGAAAAGAGGAGGAAAAACGGACTAAATATCGAGATCTTCTCTTTGAACTCCGCAGGTTATATCCGGACCATTCTGTCAAAATGGTGGTTCTGATCATAGGAGTCCTTGGTGGAATGATGGACACACTGCTCTCCAATTTGAAAATACTACCTGCTTGCCGTAATATGGCAGAAATCTTAGCAGCAAGAATGCAGAAGGCCGTTATACTTGGTTCGCTTCGTCTACTCAGGGCACACGATTCTCGGACCCAATAATCACTCACCCTACGGATGTAGGGAGTGGTTATTGGGGTTAACGACACCAGCGCGCCCTCCGGATGGGTCGGAGCACCGGAGACAGGGCCTGACTGGTACACTCCTAAGGAGAAAAAAAAATAATAACACCTTGGTCTACCGAAGCCACGTGATGGGTATAGAGGTCCCTGATATTAGATGCAGGGCCTGCCGTCAGGCGCCTGAGACCATTATGCATTTGCTGTCAGCATGTCCAGCATATGCGGTCTCAGCCTATATCCACAGACATAACGCGGCTCTACGAGTGTTATATTACCACCTACGACACTCGTACGGTATAGACGAGACACCAGTGTTGCCTTACGCTCCGGGGGATATTGAGTCCGTGGTGGAGGATGAGAAGTGCCGGATCTACTGGAACTACTCATTTCCCACCCTCAGGCAAATACAGGCCAATAAGCCTGATGTAGTACTCCTCGACCATGGAAGTAAGACGATATTCGTCATTGAGTTTTCGGCTCCTGGCGAAACGAATATCGTCCGAAAGGAGGAGGAGAAACGGACGAAATATCGAGATTTACTCTTCGAACTCCGCAGGCTCTATCCAGACCATTCTTTAAAAATGGTTGTTCTGATGATAGGGTCCCTTGGCGGTGTGAAGGATTCATTACTCTCGAATTTAAAAATCATACCGGCATGTAGAAAGATGTCAGAAATCATAGCCGGAAGAATGCAGAAGGCTGTCATCCTCGGTTCATTACGTCTGCTCAGGGCACACGATTCCCGGACCCAATAGCTGCTTACCCCATAGTTTGGGGAGTGGTTATTGGGGTAATGATGTTGCCAGCGCGCCCTCCGAATGTATCGGAGCATCGGAGACAGGGTCCGACTGGAGAATTTTAATTCAAAATAGATGATAATAATAATAATAATAATAATAATAATAATAATAATAATAATAATAATAATAATAATAATAATAATAATAATAATAATAATAATAATAATAATAATAATAATAATAATAATAATAATAATAATAATAATAATAATAATAATAATAATAATAATAATAATAATAATAATAATAATAATAATAATAATAATAATAATAA
This sequence comes from Chrysolina oricalcia, assembly GCA_944452925.2. Taxonomy (NCBI): domain Eukaryota; kingdom Metazoa; phylum Arthropoda; class Insecta; order Coleoptera; family Chrysomelidae; genus Chrysolina; species Chrysolina oricalcia. The sequence continues at coordinate 28,040,112 of OX101814.2, read as the reverse complement.
TAATAATAATAATAGGACTTTTGAGTTTGGAATGTCTGCATAACAGATTGGTTCTGGATGGGGCTTGCAAAGTCATCCGGAGTTCAGATCCCCTTCTCTGCATGGTCCGCGACCATGAAAAAGCAGGGATTGGAGCATTTCTTTTTAAGGCAGCAACCCGTGCGGCCGATGAACTCGGTCTCGTATTCGACACTGAACGGGCTAACCCAAACTCTGTCACCGAGTTGGGACCCGTTCAGCAAAAAGCTCACATCAAAGCTGCGGAGACAGAGGTCCTCCTACAGGTCCTCCTACAGCTACATATGGATAAGCCAATGCATGGTGTCTTCTTTCACAATATCGAAGACATTGGCTTATCCAAAAGCTTGACCTTTGCCTTCCTCAGGTCGAGTGAGCTAAAGTCGGAGACCGAGGGATTCATAATCATATTTGTTATTACAAATAAGCGTGATTTTTGTACCTGGTGTTTTTGTTATTCCAGGTAAGCTAAATTAGTTTCATACCTAGTATACCAATGAGCTGTTTTGTATTTAAAGAGATGGTGAAAGTTTTTCTTATTCCAGCACTGAACATATTATTAATAAATTCATCCAGTCTCCTCCAGTCTATAATTTCCGAACCTAAAATAAATATCCCTTGAGGCGTTCTGTTTCACGTGGATGGAGGCTTATCCATTTTTTTATTTTTGATTTGAATAAGTGATGAGAATTGAGCTGTTTTAATTCTTGTGGAATCAAGCTATATAATTTGGGTCCCTGGTATGTATAACTTCTTTGCAACGTGTTTTTCTCTGGTCTTGGGATAATGAAGGAATTGTTTTTGTTTCGCGTATTGTAGCTATGATCGATTGCTACCAATGTATTTCTGTGGTATTGTTGCCTCGTGACAGGTGATAAAAAATATAGTTGTCGAACGTCAAATAACGTTGTTTCAAGGCATAGTTCGTTGGTGGGGTAGGTATAAGGTTTTTTGTATATGATTTTTATTATCCATTTCTGAATTTTTTCTAGGTTTTCAGTAAAGTTTTTAGTAAAGTTTTAGTAGCAGCTCCCCAAGCTAAGATACCATAGTTTAAGTGAGGTTCAACCAAAGCATAATGTACGAAGCTGATCAGCTTTCAGAATATTCGACAGGTACTTGAATTTTGATAATGTACTACGTAACTTTCTTATTACAAAATTTATGCGGAAGTCCCATTTCAAGTTGCAGTCTATGAACACTCCCAGATATTTGATATTTCGAACCATAGAGATTGTTTGATTATCATCAATTTGAAGAGTGTCATATTTCGGTAAATTTTTTGAGTATGATGTAAAAGGCATAAAGTGGTTTTTTCGACGTTTATTGTTAGGAGTCGATTTTCAAACCATTCCTTGATTCTTTTTAAATCTCTCTCTGCTTTGACTTTCAGAGTTTTCCATTCCTCGTCTACGTATATAATAGCTGTATCATCAGCAAAACTTACCACATCTCCTTCTAATTGTAGTTTGAATAGATCGTTTAGGTAAATATTGAAGAGTAATGGTCCCAAGACTGTTCCTTGTGGAAACCATAGCGTATAATCGATTCTTCACTCAAGTTGTCATTGATTTTAACTCTTTGCATCCTTTGCTGAAGGTAGCTTTTCATCAGATCATACGTTTTTCCCCTGAATCCAATACTTTCCAATATTTTAAGCAGTTTGTTATGGTCGACGGTGTCGAACGCTTTTGCGAGGTGTATAAATATTGCCATGGTTGGTTTTGTTTTGTCTACAAATTTACTTAATCTAGATGTTACGTGTAATATGGCATCTTGTGTTGACCTTTTCTCCCTAAATCCAAATTGTTTCTCTGAGAGTATTTTATATTTATTCAGATATCTTGTTATACGCGTTTTCAGTAACATTTCAAAAAATTTGGCAATATTGGAGATCAATGAAATTGGACGGTAGTTTGCGATATTATTTTTACTTCCTTTTTTGTATAATGGTTTAATCACGGATATTTTCAACGCGGATGGGAATTTCCCAGTTCTTATAGACCAATTTATAATGTATGTTAGAGGCTTGGTGATATGTTCAGCAATGAGTTTTAACATTCCGACAGTCAAATCGTCAAATCCCGGTGCTTTATTGTTTTTTAATTTCTTTATATACCCAATAATTTCGGCGTCATCTGCTTCACCTAGAAAAAAAGAATTGACTGATTTATCAAGAACCTCCGGCTGAATATTTTTATTTTGTTTTATTGTTTCTGCCATGTTTTGAACAATATTCGAAAAGTATTTATTGAATTCATCTGCCATTTTTTTATTATCGGTAATTACATTACCGTCATTATTGATTATTTCATTGATGTTGTAATTTTTTGATTTTTTGTAGTTATTTCATTAATGCATTTCCATAGGCTTGCTGAATTGTTTCCATTCCGTGAGATTTCATTCTGATAATAATTTGTTTTTGCCTGTTTTATTAAATCGTTCAGTTTATTTCTATATTTTTATAGTTCTTCACATTTACTTCTGTTGGATATTTTTTTTTATAGCATATAATTTATTTTTGTGGTTAACTGATTTGAGAATGCCATTTGTTATCCACATTTTTATTTTGAAATGGGATTTTTTTGTTTTAAAGGTTTTTGTACATTTGTTTATGTGTTCTTCTATAGTGATTATGAATATGTTGGTTGCAGTATCAATATCTGTGCATGTATATGTTCCGAAGAAACTTTCCTTTTCCAGACTTTGGAGCAGTTCATTTTTATTCAAATATTTTTTTGTTTTGTTATTTGTTTTTTCTCTTTTCATCTCAGATAATCAAAACCTATGAGAGAGCAAGGGATTCAAGATCAAAACGTATGAGAGAGCAACGGGAGGTACACGCCAGCAGAAAGTGCACGTGTCAGGTATCAGATTACATTTGATAACATCCGGTCAACGAAATTTGATACGGGTTCAATGACTTATTTCAAGGTCAATAAGTGCACGTGTCAGATATCAAATTACTTGGAATTCGCTGACGCCATAGTTCCGGTAGGCAAAATTTGATACGGGTTCAATGACCTATTTCAATAAGTGCACGTGTCAGATATCAGATCACCTGGAATTCGATGACGAAATAGTTCCGGTCAGCGAAAATAGATACGGGTTCAATGGCCTAATTCAATAAGTGCACGTATTCGGTATCAGATTACCTGGAATTCGATGACGCAATAGTTCCGGTCAGCGAAATTCGATACGGGTTCAATGACCTCTTTCAATAAGTGCACGTGTCAGGTATCAGATTACATTTGATAACATCCGGTCAACGAAATTTGATACGAGTTTAATGAGTTATTTCAATAAGTGCACGTGTCAGGCATTCCTGGAATTCGCTGACGCCATAGTTCCGGTAGGCGAAATTTGATACGGGTTGAATGCTTTCAAAATGAATGCACGTGTTGGGTATCAGATTACCTGGAATTTGCTGATCTCACGTTACAGACAAGTCACGACAAGTAGGAGAAACCTGAAACGGGTTCAATGACCTCTTTCAATGTCAATAAATGCACGTGTTGGGTATCAGATTACCAAGAATTTGCTGAGTCACTTTACAGACAAGTCTCGACAAGCAGGAGGAACTTGAAACGGGTTAAATGTCCTCTCTCAAGGTCACGTGTTAGGTATCAGGTTACCTGGAATTTGCTGACGTCACGTTACAGACAAGTCTCGACAAGTAGGAGGAACTTGAAACGGGTTCAACGACCTCTCCCAAGGTCAAGTTTACGTTGTTGCCAAATATCGAGAATGTTGATAGTCTAATGAAGAGTTGAACTAGAATATTGCCCCCACTACTGTTGATGTAATATATAAACCGATAACGATATCAGAGCAGACATTCTCTCTTCTAAATGAGTATTACCGAGTTCAAATTCAACTTGTCAAGCGAATATTTTTGCAAAGAAAAATCAAAAGTAATGTTGAGTGAACGAAAATTCCCATTAAACAAATCTAAAAGTAAATTTGTTGTTGTGAATTTTTCATATGATTTGAATTTCACTCCCTTTATCGAAATTATTGGAAATAAGGGAGATCGAGTGGAAGTAGTTCTTGACACACCAAGGAGTCATTACCAATTATTTTTACTCATCCGATCAACTGGAGACTGTTGAAGACGATAGGTTTACCATTGAGTTCAGCCAATTTACAAACGGGCGAGTAGTCAAAATAAATAAAGATTACTCCTCAGTGTACTTGGGGTTTGAAACAGTCTGATGGGAACTCCTACCTCTAATTGAATAAAGGGTAGATATTTTAAAAAGACAGCATTATGGACAATATTTCCAAGTTTTGAAAAACGGACTCTGCAAGCTGAGTGGTGATATGTTGCAAAATGCTTTAGATTTGCTCCAGCCAGAAGTGAATACCAATAGTGAAAATATCAGTCTAACTCTGGAATTCATCCATCTTTACCCAGAAGTTTTCAGAACTGATTTGTCTGATAAACCATGAATAAGACGGTGACAATTGATGAAAGTCATAACAAGACTTATTATATGTAGGTACACTTGGAAATTTGCTCACAAGGATTCTCGGAAAATGTATTGGAATCATGCAGCAATCGATAAAATGCGCTTCGAGAGGCGAATATTAGAAACTTCTAAAATCATCGTCCCCATTTTGGATTCAGCACATAGAGAAATAATATTCAATAATAGATTTTGTGATTGATTTATAATATAAATATTGTATAAATAAAACTGTTTTGTGAATTTTATATTGTTTTATTAGAGAAATGTTATACAAAATTATCTTTTGATATCCACGAATTATACTTATTACTCAGACCTAACCATTTTATGTAGAGTTTGTCTCCTTTTTTCTTAGAATTTTTTCAACCAGAAATACATCAGGATGTTCAACTTTTTGGAGTTCTTCTTCATAAAAACCACCTTGGATGTCAACATCATTTTGATCTTTAAGAAAATACACAGCAGAATTCGACTGATAGACTTTTCTCACAGCGAAAATTTCATTGGACCAGTTTGGTGTATACCCTTTAGCAAATGCCTCTCGGTACTTACTTATTCTTACATGATCATTGATTTTAAATTTCCGTTTCCTTGGATCGTTTTGAAATGGCTATACGTGTTTTTGAGTAAATACATCTCATGACATTTTTTAACATCTATGGGTTTCATTCCTATTGTCCTTTGCCCGGAATTGTTATAGTCAGAAACTATATGTGGTAGAATACCAAACCATTTGTAGCTTCCTTGTAGGCTGAATTGATTCCACGTTCTATTTTTCAAAGTTCTGTTTACTCGTTCAACTATACTAGCTTTCAAATTGGAAAAAGTACTGTATTAGTTAATTTTCCACTCATCCATCAGTTGCTTGAATTTTCCATTGTAGAACTCTTTTCCCATGTCTGTTTGTAGATTCCTGGTTGCAACTTTCATTTCTCTCAATATTTTTTGCATCGCATGAGTCACATCTCCTCCACTTTTGGTTTTAACGGACTCACACCAAACATATTTGGAAAATACGTTTATAACTACCAGAATGTACTTAAATCCTTTGTTAGTTTTGGAGTAGGGAATCATTTCAACTAAATCAGCTTGAAGTAGATCATTTAACCCTTTGATGATAACACGCCTTCTTTTGAATAGTCTTCGTGAATTTTTGTGCAATTCTCCTACAATTTCTCCTTTGATTTTATCCATTTTCAGTTATGGGGCACTGAAGTACAATTTCGACATACAGTTGAGTGTGCAGCTGCTGATTGACTAAGAAATTGATCTTATCACCTTTATTTAAAACTTTTCCTTTCAATGAAACAATATCTGCATACTCTCCACCAAGTGATATAGATATATCTTCTGGTAGGGAATTGATGCTTTCTATCTTTCCGGAAACAGGAAATTCATACGAAGTTGAATCATTTTCAAACACAAAAAAACTTACACTCTTCCTGATATCTTTGGTTGCCCTCAAATGAAGAACACATTTAGTATGATGCGATGATGGATTCCATATGTAAAAAGGTGTGCTGATTGGTGAGGGTTTCGGAAGTATATCTGGTTTAGAATATGGTGTTTGAGATGTTCTCAGAAAATGTCTTCCAAATTTATCGATGGGCATGGTGTCACGGTCAAACACCAAATGATGTTAAATCATGTGAGTATTTATTTTATTATTCTTGCCTCGCGAAGTTCCTCGAAAATGCTTATAATTTCATTTCTCACACCGGTGTTTCCAGCACATTGCGACGCAACCAAGAGTTTCAATCGATCAACTAGTTCATTAAAATCATCAAAATATCTATATTCAACCGGTATATTGTTGAAATCGAGCATAGTTAGTCCTGAACCTCGTTTACATCTACCTGGAGCTGAAGCAATTCTTGATCTGGTCTTGGGAAGAGATAATCTGGTATTGTTTTGAGTTTTTTCAAGTTTGCGTTCTTTAGCCAAAGTGTTGTGATTTGTGGTTTTATTATATTAACAAACTTTGATGCATGTGATGTTGACAAACCCCTTGCAGAATCGTATCGGAGGTAATGTGCATTACTTCTTCTAATTATATCGATATATGAATCAACATCTTTATTTCTATAACCAATGGGCTGTTTCTTGAACATCAATTCATATAAGCCTGCAGTTCCACTGTATTTGAACTTGTTATTAATAACAATATCGGCACCATCAAAATCCACAGTTGAGTCACCTATAGCAAATTTCCCGTAGATGGATCAAAATATACTCCAAAAGTGTCATCAAACGTATTTTTCGTATCTGAAATTTTGTCTTCTATATATGCACGGGGCAAAGGAATCGCAAACTGTTGTAAATATTTTTCTTGTGGATTCAGTACAAGGTGCATACTTTCCTCAAAATAACTTCCATCGAAATCGGATTTTGGAGTAGTTGAATCATGTTGAAATGTCTCTTCATCAGGAGTGATCTGATAAAATTATTGAGGTGTTGGTTGATGAAATTTTTGAGGTGCTGGTTGATAAAATCCTTGAGGTGTTGGTTGATGTAATTTTTGGGGTGTCGATTGATGACCTGAATGCGGTGACGATTGAAACAATTTTTTGGGTGTCGATTGATAACTTGTATGAGGTGATTTAATTTCATGTTTCAATTCTTGCTTGAACTTAGTCGTTGGGACTTGCTGAACGGCAGACAAGAATTCTTTCAAAGGTTGAGTGACTGGTTCATAAGTTTTTTCCAAATGTGACTGAGATTTTGCTATATCAGATTTCAAAGTCTTATATTTTCGTCTCAAAGCCTTCCTTGCTCTAAATAGTTGTTCATGTAATTGACTGTTCATGATGACTGCCAATCATTCCTTGGTATTGAAGTTTATATATAAATAAATGTGTCGAAACCATTTCTGTATCGCCCTTCGTTTATGGAACAGTCTTTATCGATAACGAGAAAACCAAATTTATCTTTCCAACAATAAGAGCAGAGTTCTTTGAAATTATGCAAGGACATATCTATATACTGACATGATCATCATATACAGGGTGTTTCTTGAGTACGTGTAGAAACTTCAAGAGCATGTTGCTGACGTCGAAATAAGAAAAAAAAGTTTCCATAAACACATGTCCGCAAGTTATTCGTTTCTAAGATACAGAGTGTCAAAGTTTAATTAATATATTTGTTTTTTGTAAATAAATGCCAAAATATTTGTGATATTTGACTAAAGTTTGGTACCTGGGGTGATTTTTCAATGACAAAATCAAATTTGGTGGTAATTGTGAAAAAACTAATTTCTAATTGAATTTATTTTGAATTAAAAAATCTTGTTATTCAAAATCACTTGCATCGATTATTTCAAATCTCAATAACCTGAAAACAGTTGCTCGCAGTGACCTCTATCAAGAATATATGTTTTAGATAAATATTTCCAGATACCGAACTTTACCCAAATATCAAAATTATTTTGAAATTATTCACAAAAAATAAAAATAAGAATTTGACTTTGACACTCTGTATCTCAGAAACGAATAACTTGTGGACATATGTTTATAGGAACTTTTCTTCTTATTTTGATGTCAGCAATACGCTCCTAAATTTTCTACACGTACTTAAGAAACACCCTATATATGCTTCAGATTTGTCAGGGCTTGTTGAAAAATTATGAGCAAATTTGCATTATCTCTAATGAGTTGTTTGGAAATGGCATAAATAGAAACAATCCGTGTGTCTGTGACGACCGAAACTGAATAATTTTTTATTATATTTTGATCACATGTCGTGATATCATCGAATATTATGACGGAATGATCATTTATGTTTTCATATAGGTAAGATTTTAGGTTGCTATGCTTTCAACGAAGCAGTTTCAACGAACCCTTCACTACATAGGTTATACTAACACGCAACTCCTTTTCCCCCTCTCCACCCGAAGAAAGTCGTAAACACTCGAAGTCATTTCAACGAAACGTATATATGAGAGAGGTTATTTATTATCCCGTTTAGTAGTTGGTGATCGTTAAAAGTGTTATTATGTCTTCCTCCAAGGTATATAGCGTTTCCCAGCTTTATGGAAGGAATGTAAAACAGACCGATGAAAGATTTGGATTATGGTTTCTGTTGGAAAACATGGAAAATAATAATTTGGTATCCGATTTTGGCAATATTAATTATACAGAAGGAGGGAGATTACTCGCAACCAATAAAGTTCTTACCCCCATCACACAACCGTTTTGCGACAATATTATGCTCGTAAAGATATGCAGCTCGGAAGACTGCGATGCGAAATCTACACTTGTTAAGAAAGAAATATGCGGATCATTTAATAGTTATATATGAGGAAAGTTCGGACAAATGGTTTCTGCTGCCCATGGATTTACAGCTAAATTGCCTTTTCGCTTACTTAGCAACAATCTACTTGCAAAAGGAGCAAGAGAAGTGATCGGAGAAGATATACAGAAGATCACTAACAAGTATGAATATCCAGTATGCATTCCTTACAAAAAAATGGAATTAGCAGACGGTAAATTGGATAGTCTATTAGAAGTATTGCCGAATTTATTGCAGCAGCTCCGGATGGAAGATTACTACCTAATGGATTTCGATGTAACACAGGATTTTGATGAAATATTTAACAAAGAGGAAATGAGTAACTATTTAACAAGTAACTTTAACATTTTTAACCAAGGAGAGCACCAGGAAAACAGCAATATTATTGTAAATAACGATAAAACAGTCGGAATTGACTGCTTAACCTGGATTACATCTAACGCTAGAGTAAAAATATACAACAAATTTGTTTGCCATCTGACAAGTCTTGGTGTTAATAAGAGTATTGGAAACCACATTATCGATTTTATAAACTGTCCAAATACGAGGTTGAAGGAAACATTTTCCTCTACTTTGGCTAAGGAACATGGAATTACTAGATTAGAAGCTACAATATATAACTATAGTATTGGAAACTCGCATGATACATCCTTTAGCCCGTTAGAAGATTGCATAACTAATAAATAGTAAAATTTATTTCCAGGATGCACCGATATACTCCGTTTCGATGGCAAAAATGTGGACAAAGATCGCGGACACTCTACAGAACAGCTGTTGTCTTGTATTTAATAATTTGTTACAATACGTTTATTGGGGAAACAAAAATACAAGAAAGCTAACAGGGTTGCAGATGAAATTACCGGGAGATCAAGTTGCCAGGAAGAAGTTTATAAATTACAGTCTTTCCGCCTTTAGTTTTAACTGCTTACCCGTAAATTATATAGAAGTTATGGAAGATGCAGAGAATAGAGATATGATTAGAATTATACAAAAATGTTACATTAAGGCTGGAGACACCTACTTCTCCAGGTCCAGAACTCCCTTCTCTACTATACCGGAAAATATCAACTATATGTTTTGACAAACACAACCATGTGCCAAGTTGGTACAGCCGGTATACCAAATTTGACAATCGCCATGTGTTTTTTCTCGAATGACGTATTTTTGAAATGCCCTGTATACGATCCTCATTGGGGTATCGTACGTTGAAACGCTAGACCCCCGTTAAACCCTCATGTTTCTTTAAACGATGTTTTTTGAGACACCCTTTATACGTTCCTTAAGCCTAGACATGTGTTCCAATTCTTCCAATCCGCCGTAAATTTTCATTTCATCTGATTTCAGTTCACCCCGTATATTTCTTGTACGCGATCGTGTTTTTCAATCATATTTGGCACTAGTCATGTAAGTATTTAATTATTTTGTTCGCCATGTTGCATTTTTAATTTAATCGATTTTTCATTCACCCTGTATTTTCCATATTCCCCTGCACCCAACCAAAATTAAATTCAACAAACTTTCCGAAGAATATAGTCTCTGGGTAGTACCATTCTTCAAAACTCATTTGCATATTTCTATATATTCTAATTATAAACGACAAGAAATTTTGCCGACGATTGACAATCCTTTTCTTCTCTCATACATGCGAAGTGGGGGGCAAATGATATAGCAAAAGATTCAAAACAGATTCAATCTTAAAACCTATGAGAGAACAAATGGATTGTCAATCGTTGGCAAAATTTCATGTCGTTTATAATTAGAATATATAGAAATATGCAAATGAGTTTTGAAAAATGGTACTACCCAGAGACTATATTCTTCGGAAAGTTATTTGTTGAATTTAATTTTGGTTGGGTGCAGGGGAATATGGAAAATACTGGGTGAATGAAAAATCGATTAAATTAAAACTGCAACATGGCGAACAAAATAATTAAATACTTACATGACTAGTGCCAAATATGATTGAAAAACACGATCGCGTATAAGAAATATACGGGGAGAACTGAAATCAGATGAAATGAACATTTACGGCGGATTGGAAGAATTGGAAAACATGTCTAGGCTTAAGGAACGTATACAGGGTGTCTCAAAAAACATCGTTTAAAGAAACATGAGGGTTTAACGGGGGTCTAGCGTTTCAACGTACGATCCCTCAATGAGAAGCGTATACAGGGCATTTCAAAAATATATCATTCGAGAAAAAACTCATGGCGACTGTCAAATTTGGTATGTATACCGGCTGTACCAACTTGGCATTTGAGAGAAAAAACATGGTTGTGTTTGTCAAAACATATAGGTGAGAGTTAAGGTTGCTATGCCTCCAAAAAAAGATTGGCGTGTGTGTAATAAATCGCTAGTGTGGTAGGCGACGATTTCTTTGGTTCGGTTCCAAACCTCACCAAAGCAACCATGAACCACTCCTAAGTCGCCCACACTAGGAAATATTTTTATAAAATGGTAGCATGCTGCCACCAGGTCCGAATTGAGTTTTTAATCCGCTAAGACCATACGGATTTTAGACAATGGATAGCTCTAAAAAAAATAATGATAATACTGCATGATGCTGAACTTTTTCAGCGCTACTGGTTTTCGTGTTTCACCATCATCTTAGAGGACAGTTGTTAATTTGCAGGTACGGCCACGGCTTCACAAATGCCTGGACTTTAAATAAGGGTTGAAAAAGTAAATAATAGTCGACAAATTTCCACGAAACATTTACTAAACAAAATGGTGGGAAATAATAAACGGTGAATAATAAAAATTGTATCAAATATAGACAGACAGTTTGAAAAACCAATCAAAAAGAATAAAATGTACATTTAGTATCGGAACAATTCATAACTCCGTTAGTAATCAAAAATTAAAAAAAAAACAAATGAAATCGTTAAATTGGAAAGTCACCCTCTCATAAAAAAAATAATATTAAGCTTGCTCTGTTATTGAGTACACTCACCAACAAAAAATTCCAGTTGTTTTTGTCCATCGGATACAACGACACTATTATAATTATGGTTATTAATAAAGAATGAAAAATGCCTCAAACATATATTTAACTATTTAGATTGAATAACTGAACACCCACTTATCCCTATTTAAATATCATCCCTTTCGCGCCCCAAAATTAGAAAACAATTTTCTCTATTATTGTTATTATTATTAAACGAATAGAATACCCCAAACATACATTTAATTACTTATTTTGGTTGAATAATTGAACACCCACTTATCCCTAAAAATTAACACCCACATCGGCCCCATTATCGGGGGTGGCAAAAAGCCAACCTCACCGGTCGTTCGAAATCAAACCAACTCTTGTCACTAGCACTTCAACACCGACTGTCTCGCTCCAAAAGCCCGTTCTTCCGAAAAACTGAGAGCATTCTTCATAACCTACCCTCTGTGCTATTTTTAGATCGTGGCTTATCTTCAGACAGAGACCCACTAGAAATTGTTTTGTCTAGCGCGCCGTTTAACACCCCTTCATGAATTTTTACGATAAACTTTAACCCGGAGAAGTGATATCTTGAATAAACTCAGAAAATTAAAAATAAGACTATTCTAATAATAATATAGGACCATCTTATACAGGGCACAACGTTATACATGAAACAGTGCACACTGTTACAATACTCTTCTCTTTGAAAAAAGTTCAAGGCTTCATCTTGAGTTAACTTTTTCCCAATAAAGATCAGGACCTGCATTAAAAACAAAACAAGTTGCGTTGAATCCATACAAAACAAAAAATTGTATCTTACTAAATCCCTCTTGAAATATTTCGGGCCACAAAATAAAGTCGAGTCCAGGTCTTTTTTTTCGTTTCTGGAGGTTCGTATGCTATTGTAATATATTTATAGTCCAATTACCTCTAAAATAATTTATTTTACGAAATAAAATGAAACAATAACACAATACTCTAATTTACATAACAATCACGGGACTGGGTATTTATATTCGACTTTCACTTCACTGACTGCCCGTCTGTCCGCTGCGTAGTTCTTTTCATATCCGACGTTGACTTCTCTGAATGCTCCAGAATTTTCCATCCAATCGCCCAGACTCACCGAACCGCCCAGATTCTTCTCGGTGCAAGCGCATCGACAGTCTCCCGCGGTTGGTCGCTAGCTATACGTGAGAGTTCAGGTCCGGCATCGCCCGCAGCTTCGCCACATTGCCCCCTTCTTAGAGATATTTCGTCCCGAAATGTCATCTTTGGAGTGTGTCGATATTTGCAGGATTCCCCATATCTGCATCGTGAAGTTCGATGAAAATAACACTCCACAGTCTTCATGTTAGGTCGTGGAATAGGATTACAACAAACCAAAATCTGGATGCCGCTGGATCGGAATATCGTCTCCAACATACTTCTTATAACTCTCCAATCCAGCCCATCAATACCACAGGATAATTTTGGGATTGCCAAGTCTACCAGATTCTGGTTCACCATCGTATCTCTTAGTTGGGTGAGACTCCTCCAGACATCTTCATAGGACGGTTTGTCTTGGGAATGCTTCTTGGTCACCAAGTAGTAGATGTTCCTCTGGCCCTTCTTCAGCTGTAGCACACCTCCAATTTCTGGATTCTGTTTCCGTAGTGTTTGGAGTTGGCAAAATTTCTTGGAGAACACTACAGCGATGCCCCTGGACATTCGAAGATCTTCTGCGACGCAGTGTGCTAGGGCGTAATCGACTGGCACTTTGAAAAGTTACCCCGTGTGACACTTTCTGTCCATTTGAGTATAAGGACATGAATTTCTGGAACGTCATCGCATCCTCTGGTGGTCTGAGGGTGCGGACTTGGTCATGATTTCCAGCGTAAGGGGCCAACCTGTTGAAATGAACGACCCTGGGTTTACCTCTGGGTGGCTTGTGGATTCGGTAAAGCAGGTCGTTTATCCTCTTGATGATCTTGTACGGACCTTCCCATGAATTCCGTAATTTCGGTGACAGGCCCCGGCGACGCATCGGGTTGTACAGCCAAACTAGGTCACCAACCTGAAATCCTCCAGCATCGGCATTGATGTCATAAGTCGCTTTCATTCGGTCGCTGGCACTCTGGATGTTCAAACGGACTCGTTCGTGGATGTCCTCCATTCGCTGCCGGAGTTTACTGACGTAGTCCTCTCCCGCGGTATCCTGTCCTGGTGGCATCCCAAACTTTAGGTCACAGGGAAGTCGCAGCTCTCGGCCCATTATGATACTAGCAGGGGTTTGGCCGGTCGATTCGTGTACTGCGGAATGGTAGGCCATCAGGAACAAATGGAGATACTGGTCCCAGTCTCTTTGATGGTCAGAGACTACCTTGGACAAGTGGCGATTGATAGTCCTGTTCATCCGCTGAACCATTCCATCGGACTGTGGATGTAGAGCTGTGGTTCTCGTCTTGCGGATGTTTAGCAGTTGGCACATTTCTTGGAACAGGTTGGATTCGAAATTTCTGCCTTGGTCCGAGTGCAGCTCCAAGGGTACACCGAATCGACATATCCACTCTTTCACCAAGACGTCCGCGACGGTGATGGCTTCCTGGTTGGGCAGGGCATAGGCTTCGGCCCACTTGCTGAAATAGTCCATTGCCACAAGGATGTAGTTATTTCCGTGATCTGATACTGGGAACGGGCCGGCGATGTCAATGGCGATTCTCTCGAATGGACTACCTACGTTATACTGACGCATCGGGGCCTTGGGTCGTGTCCGAGGTCCATTGCTGGCAGCACAAACAGCACACTTTCTGCACCAGTCATTGACATCAACTTGACAATTGACCCAGTAAAACCGTTGCCTTACTTTCTGCAGGGTCTTCGTCACACCCAGATGTCCTCCAGCAACTCCATCATGGATCTCTCGGAGTACTTCCTGTCTTCTGTTCTTGGGCACCACTATCTGACATCTGTCTTCCCCACCATCTTCGGACTCTAATACACGTTTCAGGACCCCATTGTCCAGGGTAAGGGAATTCCATTGGGCCCTGTAGGATTTGAGTGCTGGGGAATATCTTGCAATTTCCTGTCATGTCGGTCTTTGATTACTATTTTTCCAACCGATGACTAACCCAAGATCTGGATCCTTTTCTTGGTCTTTCTGGACCTCGTTATCATTCCAGTTGTTGTCAACTGCGGTGGTTCTACAAACCGCTGCTTCCTTCTCTTCTGCTCGTCGGCAGTGTGAGCAGTCGTCTGGGCACGGTCTCCTTGACAGGGCATCTGCATTCTTGTGGCCACTCCCAGCTCGATGTTCGATCTCGAAGTCGAATTCTTGGAGTCTTTCGATCCAACGTGCTACTTGGCCCTCGGGGTTTTTGAACTGTAGGAGCCATTTAAGGGCTGTGTGGTCGGTCCTTAACAGGAATCTTCTTCCGTACACGTATTTGTAAAAGTGTTCTACTCCCTTGACAACAGCCAACAGTTCTCGTCTGGTGACACAGTAGTTATGCTCCGGTTTACTGAGAGTTTTACTGAAGTATCCGATGATCTTCTCTTGCCCATCCTGGATCTGGGACAAGACAGCTCCAAGTCCCACGTTGCTGGCGTCCGTGTCCAAAATGAATTTTCCACTCGGAAGGGGATAACTTAAAATTGGTGCCTTGATCAATGCCCCCTTCAGCTTCCTGAACGAGTCTTGGCATTCATCGGACCATTGGAACTTTGTTTGACCTTCCGTGAGCCTGGTCAGTGGTTTAGCGATGTTGGCAAATCCCAGCACATATCGGCGATAGTATGTGCACAAACCAAGGAAACTACGTAGTTGGTGTATGTCTCTAGGAATAGGCCACTCTTTCACTGCTCTGATCTTCTCATCATCCACTGCTACTCCGTGCCCAGAGACAACATGGCCAAGGTAACGTACTTCTTTTTGGAACAGGTGGCATTTCTTGGGGCTCAGCTTCAATCCAGAATTTCTCAGTCGCAGGAATACCTCCTCCAGGTTTTTAACGTGGTCTTCGAACGATTTGCCAACCACAATAATGTCATCGAGATATACCAGACACGTCCTCCATGAGAGTCCTTTCAGAACCGTCTCCATTAATCTCTCGAATGTTGCTGGAGCATTACAAAGCCCGAATGGCATAACGGTGAAATGCCACAGTCCCGAGCCGATGGTGAAGGCTGTCTTTTCTCTATCTTCTGGAGCCAGTTCTACCTGCCAGTATCCACTCTTCAGATCAAGGGTCGAGAAAATCGTGGAGCCGGCCAACGTGTCTAGTGTGTCGTCTATTCTCGGAAGAGGGTAACTGTCTTTCTTCGTCACGTTGTTCAGTTGTCGATAGTCTACGCAAAAGCGTGTTGATCCATCTTTCTTCTTCACCAGCACGACTGGAGAGGACCATGGACTGTCGGATGGTTCACTAACTCCATCTTTCCCCACTTCACTGACTATTTTGTTAGCCTCTTCCTTCTCGGCAAGAGGAAGTCTTCTAGCTGATTGTCGGATTGGTCGGGCATCCCCAGTATCAATTTTATGCTGAACTACATTCGTTCGGCCCCCTTTTCCTTGTCCGGTATCGAAGATGTCTTGGTACTTCTTGACTAATTCTCTCAATCTGGGCCGTTGGGCTGGTTTAATGCCCTTCGAAGAGAGGGTAACCAATTTTTCCAGTTCCGCTGTCAGGTTGTTGTCTTGACTTACAGTACCATGTACACTCCTGATCACAGAGGAAATTGACGAGCAGTGCCCCAAAACAGTTCCTTTCTTCAAAGTCACTGGGTAATAATTGACATTCATTACCCTTACTGGCACAATTTTATCAGCACGCAGCAAAGTCTTGCCTAGTGCAATCCCTCGTCCAATTTTCTCATCATGAAGCTTGGGCTCGAACATCACCACGCTTCCATTGCTCGCACCTCCGTCCAAGCGAGCCTCAAGTATGGTCTCAGCCCTCTCGGGTACACTTACATCTTCAGCCAGCAGAACACGAACCATCTCTTCACTTCTTCCATGGAGCACCAGCTCTTCTCCGTTCACACGTAGAACGCCATCTTTGAAATTCAATTCGAACCCTCTGGAATTCATGATGTCCATTCCAATAATTGCCTCGTCCTCAATGTCCGCTACTAATGCCCGATGTTTCACTTTTGTGCTGCCTAGAATCAGTTCAATCGGTAGCTCTCCATGTACAGTGGCCGGCTCCCCTGTTGCTGTGCGTAGCTTCCAGGATGACGGTTCAATTCTCTCTGTTGTTTTAGTAAAAGCAGGTCCAAGGATTGTCCTAGTCGCACCTGAATCTAGCAGCATGGTGCAAGGCTCGTTGTTGATGAGACCGTCTACAAAGACTCCATTGTTTTGACGTTGAAGGACAGCGACATATGCATTGTTATCGGGGGCTTGCTGGATGCAGGTCGACGATTGCCCCTCCTCATCGACCTTCTTTAGTTTTCCTGCATCTGTGACGATTCTTTGAATGTTGGACATTTACTACACACATGCCCAATTTTTCCACAATTCCAGCATCTTATCTGTCTTCTCTCAGGCAACATTTCCTTCACCACCTTTGTTATGGCAGCTTCCAGGTTAGCAGGCTCCTGTGGGTCTCCTTCAATAACTCGGACTTTACTTTGGCTTCTGCAGGATTGCTTCGCTGCCTCAAATTCCAAAGCGCGTGCCAGTGCATCCACGAGATGTGTTGGACGAGCTAGTGTTAATGCTTGTCTCGTTTCCTGGTCACGAAGTCCATCTAAGAATACCTGAACTGCTAGTCGTTCCATTACCTTTTCTGGAGTAGCTGGGTATGCAAGGCGAACCAAGCGTGCAATGTCGGCTTCAAATTCCTGTAGGGATTCGCTTGACTTCTGGCAGCGGTTTTTGAGCTGTGAGTGGTATACATGTTCTAGATGAGTCTGTCCATACCGTAATTCTAGATGTTTGATCAGCTGCTCGTAGTCCTCTTGCTCTTGTGCCGTGAGGGTTTGTAGAATATTCGTTGCTTCTCCACGCAACGCCAGTGTTAGTGCCACAGCTCTATCTCCTGCATTCCATCCATTCGCCTTTGCTGCAGCTTCAAATTGTCGGCGGTAGTTTGCCCATGGTGTTTTTCCATCAAACTGAGGTGGTTTCATAGAGAGTTTTCCTGTTTCTGGACTGATTTTTACATCTTTCAAACCCCTTTGAACATCATAAGTTCAAACTCAGTTCCAGCATTGAATTTTCATTGATAGATTCTGTGGTGTGGGTAGTGTCATTCTGGTTTTCCAACTTACTGATTTTCTCCTTTATTTTGATGATTTCTGCCTCGAGTCCGCCTTTGATTTCGTCACTAATTGTTTCCTTCAATTTTCCCATCTCTTCCTCGATTTCATCCTTGATTTTCTCTATCTCTGTCTCGACAGTCCCCATTCTTTCTTCTAATCGGTTTGCTACGCCACAAAATTCTTCTTTCATGTTCTTCGAGTTTTCTAGAAGCTCTTCCCTCAAACCCTTCGAATTTTCTAGAATCTCTTCTCTCAGACTATTGGAATTTTCTAGCAGCTTTTCTTCCAGATTTTTCGAATTTTCTTGAAATTCCTCCTTCAGAGTATTCGAATTTTCCAGTAGCTTTTCTTCCAGATTTTTTTAATTTTCTAGAAGTTTTTCTTGAAGTTTTTCTTGCAGACTTTTCGAATTTTCTTGAAGTTTTTCTTGCAGACTTTTCGAATTTTCTTGAAGTTCTTCTTTCAAAGTACTCATTATGGAAGTCATATCCATTCCAGAAACTTCGAATAAAAATGTATCTGGATCCTCGCCCTCCTGGATTAATCCCTCAGAAAGTCTTGCCTGAAGCACGGCCTTTTTACCACTAGTATCAAGTTCCCTCTCCTCCAGTTCTTGCTTCAATTCCGCAACCTTCAATTCAACCAGGCGGACATTCCTCGAATACATTTTGTCTTAGTCTATGTCTCACAGTCTATTTCACAGGTCAACAGTCTATTATTATTATTATTGTCTATTTCACACGCGAAAATGATTGTTCGAAATACACAAACTTTCTACTTACACGAACACTCTTTATTTAAACATCGCACTTCTAACACCAAATGAAATATATTTATAGTCCAATTACCTCTAAAATAATTTATTTTACGAAATAAAATGATACAATAACACAATACTCTAATTTACATAACAATCACGGGACTAGGTATTTCTATTCGACTTTCACTTCACTGACTGCCCGTCTGTCCGCTGCGTAGTTCTTTTTATATCCGACGTTGACTTCTCTGAATGCTCCAGAATTTTCCATCCAATCGCCCAGACTCACCGAACCGCCCAGATTCTTCTCGGTGCAAGCGCATCGACAGTCTCCCGCGGTTGGTCGCTAGCTATACGTGAGAGTTCAGGTCCGGCATCGCCCGCAGCTTCGCCACACTATAACTAAATTTTATTTCTATGGTACAACCTAAACTCTAACATAAAACATTATTTGCGCTCACGTTCATTTCGGTTTAAGAAATTGACTCCAACTTTCACTCCCGAATTTCGACGAACTCTGGTCTATTTCACTGGCGTCGCTGTCGCTGGTGAATGAAGTGGAGTGACCAAAACTCATCAGTTTTTTCAAGCTCCGATTAACTCGGTGTTGTCCACCATTGGAAAAAGAGTAACCTCTCATTTGCTTTACAAACAGAGTGACATACTGGTTCATTATCAAAATCAACCTTCTTGGCTACGGGTTGACCACTGCAACTGGTATAAACATTCAGGGCGCCATAAACTCGCCTCTGCATACCATAACTCATCCTCAATATTTGGGTACGTATACTGGGTTCACTTTTAACATTGTAAACCCCTTCACATCATTTGCCACTTTTCTGACTTCCGTCCTGTAGCGAAGCATTTCTATACTTGGTTGTTTGAAACATATTCCGTAAAATATGTTCTCGACTCCCGCCACAAGCGCGGCAACCCGCAATTCTTTCAATGGTATAAAGGGTTATCTACCTTGGAGACTAGTTTGCCGTCTATGGCGCCTTTTTTATGAAAAGTGATAAAAAAGGCTCGGGCAGGAAAAAAACGAAATACGTTGTTGGAATGATTCTTTTATTAGCAACTAGACATTATACGCATACTTCCTTCTGAATATTTTCCGTCATAACTAGATGTTGAACCTTTTGGTTTTTACCTTATACTAAATATTTGTGAATTTTTTGGATATTGGTGCCTGGTCAATTTTAGGTAGGTATTGTTTTTGTTTAATCTGGTTCACTCCAGTAATGTAGGTATTGAAGTTTAGGACTAAAGTTACCGTTGTATTTAATAATTTTAGTTATTGTGGAACATCAATAAAATATATGCACTCATGGTATCCTAGCAGAGTCGAAAAAAGCACTGGTATTTTTCTTTGAAATCAGCTAACCCATAAAATTACCCTGAGAAAGAGTTCTGGCACAACGTGGCGACCAACGAGTAGGGCTGATTTTGCGGTACTTCTACACTCGGTTATGATCCCCATAATGTAACATACTCCAAACGATTACAACCTGAGGGCTCGAAAATCCTTGAACTACGAGAGATTGCATAATGGAACACTGGATGAAAGTGAGTCATCTGAAAAAGAACAAGGTAGGACCTTTAAAATTACTTCAGAAGTGCAAGGGCACCTTCAATCCAGTAGTAACGTTGATAAACAATCACAAGGGGCAGTGCCTAAAGCCACTCCCTTGAGAAATCGCACCCCCATTACCGAGGTGTTAAAAAACATGGAATCAGATCAAGAACGACCCAGTTTTTCTCCACCTCCTATATCAACTCAGGGAGGAAATGGTCCTAGGGGTCGAACTTTCGATGCAGGGCAAAATTCTCATATGTGGGCCACACGTTATTTTGGCTCAATCTCCAACTTAGCTCCACAAAATGTGCAGCCAAGAGAAAATACATTAAGCAACCCCCAGCTGTTCAAATTGGCACAAGATCTGACTCCCCTTATTACTCAAGTTGTTTCATCAATATTACAGCAGCAAACTAGAAATAATTCAAATAATTTCTGTACACATAGGGATAATAATTTTAATTATAGATATCAAAATAACTCTGTAAGATCAGGCCCCAATGATGCACCTACTTTTCAAAATTTAGGCGAAGTTCAATCTCAAAGAACAGATATTTTTTCTCTCAGTGAGTTAAGAAACCTTCTTCCCTCTTTTGGAGATGAAAATGATTTGCAACCGTTAGATTTTCTACAATATTTGGAAGGAAGTATAGATCTAAGTAGAGCTTCATTTGGTAAAGTAAAAATTTTGCTAAATGGCTGTTTTAAAAATTCGGCCAAATTATGGTGGAATGCTTTTTCCGATTTATGTGAGAGCTATGAAACTTTCAAAATTGCTTTTGTCGAAAACTTTTGGCATCCAAGAATACAAAATAAAATAAAATTGCAATTAGAAAGTGCCAGGAATACAGAGGGTCTTTTTGTGGACCACTTCAATTACTGGGTTTCAAAGGCACAGCATCTCCAACCTCAGTATAGCCCAACTGACCTTATTACTATCATAGCCTCACATTTTCCCCCTAACGTTGCAGGTTCACTACTGGGCGCAAGTACATTATCACAGACTATGGTTAGATTACGACATGCAGACGAATACTTTAAAAACACCCCAAGAAAAATAAAAATATTTTCCAACCCAAAAGATACATATCTTACCAGACAAGGGGGGTTAAATAAACAATATATGCGGGCAAAATGGTCTGATGATAGAAATAGAGCTTTTGAAAATAAAAATAGGGTGTGGGAAAATAAAAAAGAACCTAATATTTCTAATTTGGAGTTTGAAGATATGGAAATTACGGGAAACGAGGAAGACCCTCACATGGAGGCTCGAATGTGAGGGCTATTCTGCAGCGAGCTAAAAATGTTACCGCTCCAAACTATCCTGTAGAAGATATGTTGGAGGAATGTGATTTCGACCATACATTATCTGATGGTAGATCACCGATTATTCTCCTCAACTGTTATGGGTATAATCTCCCAACATTAGTAGATAGCGGGAGTACGGTCTCTGCCATTTCAGATAATGTCTGGGCACAGTTAGAAGATTTTCATCACATAATCCCTCATTTCAACACCACAGGAGTTCGGGTAATGGGGGCATTCAAATCTAAATACAAGAAAGTATCACTGCAAGCCCTACTTACCTTCAAAGTAGAGCATATAAATGTATCGCATGAATTTTTGGTAATACCAGAATTGTCTTATCCTGTCCTGTTAGGATGTGATTTTTTGCGTTTGTTTCGTGGAAATATTAGTTTGTCCGAATGTAATATATCTATCTAAGTTGGTACTCAGAAAATAATTGTTCCTGAATTGGATAATGTTCATGATTTTTTATGGACTCAGGACTCATTAAATGTTTGTACTTTATTTTAAAAACCTTCTCCTAGTATACCAGGGGATATAAAAGTCCAAAATGAATATGATTTCTCCAAAGTTACTGATATTGGTTGCCTAGAGGAGGAAAGCAAAAATATATTACAAAATGTATTGGAAGAGTACACTTGCCTTTTTTCTGACAAACCTGGGCGCACTTCTACATATGTTCATTCAATAAGACTGACAGACCAGTCAGAATTTTTTGTGAGGCCCTACCCCATTCCACTTGCACATCGAGAAGCTGTCCAAAGGGAAATAACTAAAATGGAAGCTTGGGGAGTAATTAAACGTTGCCCAACCAAATATGTTTCGCCCATAATGACTACGGTGAAGAAAGATGGTACAGTACGTGGGTGTCTTGATGCTCGTCGGTTGAACTCAGTGATGGAACCAGACTTTGAGTTGCCCCGGCCTATTGATGAAATTATTAAAATGATGTCCGGCAAAACCATACTCAGCTCACTGGATCTAACACATGGCTACTGGCAAATTCCCCTAAAAGAAGAAGATCAACAGTATACAGGGTTCATGGTAGGAACCAAAACTTACGCATTCTGCGTACTTCCATTTGGCATTCGAACAGCTGTAAGTGCTTTCACTCGTTGCCTGGACCTTATTCTGGGAGAGGAAAGCAAGGGGTTTGTGGTCGCCTATGTGGATGATATCCTTGTTATGAGTTCTTCGATAGAAGAACATTTGAGACACTTGCAAATTGTGTTTCATCGGTTGAAAGAGGCAGGACTCACTCTGAGGTTATCAAAATGTCGATTTTTTCAAAGTGAAATTCCTTATTTGGGTTATGTTTTGAGTGCCAGTGGCGTACGTCCAGATCCCCAGCGTATTCAGGCAATAATCTATTACCGTCGCCCCCAAAATACCAAAGAATTGCAAAAGTTTTTGGGTGTCTGTCAGTACGATAGGATATTTACTTACAATATTTCTGAAGTCGTTGCGCCATTAACCCAACTGCTGAAAAAAAAAGTTAGGTGGAGATGGGGATCGGAGGAGGAAGCCTCGTTTCAAAATCTCAAAACTCACCTGTAACAAGAAGTACTTCTTTACCATCCTGATCCAAAGTTACCCTGGCATTTACAATCGGATGCCAGTGACATAGGCATTGCGGCAGTTCTCTTCCAGCTAGTAGATACCCAGCGACAGGTGGTCGCCTATGGGTCACGGTTACTCTTAGAACGTGAAAGGCGCTATAGTGCGTTCGAAAAAGAAGTCCTAGCAGCATTGTGGGCTATTCAGAGATGGAGAACTTATTTATTGGGAAATGCGTTTGTTATTCATACTGATTGTAATGCTATAATTTATTTGAATACCTGCCGCTTACTATCACCAAGGGTCACCCGATGGGCTCTGGCTCTACAAGAGTTTGCATTTCAAGTAAAACATGTTCCGGGATGTGAAAATGCGGTAGCAGATGCACTGTCTAGACACGCATGTGTTCGCTTACCTACACCCGAAGATAAGTGTTTTACCATCTTCAATTGTCGAAAACTCCCTTCTTCTTTTCAGGACGTTTTGTCTCGTATGGAACATCATCAGGCTCGGGATGAAAAGCTGGTCAAAATCAAAGAGTCTTTAGCTATAGACGAAAAGTTGCAACGCATGTTTGTCCTCCAAAAAGGGGTATTATATAAACGTAGTTCTGATGAACATAGTTTTCTTCTTTGTGTTCCCAAACCACTCATTTTCCTTTTTGTCATCGGTCATTTCGGTATCTATAAAACTTGGACTGCAATGCGAGGGGAACTGTGGTGGTCGAACATGTACCGCCAAATAAAAAAAGTAGTGTTGACTTGTGACATCTGTCAAAAGTCAAAGGCTTCTGTGCTCCCAAAGCCAGCTCAGATGCAAATTGTTTCCACTGACAAGTCCGACATTGTAGCTACCGATATTTATGGTCCCTTGATTCGTAGTAGAGGAGGAGTTCAGTACCTTTTTGTCGTGTACAACTTATTCACTAAATTTGTAGCCCTTTACCCTCTCAAAAAGGCGACTAGAGCCATGTTGAATCGGTTGTTCAATGATTATTTTCCAACGTATGGTGTAGTAAGGCGCCTGCTCCAGGATAATGGATCACAATACACTTCACATCTTTGGAAATCCACGATGAAGGATGCTGGTATTCAAGTGGTGTATTGTTCGGTACGTCACCCTTGCGCGAATCCTTCCGAGCGTGTTATGCGTGAACTAGGTCGTCTATTTCGTACCTACTGCAATGAACGGCATTCCAGATGGGCTTGGGAGGTTTCTCGGTTTGCCGAATATTTGAATGGAGTTGTCCATGAATCAACGGGCTATACTCCTAATGAATAACAGTTGGGTGAGGGGCCCCCACGACTCCTTTTCGGGATTTGTGGGCACCCGGATAGTTCAGATTTGCCAGCCGCGCAAAAACTAGTTTTGGCAGATGCTACTCTTCGGGGGAAAGCTGCTCGACGCGCGGTAAGTAACCCCGGTCGGCCATACCCTCCTTTTGCTCCCGGCGATATGGTTATTCTCCGGGCAAATACCGTTTCGTCTGCTATAAAATCCGAGATTAAAAAGTTCCTCCTTCTTTTTGAAGGCCCATATAAAATAAAAAAGGAAATCAGTGATGCCACCTACGTCCTGGTACACCTCCCGGACGATCGGGAACGTGGAGTGTTCCATGCTTCGCACCTAAAGGCGTATAACGTACCAGCTCCTGTTCGACCAGTCAACTGAACTTCTCAGTGGCTTGGGGAGGGGGGGGGGAAAGATGTAGCGAAGCATTTCTATACTTGGTTGTTTGAAACATATTCCGTAAAATATGTTCTCGACTCCCGCCACAAGCGCGGCAACCCGCAATTCTTTCAATGGTATAAAGGGTTATCTACCTTGGAGACTAGTTTGCCGTCTATGGTGCCTTTTTTATGAAAAGTGATAAAAAAGGCTCGGGCAGGAAAAAACGAAATACGTTGTTGGAATGATTCTTTTATTAGCAACTAGACATTATACGCACACTTCCTTCTGAATATTTTCCGTCATAACTAGATGTTGAACCTTTTGGTTTTTACCTTATACTAAATATTTGTGAATATTTTTGGATATTGGTGCCTGGTCAATTTTAGGTAGGTATTGTTTTTGTTTAATCTGGTTCACTCCAGTAATGTAGGTATTGAAGTTTAGGACTAAAGTTACCGTTGTATTTAATAATTTTAGTTATTGTGGAACATCAATAAAATATATGCACTCATGGTATCCTAGCAGAGTCGAAAGAAGCACTGGTATTTTTCTTTGAAATCAGCTAACCCATAAAATTACCCTGAGAAAGAGTTCTGGCACAGTCCTCTGAGCTCCATAACTCTAGCTCATATTAGAACCGATCGGCGTTCACTATCAGCTGACACCTTCTACAATAAGCTTCAGCTACAACTGTCGTTAACCGTAACAACTCATCCGCTACTTCTTATATGTCCATTCACTTCTGCCAACAAGGTTTATGAGACAAGTTACTCAATAGGACATGTCATTCACCTAATCAGAGCGTCACTGCAATCACATTCGCAAACTCCGTTGCCGCCCCTTCAAGTCCAGTTGGGATAATGCCTTTAAAATGTTTTCCCCGGTCAAGCACTACTTAAAATTAAACTCAGTTCATTTTAGTTCAATATCACTCATAGTCCGTGTGAAAAAAAAAATTCAAGGCCATATAAATGATGAAAGTCCAATTTGTAAAACATTTCTAAACTGTAACTCATTTTCCTAAAACAAAATTTGCCATTTGAAAATAACATAAAAAAAGGTCCAAGACATTCAACCTTCAATCGCATCCGTGAACAGCTATATAGCTCTAGCTCTCTATCAAACCAAGGCAATTCAGAAAAACATCATATACAATTCAGAAAAATTAAAAACAGGAACTAATGTAATGTTCATCATAACCAGTGAAAAACAGAATTGAAAAATGTTTGTATAACGATGCATATATTTTCATCATCACAAAAATTATGTTGTAAAAAAAAAGATAGTAGAAATAATAACAATAATGTTCGAAATCGACAACAATTTTCCAACAGCATTCATACTCAATCTAGTGCCTATCTGAGGTCCTATCAAATAGCCAATAGAATTTTTATTTTAAAAGAAGCTTAAAGGTGCTTCATCCTATTCGAAAAAAAATATCTCTTTTGAAAAAATAGAACAAATAAAAAAAATCTGAACTATTTCCTTTTTGTATAAATTGTATAACCCTGAAAAAAAAATCCACATCGGTTTGGTTAAAAAAAGATCAAAATCGCCAAAAAATCTTCCTAAAATGTTCAGCTCTGAAAAAAAAAACACATATTTGTTAGGAGCATTGTCCTTCACGTTCGTATAAAAACGAATTTCTTGGTATTCTTCTGCAGGATCATCATGCGAAGAAACAAACCCCTTGCTCGCCAGCTGGTGCTCAACCCTGGTGGGAGTATTCTGCAGTCCCTGCTACTTAACCAAAAATCACACAAAACGCATATACCATAGACGCAAAAAAAACACACAAAAATAACGCCATTATTTTCATAGTTCAAGACGTTGACATGGCCCTCAGGTCCACCAACGTAGGAACTATCGTCCTCCAAATTCTTTGCTCAGGGTCTGCCATCAGACCTCTGTTCAAAACATCACCATATACCTCCAAGTAGACAACGGCCCTTCTTGCATAGAGCCTTCCATTTTGTTCCATTATTGGACCTGTCCCTATAACAAAAAAAATTCGATTTACGCCCTGCGCATTCGACAAAAACCAACTGCATTCCGGTCACATACTCCGACGAATACAACAACTACTGGAACTTCCCTTTTCTCTGCAGTTGTTCGCCGTCGATTCATCTTTTTCTCTAACTGCTCCTTTTTGTAAGGACCAATTTCATCCTTCACCTACTTCCAGTCATACTCCTGCTGCTCCTTCATCAAACTTAGTGACAAGGCTCATCGTTCCCAGGGCCGACGAGTGTATTCCCCAAATTTTTCAGCTACAATATCCCCTATCAACAAAATCACAAAAATCCGTTATTTTTATATCAGTTTTCTGACTCAACATTCGCTGTATTTGATATAGAAGTAAAATACAGTTTCTCCTGCACCAATCCAAGACCTATGACAAAAAAAATTCAACACTCTGGTAACACCAATCCCTAGTCAAAGTCTCTCATGAATCGAAAGTAAACATTTTTCCATCCCCTATATGTTTGTCTCCACTGGTTCCTGAAATTATAAGTTCAAAGCTAATTTTCCTAATTTCTATCCACTAGCGCCTCAAATTTTAAATCCAATGAAATTATTCCTGATTCCTTGATAACTCTATCTTCCTTCTACTGTACTAGAAAAAAATTAGTAGAAAAAAATTATTTTAAAAAATTATTTTAAAAAAAATTATAATTATTATTATTGTTATCGGTTATAAGCGTTTCATTCAAAATCCAAAATCCCTCAAAAACAACCACCCACTTTTTTAATAGCGAACTAAGCTCCACCTCCTATATTGTGGAGGTTTCACGAACGTTTCCAACGTCGCAGAACATGTTCGATCTATCTACTAACTCGAAACTGTTCAGTCTATCTACTTTTTAGTTTTCATTAAAATAAACGAATTTGAATTCAAACTAATATTACCAATTACCATTACAGGAAAACCTTCTGTAAAGCAAATATTTTCAAACTGGTATAAAAACAAATAAAAAGAAACATTTCCAAAAAAAATCACTCTCTAAACGCAATTTTCACACTCTTCCAACCCCCTAAAAAAATTAATCAATCCCACCGCTGCCACCACTGTAATAAATCGCTAGTATGGTAGGCGACGATTTCTTTGGTTCGGTTCCAAACCTCACCAAAGCAACCATGAACCACTCCTAAGTCGCCCACACTAGGAAATATTTTTATAAAATGGTAGCATGCTGCCACCAGGTCTGAATTGAGTTTTTAATCAGATAAGACCATACCGATTTTAGACAATGGATAGCTCTAAAAAAAATGATGATAATACTGCATGATGCTGAACTTTTTCAGCGCTACTGGTTTTCGTGTTTCACCATCATCTTAGAGGACAGTTGTTAATTTGCAGGTACGGCCACGGCTTCACAAATGTGTGGACTTTAAATAAGGGTTGAAAAAGTAAATAATAGTCGACAAAGTTCCACGAAACATTTACTAAACAAAATGGTGGGAAATAATAAACGATGAATAATAAAAATTGTATCAAATATAGACAGACAGTTTGAAATAATTAAACGCTTCAAATAAACCAATCAAAAAGAATAAAATGTACATTTAGTATCGGAACAATTCATAACTCCGTTAGTAATCAAAAATTAAAAAAAAAACAAATGAAATCGGTAAATTGGAAAGTCGCCCTCTCATAAAAAAAATAATATTAAGCTTGCTCTGTTATTGAGTACACTCACCAAAATAAAATTCCAGTTGTTTTTGTCCATCGGATACAACGACACTATTATAATTATGGTTATTAATAAAGAATGAAAAATGCCTCAAACATATAACTATTTAGATTGAATAACTGAACACCCACTTATCCCTATTTAAATATCATCCCTTTCGCACCCCAAAATTAGAAAACAATTTTCTCTATTATTGTTATTATTATTATTAAACGAACAGAATACCCCAAACATACATTTAATTACTTATTTTAGTTGAATAATTGAACACCCACTTATCCCTAAAAATTAACACCCGCATCAGCCCCATTATCGGGGGTGGCAAAAAGCCACCCTCACCGGTCGTTCGAAATCAAACCAACTCTAGTCACTAGCACTTCAACACCGACTGTCTCGCTCCAAAAGCCCGTTCTTCCGAAAAACCGAGAGCATTCTTCATAACCTACCCTCTGTGCTATTTTTAGATCGTGGCTTATCTTCAGACAAAGACCCACTAGAAATTGTTTTGTCTAGCGCGCCGTTTAACACCCCTTCATGAATTTTTACGATAAACTTTAACCCGGAGAAGCGATATCTTGAATAAACTCAGACTATTCTAATACTAATATAGGACTATCTTATACAGGGCACAACGTTATATATGAAACAGTGCACACTGTTACATGTGTGTGTGTGTACTCGAGCTAAATAAAAATTTAAAGATTCATAAGCATAAATTTCATTCGAATAAAATGAATGTTGTTTTGGTAACATAACACAAAGCCATTTTAAAAAATATTCCGTTTTGGATTTCGTTTTTCGGTTTCGTTCTCGGTACTTAACCCGCAACTATGTACAGGAAGTAATAAGTAGCAGGGATAAGGTATAACAGAGTAAAATAACAATATTTTCAAGATTTATTCTTTTACATAAATTGTAAAACAAGCATAATAATTACAAAATCATACACAAAATATAAGGCTTTCTTTATTCCGACTTGACGTATACTTTAAGGCATCTGTTTTAATTTTTATTCTATAATTTAAATCCATATCTTCCAACTCTCCTTCCAGTCAGTAATTGGATACATAAAAAATAGGGGTATTTTCCAGTTGTATTATATAACGTAGTTTTTCTCTGTTTATAACTACCTTAATGCCAGTAATTACGAATTCTGTCCCTTCGGTTATTTCTTCTAAACGATGGCAATCCTTAAGTTTAATTTTACCATTTATCTCTTTCATGGTAATGTTGCTTATTTGCTCCATAACTTCTTGCGTGAAGGGGATATTTCTCCATACAGCTGTGGAGAACTTAAATTTTTCTATCTTGGCAAATGGGTGATTTTGGTGAGTCATAATCCAATTTGTAATAAATTCCATAAAAGGTTCTTCTGTAGGTAGACTAATTATTTCCATACCGTTGTAAGGGATTATAACATATCCATCTTTAATCAGTTCTTTTCTGTTAGTTATACTGATAAATATGCTTTTATGCAAACTTTTTAAATAATATACGTCCTTGTTTCCATTCTTTTCTGCCAATATTCCAACATACGGGTATTTACCTTTATTATTTACGGTAAATGCAGACACCTCATATTCTCCAGATGAATCTAAATTCTCCCAATGCTTGTTAAAATAGACTTCTAATCTTTCCCTCAACAATTTGATACTCTCTTCTTTCTCTAGAAGTTGTTTATATTCTTCCTTTACTGCAAATGTCTTATCCAAATACTCTATTTTCCTCCTTTTGGCTTCTAAATCTTCGAGCTCTTGTTTTCGTTTCCTTGTCTATGTTATGTAAGCTGGCGACAATGGATTTATTTCCTTAAGATCTCCCGGCAATTTCATCTGCAACCCTGTTAGCTTTCTTGTATTTTTGTTTCCCCAATACACGTATTGTAACAAATTATTAAATACAAGACAACAAATTTGTTGTATAATTTTACTCTAGCGTTAGATGTAATCCAGGTTAAGCAGTCAATTCAGACTGTTTTATCGTTATTTACAAAAATATTGCTGTTTTCCTGGTGCTCTACTTGGTTAAAAAAGTTAAAGTTACTTGTAAAATTGTTACTCATTTCCTCTTTGTTAAATATTCCAGCAAAATCCTGTGTTACATCGAAATCCATTAGGTAGTAATCTTCCATCCGGAGCTGCTGCAATAAATTCGGCAATACTTCTAATAGACTATCCAATTTACCGTGTGGTAATTCCACTTTGTAAGGAATGCATACTGAATCTTCATACTTGTTAGTGATCTTCTGTATATCTTCTCCGATCACTTCTCTTGCTCCTTTTGCAAGTAGATTGTTGCATGGGCAGCAGAAACCATTTGTCCGAACTTTCCTCGTATATAACTATTAAATGATCCGCATATTTCTTTCTTAACAAGTGTAGATTTCGCATCGCAGTCTTCCGAGCTGCATATCTTTACGAGCATAATATTGTCGCAAAACGGTTGTGTGATGGGGGTAAGAACCTTATTGGTTGCGAGTAATCTCTCTCCTTCTGTATAATTAATATTGCCAATATCGGATACCAAATTTTTATTTTCCATGTTTTCCAACAGAAACCATACTCCAAATCTTTCATCGGTCGGTTTTACATTCCTTCCATAGAGCTGGGAAGACATAATAACACTTTTAACGATCACCAACTACTAAACGGGATAATAAATAACCTCTCTCATATATACGTTTCGTTGAAATGACTTCGAGTGTTTACGACTTTCTTCGGGAGGAGAGGGGGAAAAGGAGTTGAGTGTTAGTATAACCTATGGAGTGAAGGATTCATTGAAACTGCTTCGTTGAAAGCATAGCAACCTAAAATCTTACCTATATGAAGTGGGGTAAATGTAATCATGGGGCAAGTGTAATCAGGCACTCTCTAATTTTTGTATTACCGTTTTTAATATTTTTCCAACTATAATTTGAAATTGCAACCCTTTTTTTACCTGTATATGATGTTTGTTATCTTCTTCAAGGTCTCTGTTCGAAATGTCAGTTAAGTTATGGATCACCTGCATTTTCACTTGTTATGCAAGTGCCGATTGTAATTTAGATGTTTTTATTTCTATGACAATTAATTCATTGAGGCTTCAATAATTTGCTTCCCTAGGTTATTTTCAACGGGGAATCCGATTCTGCTGTCAGATTTTGATTTTGATGCCCACAAAAACCAAAATAGTGGTGATTACATTTACCCCACCAAAAAGTATATATGGGGTACTGGTCGACAAGCCTAAGGATGCCTCCGAGAATTGGTTGCGCAGTAGACACAACCCTGGAGTGGGGCAGGAGCTCAATCGCTCTGCATTATTCAAGCAGTTAACGTCGTGAGTGAACAGTCGGTGGAATAAAATTATTGTGGCGTTATTCTGATTGTGTGTTGAATTTGAAATCCTTGTGTTGTGGTTGTGTATAGTTTTGAAATATTATTAGATAGGTTATAGTGTAGTTTGTTGTGTTTGGAAATGCCTTCAAAGAGTAAAGTGAGAAATAAGATTCTGAGTGGACAAAGTAGGGAAATTGTCAGTAATGTCATCAAATTTATGCAGGCAGAAGCAATGATAGGTGAAGCCAGTATTCCTCTTGTGAAGGTTCAAGAACGAGTTGCTGCCGCAACGGGAGTTTGCGTTAGAAGCATTAGGAAAATTAATTCAGAAATGAATAAATTTGAAAAAGGTGAAATGGAACAATTCTCAACTCCAAATAAAAAGAGAAACAAAAAATCAAAAGTTACCATGGACAATGCTGATTTGGCAGTGGTCAGAGATCATGTGATATTGTTAGTCAACTTCTGTAAGTATGTTCCTCATGTTCTTTATTATATTTATTTACCTATTTCTGATATTGTGTGGCGATGCATTCTTTTTCTAGTCGTACTTTATTTACACTTATGGCTTCGGGAAAATTATGCAATTTTCATAAACGGTCCAGTGATCACAGACAATTATATTATTCGAACAGTTCATTAGGAATTAATGAAAATTAAGATAAGAACCTTCGTTCCTACGTGTTGCAGAAACATTTCTCTCACGATTGTACATTCCGATGATAACCAGCGTAAACAGTAGTCGATCTTTGTCGCACATCTACTCACGCTTTCTATCGTTTGCGCATCTCAGAGGCATCCTTACGCTTGTCGACCTGTAAGTGTAATCACGGAGACTGGGGTAAATGTAATCACCACTATTTTAGTTTTTGTGGGCATCAAAATCAAAATCTGACAGCAGAATCGGATTCCCCGTTGAAAATAACCTAGGGAAGCAAATTATTGAAGCCTCAATGAATTAATTGTCATAGAAATAAAAACATCTAGATTACAATCGGCACTTGCACAACAAGTGAAAATGCAGGTGATCCATAACTTAACTAACATTTCGAACAGAGACCTTGAAGAAGATAACTGTGACGTTGGAGGTTTAGGGCGCACATGCGCACAGTCAAGTAGCAATCGAAACGAGAGGGATTGGGTGGTATGATTAAAAAGAGTATTTGCTTTTACTTCAAGTAAATGCTCCATGTTGTAGTTTTCACTTCAAAAAATCAAAGTATTTACTCCACATAATACTTGAAGTAACACTTAAGTAAGTGCTACTAGCAATTACTCTATACTTTGCTTTATTTACTTCGATATATAGAAGTTAATACTGCAGTAATTACTAATGTTGTCAGGTATTTCCTCCATTTGGGAGTGTTTGGTGTAGTTTTTAAGAAGCTACTCATAGACTAACTTCATATCTTCAATTGAAAAGGTGTTACGGCCTTTTTTATGAATTATGGTAGGAAAAGGAGGGAAATGTGTGAACGTAGAACGCATGGGGAGGTTCAATATAGATAATTATTTCGGGTAGATTGCTACTATTAAGCTCTGTACTTTCAGGTTCAATTAAAACAATGTTGAACGGATAGCTAGAGAGTTTTTAGGAAATCATATTGAGACGAGGGGAGCAGCTTTATCAAATTTAACGAAAATGGAGGTATTTTCTTGGGTATTCTTGGTATACGCTTCAGCGAGTGATTCAGCTGCTTTCTCTTTTTCTGCTTTAATTTCTGGAGTTTGCCGTTTGTCAGAAAGTATTTTACAATCTTCTAACAAAATAACGAATGCTATCTGAAAATCTACTTCCACATTTTCAGCAACCTCGGCACTTGGTTCAACGCTATCATTACTCTCACTCATGATTATTAAGTACCACAGAACAAACAACAACAATCGAACCAATTTGAGGTTAATCACGTCCTAGTATTTACTTGTAGTTTATACTTCTAACCTAAGTCAACACTTCCCATCGAAGAATTTACTTTATGTAAAACATTATACTCCACAAAATACTAGGAAGTAAAAGCTCTTACTTGAAGTACAAGCAAATACTCTTTTCAATCATACCACCCATTGTCTCTGTTCAGTCCTGGCCACCAAGGTGATAACATGTCTGTGATAACTAAGTACAAATAAATACTTTAGTGAACCTGAATCTAGTGTTTGATTAAGTATATCAGTTGAGTAACTTGAGACGTTACAATAACAAACATCATATACAGGTAGAAAAGGGGTTGCAATTTCAAATTATAGTTGAAAAAATATTAAAAACGGTAATACAAAAATTAGAGAGTGCCTGATTACACTTGCCCCATGATTACATTTACCCCACTTCACCCTAATCTGATATCTGACACGTGCATTCATTAACCTTGAAAGATGTCATTGTACCCGTTTCAAATTTTGTTCACCGGAACTATGACGTCAGCGAATTCCAGGTAATTTGATATCCAACACGTGCATTCATTTTGAAATAGGCCACTGAACCCGTATTGAATTTCAATGACCAGAATAATGGCGTCACCGAATCCCAGGTAATCTGATACCTGACACGTGTACTTATTGAAATAGCTCACTGAACCCGTATTGAATTTCAATGACCGGAACAATGGCGTCACCAAATCCCAGGTAATTTGATATCTGCCACGTGCACGTGCATCCGTCTAGACACATTTGTAACCGGAAACATGTGAAACATGATATCTGACACGTGCACTTCTCCCAAAGCTCTCTCATACGTTTTGATCTTGAATCCATTTGCTCTCTCATAGGTTTTGACCTTGAATCCAAAAGCTCTCTCATAGGTTTTGACCTTGAATCCAAAAGCTCTCTCATATTTACTCTACTAGTAAAATCTAAAGTATTGCTATTAACTGTGACAGGCAGCTTTATATCACCAATGCTGCTCGTTTGCAGAATATCCTGACTGTGTGCGGTGCTTACATTCATTTTTGTCGAGATAGTTTCCTTCACGAAAGCGTTTTTGTTCTTTGTTAAATGCGCTGAACAACCCGAGTCAAAAAAAAACAATCTGAATCACCCACAGGAGGTTGTGTGGAAAAAGCGGTAAACAAGACTTGATCCTTGTTATCAACGTTGGCATTCCCGGAAATCTTTTCACTACGGTTGGAACAATTTTTCGCAAAATATCCGTTCTATTACATTCGTAGCAACGAGGTCCTTTAGATTTGAAACTGGTACAGTTTTTATCGGAATCGGAACTATTGTTTTTGAACCGTTTCTTCAAATTGGATTGACCGGAATTGTTCTTCAAACTGGAATTTTTCCGATGTTGAGAACCATACATAGTCTCAACTGCGTGACCATTCCCTCTTTTAGTTATCGAAATATCTTGAAGAAGCTTAGTTTTGATTGCGATCAATTTCAATACCGGAAAACTCTATCGCCATGATCATAGGCTGGAAATTATCGGGAAGACCGGCTAATAAAATAGTGCCTACTCACTCATCAGAAACTTTCAAACCAATATTTGTGAGTTTATAGGCGGTCGTGATAATCCTGTTCACGAAATTCTCAACTGAGTCACAATTTTCGAACCTAGTCATAATAATTAGAGATCTCTATAAACCAACCCTTTTAGTGAGCCCTGAATCCTGGATTGCTGATTCTAAAGTATCCCATGCTTCCTTAGCAGTCTTTGTTGATTGTAAATGAAGGTAATTCTCGGTCTTACAGTCACCAGAAACGCAGTACCAAAAGTCTAAGTCCAGAAGATAGGCCTCAACTACAAATTTCCAAGCGTCATAGTTCTCACGCCCCTTCAGTTTTTCTATTTTCGGGATCTGACTAGACATATTCGTTCACTGCTAAGAAATACTTGAACGGATAAACAGAATGTCCTGGGCCCATAACCTGTAGTAATTCTATATTTATTCAATGGACAGATAAATTGGGAAATGACTGACACTGACATGCACTTGACAATATAATCAACATCATCTATTTTACATCTACCTACATGGTGTTAATATCTAAAGATGATTTAACCAAATATAAGAGTCCAACAGTTCCTGCACAGCCAGCTTACAGAACTCCAGGATCTACTCAAAAAATTTAGATCTCTCGAACCTCAAACCATCCTAGAGCCAGAGGATCATCAAATTTAGACTTCTCAGAATAAGATGACAGCGGTAAATGCAGCGAGATTAGGTTGATCACCAACAGGCCTTTGAAATACAGGGCTTTTCACGATGAGCGTTAATTAGGCGTATCTGGCAAACCAGAGACAACGGATCAACCTGAAAATTTGACAGTATGAATAAATGAAAATGATCTACACTCCTAAAATATTTTAGACGATGCGGCGTTGCCGCTTAAGCTATTAAGTAGCAGCTACTTTGATTTTTCAAATGCATCACCCTGTATATAATATCACATTATGATTTCTTATCACTTTGTCAACAACTTCATGTACTATTTTCCTATACCTATCTGTTACCGTTTGAGAGATATAAATTAATTTCGATTTTTTTTTACCAAACATGTACTTTTATAAAGGCTGATAATCTTGAACTCTCTGATGCTAAGACGATCAAATTCGAAATGGGGTGGAGTGATACCATGAGGTACCTCACTTTGGAGACATATTTTTATTTGCCTCATACTGGGTCGTTAGAAAATGCAGATATTTTATCACATGAAAAAATTAGTGAAAGTCATTTTTTTCAAATGGAACACCCTGTATGTTTCCACAATTTTTAACTCTTCATCCAATTTTAGATTGACTTTGTTCAGATAATCCTATTTCTATTTCGAACCGTTTTCGAGATAAACTGTTTCAAACAGAAACTGACGTGGTTTCCTTGAATTCATCATTTATTATTGAAATTCAACAGATTCCATTCGATGTTCCCTAATAAGTCAAATATAATAAAATGAATAAATAATTATTAAAATACTCTTCAACCATCAAATGAAACTTCTCTTCAAAAAATAGTTTTATTAATGCTGACACACGAACTGAAAATAAATTCATGAATTAGTAGCTGAATTCAGTTATCAGTCTATTTCAGAATATGTTCGAACACATCTCCACCTCTACTTTAACAAACATGTAATCTCTTCAGAAGATTTTGATGTGTAGCGCTTCTAATTGATTCTGGAGTTAAACTATTGAAAGCAGTTCTAACTTTCGATTTCATATCTTCCATTGTTGTTATTGG
Organism: Chrysolina oricalcia; assembly: GCA_944452925.2. NCBI lineage: Eukaryota > Metazoa > Arthropoda > Insecta > Coleoptera > Chrysomelidae > Chrysolina > Chrysolina oricalcia. The sequence goes on along the minus strand of OX101814.2, from coordinate 28,003,102 downwards.
GTCGGAGTAAACCATATTTTTAATGAAACCCCACACAAAATTATCTAATGGATTGCCATCTGGTGTTCTAGGAGGCCAACGAAAAGGTCTATAATTACCAATCCATCTATCTTCGGAGATTTCAGGTAAAGCTTCACTTACTAAACGAGAATTATGGGGTGGAGCACCATCCATTTGGAACCATACACGTTCTCTTCCTGGCCTATTATTTAAAATCATTTGAATTCTATTTCTCAGTAAATCTTCATATTTTGTTGCATTCAAGTTATCATAAAACTCTATATAAAAAATTGACTCATTCTTTATGGCACAAAATACATTAAATTTCCATCTTTCTTGAAAACCCCTTTGGCGAACGACATGGGGATTTTCTGGCGACCAATAATGACTGTTGTGTCTATTGAAAATTCCATTCTTTGTAAACTTGGCCTCATCTGTCCATATGATATTGTCTAGGAAATGTTCATCCTCTTGAGTCTTGAGAAGTAACCATTCAAAGAATTCCACTCTACGAGGCAAATCTGTCTCTTTCAGATGTTGGACACAGTAGAATTTATAGGGATGCCATTTGTGCTTATTAAGAATGCAATAAATTGTCACGTAGGGAATACCTATCTTCCTTTCAGCCTCGTGTAGAGAAGCATTTGGAAATGCATAAAAAAATCCCAAAACTGTTATACTATTGTCATCATCATCCACTTCAGGCTTTCTACGAATGATTTTGGGATGAAAGGTTCCATTCAACCTACAGTTTTTTAGAAGTCGATTTAGATTTATCACATTATTATTCGGCTTCGGAAGTTGTGGATATCTTTCATGAAATACTCGGCATGTTCTACTTGCAATTATATTGCACTCACTATAAATTATTAATAAATTCAAGAAATCTTCATTACTGTAACCTAATCTTGACATTTTTTTATTATAATTGGTATCACAATCAGTCAAAACCAACAACGAAAATTTAACGTTTCAAAATTGGATCAATTATTTTTCCAAAGCACATCATGAAACAATACTAATTTGCAATGTTGTACGGTAGAGACACTCAATTCCTCAATGCATACAAATTTTAACTTTTTCTAAGGAACATATCAATTTCGAATTGACTGATTGGTGAGTGTCGAAAAACTAAATGTACATAGTATAAAATATATGTTAAATATCAAAAATAAGTGATGAATCCAAGGAAACCACGTCAGTTCCTGTTTGAAACAGTTTATCTCGAAAACGGTTCGAAGTCGAAATAGGATTATCTGAACAAAGTCAATCTAAAATTGGATGAAGAGTTCAAAAATGTGGAAATGTACAAGGTGTTCCATTTGAAAAAATTGACCTTCAGTAATTTTTACATGTGATAAAATATCTGAAGTGATAAGAAATCATAATATGATATTGTATACAGGGTGTTCCATTTGAAAAATCAAAGTAGCTGCTACTTTATAGCATAAGCGGCAACGCCGCATCGTCTAAAATATTTTAGGCGTGTAGATCATTTTCTTTTATTCGTACTGTCAAATTTTCAGGTTGATCCGTTGTCTGGTTTGCCAGAAACGCCTAATTAACGCTCATCGTATAGTACTGCCAAATCACTCGGTCTAAATGGTTTGTTTGAAAAATATTGGTAACATTTGCTTTATGAATAGTATTTGTCGAATACAAGATGGTTGTTAGAGTATTTAAAGAAGGATGCCTACACAAAGGATATTAGCTACAGTAACTCTAACATGAAGGGAGCTCTAATCTAAACATTTGCCAAAGTGATCAAGGGACTGTGGTCAGAAGATGCGTCGGATCGAGTGGTCAATACAGTCTCCTTGAAAAGTCAAATACAAAGATTTGCACCACGTTTTATCAGTTATCAGAAATGGATAAGTCCAAATTCTTTGTCGAGAACTTGAGCAACAGTGAAAAGGCCAGAAAATCATGGTCGAGATATTTGAACAACTCCAAGATAGTAGAAAACTTTGTTGGACAACTGAAACCAACTTTGAAATGTTCATTTCGTGGTCACTGTTCAGTCACTTTTGATACTTTTTGGGATCTTTCCCTTCCGATTTCATAAAGAACAGGTCAACTTGGACTCTCAGAATGTTTAGATTCATTCAATAGGGAAGAAACTTTTGGAGGTGATGAGAAACCGATATGTTCGAAGTGTAAAGTAAGAAGGAAGTGCACAAAGTCTCCATAAATTCCCCAAAATGTCAGTATTCCATTTGAAAAGGTTTTCTCAAACAGATAAATTCAGACGTAAATTGAATGTCACAATTGATTTTTCTCTAGAAGGATTAGATATGAGCAACTTCTGAAAATGTAGCCCCTTGTCGCTATAACTTGTACGCACTGTCAAACCACAGCGGTACTACCTATGAAGGACACTACACTGCTCACTGTAAGCATCCATATACAGACACGTGGCACGAGTACTCCCTATTTCTTCAAAATCTATTTTGAGCGGAAAGGCATATCTACTATTTTATGAGGAGAGCACTATTTCACACATTTGAAATTTGTTTACATTTTTTTTTTGTTTTATTTTATATATTTTATTTCTTTTTGTTATGTGTTATGATGAAATTTTTACATTGTATTTTCTTTTATATTATATTATTTCTTATCCATCAAAATATTAAGAGTAAGGGCCAGGTAGCCGAGTGGTTAAAGCGACAGTGTTTTAGTCACTGGCTGCCGGTCGGCGGTGGTTCAAACCATGGCGACTGCAGAATTTTTTCTGATGGCCCGAGAAAGTGCTAGGAATCGCACGTAAAAAGGTAAGACCTCGTTAATCCTTGGCTCGCAAGTTTCGACTTTTGAGGGCTGCCGTTCGAAAATTCAAAACTTTCATGGAATTCGCATGTTGACATTATCTGTAGCAGCTCAGCTCAACATGGTTTCAGAAGTTCAGATCACTGTCAAGACAAATTCCCAAATATTTGTATTGGTAGAGGAGATGGTATCTTTCCTTTCCTAGGTATCTGAAAAGTCGAAGTGTATGGCATCTAACAATTACTCCAGCAACTACTGTAAGGGTGAACAACAAACAATAGTCCATTGTTTGCCGTGTAAAATGACTTGTTTTCATTTCTTAGTTCTTAAGTTTTTATGATCAGATCACATCTAAAAGTGCTTAGAATAGACCGTTTGTAAACTGTAGGGTTTGTCTGGTGAATATAATCATGCAAAATATTCATAAAAACGTACCTACCAAATCAACGAAATTTTGTTTTGTACCCAAGTGTTCCTCTTATGCACTTCAGATATCAGACTTCATAAAATAAACATCCTCTTAGTGATAGAAACCTGTGTGTCAAATGGAAGACGGTGCTCAATTTTGGAAAATCTATTATAAAAATTATGCATGCATGGTAAAAATACCTACATCGTTTTATTTTCAACATCTTAACTAAAAAATGATTACTTGTTGTAGAAATAGGTTTAAGATATTTCTAATTTCAATAACGTGTTTGGAACCTATTCAAAGTTTTCAGTGTCACAATTTTCACTCGGATTTAAAGGCCATCGTTTTTTGGATTTTTTTCCTAACATTTCGCTACGGCGAGTGGCTAGCTTCTTCAGAGGCTTATACATCATGAATAATCTCAGGTGATTGGAGATTCCGTCTGCGAAGATTGTATTTATTCTGATTTAGGTAGTCTTCTGCATTAATTACCGTATCTGGATTTGGTACATTATCACTAATCCTAATTGACCCCTTTCTACCTGCCGGCTTAATGTCGTTGATATTCTTTATTATTTCAGAATTGCTTATTACCGTAACTGGGTTAAGAATATTTTCAATAACATTTATTGACATCTTTTTGCCTGCTGTCTTAATGTCGTAGTTTTCTTTTGTTATTTTGGAATTTCTAAGAATGGGATTCCATATTCTGTTGAGGTTAACAGCTTCTTCTTTTCTGTTGAAATTCTCCGTGTGTTTGTAGAACTCTATTGCCTCCCGTACAAGTCGGCTATGGTATCCCTGGTTGGGCGCAAGAAGTTTTACGTCCTCAAACAGAATCTTGTGGTTTCCTTCACTGAGCGCGTGTTCTGCCACTGATGACTTGTCCGTTTGGCCTAATCTGCAGTTCCTCTAGCCTTGTTACCATCGATATAGGTACCCCGCTGCAGATAGTGGGTCTCTTTTGTCTTTTGCCGACCTAAGGCTTTGTTGTATTTTTTTGGTGGGTTTGAAGACCGTTTTTATGTTGTGTTGCCCCAAGAGTTTTCCAATTCTGTCTGTGACCTTAGGATTATATGGAAGATACGCTGCAACTATCTGAGCCTCCTCCCTACTTTGTCTCGTGGAAGTCCTCGGTTTCATGGCCCTGTTGATTTCGGGTACACTATATCCGTTCGATCTCAAGGTTACTTGGAGATGTTCTAGTTCATCCTGTAGATGCTCAGGTTCACATATTCTCTGAGCACGTTCTGCTAGTGTGGAGATAATTCCTCGCTTCTGACTAGGATGGTGGTTTGATAGAGCATGCAGATACCTATCCGTGTGCGTAGGTTTTCGGAATACTTTATGGGTCAGTCTTGTGCCACATCTTTCGATGAGTACATCTAGAAATGATATCCACTGTTCCTGTACAGTCTCCATAGTGAACTTAATGCTGGGGTGTTGAGCATTTAGATGTTCTAGGAAACGGTTCAGTGTGTCCCTTCCGTGTGTCCAAATGACGAAGGTCTTATCCACGTAACGTAGTCACATGGTCGGTTTTAAATCAAAAGCATCAATTGCTTTCTCTTCAAAATGTTCCATAAAGAAGTTGGCTATTACTGGGCTGAGTGGACTTCCCATCGCCACACCATCTACTTGCTCATAGAAGTGTCCATTCCATTGGAAGTAACTTTCCGTGAGACATGCCTTAAAGAGTCCGACGATGTCATTCGGAAACATGTTAGTTAGCTTCCTCAGAGAGTCTTCAAGTGGGACGTTGGTGAACTAGGACACCACATCGAAGCTGACCAGGATGTCGCTCGGCTCCAACGTTATGCCTTTAATTTTCCCAACAAAGTATGTTGAATCGTTGACGTAGGACTTCGTTTTTCCCTCATGAGGCTGGAGAAGCGAGGCTAAATGTTTCGCCAGGTGATACGATGGCGAGCCTGAGGCACTGACTATTGGTCTCAGTGATATGTTTGCTTCATGTACCTTAGGAAGCCCATAGAGCCTTGGCGGAACAGCAGAGTATGGTCCTCTGTACGGTTTCGGACAATGAGGAAGATTTAATGAGTTTATTAGTATTCCTCAACCTTGCTTGTGTTAGGTCCCTTTTTAGCTTGCGGTAGTGAGATGGTTCGAGAAATTTTGCTGTTGTATTCTTCCGTTTTCAGAAGAACCGTGGCATTTCCCTTGTTCGCAGGTAGAATGATGATACCCTCATCTTCGTTCAAGCTTTTTAAGGCTACAATCTCCCTTCTCGGTATATTGCATCTAGGGGGTCGTACCTTGCGTAGAATGTTCGCTGTCACAATCCTTATTTCTTCCGCTTCCTCGTCTGGTAGGGTTCTGATTGCCACTTCGTTCGGTACCTGGCGTGGAATGACTACGAAGTTACCGCCTCGTGCTAACACCAACATTTCGTCTTCTGTGAGAATTCGGTCCGTTCGGTTTAGAACCACTCTGGACATGTCAGCGTTGGGGTGCTGAACTTTCAGTCTTGCATAATTTGTGGTTTTCTCTTACCCTGTCCCATTCATTTCTCATTTTCGAGTACGAAATGCCATCCAGTTTGCTCCAGTCTTCCGGTTTCATTTTATTACTGAGCTCCAGGTGTAGTTTCAGCATGGCTGAGTCCGTCGCTGCCAAGTGGCTCCGAATATGGTTGATCCATTATCGTAGAAAGGCTTTTTCACTTCTCGAATAGATCCGGTTCGCCTGAGCTGATTGGAAGGACCGTTTCAGTCTCAGGAAAGCTGTTGTGATATTTGAGTCTCGACAGCGGCATAGGAGTGTCATTGTTTCCAGTAAATGTGCTTTAAGGTACCATGTCTGTACTGCTAGTGTATTCTTACTGACTTTTGCTTATGGAGGTTTTTGCTTGAACTATGTGCATTCGTGCTGCCTGAATATTATCCTGGTCAAGTATTCAATAATTAATGAACAGTACATTAGCGGCTGCCTACACAACTTAAAATGTTGCTCAGTCGACGATAAGTTTTATACGTATTTTTTTTATGTTCTGGTTCCTTCGAATATTCAAATCCTGTAATGTAAGGCCAAGGTATAGTCTGAGAACTAGTGACGCACGTTTCATGGAGTGTTTGATGCACCTTGAAATTTTGTGTGATAGCATCTACTGGATAGATGAGCAGGTATACATGTGTTGTGTAGACCTACTTGGGGTCACCAGGTAAGAGAAAGGTGTAAAAAAATATGGCCCAAAAAGAGACAGAGACCAACAATCACTAATTGAAAGTTTAGGTAATTTAAAACACAGAAATAAATACGGCAGACACTTTTGAGGGGGTTACCATTGAACAAAAACACCCCAAAGTTATATAGGGTGTTTCCTAACTAAGGTTCCAAATTCCAGAGGGTGATTCGTTAGGTCATTTTAAGAAGAAAAGTTCCTATGAGCATATGTCCGGAGTTGCTTCGTTTCTGAGATTCAGGGTGTTGAAATTTAAAAAAACGTTATTATAAAATATCATGAATATCCTATGACCGATTTGGTATAAATTTGGTACATTTATTTGATCTACTAAGGCGATCATTTAGCACTAACTAGATTGAAATTTGTTTGAAAGTGGTTGACAATGTTTCACTTTGAGTAAGGTTATTCTGGACTTTCATTGTCTAAAAAAGAACAAAGAAAAATTCAATTCTCTGCAATTTTTAATCACGACGTTTCAACTGTTGAAATCTACAGTCGTTATCAAGTGTATAATGCGACAATCTCAAGGATACTTCTTATATATGCTGTGGATATTGCAACGTATTATTGAATCAAAATATATTGTTTGTTTTGTTCGCATCTCCTTGCTAAAGGAATTCAATATAAAAACTTGGGTATTGTTTTTTTCCCATACTTTTTGCCTCTATACGTCGAATGGATAGATATTGAGTTAGGAAGGAAGATTTTTAGAATATGTAGATGTACTATTTGGATGTTGAATAAAAGGGCTGAAAATATCCACTCGTGCCTAGTTAATTATCATATCATCCAATGAATAGTAAATGGCGACGAAGAAAAATGGTTGAAGCTGTCTAGTTCAAGTTAACAGGAAGTTTAGTTCAAAATAGCTAGATTGAAGTTTAAAGTAACTTGCCAAATTGGAGTTGATTGTTCGAGATGGCTAGTTCAGGTTTGGGTCACATTCGTGAGTTTGATCCGCAAACTTCGGATTGGACAATTTTTATCCGTCGTTTGGAAAATTATTTCACGGCAAATGAGACTACGGATAAAGCTAAGAAGAGAGCGCTTTTATTGAATGCGTTGACTGAAGAAGCTTATAAGCTTTATAACCTATCCTCACCCAGTTTGCCAGAAAGTTTAGATTACGACAGATTGAAATGTTTGATGGACACTCATTTCAAGAAGAGTGAATCTTTATTTTCGTGTCGTTACAAATTTTATTGTGCGACAAAGTTACCACAAGAAAGTACATCTGAGTGGGCTGCGAAAGTACGGAGCTTAGCAGCAAATTGTGATTTTGATGCGGGAGTTTTAGACTGGATTATGCGTGATCTATTCATTGTCGGGTTCGAAAGGGGTTCTATCCAAGATAGGCTTTTTGAAGAAAAAAATGAGTCAAAATTCTCCGAAGTTATTGAAATTGCTTCTTCAAGGATGGCTGTGCGACAGAATACGGTATTAGATCATCAGATAAAAGCTGAACCAGTGAATCTTGTGTCAAATCGAAGTGGTGTTCGTAGTAAAAATTCATCTCAAGACCACCATGCTAGTGGAAGTGTTCGTAATAATACAAATAAACAAAAATGTATCGTGTGTGGAAGATTAAATCACGCGAGTGCGACGTGTCGTTATAAGGGCTATACATGCAATTTATGTAATGAAAAAGGGCATTTAGCGCCCATGTGTCCTACAAAAAATAAAAGCAGTGTAGGTCAAACAAGAGAAAAATATCAAAATTATCTAGAAGCTGAAAATGAGGATTTATTTTCAATCTACAACTGTTCGGTAAGGGATGAACCTTATTTTATTAATATCCAGATTGACGGCCAAAAATTTTCATTTCAATTAGATTCAGGTGCTAGCATTTCAGCTATTTCTCAAAAATATTATGACATACATTTTTCAAAATATCCTGTAATGCCTACAGAAAAAGTTTTGCATTTTTACAACGGAGATAAAGATAAACCGCTAGGTACATGCAAACTTAAGGTTTTTTACAATGATGATTCTCATAATATTAATATGTACGTTGTAAAAAATGGAGCAGTTCCAATTTTAGGACGCGATTTCATGAATTTATTTAAAATTAATTTTTCACCTGTAAACTTTTCTAGTACTCATATTACTATTGAACAGTTGTTTAAAAGATACGAGTCAGTTTTCCCCCCCGGATTGGGAAAATTTAATAAGGGGGGTGTTTCTATTAAATTAAAAGATGATTTTGTTTCTCCTAAATTTTTTAGAGCCAGACCTTTACCTTATGGTCTTAGAGATAAAGTAGATCGCGAGCTTGATAGGTTAATAGGGTTAGGAATTTTAAAACACGTGGATTATTCCCCCTGGGCATCCCCTATTGTTCCAGTGATTAAAAAAGATGGATCGGTTCGTATTTGCGGTGATTTTAAAATTTCTGTTAACCCGTTCATAGAAATAGATCAGTTTCCCTTACCGAGAATTGAAGACTTATTTTCTAAATTACAGGGTGGTGCAATTTTCTCTAAGTTAGATTTATCACAGGCTTACGCACAAGTTTGTTTAGATGAAGGATCTAAAGAACTTGTTACCATTTCAACGCACAAAGGTTTATTTCAGTACCAAAGGTTACCATTTGGAATTGCATGCGCATGCGCAAAATTTCAGAAAATAATGGAATCTTTGTTACACGATATCGAGGGTTCAGTAGTTTTTCTTGATGACATCTTGGTGTGTGGAAAAGATGTTTTCCAGCATAACCAGCGACTTGAAAGGGTTTTGATCCGGTTGCAAGAATCTGGGTTAAAAGTCAGTCCTGAAAAATGTAGTTTTAATCAAGACCAAGTTCAGTACTTAGGTTATATAATCAATGAAGAGGGTTTGCACATTACCAAAGACAAAATTCTTGCTATAAAAAATGCACCCATTCCCGAAAATGTGACGCAACTGAAGTCTGTATTAGGTTTGATTAATTATTATGGGAAATTTGTTCCAAATCTTGCAACTGTTTTAAATCCCTTGTATCAATTATTAAAAAAGGACATTAAATTTGTTTGGAATAGGGATTGTGATCGGGCATTTGAGAAGGTCAAAGATTTGCTAGTATCAGCCGATGTTTTAGTTCATTACGACCCTAATCTACCAATTAAACTAACCACAGACGGTAGTCCTTACGGTATTGGATGTATAATCAGTCATATTTTTCCTGATAAGAAAGAAAAACCAATAGCGTATGCGAGTCGTACTTTAACCGACGCGGAATGTAATTACAGTCAAATAGAACGAGAAGGATTAAGTATAATTTATGGTCTTTGCAAGTTTAATCAGTATCTATATGGTCGTGAATTTATTTTATCAACAGACAACAAACCTCTTATGGCTATTTTCAACCCTAATAAGGGTATTCCTCAATTTTCGGCAAATCGATTACGTAGATGGGCGGTAATTTTATCGAATTACCGTTACAAAACCGAATATGTTAAATCTGAAAATAATGCCGCCGATTTTTTGTCCAGACTGCCAATTGAAAATGATGAGGGCGAATGGATATCAGTTGATGTAAACTATTGTCAGTATTTTGCTGAAAACGAAGTTTCAAATGTGAATTTTGAGTTGGTTAAACGACATATTCGTTTTGACAGAGTTTTGCAGAAAGTTATAAAATTTGTCAAAATTGGTTGGCCTAAGTTTGCAAAGAAAAAAAAATCAGAATTCTCTAAATTTTACCCGATTAGAAATGAGTTGACTATAGAAGACAATATCTTGCTGTGGAATCATCGAATTGTAATTCCAGAATCTTTAAAAAAGCAAATCCTATTACAACTTCATTCTTCACATCTTGGTGTAATAAAAATGAAAAGTACCGCCCGTGCACATTTTTTTTGGCCAAATATCAATTCTGATATTGAGAATATTGCAAAATCTTGTGAAAGTTGTGCAGTAAATAAATCAAGTCTACCAAAAACAACCATAATTCCTTGGAAATGGCCAGAGGAACCCTTTTCCAGAATCCATATCGACTTTTTTGGTCCATTTCTGGGCAATTATTTTTTGGTGATACTTGATGCACATTCAAAATGGATCGAGGTTTTTCCGACCAAAGATATCACTTCCAGTTTTACCAAAAAAGCTTTACATTCAGTTTTTTCTAGATTTGGGCTACCCAAATGTCTTATGTCAGATAATGGTCGAAGTTTCACAAGTATCGAATTTGAAAATTTTCTTAAAAATTTTGAAATTGAGCATATTACATCAGCACCATTTAACCCGCAATCGAACGGTGCCGCCGAAGTTTCCGTTAAGACTATAAAAAATGCATTAAAAAATGCAATCGGAACTAACAATAATATTGACATAAATTTTGTCTTAAATAATTTTTTGTTTGAGTATCGAACAACACCACATTCCACTACTGGTATGTCACCTTCTATGTTAATTTTTGGGCGCGATATCCGAACAAAATATGATCTTATGAAACCTCCAATTAAAGATCTCGCTAGTCGCATCAAAACTAAACAAGAGAAGCAAATTCATCACTCAGGGGGGAAGGAAAGACTATTTTCCTTAAACGAAAATGTGTTAGCAAAAGATTACAGGGCTGCAAATAAAGTAACATGGATATCTGGTGTTATTAAAAGAATTATTGGAAAAAGAACTTACATAGTTTACATACCAGAAATTGATAGTACGTGGAAACGTCACACTAATCAAATTTTAAAAACTAAGATTCAAAATGATTTTCCAACAATAGAGTGTAAAAGTGCAGAACATAACTTGTTAGGAAATGACAATTCTGAAGGGGCACTTTCATCATCACAAAATCCTAGAAGTTCTGAGATGCTGGTGCCTGATTCAAACCCGATTGATAGCTCAGTCGGGCAGGGCTCGTCATATGGTAACTCTCCGGTTTTAAGTGAGAATGTTTCTAGGCCTAAGCGCAACGTTAGACCCCCAGAAAGACTGGTCTATGATAAATAGGGTTGATCACCTTACCGGGTGGAAAGTTTTGATTAGAGCGGAGAGAGTGCAATGTATTATTGAATCAAAATATATTGTTTGTTTTGTTCGCATCTCCTTGCTAAAGGAATTCAATATAAAAACTTGGGTATTGTTTTTTTCCCATACTTTTTGCCTCTATACGTCGAATGGATAGATAGTGAGTTAGGAAGGCAGTGTATATTAGATTTTTAGAATATGTAGATGTACTATTTGGATGTTGAATAAAAGGGCTGAAAATATCCACTCGTGCCTAGTTAATTATCATATCATCCAATGAATGAATGAATGAATTTTGTGTCATTAGCCTAGGGGTAATTTGGCGGTATTCAGGTAAGCTTGTTAATTACTGTGCCAGGTCCCTCCGGTACAGCATTGTTAATTCTTATCGCAATTTCAATTGATCCATGCCACTAATTAAGGGTTTCCACACATTACGGATTTCTATGCTGGCCTGACTAAAGACTTTGTTGTTTATAATATATGCACTCTCTTTAAACTTCCTTCTATACCAGCCCTCTTCTTTATGGATGACTTCGGCTTCAGTCCATTTTATGTTTGTGTTGGGTCGTCCAGACATGATCCGCTATTCCTGACTTTGATGTTTCTCCTCGTTGAGTGTTTCTCTTGTGTTCAGCGAGTCTAACGCTAAGTGGTCTCTTAGTTTCTCCAAGATAAGCTTCGCCGCATTCACAAGGGATGCGGTAGATGCAGTTTTTGGAGTCAATGTCAGCGTTACGTGGTCTGGTCTTTGTGAGATGGCTGCGAATAGTGTTACCTGCCTTGAAACATGTCCGTATTTTGTACCATCGAATTGGACAATATCAAGAATGATCTGCGACGAAATGGGTACACCAAAAAACATATAGAAGAGGTTCTAGCTCGCAGGGGGGATAAGAACAAGAAACCAGATGAGCCGACACAAACCACCCTGTGCGTTCCGTATGTTAGAGGTCCACCGGAAAGAATAAAGCGAATTGGGTCGAAATACATGAACTGAATGAAGTGTTTATTTTGGAAAACGATCTCAGAGAATCTGAAGATGACTTCAAAACAATCACTTATAAAAAGAAATCCAGACCAAGACAGATGAAGAAAAATTATGGAGACGATGTCATTGAAGATGACTTTGGAGTTCAACAAAAAGTGTGGTTATATCTGTACCGTATGAAACGACATGTCACTTGTGAACAAATTAAGTCTTACATTAAGAAAAAACCCCAATTTTGCAACGCAGATGTGGTTATAAAGGAACTTCCAACACAAGAATCACAAAACAAGTGTTTCATGTTCGGTATTGATCAAAAAGATGAAATATATAAGCCTTCGGCATGGCCAAAATCAGTGGCTTACAGACGATGCTTACAGACGATTCGACTTCCAAAAGTATAACCAATATCATAAAAGAGAAGAGAATTTTTGAAGACTATCTCTATGGAACCTACGATTCAAAAGAGCATAAGTGATCCCAAATAGAGTCAAGTGAGACGCTGGATCTGGAACATGTAAATTTTATTTTTTATTTTAACTTCCAAATTATCAGAAACAAACAAACTGTACTTGAAGTAGAAGTTGAGCATTACAAATATCCACCATTTATCGCGGCAACAGAAACCTGGCTATTAGAAAATGAAATAGGTAGTTTTTCAATTGAAAATTAATATTTGGAGAGTAGTTTTTGTCGAAACACATATAGAGGAGGAGGCACTGCATTATGGGCAAAGAAAGACTGTGAAACAACTCCCATCTCTCTAGATCATATTTGTACTGAAAAAGACTTTGAGGTCTGTGGTGTAAGCTTCAAAACCAACGAAATGTTTTCTGTTTACAGATCATCCCCCGGTAATTTCCAAAATTTCTTATTTAAACTTGAGATGCTTTTAAATGAAGTATTTTTAGTCAGTTCACAAATATGGTCAAACGGAGACTTCAACATTGACTTCAGTACCCCATCTATACAAGCTTATAGTATGTTTAATATCACTGAACAGTTTGGACTAAGATCGATAGTTGATGACGATACAAGAATAACCTCACACTCGAGTACCAAAATTGATAATGTCTTCACAAATGTACAGGCGACCTCTTAGTAGTAGACATACCTATCTCTGATCACAGACTTAATATTACTTCTGTTGAAAAATCACTGCTGAAACTCGCCCCAGCAGAAAAATACCCTGCATACAAAATAATATTTTCCAACAACAAGCGCTACATGGCAGAATTACTCGATGTTGAAAAGTGGGTCTCTGTTTATAATGCAAAATCCTGCGACGACAAGTATAATAACTTTATTAATACCGTAACATCTCACTTCAATGAAGCATTTCCCTTTAACCAACTCCAATTGTTGCTAATATATTCAATAACTTTTTTATATCAGCCCTCCAAAAAATCATTGATGCCATTCCACAAATTTCCCTCGAAGATTCTGCAGATATGCCCAATAGAACCTTATGATCCATGGTGCTACTGCCATTCACAGAAAACTCAAAAACAAACCTTCAGGACCTGATGACCTCCCTTGTAATGTAATTAAAGAATTTTGCTCATTTCTATTATCACCCATATTGTGAACTATTCTTCCGAGACAGGCACAGTCCCTGTTCAACTCAAAACATCGAAAGTGATACCTGTGTTCAAAAAAAATGTAGAAATGAATTGGATAATTATAGGCCAATCTGCTCAACACCATTACTTTCCAATTTTTTTTAATACTGCATGCTAGAGAGGCTCAATCCTTTCATAGAGAAATTTGATCTAATACCAACCGAACAGCATGGATTCAGAAAAAAATGGTCAACTACTACTGCTACCACCGAGTCTATAAACAACATTCTGGAAGAGCTTGACAAAAGAAAATGTCCTATTGGAGTTGTGACTTAAGCAAAGCCTTTGATTGCGTACCACACAATCGGCTTCTAGACAAGCTTTGGGCACTCGGTATGAGAGTAAGAGCACATGATTGGTTCAGATCTTTTCTTTTAAATAGAAATCAATATGTCATAACGAGACAGGTCTCATCATTACCTGTGAAAGTAGGAGTTCCTCAAGGAAGTATAGTAGCTCCATTCTGTTCTCCCTGTATTTGGCAGACATTGTGAACTATCTATCAGAATTTAAAGTTTGTATGCAGATGATCTATCAATTTTGGTATCTAAAGAATCGAATGAATTGAATGAACAAGCTGGAATTGATTTGATGTCAAAAATTGCAAAATGGTTTTCAAAAAATAAGCTTTATTTAAATTCGGAGAAAACCGAATTTCTTACGTTTCATACAAGACAAAAACAAATTGAAAATATCAACCTAACCTTAAACAACACTAATGTGAATCGTAATCCCACTATTTAGTTTATAGGTCCTCACCATGAGTGATACAGTAGACTGGGAAACCCACATAACTTCTGTAATAAAAAAATATTAACACTAAAATATTTCAAATACGATGTATGTATAAAGTCCTGACAACTCCAGTCCTGAAAAACTTCTATTTTGCAGAAATTCAGTCTAGACTGGCATATGGAATCATAGTTTGGGGACAATCACCTGCTGCCAAACGTCTCTTTATTACCCAGAAAAAGTGCATTCGTGCCATGTTTCGCAAACCTCAAACAGAATCTAGTAGACCGCTATTTAGAAAGCTACAAGTATTACCCCTAATTTCACTTCATATTGGAAATTGTCTGTTACATTTACAAACGTAAAAATGCTTTGCTTTGTCGTAATGATATTCACAGTCATTCCACCAGGAGTCAGCATTTGCTGAATACTCCTCTAAATAATTTAAATCTAGCGCCTCTAGACCTCTAGACCTCTAAGCATCGGAATTCGAATTTTCAATAAAATTTTACAAAAGATTAGAGATGAACCTACCTATTTCAGATTCAAGAAGTCGCTGAAAAAAGCACTATACTTTGGAAGAATTTTTTAATCTATAAATTATTATTAGTGTATTCTGTTGTATTCTGTGTGAATTTGTATTTATCATTTTAATATTTAAATTGTAGTGTACTCTGTGTGTACTTGTAATTATTCTTTTTATAATTGACTTTTTACTCTATAATTTTGTGTTGTCTCCATACTCCAAATTCTTGACATGTTCTATACCACTTGTGGTCTTTGGATGAATAAACTTGATTTGGTATCATGGATTAGGCTAATAAATATTACGGGTGGTGAACAAATAACAACCAATAATAAAAAAATAAAAAATACTTTTTCAATTTGAAATGAAATATTTGTAGATATGAAGAAAAACACGATACCAAAAAGTTTTATTTTCAGTTGTTCAATCAAACAAAATGAAAATCTACGAAAAAAGTCAGTGGCGTACTTTCTTTTACAATATTGTTGGCTGTGGTGTCCACTGAGACGACACTGGCCCTAATAATTGAAATCTAGTTAGGGCTAAATGAGCGCCTTATTAGTTCAAATAAATGTACCAAATTTCAACCAAATCGGTTCAAGAATATTCATGAAGAAAACAGAATTCTTTGGGAGATCGTTTAGTAACGAACAGTCGTTGCCGACCGATGATGAACCCTTTACTCCCATATACACCTAATAAGTAGGCTTATTATGGCAAGGCTTATTAAGTAAGTCAACACAGACAGCACTGAAGCTGCTTGGTCAACTCTGGTTCACGCGATGAAGCGGTTTCTAGGCCGCTCCACCTAGCGAGCACAGGGAGAAGAATATTCATGATATTTTATAATTGCCATTATTTTTCAATTTCAACACCCTGGATCTCAGAAACGAAGTAACTCCGGACATATGCTCATAGGAACTTTTCTTCTTAAAATGACCTAACGAATTTTTTTTTTTTTTTTATTGAAAAAATACATCTTCCAAACAGAACAAGTTCTGGTGTAAGGAAGATAATAATACATTATATATAATTACAAGTGTCAATAATTTTAAAATCAATTAAATATAACAATTATAACAACTTTGCATAATAGTTTGATGAACATCAGTATGATAACAAATTTTGTTTGAGTTTTTTCGAAAAAATATATATTGATTTTGATTTTTTTATATCATCTGTAAGTTCATTGTAACTTTCTATAGAGCTAGATACTGGATTATTTTTGCCTTTATTTGAATGAACGTTATTCAAATGGAAGTTATTTGCATTTCTAATATTATGGTCATGTAATTTTGATTTTTTTTTTGAAATTACTATTACTTTTTTGTAAATTATTTGTTACTTTGTGAGCAAATTTTGCTCTTTCAAATTTTATTAGTTTATCTAATGTGAAATTTCTGGTTTCTTCGTACAATTTTGAAGAAGGAGTTTCCCATGGTTTTTTAAAAATTACTTTTATTGCTTTATTCATCAAACGATAAATAATACCTTTTTGGTTTTTACTACAAGCTGACCATATTGTTATTAAATATCTAATATGTGAGACAATATGGGCATTATAAATGAGATTCTGAATTTGACTATTCAGAAAGTCAATTCTTCTTATTGCTCCAATTAAAGGAATAATCGATTTTTTTATTTTATTCACATGACATTCAAAATTTAAATTATTATCAATCATCAATCCTAGATACTTGTGTTCTTCAACTTCATTTAATATTTTGTTCTTTATTTTTATTTTTAATTTTATTTTGGTAACATTTTTTTGTTTGAAAATCATATAAACAGTTTTTTCTAAATTAATGGTTAGATTCATTTCATCTATCCATTTTTCAAACAGTTGAATATCTTTTTCAATATTATTTTCTAAAATTGCTGTATTTTTGGCCGAATAGTAAAGTACAGTATCATCTGCAAAAGAAAAATGTTTACCCATCAACTTTATTTTCTTTATACTATCTACATAGATCAAATAAAAAATTGGAGCCAATACTGAACCTTGGGGAACTCCAATGGTAGATTGTTTTTCAATACTTTTATTTTCATCTATAACAACATACTGTATACGATTTTCAAAATAATTTTCGAAAAGTTTATAAGAGTGACCTCTTACTCCTAAATTATTTAAAAAGTCTAATAATATTGAATGATTTACTGTATCAAAAGCTTTTTTTATATCTAAGAAAATGGCAACGCCATATTTGCTTTCATCTAGAGTTTCAAAAATATCATTCATGAAATCAGTTACCGCTGATTGAGTATTTGAATTTGGCATGAAAGCGTATTGAAATTTATCAAAACCAGAATTATTATTAATGAAATTTATTAGTTGTTCTTTCAATACTTTCTCAAAAATTTTGGAAAAAACATTTAGAAGAGCTATTGGGCGATAATTAGAAACATTATTTTTTTTTTCCTCCTTTATAAATTGGTTTTAATATGGTTCTTTTGAGATAATTTGGAAAGACGCCTTCTTCAATACATTTATTAATAATCAGTGATAGGGGTAGGCTAATTAGATCAACTATATCTTTCAAGTTTTTTGAAGTAATTTGATCTTCACCAGGAGCAATGTTAGATTTGAGTGATATTATGATTTCATGAATTTCTTGTTCAGAAACTGGTTTCAAAAACATGGATTTACTACAAAGTGATGGCATTGTTGGTTTGGTTTTGAATTTTTTTGATAAAGTTATTCCAATTTCTGAGAAAAAGTTGACGAATTCATTACATATGTCTTTGTTAGATGTTAGTAGTGTGCCAGATTTACTTTTGATTTGATTTATGGATTTGTTCTTTTTTTTCTTTCCTAAATTGCTATTGATAACATACCAAATTTTTTTGGGGTTTTTATCAGCTTTTTCAAATTGTTTATTAAGTTCTTGTTTCTTCAAATTCCTGCATAATGTATTGACCTGATTTTTTATTTTTTTGTATAAATTTTTTAACTCGTCATGATTTGGATATTTTTTTAATTGTTTGTATAATTTATCTCGAATTTTCATTTTATCTATCACAGATTTATTTATCCAGTTATTGTTATCTCGTGTTGTGAACTTTTTGGTTTCACTGGATTTTTCTTTGCATTCTTTTATACAGTTTGCAAGTTCTTCAAATGTTAGAATATCACTGAAAGAGTTTAATTGTTTTGAAATACAATCACGAAATTTATTTTTGTCTAGAATTTTAATAATTTTTTTTATCATCTTTGGTTTGTTTTTTATTATTTTTTCAGTTTTTATATTTATTACTTTATGATCTGAAAGATGGTAATCTTTATATTCAATTAGATATTTTATATTTTTATGAAAATTTGTTACTACATGATCTATTATAGATTTTGTGTTGTTATGATTTTGTCGGGTATAATGATGCTCATCAATTACATTTAGTATTTTGTAACCATTAGTCTCATAAATACTTTTGTATTCATCCACTAAATGATTTTTTTGTAACAAGTTAAAATTCATGTCACCCAATAAAATTAAATTCTTGTATGTTCCAGTAATATTATTGATAATCTTGAAGAAATCCACTGTATTCGTATCTGGTGGTCGATAGATGACTCCAATTTTTGTTTTAGGATGTACCGATATTATTTCAAGAATAATATATTCACAATTTCCTAAGGTTCTCTTCTCAAGAATATTGAACTCTAAATCTTCCTTCAAAAATATGGATACTCCTCCACCACGTTTGGTTTTTCTGCATTCATGGACTTCTGAGTAGTTTTGAATTTTAATAAATGTAATTTCATTTGGATATAACCAGGTTTCAGTGAGTGCTAAGATATCAATTTCTTCTTTCTTCATGTACAATTCTACATCCGTTAATTTGTTTCTTAAACTCCTTATGTTGAGGTATGATAGCGATAATGTTTTATTATGAGTCATATTCAATTTGGGATAAGTATTTTTTCTGATAAAAAATTTTTACTGGACAGTTTTCATTTGTTGCTGGATGGTTGATACAATGTTTTGTTTTATAGGTATTATTTGAAAAGTCACAGTTTGCACACTTTATTATGGATTCTTCGCATTTTGTTTCTTCATGTTTTCCTCCACATCTGGCACAGACTAAATCATTTTTACAATTTTTCGAAGAGTGATTGTATCGATGACATTTAAAACATTGGGTTATCTTATTATTTTCGTATACTCGTAAATTTTGCCAACTGACAAATAATTTTCCATTATTTTTTTCAAATATTTTCCTAAATAAATTTCCATTCACTTCTGCAAAAATTGTATGTGTGTTTTTATGAGGAATAAATTTGATAAATGATATTTTTATAAAATCATTTTCACATATAAAGTGGTTCTGTTCTTTCAGTTTATTCTGTAAACTTTCATTGTCTATAGGTTTTTTAAGTATGAGTCCAACAATTTTTATTTTTGGATTCAACTTCTCCTTGCTTTCTACTGTATAATTTAGGTTCAATTTGTTTTCTATTTCCTCTTTCAATTTGATACAATGATCCTTCTTCTCACAAAATACATGCAGGTCTCCATTTTTTGTTTGTTTTACATCAGTAATATTTACTTTGAGCTGGCTTATGTCAATATTTTCATTGAGATCTCTCTTCATTTTTGAAATTTCTTGATTTGACTTGGATTTAATTATTATTGATTCAAAATGAGAGGGTTTTTCTATTCGTTGTGAATGGCTCAATATTTGTGAATATAATGGTTTATTTTCAGGTAATTGTATTTTTTCAAATTCTTCAATTTTTTTCGTGATTTTACTCAAGCTTTCCATGATTGTTTCCTTCTCCACTAGATTCATAGTAATCAATTCATAATTATTAATTAATCTCTCATTTTCTTTCTGTAATTGGGTTATATATTTTTCTTTTTCCATAACTAAAATTTCTTTTTCTTCAATCATTTTCCACAAATGTTGATTTTCTTCTTTCAGTTTTCGAATGGTTTCTAATTCTTCTTGATTATTTATAGAGTTATTTCCATAATCAAATTTAATGAATTGGGAGTCACATGATTCTTCATGAATTTCAGAAGAGCTATTTCGTTTTTTTCGTCGGGGCATGTTTCCTCTTAAACTGTTTTCACCTTTCTTCCTGGGCTATTGAAATTCGTGTGGGATGGTTTTCCAAATTGACATTTCCAACAAATGTCACTCCAATAATTTAGTTTCGTTTTTCTCAAAAGGCACTCAATAATTCCCAGAAATCTTCTGAAAATTCCTGTCTTCTGGATGTTGAATAGCAGGTAGGTCAATCAATGTTTTTTCTAAATTGAGTTTTATATCAAAATTTGCAATTTTTTGAAAGTTCAGCTTTGTTTTCAAGTGACGGATTTTTGACCGTAGCTAGGAAACTTTTTTGGGACGTTTTTTTTTACACCTTTCTCTTATGCGCAGTACCTAGTGTCCCCAGGTAGGTCTACCCAACACATGTATACCTGCTCATCGATCCAGTAGATACTATCACACACAATTTCAGGGTGCATCAAACACTCCATGAAACGTGCGTCACTAGCTCTTGGACTAGTAAGAATTGGTGTTCTTCTTGAATATCTGCAGGCTATACCGGGTGACAACGAGATCAATTTCGGTCTGCCATTTTTTTATTATTTCATCCTGTAAAACGAAACTTGGTAGAGTTAATATTCGAACTGAATATCATTTGAAAAATATCTACAACTTCCGGTTTCCCTGGAAATGACCTTAACTTTCGAAATTTAAATGGGTATATCGTTTGTTTTTAGGATTCTTTATATTCTACATCCGAATTCATCATTTTCCAATTGAATTTGACATAAATTATATTTTCAAATCAAAAATCAATTTTCAATCTAGAGTGCCATGACCATCCTAAAATTTCTCTACGTAGACTCTCTATTTTCAGAAAAATCTAAAAGCATTTTTATCTTTGTTCGTTAGACTAGAGAAAGGCTGAAAAGTTGTATTTTTTGTATCAATTCAAAAACTTAAATGTAACCATATCACTTTCGTAACACTATCAAATACATTATTTCGAAACGAATCCAAAAATGTATAACACCGAGGGGGAAGTAACTAGCCATTTTTTGTACACCTAATGAAAATAATGAAGTAATTAACTCTAATGAAAAATAATTACCATTAATGATGTTATACTATTCATCGGAAAATCACTGATTAAAATCCGCGTCTGCTCAGCGATCACCGAGGCGATCACTTACCGATTGTCAGACGGCATAAATTTGCCAACTTGGAACCGAAAAAAATCATATCACGGATCCCCAGAAACATAGATTTCGATTTTAGTTGAATATGAAATGATTAATGAAGTAATGAAAATGTTATGATGTACACCTAATGAAAGAGTTACTTCCCCCTCGTATAACACATACTACCATTTTTCATCCCAACTTACTTTTATTTAATCTCTGGAAAAAGTCCATTGCATTATTAAATTAAATTTTGCCGAATCTCGCATAGTTATTAAACTCATAGTTGCCATGGAAAACAATTGAATTGTTGTACCTATGAGGTTACATTTATTGACAGTGTTTGACAGTTAAATAGGCCTTTTCATTTAGATGATTTTTTAAGGCGCATGCGTTCGTTTTGAGACCCAAAGTCTGATTGGATATTGGGAAAGTGAATAGCCATTGGTTAGTTTTGAAATAACAATTTGGGATTGGCTCAGTTCAAAATTAGCGGTATTTTCACATTCTGTCAACCGTAAACTTCATGACAACAGACAAATGCAACCATTGGCGTTCGTACTTCGAAAGTGAATAATAATTACTAGTGAATAAAATACATATTCCCCGTGGTTTACTTTTATTTTTGTGTGTTATATACCATTTCTTGTGGTAATTATAGTGTAATTGATTTATTAGCTCGACTTTACTGTGTGACAGCTACAATGGTATCGGAATGTTGTGTTGGTGCAGAAGAAATCGGAAAAACCATACTCGAACCATTCACAGGTAAGTTTTAGTTTTAAAATGATTTTAGAAGTCAAATGGAATGGGTTCACTGTGTTTACATTTCAGTTATTACAATTTTTTTAAGTTTTTCAATGCTATTAACTTCCACAACCTGGAAAGTCGATAGATTTAATCAAGAAAGTTTATGCAGGTGTGGAAGGCAAATTATTAGTCAACGGATTTCCCTAAAGCTCTGCTTTTGAGGGGTTTTCTCCGAAAACCTGAAAGTTTCGTAAAAACAAATTTAAAATTTAATTGATGAACTGTTCCATCCGCCAAATTATAATCCCTTCACAAAGAAAATGTTTCAATTTATTTTGATTTTTTGGTAGGCTGATTCAGAATGCCACAAGTCCTTGACAAATTGAAAATATTTGTTTAAGATGATAGAATTTGATGAAGAAAAATTGTTTATAAATCCTTCTACACTCGTATTGATTTTCTATATTATTTCTCACTTTTTTTAGGTTGTGGAAAGGTAAAACTATGGAAAAACTCAATGTTTCATTAGGGTTTGTTGCAGGCTTGTAAAAAAATGGGCTAATGCCATGATCCTCTATCGATCTACAAATTGAAAATATGGCAAATGTAATACTAATGAAAATTCCATGTTGCGGAAGAGGATTGAAGAACTGGAAAGGAATGAAGCTGGAGAAGACATGAATAACTTTGTGGAAAGTCTAAAGCAGAGTGATAAAAAGTGTAAGTTTTATACATCTGAAACTTTTACTAGCGTTCTCACATAAATTTTCATATTTGCAACACATAAAGCCTTTACAGTATTGGGGATGTAAAAATTTGAAGGTTAATCGACCTTTGGAGAAAAAAATCCTTTCAAAGAACTCGTTATAGTTTTGATCAGATTAAGCACTGATTCATTAATTGAAGATATACTTACATTATAAATTCAATGTTTCAACCGGTTTACCAGCTGGAGAAAACATATATATTTAATATATCTATAGATGTTCCCATCTAGAGATTTGATAAAGCAACATTTGCCCATATATTAATTCAAAAGATCAAAAAATATTAGAGTAATCAATGATTGCACTGAATTTTTTTGTCAAGTGCCAAGCAATTTTGAGCACCAAAGCAATCTGTATTCCTCTTACAAAGCTCATACTACATTTAAAGTATTAAAAGGTTGTACTCCAAATGGTGCTATACCTTTTGTTATCGATTTGTTCAAAGGTTCCATATCGGATAAAGAATAGGTAAAGAAGTCCAATTTAATGGATTTACTAGATGAAGGTGACTTAGTTTTAGCTGACAGAGGTTTTCACATAAAGTACCTACTTGACAATTAGAAAAAAAAAATAGCATTAAATATTCCACCATTTTTGAAAGCCTGTGATAAATTAACACCTGAGGAGAAAATTGAGACAAAAATAATTGCAAAAAAAGAATTTAATATGGAGAACATGTAGGTAGAATAAAATCTTTCAGATTGTTGAAAAAAAAATTGCCAGTTAGTGTGAGAGGAATATTATCCCAAGTTGTATTTGTTACTGCTTGGTTGGTTAATTTTCAAGTACGTAATGTGAAAGAAGAAAATACCTTTTGAAAATATTGTCGAATTACTTCCTTTTTTTCCAAGGACTGACAGTTTGCTTGTCTTCTGAAAACAACACTTATTTCTCATGACTGTATAATAAATTTTTGAATGAGTTCTTTTCCTGCATCAATTTTAGTGTGAAAAATATTATTCTTCTCTAAAGTCATCATTGTATTTGCATTCTGTTGAAAAAGAAATCAATTTCATTCATGGCAGTTTTTTTTAATTTCAAAGAAATTTCAATTCTCACATTGAATAGTTATGCAGTTTTGATTAAAAAGCAATAAAATAATTGAATCATACTCCAACCATACTCACATTTCAAGTCTTGTATTTTTTGTCATGCTTATCCATTTATATCATATTCATTTATGTCGGAGAATTAGCTGTATTGAAACATTGTTAATGTACCTAACTGTTTTCTTTTTTTTTCTTCATGAAACGAGATCTGCAAATGCGACCAGGAAGAAACTGCTGGAATTTCTTCTACGGAAAACATTGGCTCATCAAAAATTAACCACAATAATGGCTAGTTTGGTATATACTAATATTGCTAAGCAAATAATATTGTATCTTACAAGAGTATTTTTTGACATAACTAATGCAGTCTTTTATAGCTATTTACATTCTACAATTTTCAATGGTAACATATTTATTTTATGGAAGAAGTAAGACTATGGACTGTTTATATTCAAAAGTTGCATTAAAAATGAATAACTGAATTGTTAATGAAAGATAGTTATGTATGAGAAATGAACAGTAATGCATTAATATTTCTGGAGAGCTATCACTTTGCCGAAAAGCACCCAGAAGCAACAATATCATTTTCTGCTTGTAATTATTCTTTTCCAATGTCTTATTCGAAATAGTTCAATCGTGTTGTAACTCAACAAATTATTATTTTGAAATGATAATTATTTACTGGTTGTTAAGTTTACGATTTTTTTTTTGTCATCCGGGAAAAAATTAAAATTGATGTAATTCTCAGAAATCATATATCATTTTCTAGAAGCAAAGTGTCATAACAATTACCTTTTTCATAAAACCTTTATATATTGAGCATCATTTAATAAAACCATTTTTTTTTTAAATTTGTTTGCTTGAAAATATATTGAGATTAACAGAGCATATTTTCCTAAGTACATTGCCAATGATATAATAAACTATATTTGTTTTTTTACTATTTTTCATTATTTGTTTTTGATTAGTAACCTTGAAAATTAAGTTATATCAACCACTTGCTCATGAAAATAATTTCTTGGTATTAAAATAATAGTGCTAGTGGTGGAAAAACGTTTATTATTACTATTATCATAGTTTTAACTAACTTAATTTTTGTTTCAAATATGTACTTTTCAAAATGATTTATCTATATATTGGTAACAGTATGCAATTAAATGACAAATTGTGTGCGAAGCACCAGTTTCAGTTGAACAAATGTTTGCAGTTTGTCAAAGTTAAATGAAATGTACCTAGAAAATGCCATCAGAATTATATATTATGTTAAAAAGTATTTGATGTTAGTTTGCTGTCTATTTTTCTAATATGTTTATTTAATGCAGTTATTTTTCAAATAAAATAAGCATCACTCGTTTATTTTTATGCCATTACATTAGATAATCATATTTGATGAGTCTATCTTTCCACAACAATATTTATTTTTTGAGGTGATAACGTGATTTGTGAATGTCTGAAAATGATGAAAATGTACTCTTGATAACAAATGTATCACCAGTAATTTTAACAATAAGCATTCTTTGGATATCTGCGATCATAACATTCATAATCATTTGGATGTTGATTTGTTCTCTTCACAAATGATCTGGGGTAGTCCAATTTTAATATTTTGTTATTGATAGCTAGTGGACCAGAAATGCAGTAGTATAAGAGCACAATTTTCTTGGTTGAAGAATCTCACAATTTTCAATATTATGTTGAGCTGTCAAGGCTGCCAGATCCACCTAGCTTTTAGATCCACCTAGCTTTTAGCATTTTCTTTATAGCATGTGAAATTGTAATTGTGTAGCAATTTATTAATTACTCAAATAAGTTTAATTATCATTAATTTTTTGAAGTGGAGAAGAATTTATATATAGCTTCAACTTAGGTTTACAAATTTTTTTAATTGTTGAATTTTTTAATTCCTTCAACCTGTTGCACTCCTACGTGTAATGCAGCAATATTTCATCAGACCTTCCTTCCTATTCAACTTCTTTAAAGTTTCTTGACAGATTTTATGAGTTTTCAATCCACCATCTGAAAACTAAATAATAATGAAGAAAATCTATACAAGTTTCTTCACATTCAATCAATACTTGAGATACCTAACTGTTTCATTTCCAAACTTCTGACTTGTGTAATAGACAATTCTACTTGAATTTGGGTGCTTTTCGATAAAGTGTATTCGTATTATAGGTAATCTATAATTAAAACATTGCACTTATGCTTGCCTCAGAAAATGACTGTTTACTCTGTACAATTTACCATTTTCATGAGAATAAGAAAAAGTGCAATTTTTTTCATATTGAACTATACAATCTGGGAAACGCTTTCGATTAACTTTGTGGTACTGTTTAGTTCCTTTGTGTATTATTGGAGGATGAATAATTTGGGTGCCATACATAAAAATATAATTATATTTCTGTGGTCCCATACCTCTTTTGCTTGACATCCAAACCTAATGAGAGTTATAGAACGGAAAGTAGCATTGACCTTCCAACACTCAATTTTCGTTATTTCTATCCATAGGTTCCACATTGATGGAATTACTACCCATGAAATAAAAAAATGCCATAACAGAAGAGAATTTACAAATATATATATATATATATATATATATATATATATATATATATAATATACCTATAATAATCTGTGTTGTGAGAAACTTTCAATACCCAGAATACAGTAAAAATTATAGACATGATCTCACAATAATTTGAAACTGAATATTCACTGATTTTTTGCGTATTTCCCTTAAAAATTACCACATTTTCCAGAGCGTGTAATCTACCTGATAAATGATACCCTGAACAGAGACCTACTGGATATTCTCAAACATTTATTGGTCATTGCCATGCAAGGTATTACTTAAAAGTATAGAATCTAGTCTCTTTCAAACACGATACTGGGTACCACCTATTCACTTATCTGCGGGAAACTCTGAGGAACGAAAAAAACAAATTTTAGATTTTTTGCAGATACGGGCTTATAATTGAGCAATATAACAAGAACCATTGCTTCGTAGATTAATTTCAATGATCATTTGAGGTTAGATATACATAAGTTTGAATAGAGATCATTCTTATTTTCTCAAATCGGCATTTCTCAAAAACAATATACCTATACTTACATCAAATGAAAAAGCATTGGAACGAAAAAAAATGCTTTATATGTTAAGTAAATATAACCTACTTTATACCACCAAGAACCTTTCATTCTTATATAAAACAGTATACCCGAATATTTTCAAATAGTGAGTTTTTTTCTCCATGTAAATTCAAGTCAACTATCCATGAGAAAAAAGATTATTTTATTTCCTTTAAAAAGAAAAAATATTCGACGGCACTGCCGTTGGGTCTGACAGGTAAACAAAGTTAGTCATTTGTCATCTAAATGAAAAGGCCTATTAGAACGAGATTTATGATTTTAGGACCAAACTGCAAATGATTGAATTTTGAAGTGAATGATTGTTAGGTATGAAGTAATCGAGTGGTGAATAATGTTTTCAAATAGCGAAAAAGTTGATATACTTATTATTTATGGACAGTGTGGAAAAAATGTGGCCAAAGTTGAACGAGTTTATCGGCAAGAATATCCCGACCGAATTCACTATCCTACAAGGCAGTACGTTTCTTATCTGCTGAATATGCGCCGGGAACAGAATGAAGAGAACAATTCAGCATTTATTGTCAATGAAGAGACCGAAATCAATGCTGTTGCTCTCATTATGCAAAATCCGTCAGCATCCATCAGAGAAATGGCCTTGGCTTTAGATGTAAGCAGAGAATCAATAAGAAAAATACTCAAAAAACGTGGGTATAAATCGTTCAAGTACCAACTTCATCAACATTTATACGAAGGAGATTTTGATAGAAGGCTTGCATATTGTAACTAGTTTTTGAACAATGATAATTTAGAACATATCATTTTATACTCTGATGAGCTAAGATTTACAAACAAGGGAATGTTTAATCGGCAAAATACTCGATACTGGTCCACAGAAAATGAGCACCGAATGAACGAAGGACATTTTCAAGAGGTATTTGGTATAAATATTTTGGATGGGATGGTGGGAACTAGGATCGTTGGACCACTCCTCTTTCAAGAACATCTGACAGGAGAAAGGTATTTAAGATTCTTAGAAAATGAAATTGAGGGTTTCATGGATGAACGGCCTTTACAAATTAATAATCGGCTCTACTTTCAACAAGATGGAGCACCGCCCCATAATGCAATTGCTGTTAAAAACTACCTCACACATCGCTTTGGAGACCGTGTCATCTCTACGTATGGGCCAATTAGGTGGCCTCCCCGTTCACCAGATCTGACACCACTAGATTTTTATTTGTGGGGTTACATTAAAAATAGTGTCTATGTAACACCGTCAAGAACACTACAGATTTTAGAACAACGCATACTAGAGGCATTTGAGAGCATTACACCAGAAATGTTCAGGAATGTAGCCCAGCAAAATAAATTCCGTGTTCGAAAATGCAGAGATCTGCTGGGTCAACACTTCGAGCATCTAATTGGGGGTTAGACTAGGTTATTTTTAAAATACTTGTTTTGCCTATTTCTTCTTTGTCTATTAAACTTTTAATTTATTCCAAAGACTTTTTTTCTATTCGTAGCCAAATGTCCAATGAATATTTTCATTGTAACTATTAGTGAAGTACATGCTGTACCAAAATAAATATAATAGATGCTTAAAATATCAAGGTGATAAAAGTAATTTCTCATTACGATAAATGATATTGTATCACTGACGAAGTGTTATAATTCGTTTAATCCGTCTTGAAATAATGCATTTTAGAATTCAATTTCATAGCCAAAACAATTCAATTACTTTTTCGAATGTTTCATGTTGAATGGCCGCCGCCGTGCCGACGTGATTTCCGTGGCAACGGCAACTATGGCTTCGAGATTCGGCCGAGATTCGGCAAAATTTAAATTAATAATGAAATAAAAGTAAGTTGGAATGAAAGATGGTAGTATGTGTTATACATTTTTGGATTCGCCTTGAAATAATGCATTTAACAGTGTTATGAAATTGATATGGTTACATTTAAGTTTTTTGAATTAATACAAAAAAATAAATTATACAACTTCACATCCTTTCTTTGGGCTAACAAAGATATTCTTTTTAGATTTTTCTGTAAATAGAGAGTCTAAGTAGATAAATTTTAGGATGGTCGTACACCAGTCAATTGATATTTAGTTCGAATAATAACTCTGCCAAGTTTCGTTATACCAAGTGAAAAAAAAATGGCAGCCCGAAAGTGATATCGTTGTCACCCAGTATACCTCGGGAAACACCAACCGAAACTGTGAGTGCTGAAGCTTTGCCGTTCGTGACGACAAAGGGGTGTGAAGACTGAGCTCCACGTGCCAGTCTGATTGATGATATTTCAGAAAAAATCTATAAAACAGTGACATATCGCCAACGTTTCTGCAGTGCTCCAGAAAAGTGAGGAGTATGGCTCTTTTTGGATAGAATCTAAAAGTTTCAGTGTGTGTTTGGTGGCTGCACTAAATATATGTGAACAGTATTTAGTATTTTACTAAAGGAGACTTGTCAACGCACTAATGGTTTCACTTTTAGTCCTAGGGGGCAGAACTATATAGTCAAATCAGAATATTCTGTTCTTTTAAGGAAATATCAGTCAGGCATAGCTACTTGATTTGAAATTGAATAAATTGTCTTGATGTCTTTTTAGCAGTCACAACACTTTCCTTGAGAAGTGTTGTTTCATCTCATTGGTTTATCGATTTGTAGATACAAAGTGAATCGACACTGTGACCTAATCTCAATCACCACCAGATACGTACCAAGATAACTTTGGGAATGGTACAAAATAAAAGTCTTCAAAATTAGTATTTTTTTTAATAGAACAAAAATAAGTTAAAAGAATTATTTGAAACGTTTTTTCTTAGTAAATGGGGACAAATGACTAATTTCATTTTCAGATGGAATCGAAACAACACCAGGTGAAGCTGAACTTATATCTCCCTCATTAGTATCTTCCAAACCTTGTAAGCTGAGACAGAAAAAAAAAGTGGTAAGATTCACATTTCCAATAAAGGCATATTAATTATAAATGAAAAAGATGTAATTAAATCTCACAAACTCCTTATATTTCTGGATGGTATTGACACGTTTATCAGATTATTCAAACTGTAATTTGTTGAAATGAATTTAACGGTGACTAGATACTTGACATCATCCAAAGAGTGAAGAAACCGTTTTCATATTTCTTTTTGTTTGTGTCAAATAATCTCAAGACATTCACTGAGTGATTATTTTAAATTCCTATCTTTTTCAAAACAAATTATGTGCCCTGGTAAGTTTTCAGTTAAAAAAAAATATGTAAATTTTATGAGAATTTCAAATTAGTTTCGTTTTCGCTGATTTTGAAGAAAGTAGTTTAATTTTTTTTATTAGGAATGGTAAGTATGTTTTTGAAAAGGAAATGTGTATTAAACCAATGTATTTTATAACTGTATTATACCACTGTGCAATATTATGATTATTATCTGTTCTACTTTCGGTAAATTATAGGAATGAACACACTCTCAATAGAAAGAAAAAATATTTTTCACAGTTCATCATCAACAATTGTGTTGTCATAACATTGGACGTCAAACCCAATGGAATCGCGTTTGGTTATGTTTAAATTTTTCATTAATGACTTAATATTTTTTATTGGTTTCTTAGAATCGAAA
Organism: Chrysolina oricalcia; assembly: GCA_944452925.2. Taxonomy (NCBI): domain Eukaryota; kingdom Metazoa; phylum Arthropoda; class Insecta; order Coleoptera; family Chrysomelidae; genus Chrysolina; species Chrysolina oricalcia. The sequence goes on along the minus strand of OX101814.2, from coordinate 27,972,460 downwards.
TTAAAAGTTACATTTTTCTCCATAAGCAGATGTAAATTAGATTTTTCGGATAATGCTAGACTGGGTTGATACTTACTTTTCTTCAGCTTCCAAGCTATTCAAAAGTTGCAATCCGGTTTCCAAGACTGACGGTGTTTCTCCGTCAAATGCTGTGAAATGAACTTCTGGATTTTCTAATTCAATGAGATCATCTTGTTCCACTTTCACTCTAACAGTACTGAAAAATTGGTGTGTTTTAAATATCAACTTTGAAAAATACTACTGATATCTTCTCTTGAGCTCATTTTAAACATTCAAGACAACAATCCTGAATTCACATTCATTAATTTAAATAAAACCTTCTCATATAAAACAAAACTGCTTTTTCATTCAGTTCACATAATATACAGTGAGGGCGTAAATTGTCTGCCCCTTCCTGACTTTTAAACCAGGCAGAAACAGGACAAAAACTGGATTGAAAGATATCAAATCTGAAATTCTTAGTGCAAGATTTTTGAATTTGGAATATTTCCAGATAGTTTCAAAATTAGCACCATTATACCAATACCGAAAATTCCAAATACAATAGACGCAAATAATTTTAGACCTATAAATACATTACCGACTCTTGAGAAAGTGATTGAATTGGCAGCTCATGCACAGCTGATAAACTATTTGAATGGCAATAATATCCTTAGTGATCATCAATCAGGATTCAGGAAGAGTTATTCATGCGAAACAGCTCTCCAATATACTTCATCAAATTGGAAAAAACAAATAGATGAAAATAAATATGTCATTGCAGTTTTACTAGATCTGAAACATGCATTTGAAAAATTATTATAGACATTTTATTACGCAAACTGAGGTATTATGGAGTTGCTGGCACTATTTATAATTGGATGGAGAAGGAGAACTATCTGAAGAACCGAAGTCAAAAAACAAAAATTGGCTCAAGTTATTCCAACAAATTGAGTAATAGCATTGGAGTACGTCAAGGAAGCGTTTTAGGCCCCCTTTTGTTCATTCTTTATATAAATGATATTCCTCAAATTGCAGGGAACTGCTCTATTAGCTCATTTGCCGATGATACATTGGTGTATTTTCTTCACATAAATATCTTAACCCAGAGATTCGGAGTGTTCTCCCTCTGCTCGCTAGGAGGAGCGGCCTAGAAACCGCTTCATCGCGTGAACCAGAGTTGACCAAGCATCGTAGTGTGTAGTGATTTGGACGGGGAACAGATGGCTTCAGTGCTGTCTGTGTTGACCTACCCTTGCACTGATGAGAGGCAACAACTAGTCTGCAGGTGGTCACCCTGTCCAAAACATAATTCTGCTGGTTGGTCACAGAGGGCACTTGCAATTGCGTCCTGTGTTGCTTTGAGGAACGTTTCGCGAGTATCTGTTAGATTTAATTCAATACCCGTCGTGGCCTCAGCCAGGGGAGTAGTTGTTTTCTGACAGGTACTTGTCATAATAAGCCTACGTAGAAGGTGTATATGGGAGTAAAGGGTTCATCATCGGTCGGCAACGACTGTTCGTTACTAAACGATCTCCCAAAGAACTCTGGTTCTCTTCATACATTTGTGTATTGTGCAAATCACAGTTTAGACTAAGCTTCAATAGAAATTAACAATACATTGGCCAATATTATAAAGATATTAGCAGACAAATAAACTTAAATTAAATGTAGCTAAATCCAAATCAATGATTGTTACAACTAAAAATAAATATGATAATATACTTGTTAATTCGATTGATATAGTGATTGAAAATGCATCTTTGGAAATTGTAGATGAATTCAAATATCTGGGATTTATGATCGATAATAATCTAACATTCAATAGTCATTAGAAAAATATTTTAAAAAATGTACTTTTTTTTTCAATAATATCAAAAGAGCTGTCCATGTTTGCCAGAGTTACTAATTATAAACTTGACTTTAACTTTTGTGCAACAATAATTCACTTGTTTAACCAAAACCGTATTTCTCAACTCCAAAAGCTACACAATAGAGGAATGAGATTAATGCGGAAATGAAATAGATATACTGAAATTAAATTGATGTTGGATACACTGTAATGGTTTTCAGTTAGTTCTCGTTTATTTTACATGAGTACGACTTTCATTTATAAATTGAACAAGGCCTACTACCTTCCTATTTCAACGAATTCTTAATAAGAAATGATGAAATTCATAAATATGACACAAGAATGAGGACTGACTTTCATATTCATAGAACAAATTCCAGCATGAGCATGATATCGCTCAAAGGCTTAAATGAACATAAAATCATTAGTATCTGTATCTTTTTTCAAGTCATCATTATCAGAGTATATTAAAACTCTATGATTGTTGGACATATTGACGTATTAAATTGGAGTATTCAAATCTTTCATCTTTGTGGAAAAATCATTCTATATTATCTTTGTTCAATATTATTGTTATTATCTTGTAAAACTATCAATTGCCTGTGATATTTTTATATATCTATATATGTCATACATTTTTATATTTAATCAAGATGTTTGTATTTTAGGCTTACCTATTTTAAATAAACTACTAGGTACTATTTGACTGAAAATTGAAGCGTAAATTTCCAACGATAGAAATGGAAATAGAATTTATTCATCGCTGAAATATTTACATATACATACGAGAGAATACATAAGTACATGTAAGAACTTATCGGACAAGTCACAAAGAAAAAATTCAGGAATATACAATTTAAAATATGAGAAATATACATACAATTAGATTAAAATTCTCTACAATGTAGCGTCTAAAAACTCTTCAATGGATTAAAATGATTGACTTATCAGATGACGAGTCAAATTATCCTTCAACACATTTGAACTCGCTGAGCTTAAGTGCGGGAATATATTCATAAGTCGGTTATAACACTTGATTCCTTGGTATATGTGAGAGTCCTGACCAATGCTCAATCGTGAGTATGGCTGGTGGATGCGCTCACTGTTTCTCGTACTGTATTTATGTAGATCATGTCTTTTACTCAGGTTACTTTCGCACTAGGGACCCTAAATTTCCAATATAATGATAATGAATAATCATTCAAAAGGCTTTTCAATTCTTTGTCCATTGCTGTCTTGTTTTCAAAAATATTTTGATTTGTTCTAGTTATTTCTAGATATTAATGCTTCAACTGTATGTTAGAAAGGAGTCAACTTGATATCATTCACTCCATATCTCTATTTTATCTGACTCAAAAGTTAACTAGGAAAGGGACTATTATTGACGTCCTCACTGAATGATTTCTATGTATTCCTGAATATCACAGCTGGAAAACTGAGAAAAATACCATTTGTTAGAAATATTAGGTAATATTTTTTATTTCATGGACGAAAAGGGTAGCAGAAAAGATGTCTGCGAATTTTTAGTTATCATGACTATTTTGTTTCCTTATTTAACAGTAGTGTAAGTATTGATTCAAAGTTTAATGTGGATGAGATTTTCAGACTGCGGAATGTTAAAATACACAAAAGATTGTGCCAAGAAGTACCTACACCATTTCGCCATTCCATTGTTTTACTTACTTGCTGAATTTGTCCAAATTAGAAGGGCTTTTAGGAACTAGTAGAGCTGCATAGTTGTCATTGAGTTCATTGCATCTTTTTTTAAGGATGTTGACATACTTCACTACTCGATTCTGATAATAATCATTAAGCCCCCTAACACCTCCCATTCCCATTTCTGTGAGAACTTTTTCAGTAGCATTCTAAAATTTGAATTTGCATATAAAGTTCAGATTCAAATATACCGAACTCAACTTCAATAACATATCAAATAATCATTACTACAATGTAATAAAAGTCATAATGAGATTACTGTAGTGAAATTAATGTAATGCATTAAATGAGTTTTTTGTGCTAAATCATCTAGATTCAAAACAGATCATAAAGAACTGATAAAAATATTCAGATGATAGGTAGCTTAACGTTAAAATCATTAGATATTATGAAATACTATTGAAGTTGATGACTTGGTAAGCATTGTTGAATTTAGATACCAACTAACCGGAAATCCTGAGGTAAATCCTTGTTCTTCATTTTCAATAGCGTCCACAATTTTGTGACAGATCTTCTGTAGGAATGTTTCCAGTACATCACTCAATACGTCCACAACACTCTGGTGACTAGCTAGAACAGTGAATTGAGTTCAAATTCACATTTATTCATTCTTTGAAGAATGTCAAAAAGGTCTGCCGGTTAGCAGTATATAATCAATTAGAAAAATGGGGAATTTAGAGAGTCTGAAAATAGCTATTCTATACAGCCTGTTTTACTTGTATGTAATAATAATAATAAAGTTTATTCAAGAAAATTCAATGAAAAAGCGTTACATCAATTTGTATAAAAAGGTGAATAAACGGTTCAATTATATCCGCGAAGTTAAAAACTTGTTGCGAGAAATGTGATGAAATTGTATGTCTATTAGAATTATAAAACATTGACCAACAAAATGGTGATTTTATGAATCAGAATATTTCAGTTTATTGTTTGAAGATCACAAAATTAGGATTATAGAAGCACAATAACAAGGTAACATTTTACCTTATGCATGGTGTATTATTCAAAAGGTAACACCTCAAATACTTCCCAATACTTCAGAAAGTTCCAGTATCAATCCCTGAAGTAGTCATGTTCTGAGAATGAGGGATATAAATGAGTTTATGATCAAATTGTATGCATAGATTTTTTTGTAGTTCCCTCTTATTCAATATTATATATTGCATACAAATAATTTATGGGTATTTTTTCAGAGTATAATATGCAATTGACTAGGATTCAGGGGTAGTTTGTTTTTGAAACAACACCTAGTCAGTTCATTGGTATCAGTCTGAAGTCCTCTCCAGTAGCAATATTTAAATAGATTTCCAAATCATCTGCACAACTGACAATTTGTGGCCCCTGAATACAACAAATAAGATGTGATTTTCTGATTAGGTTTGGAATAAAAATAAGAGAGTTGTGCAAAAAAAAACCATACCAGTTTTTGTAATAGAATATTATAATCAATTGTTTTAAAGGCCTTGGAGAAATCTGTATAAACACTACCAATTTTCATACGATATTCCATTTCCTCCCTCATAAATTGGGTAGAAGATACTTATCAAATTTGTTAAATTGGACTGTTTATTAAGAAATCCATGTTTTCCTTGATGAAATTTTTATCAGGAAAAAATATTATGTTGTACGTTCACATCTCCAAGACCATTTCTATGCTATATTGAGTATTTTATGTAGTGGCTCGGTGAGTATCTTTTGAACTCCCCTGTGACAGAACGGATCTTCAGTTGACTGTTTTTGAAAGTTTCATGTAGTGCCAATATTCTGTCTTCTTCAATATCATTGATTATTTTTCTATTAGACAAAAACGGATTATTGCATATAGACTACAAGCCCAGGCACATTTTCAGGGGGTGATTTTATACACCACGAGTCAAATATAATGTTGAAGTACTGGTCGAGAAACAAACGTTGGGTACTATGCCGTCAATTTTCCGCGGTACAGGTGAGTGTACAGGCGAGTTGAAATGTCGTAAAAAAGGGGGTACTTTTTGATTACTTTATACATGACGGCACTATTCTCGTCAAAGAGGCAATGAAAAAAGAATGCTCTAAAACCAAGTGCCGTCAAAAAATAGCGGTACAGGGAGCCGTCAATTTTATATGGTACAATACGCTGAAAAATGTGTTTTTCATGTCGAAATCAAATTAGTCCGACAATGCAGATACTTCCTATTAATTTTGGGGACATTTGGTTTCAACAGAATGGTTGTTCGAGTCACAATGTCACGAGTCACGACCAGTGACACAATTTCTTTAAAACACATTTCGTGATCGCTTAATATGGTATGGTATGATATTGTGGCCTCCCAGATAACCAGATTTAAATGATTTCTTTCTTTGGGAATATCTGAAAGAATCCGCGTATCGACATGAATTTCAGAGAGCAACAAATCCTGATGAATTAAGGGGCAAAATTATCCAACTTTGTGCCTACATTACGCCAAATCTCCTCCGTGATATGAGATTATCTCTGTATCACAGATTCGGCTATTGTTTGGTACAACAAGGTGTTATTTTTAAACTTTATTATATTAGATATTTTTTGTGTTGGTTGAATTTCAATTTATTTTTCAGAAGTTAAGATTATTATTTTTTTCGTAGAATGTAATTTATTTTAAATGACGTTATGGTAAATTATGGCAGCAAATAATTTCTCGCAGACAATGGAACGTTGTAAACAAAATTCGTTTCCTGAGAAGCCTGACATATCCCTATTCTCTAATATGTTGATAGTGTCTCTGGGTCGCTATAAGTGAGGACCATCCATTGAAGAGTTAAATACTTTAATGTTCATCGCGTGTAATTGCCGCCAGTTTTTGAGCACGAAAAACGGACATCTCCTTTCTATTCTCCACTTTTAGAGAATATAATCTCCCTAGTGAAGAAAATTCATGTACTCGAAAAATTTCCGGCAATTAATTCAAGCACGCGGTGGATTCGGTAAGAAAATTTCACACCGAGAAATGAAAATCACCCAACAATTCCTAAGAAATAACTAACGATGATTTCACCTTAACTATTTATATACATTTGTATACTACTACTGAAATATTGATATGTAAAATACTTAACAAAATTTTAATCGATGTGTTTAAATTTGGAACAAAAAAAATGTGTTGTGATCGTTGATTGAACCATCGACCTACAGACTCATATGCAGCAACACTTACTACCGCTGAGCTACGGGACTTGTTATAAAACGTTTTGACAAATGGTGTATTGAAATGCTTCTAAAATATGATTTCAGTAAGTATTGACAATTTCTGCAATAATCGTGGAAGAAATATTTTCAGACACATCCCAAATTTAGGGTTGCCATGGTATCTAAACAAGAACGAATTTTTTGATTGGCTAGAAAAGTGAGGTGTGAAATTTTCAGTTATATCACTTTCCTGTGTGTTTAGAGCAAAGGTTAACATACATATATGTAATTGCATAGTGTGCGTTGGTTTGTTTTAGTTTTATATTATTAAAACTTCAAAATTAATCATGTCGGAATCTGACAGTGCTGATAGTATTGAAATAATAATAAATATAAAAAAAATACAAAACCGAATGCTCAAAATTTAATAATTATTGAAAATTTTTACTTTTACTCTTATCGTTAATTAAACTGAATTTATTCAATAATTATTCAATAACTCATTGAATAATCATTTTTTGGATTTTTTGATTAGAAGATTTTAAAACAAACACTTGTAGTATGAAACATTTTTTCCTTAAAATGATAAATAAATCAAGTTATAACAGATTAAATGGGGAAAAACGGAAATTTTGCAATAATTTTTTCAATAATTTCACGTCAAATGCATAAAATATAACAAGGAAAAATTGACGGCACCAACTTTTCTATGTTTTTAAATGTTTAATGAAGTGCTATCCACAATAATATTTCAAAAATAAACTCATATAAATGTGCAGGCAATTTAAATTTTTTTTTTAATTTTTTCGTTTTTATATTTATTCTATATTTCAATTGGGTACCATGAATTATTGACGGCATAATTATAAAGCCATTATAAGTAGTTTCTGCTTTAAAAAAAACCGTATGCCGTCCTGAAATAAATGACCTTAATAAGAAAACATTGATTTTTTGCTCTAAAATTTTAGTAATTTTTTATTTATTTTTGCATGAACCATAATTTTTTGATGGCACCATGTTTAGAATACTCAATAAATGTTAACTCAAAGCTAGAAATCGGTGCCGTCAAATTCTAAATGACCACCCCCATAAGGGGTAAAAATCGGGTACCACTCTTTTCTGACGGCATAGATGTATTATAGTTTTTTAAGGAAAGGCAAAGTTAACTGAATCAACGCCGTCAAGTATTCGATTAACTGGGGAGGGGGGGTAAAATCGCCGATTTCAAAAAAAAAATCCGACTCCCTGTACCGCTATTTTTGACGGCACTGGGTTTTAGAGCATTCTTTTTTCATTGCCTCTTTGACGAGAATAGTGCCGGCATGTATAAAGTAATCATAAAGTACCCCCTTTTTTACCGCGGAAAATTGACGGCATAGTGCCTAACGTTCGTTTCTCGACTAGTACTTCAACATTATATATGACCCATGGTGTATAAAATCACCCCCTGAAATTGTGCCTGGGCTTGTGGTCTAATATTGTCCTTTATTAGCTCAAAAGGTGTACTTATACATTGAAATTAAAATGGACTCGTTTTTGGAAAATGCTTGTTAATATGTTTTTCGAAAAATCATGCACCCCACAGAAAAAAAATATATTTTCCATTACTCAGGAAATGTATTTCTCATCAACTGAAATGTCCAATGCACTGGAAAATAGAAAATCAGCATCCAGCATATAAAGGAATTAGGTTAAAAAGTAACTCAATAATAAAGTATCCTTTTTGTCTATTTTTAAAAGAGAAATATATTTTAAGAGGTTCTTTGTAACGGGAATTGAAATGAATTCCTAAAAATATCTGAATAGTAAATAATGATCCCCTATTCAGTGAAAAAATAATCGTTTCTTTATTTTACATGGAATATGAAGTAGGTTTAAAGATTTCTAATACCAAATACTAGGTATTTTAGTTTTCAAATGATCATTAATTACCTACTACTACTGTCCTTACCTGAAATAATAAACATTCATATTTTTCCTAATATATTAGATAATTACTTTATCAGGAACTGTTTGTCGACACTGGTTTATCACAAAATAGATAAGTGTGAGTTATTTTCCAATTCAATTGGCCTTACACAATTCCAATTACAAGCATCTGTATCAAAAGATTTTTCCGTTTTAATTGAAAATGAGGGTACTTTACTGTTAAGCTGATTTCACAATCACCAATTTCTCTCCAAGTACTTATATTGAAAAAAAAAATTATTCTCTAAAAAATTGAAATTGAAAAAAATTTCCATGTGGTATTTACTAACTTTCCGATACATGCTGGAAGAATAGTACAGCTTTATGCCAGCCAATAACCTGACTTTTTCTACCTATAAATTCTTAAATTATAAATATAATTTTCATGAATACATTTTTTTACCTGTTCTATTTTTATTTGATAAAGAAATTGTTTTAGAGATGCAAAACCTGATTTAGATTAATATTAATTCATAACTTACTCTCAAATCCAATATGAGCAAACATAGTAACTATACACTTTGTTAAAATTTCCTTCACAACAGCTTCACTTAACTCAGGTACCTCAATCTCAGAGCCACAACTGAACGGTCTAAAAATTCAATGACTTAAATCAATTACTAAACTCGTGATTTCTTCAATAGTTACGTGAAATCTTTTGGTATATAATTCAAGTTATTTCTTTTATGCTTCAATTCTATTTCAGGCATGATGGGCATAGGTGGTGCTGCATCTTCAGGTGGAATAATATCCATTTCAGTAGCTAGTTCAGTCATTTTTGTCATGTCATTGGCATATTTATGAAGTGATATGGCATACAACATTAAGGGATCCATAGGTGGCAACCTAAAATAATCAACTTTTTACTGGTTTTATTCATTGATGTCGTAGATCAGAGCGACTCATTTCCTGAATAATAGATGCGATTTTCAGAAAATCATAATTAAACATAAACTTATCAAACTTCACGAAGTTTACACTATGCATAACAGCATCAAAAAGGATTATTTGGTTTTAAATACTAACACAATTCTCTCAATTTTCTCTTTTTCATCATCATCGTCGTCATACACTGCTAAACAGAATTTATTCATGGATCTCTCAATATCTTCGGTAACATCCGGTATGAAGCTATCATCAGGAGATTGGTTTGGAATTTCGCCCCAATGTTTTACAGTCGTATTCATATTATTTCATTTACTTATCTAAATTATAAATCCTTAAATATCAAAATAACCTCAAATCATAACAAAATAAATAATTTTTTATTTTTAATTCTCTTCTTCCTTATTATTTACTCATTAACTGCCTTTCGACGTCTAGCCAGTGAATAGTAGAAAGGGTAGTGTTCCAAGCATAGATATATATTATATATACTTGATTTCTATGGTTCCAAGGGTCCATATATATTTGCAGAAAATCAAAGTAGTTAATAGATATATGCAAAATATCCGACAAATAATTCTCAATAATGTACAAACACAGAAATATAAATCAACAGAATCGAATAATGCAATACCGTACTTTGACGACAATACAATTGTCAACGGGGACACCCATATTGTAACGAACAATATCAAATAAAGAAACTGACAAACTTTACTCCGTCAGATAGCTACTTGTTCAGAAAATGAAATGAACAGATCCATACTTATCCCAACTGCACAATGTTAAACATCACAACATCAAAGCGTACTTCGTCAGACTGGACGCCGGCAGAATGAAAAATATCGACTGTACTTTCCTGGATTGTTATTTCGACAAATATGTAAATGATCAGAATGAGTTTTTCACAGAAACTTATTGTATCAGAAGAGAATTTTAACAGAAAAGTAAATCTTCAAATTCGTACATCGTCCGATTTGTGTTTCACAAAACCAGCAACTCAGCAGACCCACAATTATCTATACTGTACTAACACGGACTGGACTTGCTCCGACCGATACATGAGCCGATTGAATTTGGTCAGAATCGTATTTTATCAGAAAGTGAAAACAGCAGAATCGTACTTTGTCAGACTGAGAATTTGGCGACTGACGGATTTTTCGTACAGTGTTGCCAGTGCTTATAAATGGAAAGCAAATTGGGGAATTGTTCATTTATTTTAATTCAAGAGTAGTTGAAGCGTTAATTGATCAAAAGTTTTTATTTTTTGAAACGATCATCTTGTTTTGAGCGCTCATACACACAATGGATCTGATTGATGGATATTTGAATTTGCTTGAATATTTTGAAATATGGTGGTGTTTGTTCGCTGTTCTTTTATAAGAAAAAATTTATTTTACAAAAAGGCATTAACCTTCCAAATGAAAATTTTTAGAGTATCCTGACGATAAAATAAAATGTTAAAATTCGTAACTAAACGTACATTTTTATTTTGCTCTGCTATTAATTGGTATATGCAATAAAGTAATTTATTGCCATCAACTCATCTGTATAGAGATGTCTAGTGTTTTTCATTTGTCATTAAAATATATATGTCGAAATTTACAATTAATAAGTATTCATGAATCGTTGTTCTTTTAGAGATATCTCAGTTTGGAGATCATAAAATTAGCTCAAGCTGAGGGATGACAATAATAAAAGCTGATAAGTAATTTCTCAGTAAATACAATAGTATTGAAGAAGTAAATTAGCCGCAACTAAACTTCACAAATGTACATGTTCATTTATTATGTAACCCCAAGGAGAAATACCGCTCATATGATTCATGCCATTTAAAGATAGAGTAAGATAGAGAAAATGATTCACCAAATACAAACACTGAAGAAAACGATGGAAAAATTTTACTAACAGGAAGAAAAACCGCTGTGAAAAAGTATAAAAATATATGGGCTCTTATGGCAGACGAACAGTTCTGGAGGCCAGGTGACATCAAATGACGATGCACCTGCTTTGAAATTTGACCAATGAACGGACATAGGAAATGGGCCATCCTGTGTGGTGTATAATCGTTGAATAAGGTTCGTGGACGATTCCAGTAGGTACTCCTATTCAGTGTCGCCCAATCAATTTTCTGTGAAAATGACTCAACGATTATGCACTACAAAGGATGGCTCAATTCCTATCTCCATACATTGGTCAAATTTCATAATCGTCATTTGACGTCACCTGGCCTCCAGAACTGTTCGTCTACCATAAGACCTCGTGTATTTTTATCCTTTTTGATAGCAGTTTTTCTTCCAGTTAGTAACATTTTTTCGTCGTTTTATTCGTTTGTGTTTGGTGAATCATTTAAGTTTCCAGTCGACTGTTTAGTGCGTGGTGAATCCTAATTTATTATAGGGCACAAGTAATTAGCAATCTCTTGCTTGTTTTTTTATAAGTATTTTAGATGAGATACCAAAGTCAAAACAATGTCAAAATATATTTTTATTTTCAAAATCTTAGAATATTTTGGGCTGAGATAAATATAATGGAAAATAAAAAACACCATCTAGAAGGGGAAGTTTTCTACCAAGAAGAAATTCTGCTCTTTTTTTGTCAGAGTTATATTTGTCCGCAAAAAATTTGATACGCCATTAGCCATCTTGTACTAGTAACAAGAGATAAAATTCACGATTTAAATTCAAAATTATTACATTCCACTCGAATATCTATTACATTATTTCTGTAAAAGGACTTTATCTAAGGTTTTCAAAAACTTTTTTAACATTTTTTATTTTTCTCTGGGTATAAAATAATTAATTTAAATTAGAAATTAGAAAAAAATTACATGGAATCATCTACATTTTGTATATTATCGTTATCATCGTCATTGTTTTCAGCATCAGATTCATCAGAACTCGTCTCTGCTATAACATCATATGATGTTATGAACGTTATAATACACAGCTGAGAGCAGACGAGCTACTGAGCAGCCGACCGCGCGCACACCGAAACTCCCGAAAACCGGAACAGCTGCTACATCAGCAGCCTAACGTATTTTATACCTGCATCCGTTTCTATTGCATTTCTTACCTGAGTTGTTTCTTACCTGTCCACTATATACATTCTATTGGTTCAGTGTTCATCTGTTTGGTATAACAGTATCGAAATTTATTTGCAACAATACGAAGAGATAACAATTAGAACAAAAAAATGCCATTTTCTTGATATACACAAAAAAATATTATAATTGAAAAATTTTCCGCACTGAATGGATTTATGTTTAAAGATTCTTGACATGTATTTTTTAACCTACATTTTGAAAATAGTTTCAGCCAAATAAGTTTATTTTCAATACTTTTGCAGAGGCCTATATATTTATATCGCTATGAAATTCAGATTCCGAAAAATTTCAAAATCATCACAATAAGCCATATTTCATAACGAGAAGAAATCAATGACTGGAAAATTTTATTCGTTAATTAGGTCACCTAAATAACAATTTTCCGAAATGAAATTTTTTTTCCGAATTATAATTATTTTTGAGAAAATTTATAATCTGAACAGTCAATTTTCGATTCTAATATAGATATATACGCGTTTTTTCTATACAATGTTTTATTAAAAATGAATTAGAAAGTTCAGATTTCCTTCTTGAAAATAGAATGTTTATAACTACAATTTGAGATCTCGTAAGTACGTATCAGATTATAATGTAATATGCACGGTAATAAAAAATAGGTCCTCACGCGGCTGACCAGGCATCCCGTGTGTAGTATGCATAAGTTCCTAAATGATTTTTTTGCGGACAAAGTATAACTATAAGTATAAGTATTTTCCCTACAAGTCAGTATTTTTTATTTTTCATTATATTCAGTATATTTTTTGACTTTGGAAATTGATTGACCAGTGAACTTTTCTTATATCCAATATGCTACTAATAAAAAAAAAAGTTCAGCGAGATTGCTAATTACTTGTTCTTGTGACCTCCGCCAACTGGACTATATAAGTGATGACATACTTCCTTGGGCAGTTTTACATTGTGTTACTTTCATGTCTATTTACTCCAGATCGTGTATGAAAAAACATGTGATGTAGCTTCTTGCTTCTTGTAAGAATGTTTGGGTCACATATTTTCAAATTTCATCCTCACAGAATCTCCTTTGAGTCAATAATTAAAATAAAAAACAGTAGTGGCTTAATAAATAAAGGAAAATATGTATGAACACAAGTTTGTTCTATTTACTAGGAAAATCGCTACTCAAAATTGCCCTCAATTATGTTTGTTCATGATGAAAATTGTTAAAAAAACTACCTATATGTATATTGATTTCATTCAAAACTATTTAGTTTTCACGAAATGTTCAGGATAGTCATGAAAAATATGCACCAAATATACGTTTTTACATAGATTGTTTTCAATACTTTTTATTTGCTCATTCATATATTTAATTTAACTTAACTGAAACAACTAAATTTATTAAAATTTATTTTATTTTTATATAATATTCTACTAGTTTTTTTTCTATTAAAGTTGAAATTTCCTACTCTCAAATAGATCCATAGAAACAATTTGATACTTCTCTTCTAAAATGATTCACTCTTGAACACTAGTTGCACTGACAAAAGTTATATCATATACATCTTAATAACCGCAGTTGACTGCATTGATTATTTCTTGAAAATTCCCACTGAGCTGAGAACCTGCTGGTCAAAGTGCTTTCAAAACTTCATTATCAAATCAATTCAATCAATCACAAATTGAATGCCAGTCCCTCACACGTCTCGAATCATATCAAAAATATTAACCAAATCATGATTGAATCTCTTCGATAACAGTACATCAAATTATGCCAGTACTTCTACTAAAAACTTTCTCTGAAATTCACTCAGTTAACGTAATACAATTACAAAATCATTTTCCTTTGATTCGAGGAATCATAACTGTGTAGCTTGGCAACACCGCTACGCCCAGGGTATGTATTGTGATGCTTGCTATTCTGTCTGATGGCGCATGGTTTTGGATCGCGCAATCTGACGGATTCACGGTCTACACAATCCGGTCTGACAAAGTACGAATTTGATAAAATTCGAATCTGCTCAAATGCACTTCTGCTGTATTCATTTTCTGTCGTAATACTGTCTCAATGGAATCATTTTCTGATAATTTCCCATTTCTTTGCAGTACTAGTTTAGATTTTTACTGGTTTACATTTTTATCGTTCCTACAGAATGCAGTCTCCATTTTATCATTAAAGAAATGTAATTTCTGACAGGATACAATCGCCATATGTACAGTTAACAATTGTCCGGTACGAATCTGTTTGTTTACTAATTTGAGTTTTTACATTCTGACGAATTACCTGTCATATATTTTACATTCTGCTAATATGTATGGACCCGTTGGGGACTACTAAAGTGCATTGAAAGTTGAAAATGGACTTGAACTTTATATTGTTAATAATGAGAGCTCTCCATAATGAAGAACAATCAGGGTTATTCAGGTGACCATTGAAAACGGAACAACATTGACTGTCGATCAATTATTGCCAACTTTTCAACGTTGACTAAAATTTCCTATTCGGGTGACCATTGAAAACAAAACAACGTTCACTGGAAATCAAAATTGTTTATTTTTCAACGTTGTTTTAATTTTCCTATTCAGGTGACCAATATGTATTGAATTTTTATCAACCTCTTGTACAAACACTGTTGGTTATTTGGCAAGTAGATTTGGTACTTGCTATCAGCTATTCAACGTTGTTTGTCAGTAAAATGGCGAATAATGGTTTTATTCTGCTAAATGAATGTTGCCAATGATGATGAAGAAAGGTAAAGAAAAAGTTTTCACAAAAAGAATTCCTATTTTTGGAATAAATCAAATAATAATAATAAATGGCTTTATATTTATCTTAGGGATGTCTAGCTAAGTTATCCTTCCATATTCACATTACAGAACAGAGTTTTGAGGAAGGAATTGAGGGATCAAAGCGATCCTTTAAATATGAATGAGAATCAATTTTGTGTATCGCCTATCAAGGGACATGGTGAGTCAGTTGATCGAGACTCTGGAACCTCACTTACCTCAAGGAGTGAGGGAGGAATTATTGATCTCTAACAAATTGAAAGTAAATATTCTTGTTTAACAGAATTTATTTTTGTCATTCCTGTAAAAAAAAGTTATATGTAAATTAAATAAACTTATATGATACTTTACTTTTCCACTTCACTGTTTCCCTATATTTTGGTCCTATAACAAAAGTTGATTTCTGCTTTCTTTCAGGCTTGTGTAGACCAAGTTCAGTAATTTTCATGCCAACAATTATCAACTTATTCAGAATACTTAGTAGCCAATTTTCCAAGTTAGGTATTCCTATTATATATTATACCTATTTCTTGTAGGTACCTGAATATTTCTCTAGCTTTTTTATGGTTTCACTAGTCCATTCCAGAAAAGTCTATTGAAGAGACAAACCAAAATGACCAAAATTCTCCTGCCGTACCTTATGCCATTCTTTTTGATTTCTCATTGGTCCCTTCAAAGTGTTTAATTCATTACACATTTTAGCAAATTCGTCATCCAGAATTTTTCCCCCCACTTTGAATTTTTCTAAGTATTGGAAGTATACTTTGTATTGCTCTGCACTGGTTTTTTTAGATTTCGCTTCAAAAATGAAACATGTTCATTGATTTTCAAAAACATGTATTGAAATCAAATTCTGGTACAAACTAGTCGTTATTCCTGTGAATAATTTTAAAACAAATTCAGATATAAATAATAAAGTCTCTATTCTCCTTATGATATACAACAAACACATTTCAGGTATTGATTCTCACAGAGCTTCATTTAAAATGAAAGTTAGTTTAGATGAACCCTCTCGTAAATATCACAAAATCTATGAATACTACTGGCCACATTATCAAGTGCTCTGGCAATATTTTCCAGTCCTTTTCTCTCCATCTCCTGTCCATCTTGATATGCAGTGAGCAGAGGATTTTGGGGCGATTTTTCTGTTTTTGTGGAACTGTTGGTGCCTCCACTTGAATCACCGAAATATCCTCATTTTCAGATAGTCTTTCCTCAGTTTCACACATTGTTGCCTCATCTGCAAGTACAAATTCAGCAGCAGCTGCAGTTACTCCTTCAGTATCTGATACACCAGCTTCCCTAATTTCTTCCAGCTTCAGGCAGTTCAAAACCTGCCACAGCCACTGATCCCGTTAGCTATAAGATCTTTTTCTTCAGGCTAGTCAGTTCTTTTTTCTCCCTAGCCCTATTACTGATAGCACTTTTCCACTCACGAAATACCTGTAATATGAGTAATAAAAATATATTCTCTTCATACCACACATATCATTATAATTCACTCACCTTTTTCCAGTCATGACTGCTAAAGTGGGGCCATCGCCAGTGGCGTTTAATTCCTCAGTCATTTTCCCGTATTTCTGATTTTTTTTTGGGGTCATCCCAAGGGTTTAATTTACCCATTCTCAAAATGTATTTTTTTTCCAAGTAGTTCACGTATATTTGTAAAACGAAACGAATCGTAAATTCGTAAACAAAAACAAATTCCAAAAAAAGTCAACATGAAGTTAGCGCCAAAGCATAATTTAAGTGTTCCGTGAATAAAATAGCCAACATCAACCCCATTGTTATTTCAACGTTGAAAAAGAGTCATCGTTGGGAATGAGTGGTCACCTGAATAGGTTACTTTGCTCAACGTTGAAAACATGCATTGAAAAGTAGTTGGCAATTAATCAATGTTGCCTCGTTTTCAATGGTCACCTGAATAACCCTGAATAGTAAGATTTTTCTTTTATAGGTGATTAAAAAAATCATAAATTATTTGCAGGAGGTACTAAAGAAGACAAATGTGTAATTAGAGATACCTCAAACCCATTGACCATACCAGAAGAGAAATTCAGAGAACTTTATAGAGTCAATAGAGAAACTGCACATTTTCTCATAATCAGGGTTATTCAGGTGACCATTGAAAACGAGGCAACATTGATTAATTGCCAACTACTTTTCAATGCATGTTTTCAACGTTGAGCAAAGTAACCTATTCAGGTGACCACTCATTCCCAACGATGACTCTTTTTCAACGTTGAAATAACAATGGGGTTGATGTTGGCTATTTTATTCACGGAACACCTAAATTATGCTTTGGCGCTAACTTCATGTTGACTTTTTTTGGAATTTGTTTTTGTTTACGAATTTACGATCCGTTTCGTTTTACAAATATACGTGAACTACTTGGAAAAAAAAAATACATTTTGAGAATGGGTAAATTAAACCCTTGGGATGACCCCAAAAAAAAATCAGAAATACGGGAAAATGACTGAGGAATTAAACGCCACTGGCGATGGCCCCACTTTAGCAGTCATGACTGGAAAAAGGTGAGTGAATTATAATGATCTGTGTGGTATGAAGAGAATATATTTTTATTACTCTCATATTACAGGTATTTCGTGAGTGTAAAAGTGCTGTCAGTAAAAGGGCTAGGGAGAAAAAAGAACTGACTAGCCTGGAGAAAAAGATCTTATAGCTAACGGGATCAGTGGCTGTGGCAGGTTTCGAACTGCCTGAAGCTGGAAGAAATTAGGGAAGCTGGTGTATCAGATACTGAAGGAGTAACTGCAGCTGCTGCTGAATTTGTACTTGCAGATGAGGCAACAATGTGTGAAACTGAGGAAAGACTATCTGAAAATGAGGATATTTCGATGATTCAAGTGGAGGCACCAACAGTTCCACAAAAACAGAAAAATCGCCCCAAAATCCTCTGCTCACTGCATATCAAGATGGACAGGAGATGGAGAGAAAAGGACTGGAAAATATTGCCAGAACACTTGATAATGTGGCCAGTAGTATTCATAGATTTCGTGATATTTACGAGAGGGTTCATCTAAACTAACTTTCATTTTAAATGAAGCTCTGTGAGGATCAATACCTGAAATGTGTTTGTTGTATATCATAAGGAGAATAGAGACTATTATTTATATCTGAATTTGTTTTAAAATTATTCACAGGAATAACGACTAGTTTGTACAAGAATTTGATTTCAATACATGTTTTTGAAAATCAATGAACATGTTTCATTTTTGAAGCGAAATCTAAAAAAACCAGTGCAGAGCAATACAAAGTATACCTCCAATACTTAGAAAAATTCAAAGTGGGGGGAAAAATTCTGGATGACGAATTTGCTAAAATGTGTAATGAATTAAACACTTTGAAGGGACCAATGAGAAATCAAAAAGAATGGCATAAGGTACGGCAGGAGAATTTTGGTCATTTTGGTTTGTCTCTTCAATAGACTTTTCTGGAATGGACTAGTGAAACCATAAAAAAGCTAGAGAAATATTCAGGTACCTACAAGAAATAGGTATAATATATAATAGGAATACCTAACTTGGAAAATTGGCCACTAAGTATTCTGAATAAGTTGATAATCATTGGCATGAAAATTACTGAACTTGGTCTACACAAGCCAGAAAGAAAGCAGAAATCAACTTTTGTTATGGGACCAAAATATAGGGAAACAGTGAAGTGGAAAAGTAAAGTATCGTATAAGTTTATTTAATTTACATATAACTTTTTTTTACAGGAATGACAAAAATAAATTCTGTTAAACAAGAATATTTACTTTCAATTTGTTAGAGATCAATAATTCCTCCCTCACTCCTTGAGGTAAGTGAGGTTCCAGAGTCTCGATCAACTGACTCACCATGTCCCTTGATAGGCGATACACAAAATTGATTCTCATTCATATTTAAAGGATCGCTTTGATCCCTCAATTCCTTCCTCAAAACTCTGTTCTGTAATGTGAATATGGAAGGATAACTTAGCTAGACATCCCTAAGATAAATATAAAGCCATTTATTATTATTATTTGATTTATTCTAAAAATAGGAATTCTTTTTGTGAAAACTTTTTCTTTACCTTTCTTCATCATCATTGGCAACATTCATTTAGCAGAATAAAACCATTATTCGCCATTTTACTGACAAACAACGTTGAATAGCTGATAGCAAGTACCAAATCTACTTGCCAAATAACCAACAGTGTTTGTACAAGAGGTTGATAAAAATTCAATACATGTTGGTCACCTGAATAGGAAAATTAAAACAACGTTGAAAAATAAACAATTTTGATTTCCAGTGAACGTTGTTTTGTTTTCAATGGTCACCCGAATAGGAAATTTTAGTCAACGTTGAAAAGTTGGCAATAATTGATCGACAGTCAATGTTGTTCCGTTTTCAATGGTCACCTGAATAACCATGAATGGACATTTACATTTACGGAAAATAAATTATAAAACTTGTTTAGATCGATAGTTGTTAGTCTGAAAAGTCCATTTAACAAAAAGTTCCATTATTTTTCTTTCATTTTAAAAAAATAACACATTTGAAAGTGTGCCGCTGACGTCACGTTCATCGGAAATATCTCCCACCATAATCCACGTTCCGAAACAGGCAATACCGTTCTCCTTAAAAATATAACTTCTAGCATGATATAAGCCGTTGAGAAATAATCAATAGATTGTCACTTGATCAACTCATAGATAAAAATCCACATATTAGCTATTTTTTATTGTATTTGTAACTTTCAAATTTTCTGAACAGACCATCCTTTTGATGAAGAACGAGCATTGACAACACAGCAAATCGTAATGACAGTTCTCAACTGTCGAAAGTTATATGGAGATGTGAGGTTAATGTTTATTATATTTATATTCAACAATCAACATTCAACTGATAAATTCGATAATAGTGTAGTGACGTGTTATCATAAACGATTTGGTGTGAATTTATTTTTGTTATTGTGTATTAAAAATATAGAACAAGGCTTCGTGAAGGGAAGTTCGGATAATTTACCGAGGTACAAAGCACCTTTTCGACATGTTCAGTTATTGCAGGCATACAGGTACTGGAGATACAAGAATTATTAACAAATTTTAGAACACAAACAACAAAAGCTCTCAAAACTAGAAAACCGCATTAACCTCAAAAAATAAATCAAGGTAGTGTTCGTTGAACTTTAGATCTGATAGAACTGCTTCACTTGTATCAAATGGGTAGGCAAATGAGTTAGACAGAGACAAACTATTCTTATTGATCGCACCGTGAAACAGACGAAAGAACCCATCTGGTATCAAATGACAACTGTCGTAGGACACATTATATTTGAATGAGAATTTGGTGCACAACTTTAACAACGTTGCCAAGTTTAATTTTGATGAACGTGACGTCACGAAACCACTTTTCTGCTGATTACTAGCGGTCAGAAAAAAAAAAAAAAAATCCCGAGTAATATTAGCGTATTTACTTTCTAATTTCAGTGTTATACCTCATATCTCTTGGAAAAATTCATTGAAATCACCCCTTTGTTCTTGTTGCAACAAACGCATAAAAATGAAATTGTTCTGCCAAGCAATTTGATTGTCTTGTGTGTGCTCTTTACTTTTATATGTGCAAGGCTTCTGTCAAAAATCCGTGAGTCAAAGTATAAATAGGCCAATGTGCCAAGCATATCTGTTAGCAATTGCATAGAAGTAGTGACATATATATTGATGAATGATAATTTTGGACAATGTTATCTCATTATTCCCACAAACACACAATGGGTTTCCTGGGATTTTTGGAGCAATAGATTGTACTCAAATAAAAATTCACCCACCAAAAATGGAACATGAGCAGTATCCAGAAATATTATTTTACAATAGAAAAAAATTCCTTATTATAAATATACCCAGTGTATTGTTGGTGCTAATTTGAAGCTGTTGACCATAAATGCTCGTCATCCAGGTTCTGTTCATGAAAGTGCAATTTGGTCAACAAGGCGGGTACAAAATTGTTTTGAAAATGGTGATAGAAGTTCTTGATTACTTGGAGATAGTGAGTATACCATTCAAACCCTTTGGAATCATGGTTCTTGACACAAGTTGGAGGAAGAAATCATGACAGAAATGTGGCCAAGTATAACAGAGCCCATAGATCAATCAGAAATATTGTGGAAAGATTTAGTGGCATATTTAAATCAAAATTTAGATGTTGTTTGGCAGAAAGGGCATTGCATTATGAGCCTGAAAATGCAGCAAGAATCAACGCCTGTGCTATATACTATATAATATTTGCATTGACCAAAGAGATTATGAAGAAATTGTTGAAAATATGTATGAGGATTGCTGATTCGTGAGCGAATAATCAGTAACTATTTTTGTTAAGTTGTAATTTTTTATTTCAATAAATATCATAAGTATCTTTCTCGGTATCTGTTATATTTCCAAAAATTGTAACAGAAGAGATAATATATATACTTTATTGTCGAAGAAACAAATTCTTATTGACAAAGCTTATGAGATATAAACTTAAATATCAAGATGCATATAACTCCTGGTGGAATTACTTATAGCTGTGAAATTGTCATCCAAAACTGTTGATGTACGGCCTGCTTGATTCATGACATTTTTATTGCGTCAAGAGAGTCTACTCAATTTTAACATAGATGGCAGGCAAATCATTACCGATCATGATGACTTGACATGTCGTTTTGACAAACGCATGCTGCGTCATCGACATAACCTCAAATTGAACCATGTCATCATGTCGAAGTCGAGAGACAAAAAATGCTATACTCTACCCTAACTTTTACGAATGACAGAAAAACACAAGAACAAATAAATAACAATAACCCAACAACTAAAAACGTCGCAAAAGTACCGAACTGAGCGAAAAGTATTAAAAGAACAGAAAAATCACACGATATATACCAATTAGGCTATCCAGAACACATGACCACGGCTCTTTAAAAATGGCCGGCTGTAGGCACACATGAATGGTGTTTGTGTTTGGCACTAGCTTCTACTGCTAATAGTTTTGTTTAGTTGTGATTTGAAATGTTATTATGGCTGTTTTAACTAAAAGTGATTTATTTATTATGATTAGAACGAGTAAACAAAGACACTGCATCGATCTATAGAGACAAAAGGAGAGTGATAAAGTGCATGGATCCTTTTACTTTCACTCCTTGTGAAATGGACATATCTCTAGATCTTTTCACAACAGTAACGGCATTCGACATTATTACATATCTGCTGTTGACTCATAAACAAGAAAGCCAATGAAGGCCTACAAAAGTTTAACAGGCTATAAATATCTTGAAGCTGGATTTGCCCATGATTGTGAAGCAAGAAAAATGGATGAACATACTGTTGTATGGATGAACATAATGTTGTTGTTGCCAAGGTAGGTACTGATTTTTCGTAATTTATGAACTGTTTATTAATGTTTTCAATTAATTTTCAGATGAGGCATTCACAGCGAATGGATATTCTTTTGATGCGACGATGTCTTGTGGCTGCTATGGAAGTGGTGTCCATATTCATTAAGGAATATTGATATGGGGCAGTATTCAAATTTAAAAACCTCAACTATAATAAGCGGTGGAATTGCAATTACCCTAAAACGTGACCATGCTTATTATTACCAAACTCATTTACAAATGAAACTAACTGAATGAAAATACTGCGATTTTGTGATTTGGTCACCCAAAGGATATATGTTCATGAGTAAATTTTCCCAGATGAATAATTCTGGATAGTTGATTTCCCAAAAGCGTACAATTTTCGTAAAGTAGTTGTGCTACCTAAGTTTCATAAAAGGAAGACTTTTTTAGAGTTAAGATGGTGTCTTTGTAAAAAGGTGAGGATGGCCGAGTTGTGCTGCAGTGTGAAAATGATATCTGTGAAATTTTATTGGACCCTATAGGACTGTCCGATGTTCCAAAAAACCCCTGGATTGGTTCTCAGTGCATGAAGTTATGACTGTTTCCTCAACACTATTATTTGTAATATATGATTGCCTACACATTTATCTATTTTTATTTTCGAATCTTCATTGGATTGGTCGTTTTTTTACACACCGAGTGTCAGATATCGCAAAGTAATTTATTTTCACTTGTTACATATTTTTACATACTAATTTGTTATTTTGTAACATGGAACTATGTATATTAGGGTATCCTACTTAATAAACATCTATCTATCTAGTATTTGATTTAATATACCACATTATCAAAATGTAGCTAGCTAGGAATTTTTAAAAACTTCACTAAGTCGCGATCTCCACGGCTTCCACAATTTACAACATAACACTTTGTAGGCATGTTTTTTATTCGGCAAAGTTTCATACAAAAATTTCACTCCAATAGATGAAAATTAACAATAATCAGTCTCGTTCAAACAAAAACAAATACAATGTATGCCTTCAGGCGGCCATCTTGATTTTAGTTTGACAGCATCTTGGATAGCCTAGCCTAATATGCAATGTAATTGACATATAACCTCAAAATAATGTTAACGTTCAAAAACTCAAAAAATGTATCTAGTAGGCACTTTGGATTGTTGGAAACTCCACTATATTCGACTTAAGCGTCATCTATTGACGAATGGAACAAACTCTATTGACGCAATTACAGGATCAAGAACTTTAGTTGAAACAAAAGCGAATCAGTAAACGCACCAGGAGTTATATGCATCTTGTTAAATATATATTAAAAATAAACAATTTGCAATTCAAACACAAGTTCACGAATACAATACAAAGTGTTTAACTAACAATAAGCACATATATGTGTATAAAGCGGACAATGTACCTATAGCATCTGCAAGAGTCTGAATAGCATCTGTTACTCTTCCGAAAGATCTTTCTATTTTGTAACCTCTGAATTAAATACATGAAGACTTTTTTTCCGAATGAGTTAAGCGAAATTTTGCTGATTGAACTATAGGTATTTTGTTTCTTGGTGCTTTGGCTGGCTCCTGAAAATTTAAAGTGTAAAAAACTATGGCCTTATATATCTGAGGGCATGGTAAGGACATGATTAGAATTGAATTAGTTACTTGTTACTTCAAACATTTTAGAAACTATCGAAATCAAACTAACCAAAGACCAAACTATAAACAAAGAGCAAGCACAAAACCGAACTTTTCTAGTTAAATTAACGTTTCATGTAATGTAGGCAACACTGGGACGGCTATATTCAGTCTTGTGCAAAACCAATATCTATTAGATATTTCAGGAATTGACCAATCTGTTGAATGTTGATATTTTCAGATTTTCAATATTCAATATTGAAAATTATTCAAGGTTTTGTTTGCAATGTGCAAATAATAATAATTCAGCAGCCCACATGCCCCGTCCCAAATATCTACAGATGGCAACGGCAACACTGCTTGAAATGAAAGTTGGATAACGTTTGACGACTTTGACCGACTTTGACGTTATGACATGACGTTTTATTTTGGAAAGAACGTATACATACACGATTAATGACTTTTATATCTGTAATCTGCAAGAGTTTTGTTAAATTTTTACTGTTGGAATTTGTATACATTTAACGGAAGTCTGAATTCACTAATCTGCCTGCAGTTACAGGTTAACATCGATCAGAATGACGGACGAAATTGAATTTTATCCCTCACACTTTTCCAATGTGATTTCATCAGGTTTGATATTAATTGATATTCTTAGTTATTTACAACAATTCAGTTTTTTTCAGTTGTAGGCATTTTTGAGGACTATGGTTGGTACATGCTTATATCATTGATAATTCTTGCTTATGTGTATAAAAAATCATTGAAATCTCTGATTGCTCAGTACCAGGAGAAAAGAGAGGAAGCTGAATATTCCGCAAAATATCACAAAAGTAATTGTTGCAAGGTGGAGGTGTCGACAGTGATATTGAAATATGTTTTCTTCTAGATCCTGAGTTACTTTCAGCAAGGTTAACAGCACAAGAAAAACGTACTTTGGAACTCCAAGAAAAGTACAAAAAAGCTGCGGAGGAACACCAGAAAAAATTGGAAGAGGCATGTTATTTAACCTATAAATCTTTAGAATATGTATCAATACATTTATTTTTAGAAGGAAGCAAGAAAACGAGAAGAACTTTGTAAGAAATTTGGTAATGAATCAGGCAATAAATTGGGTTCTAGTGATGAGCAAAAATCATTCAAACCAGGTAAATTTTAAAAGTTTTTACTAGTCCTTAATATTGAACTGCCAAGAAGAATGATTTTTCTCTACTGCCTGTACTTCAGATTTGATCAATCTAATACCCTGTGTCTTACCCTACAAACTTCATATAGATTGGTCTTACTTGGATTTTTTTTTGTTTAATAACTTCATTTATTGTCTCATCAACCCTTAAGGTTATTAAAGACATTCAGTTGACATTGATATATAACTAAATTTTGTTTACATACTAAGTTTTGTTTACATACTAAATTTTGTCCATAAGGTTACTGTGTTTCAGAAAATTTATCACGTTTTCAGTAACACTACATTCTCCTAAGGTATGGATGTATGGGATGTTATTGTCCTGTCTTTGTTGGTAGTATAATGGGCATTCTTGAATGATGTGTTTCACAGTGATTTTTGTTTGGCAAATATTACAGTGTGGTTCTTCTGTTTTGCCTATGATGTATCCATTGGTAAGTCGTGTATGTCCTATGCAGAGTCTTGCATTGGGGTGTATTTCCATGGACTGACTGACAACTTTATTTCGCTCATCTTTGACCCACTGGTATTCCATTGTTGTTGCCAACTATTGATCAATATTTTTCTCACTACTGTTTTGAAAACGTACTGGACAATTGTGTTCCTACATGGAAGTACTTCGCTATTTGTTGCATTTTTTGTGGGTTTTTTCATTTCCCTCAATTCATAAGAACATAATGTTCTGATCATTCAGTTGAAGATGATGAAGTTCTACTTGGAATTGGGTACACAGAAAAACATCTCTCTGCACTCACCCAGTTACAAATGAAAGAGGATCAACATATTTTTTTAGTGTTTTCAAAAATACCCTCATCAGACTTACCTGCTTGATAACCTTATGGGTAAATTTCTAAAGAGGCCAATAATCATAAATGGTGCTTTGCTAATAGATAATTCATTAGCAGATGTATTTGTAGCTTCCAGTGTGATCTGATTTTCTGAAATAGCTCTATTTGTTATTGATATAATTTTTTAACTTTATTTTTGGTTAAAGGTAAAGTGAATTTTTGGCTCCTATGATCTCACCTTTTGGTAATATTGCACCGTTCTTCTGATGATCTAGGCAAACGTCTGTCAGAAAAATACTACTTCCCTGGTTACTACTTGGACGGACATTGGACTACATCCATCAGTTATCCTTTCATCTTTCTCTGATAGGACACTACACCAAATACTTTTCTGACTGAGCTCTAAATTGTCTAATAGTCTCAAGAAGCCACTTAAGTAATGTGATCCCTTCAATTAATTACAATCATACCACAAATATCTTGTTTTGCATGGTGGTTGTGAGTTTATGGGAACATAATGTGATTCAGATGATCTTTTGAAATTTATTTTGTCCTAAAGTGGAATTTTGACACTTCAGAGAGGATTTGACAGAATTGCACCTGTTTTATTTAAATAACCGAAAACCACTAACATCACACTACTTGATACCTATTATATACTTACATATAATTATACAGAATGTTATATCACTACAACATCTCCCTTATAAAGAATTGAAATTGAATCAGAAGTAACAGTTAAATAATACCAAAACTCCAACAACAATAATTCTCCAGGTAATGGTTTAGTGACTATTCGCCCTAGTTGTGTGAAATACTCATCTTTACTGTCCATTTAATTTTTACCAACATTTAAATTATTCTTCCTCAGCCCAACCATAAACTTCTACAGCATTATCCTCACTTATACTAAAAGTAGAAGCATATATTCCCTCATGATCATCAAAATTCT
This sequence comes from Chrysolina oricalcia, assembly GCA_944452925.2. Taxonomy (NCBI): domain Eukaryota; kingdom Metazoa; phylum Arthropoda; class Insecta; order Coleoptera; family Chrysomelidae; genus Chrysolina; species Chrysolina oricalcia. Next base: position 27,945,113 of record OX101814.2, on the reverse strand, counting down.
CATTGTTATTTTTTTTCTCTAAGTATATTGATTAAAAATTCAATTTGCATATTTATGTACTTCAGACGTGTATTTATAGATTTGGGAATTATGAAATTGTAATCAGTTTAATAATGGAAAGTAAAATGATTACTAAAATGAACGTCATTATTCTTTTTTTAAAACAGTCAGTTCTTGATCAAACTTCGCTCTGCATCAATCATTCTTACTCATACGTTCTTGGTGTATGATCATACATAAATCAATCAATCAATCAAACTGAGCTTTATTGTCTAAGAATAATTTTCCTATTGACAAAGCGTGGAAAAGTAATAAGTGGCGGAATCCACTATGTCCAATTATAAAGTCGAAAGTACAATACTTAGATATAAATATAAAATATGGATAGTAAAGAATACAAATACAAGAATATAACAAGTTTAAAAACATAAATATAGAATTAAGCCATAAGACAATAATAACATTTATATCACATTTAACACCAACTAGATACCTATCATATAAGTTAAATAACCTAGAAATAAATTATACGTGATATTAAAACTTTAAAACTTTTCGTTGTAATATTCCTGCAGGTCATAGTACGCTTTTTGAGTGAGGAAATCTTTAACTTCTTTTCTGAATTTCTTTATACTACCAATTGCTTTAAACTGGTTTGGCAAATGATTATAGATTTTTTTGCTTTCATATATAATAGAATGTTTGGTTCTAGTCAACTTGGGTATTGGTAGAGAAAGATGACAGTTATTTCTAGTGGGCAAATGATTCACAGGCTTTTTATTCGCTGACTGATGTCTGGTATGAATCAAACAGACTGTTTCCAAAATAAAGAGGCAGATGATTGTTAGAATTTGTTGTTTGATATATAGTGGTCTACAATGGTCCCTTGCTTTTGCCTTACATAAATAGCGAATTGCTCTTTTCTGTAGAATAAACACAGAATTAAACAGATGTTGGCTACAAAAACCCCAGAAGGCTATGCCGTACCTGATATGAGACTCTATGAGAGAAAAGTATGTGTTTCTAGCAACAGCAGGACCAAGCTCTTTCGAAACAACTCTAATAGCAAAGCAACCCGATGCTAGTCTCTTTTTTAGTGACATTATATGCTCTTCAAACCCTAATTTCCTATCAATATGGATTCCTAGGATTTTAGTACTTGTTCTGTTTTCAACTTGATGAGTACCCAAAGTCAGATTGTCAAATTCAAATTTGAAGGTTATAATACTTGTTTTCGCCACATTGAAACAAAGATAATTTGAACCGCACCAAGATTTGACTTCGTTGAGGTCCTTGGATACAACTGTTTTTAGTGTTTCCTCATTTTTTCCGTGCCAAAAGAGGGTGGTATCGTCCGCAAATAGTGTGAATTTTCCTGTAATTGGTAAGTATGTTAGATCATAGAAAAACAAAACTGGGTCAAGCACTGATCCTTGAGGAACTCCTGATTTGGCATGTGAAAAACAAGAGGTTTCACTGGAAATTTTAACACTTTGTTTTCTCTCAAGAAGATATGATTCAAACCATTCAGAAGCAACCCCTCTGAATCCATAATGATATAGTTTTTTCAGCAGTACTCTGTGATTTACGCAATCAAATGCTTTTGAGAAATCACAGAATACTGCTGCAACTACCTCACTCTTATTCAGGCTGAGATATACATCCTCCAGGAAAGAAAAAATTGCATCAGTTGTGCTTTTTGAATTTTGTAACCCAAATTGACATTGCGACAATATATTATGTTTTTGTAAGTAATTAATCATTCTCTTTTTAACCAGTTTTTCTATAATTTTGGAAAGAGTAGATAAAAGCGATATTGGACGATAGTTTGAAGAATCGTCGGTTTCACCACCTTTGTAAAGTGGAATTACAATTGCGTTTTTCAGAAAAGAGGTAAATGACCCTGATTCAAATGATTTATTTATACACTCTGCCAGAACATATAAAGCAGTATCAGACAGACTTTCAAAAATATTTACAGAGATTTCGTCTATACCCCCGATTTCTTATTTTTTATTTCTTTAAAAGTTTCAGTTCGTGAATATCAGTTTGCACAAAGAAAAAGTTATGTGGGATTTCATGTCGGAGGTAATTCAAAGGGTCAACCTGACTATCTAATTTTGATGTTATTTTCAACAAAGACTGCTGGTCCCTTCAAAACCATGACGTGATAGGTATTTTTTTCGCTAAATAATTATTTAGCGATTCTGGCATGGTATTTTTTCAATCAAATATTACTGTTTCTTTAAAGTTGACTTTTAAAATTTTCTTGGGGAGTATTTATGTCTTCAACAAAGTAGGATTCGTGGGTGTTATAACCTTTCAACCTTCTACAGAACAGTAATTGAACAGGAAAAGGCAATCCCCACTAACTGCAGTAACTCTGTATTCTAATAGTGTTAAATATATGTGATTTGTATTGAGGTGTGCTTAGGTTTTTTATTGTCTGAATCCATTTGATTGAGAATAGTTTGGATTAGAAATTTTCTGTGTTATGCCCCATATTGCCACGAGTATCTGACATTCAGTACTTCTAATTCGAGGTCCCCTATCACTACCGTCACTAGACTCCAGAAGATGGTCACTTGGTGACTGAAATACGTGTGCAGGTGTTAAAAACAACCGTTTGCTGTTGCGATAAAACTTGTTTATTCTAAATAAAAGGTCAACGATGGCAGATATATAATATCAAACATCCTGAAGGATTTGGAAATCAAGATTGATGAAAGAGACATGATGAGAGTTTAACAAGAGTAACTAAACTAATAATGATTACATATAATCTATCAGAACGGTAAAATGTCAAACAGAAATTGTCTATGAATAAAAAGTATCGAACCGATAAAATTCAATAAAGATCTAATAGAGAACCGAATTCGATAAGAATTAATTTCAAAGAAACGGAAAACAATCGGAAAAAAAATTGTAAAACCATCATATTACAATAACCAATTTTCATCATAAACTAAATATCCCAGAATCATAAATCATCATATCTGACTTATAAAGAACAGAAATTCGAAGTACTGAACATTATAGGAAGATAAATCTGTAATACCAACAAAGGAGAATAAACGAAAATGTGAAGACGATTATTCGATCAAACCAGCAAATTACAAAAACAATATTTTGTAAAATTGATAAAATATCGTAACAGAATTTCTTAAGTCTGCAAAGCATCATATTCGAAAGATATATTAACTAAAATCGTCGAATCCATACATCACAGGACATAAAATTGGAATATTGAATGTCATAAGACGTTTAAATGGTAGAACCGAAATGCACAGAACCGAAAAATATCAGATTTTGGAAAGGGGATAGCGACTGGCTCTCAAAGGTGGCGGGTTGCTCTATTCTCTCAGAGATGGCGCAGCATGCAGTCAATATAAATAAATTGTTTTGCCGAGATCACTTCTTCTTTTAATTCTACCCCAGTTCTATCAAAATTGAAGATATCATGTAGGTAACAATTGCAAATTCAGATTATGATGAATACTTCCTAGGTATTTTGATATTTACACAGCACCTTTCACATCAGCTGTGCTTGAATATTTTATTTGTAAAAGGGAAAATTGGTTACCACTTCAAAGATTTCATGTATTTCGATGCATTCATTATTCTTTCTTCCTAACAGTGGTAACATTCGAAATTACTTACATGGAAATGGAAAAATTTCAATTTATGAAAGAATGCCTGGAATTTCTTCTTATACAGGGCGTTGACGCGACGGTACATTATTAATAAACGGAAAAATGTTATTGTGCAGGGTTATGTGAGTTGAATAATGATAAATTTGAAATGGATTTGAAAACATGTTGTCCCAAAAAAGAGGGTATATCTGAAATTCTATTCAGCTATTTGTCTCGGAGAGTAATTGCATATTTTATCGTTCTTAATCAAAGGATTTTTGCACCTACCTATGTCTATTTTTTCGATGAGCCAGTAGGTACTTGAAATTTCCAACACATTTCAGAGCTGGATGACAATGCATTATTATTTCATGAAATGTTGAAATAATTTAATAATAATAATAATTTTGTCCGATGAGATATACTATATTTTGAACAAAGCATTTTTACTACGTTTTTATTAACGTTCGCTTTCTTGTCCGTCTATTGGTTTCTTTGACTGTTCGGTATTTTAAACAAACTTTCCGATGAGCTAGAGACTTGATATGTTGAACATAGCCCAGAACTAGATGAGCTAGAGATGAGCTAGAGATGAGCTAGAGTCTTGATATTTTGATCGTAGCTCAGAACTGGATGACAATGCAATATTATGCATACCTACTTACAATAATGATTTTTCTTTTAAGAATTTTGTAACAATAACAATCAATATTGACCAACTTTGAATATAGATCAGAACCAGATGACAATGCAATATCATATTGCATAATATGGTAATAATGATGACATAATGATAATAATATGAATATTGTTGTCTGTTCGATACAAATTTTGCAATCGATTTCAAACCAACTTCAAACATAATTTTTTAATGATGATAACATATTAATAAATAATAATGTTTGGCATTTGGAACCGATTTTAAACTTACTCCAAACAAAGCTCAGAATACCATGCAATATTATTGCATCATATGGTAACAATATAACAATTATGTTTGACTGCTTTTGTTCTATTTTTCGTATTTGTTCTCATTTTACTGATTGGTAAAAATTTTGCAAATTCTCTTCAAACCAACCTTCCAGCTAAGTAACTAACTTAACAAGACTAAAAAGCAGTAAACAAACTTTTTTTCAATAAACTATGTTTTTGAAACGAACTAAAGAGAATTAAATGATTTATTCTTGCTCTATACAGTTTTTCAATCATGTACAGATTTCCCTGTATGGGGATAGAAATCTGTACAGGATTGACTCTGTCCTCGAAAATTTGTGAATGTGACTTCTCAGTAGCCATGGAAATACTAGTGAAATTCACACCTTTGATACTTTGGCAGAATGTTTCCCAGGAGGAATGATTTTATACGTGAATTCATATTTCTGGGCATCGTGAGCGCTTTTGCTTCAGTAAAATTTCTAATAAAACTTTTTTTAAATTGTTAAAATTGTTTTGTCCGTTAACCAGCTGTTGTCCCCTTATGAATATAAATAGATTTTTTGCCACAATCAACGTTAGTACAACCACAACCAAAAAATCGAACAATACAGCTCTCTGTCAACGACGATTGGGAGTGTCCAATGGTAGTTTAACGCCAAACAATTCTGTCCACCATACTTAGTACACTGACGAGAACAGAGAGTGTGTGCTACTTAGTCTAGGAAAATAAATCGCAGATTACGTGAATGAAATAGGTAGCAGAACAAAATGAAGTAACGGAGTTGTTCAACAAAATATAGTATTGAGCAACAGAATAAAAATATTGGAAAGACAAAGACAGTCACAAAAATATTAACGTCCTTCAAGAATCATTGGATTTTCTACAACAAATGAAAAGATCAAGTGAAAATTTTGATATTCAACTCAATCTTTCCGATATGAAACATAATTATTCCATTGAAAGTCCGAGGAGGATACCAACGTCTGGTAATTGTTGAGATTCTCACATGTCAACGCAAAAGCAACATTTTACTGAGAATTAGGGGTAACGAATACTCCAGTTAAAAAGGTTAAAAAGTTACGATTATTGTGAGGAAGGATGCGAATGGAAAAAATCGCATGTTCCAACTTCGGTATCCAGAGAAAATAGGCGAAGCTGTAGATGAAAATAAGAGGCTCTTTTCACACAAAATAAAAGACGCAAATGGCCTATACTACTTTTATAAGATAGTTCCTTAAATGAAAACCCCGGTTTTCGCCCCAGAAAAATCGCTTTGTGGAATTTTTTAAACACGAAATAGTGAAAAAAATTACAACTTCCTTGTTTCTTTGCGAATATCTCAAAATGTATTAGAGGAGTATTTTACAAATAATAGATCATTCGTAGAAAATTATAAAACCCACAAAATGTTTTTTTTATGCGACTAGATAGTGGCATTTTTCACTTAGAAAATCCGGAAAAACCTCGAAAAAAGACCATTTTTTTTTAAATTCATAATTTTTATAAATCTGAAGCTGGACAAATGGCATTGCGGATACTGATAGATAATAGCATGTGATTCAACTGTGCACAAGATGATTTTTGTTCGATGTGTAGGTTTTGCACAATCGCGTTATGAACAATTTAAGGGCAAATATTTCTAAATGCGCTTATTTAAGGGAATTCATCTTATTGAAATTCTGTAAACGGCATTTGGAAGTAGAGATCAATATCTAAAATTTGTATATCTTGGATTTTCGCCTGAGAGGCGGGAAATGTTTCGAAAATGTTACTGGAAGTTACTCTCAGAGAAAGTCCAATATTTTCCATATATGCTAAACGCCAATCACTAATATTGCACCACTAGACAAAACAAAATAATTCGGTTCAAGCATTAACGTGCCGGTACAAACAATGTTGCCACATTTATACAAAATTAAGACAAAATTGCATTTTCATTCATTTTCAGTTTTTTTGCTTAAAATTTATTTTAATTTCAGTTAATGGTAAAAACGATCGAATTAGACTTATATTTGAAATGTAAAGGGGCTTGAAAAAAAACTGGCTATTTTAAAGGGTGGTAACCTGAAAAATCTTGTTTCGTAAACCTTGAAATCGATTCTGCCAATGAGTTATCTCGTGGACCTAACAAAAATACAGAACGATAGCTAGCGTCTGTATTAGTGACATTTTCAACACATTTTCCACCTCTCAGGTGAAAATCCAAAATATACAAATTGTATATATTGATCTCTACTTCCTGATGCCGTTTACAGAATTTGAACACGACTATTTCTCTTAAATCTTGCAGGATGTGCCATTAAAATGTTTATAACGCGATTGTGCAAAAATTATACATCTTGCGCACAGTTGAACCACATATCATTATCTATCAGGATACACTTTTTCCCCAATTTTTTGTGTTTAGAGAATGGTAAGTTATGATTAGGTGGTGTCCATTTGAACTAATTTAATGTTTTGTACGCGTCGGTTCCTACATCTATAAAGATGCACGGAACATATAGGATAGACTAAGGAAAATCAACTATTTGTTGCCCAGCCTCCGCCCAATGAAGAACAACAAGCGAAATACAATACAACAACATTCGATAATTATTGTCGATGAAATATTCCTACAGAATTGCTATATCATGAATAACACCAATAAACTCTAAAACTATTTCGGCTTGTAATCCGTACACTTTCAACAACGCAGCTAATACCGGCATATGAAGTAGAAAACACGAAAAGAATTTATTCAACTCATCGCCGAACAATAATTATCAACTGTTCTAATGTTTTTATTCTTCCCATTGAGAAGAAATGCTTCAACCCCTGCTTTTTCATGGTCGCGGACTATTGTGAAAAAGGGGATTTGAACTCCTGAAGACTCGACAGGCTCCATCCAATATACCATTCTTACGGCGGTCCTAGCCTCAAATTTTGGGGGGGGGGTCGCCGTTATGGGCTTTAAGTTTTCTGATGGAACCAATTACAAGTCCTCATACAGTATACATACATAGGAATGTAATTCGTTATGGCGGCCGCTGCAGGTTCGCTTCCAGTCGCTCTCAAAGAAATTGAAAATTACACATGTAAACATTGTCAAAAAAAAGTTGTGACAAAAGTGAAGTGTCATAAATGTGAAGATGTATTCCACCCAGCATGTTTAAAACAATCCAGTGAACAAAAAAACGCAGGATGTAAGCACGAAACTGATCAAGGTATGTGTGACATAAACATCGTCGAAAAACCTACCTCAAAGAAGAAATCAAACTTCTCCAACAAATGCTGGCTGACAAAAACAAAATTATTTCTGACAAAGAGGAGTTGATCAAATTATTGCACGAGAAAATTGCATACATAGAAACAAAAACATCATCTAAAAGTAACCTACAATCCATAGAGTGTAAAACACCTTCAGATAAACAAATAAAAAGTTTGACCTCCAATAAAAATGAAACCACCAAAAAACCACAACAAACAATGAATGTCTTATCAGAATCAAGTACAAGGAAAACAAACATAGGGAACTCCATTCTACAAGGTGGCACAACCGTAACAAACATCTCAAAAACACATGGTGGGTCACCATTCAATTCAAAGTTGGTGGCAAACGAAATTATGAGAGTACAAACCCAACAAAAACTCCATGAAATAGTAAATTTAGAGACCAATAATATAAATGAAGCAGGAGCTACTTCATCTTTTGATGAGGTTCCCTACACCAAACACCAATACCACACTAACAATTCTGACTGGCAAACTGTCCAAAGAAAAAAAACTTACACGCGTCGTATCGGACAATCGGATGATGACGGAGGTAAATTCAAAGGAGCCAAGCCTAAAGTATGGATGTACATTTATCGCGTCGAAGAAGAAGTTGAGGAAGAAGATATCAAAACATTTTTAAATGGAAAAACAGGACAACCCAAGGAAAACTTCATTGTTAAACATATAAAAACAGATAACAACTTGAAATCCTTTATGGTAGCTGCTGATTTTAAATTCAAAGAAGATTTCTACAAGTCTTTGTTCTGGCCAAGAGGAGTCGGCTACAGAAGATATGACTTCAAAAAAGATTGTAACGCTTCCGAAAGCAGTCGTCAACCTACCTCTTTTTTAGGGTTGACAAATCCCAAGGAAACAGTGACGTAAGAAAGTTGAACGAAGAAAGTTTGCTAAAACTCATCAGTTACGATAATTCAGTGAGTATATTCCACATCAACACCCAATGTTTATCTAACAAGCTGGAAAGATTTGAATCATTTTTAAATGACTACCAGTTCAATATCTTATGTCTCTCAGAACGCTGGCAAAAGGAAGAACATCTAAAACTCATTAATATCCCTGGCTACAAATTGGCTAATTACTTTTGTAGAAGTCAAAGACTACATGGAGGTGTTGCAATTTTTTTGAATGATAGAATCCGCTTCAAACCTATACCATTGAATATCTACTGTGAAGAAATTGATGCTGAATTTTGTGGCATTGAACTTATTGACTCAAGAACACTTTTAATAACTGTTTATAGATCTAGTAGTAATGGTAATTTCAATATATTCTTCAAGAATTTAGAAGCTATCCTTGAAAAATACTTAAACTGTGATAAGAAGCTCGTATTATTGGGTGATTTTAATATTGATTTTAAAAGAAACTCTTTGTTACTTTGCGATTTTTTGGGTTTGGTGAGTTCTTATGGTCTCTCTGTAACAATAGACGATTTTACTAGAATATCTTTGGAGAAATCCAGTTGTCTAGATAATATTATCACAAATTTGAATCCAACTACTTGCAGATCAGGTATACTGGATCCTTGTCTCTCGGATCATAGAGGCCAGTATATAGTAATTGATACTAAACAAACAGAAGTAGTTAAAAAGACTTACAGAAAAATTACAAATCACAAACTGAATATTTTCAAGGAAAAACTATCCCAATTAGACTGGGAAGTATTCAAATCCAACACAGATGTCAACTTTCTAGCTTCCTTCATGATAACTTCTTTCTTTGATCTGATAGAAAATACATTTCCATTGAAATCAACAGACAATACATCAAAGAAAAATCAACCTGTAGTTTGGTTCAACGATGAACTCAGATCAAAGAGGAACAAACTAATGTGTATTAAAACTATCTGTGACTCAACCAAAGATCCAGTGGATATGAAAGCATACAAAGACTTCAAAAAATATTATGAAAAACAACTAGTATCAACTAAAAAAGAAAAGAAAGAAAAAGATACAGTGTATCGAAACATGTCGCGAAGACAATAAATCTGTGGAAATTTAATCGTGTTTACCTTAGTGTCATATACTATGAATTTCCATCAAGTAAAGGCCACGTCAATCCAAAATAAAAAAATAGCTTATGATAATTATCTTCTTGCTTCTGAAAATAAATCGAAAGCAGTTTGGCAATTAGTCAACCATGAACGGAATCATATTAAAACTAAATGTGTAAACCCTTCCGATGACTTATCTTCTGATCAGTTCATTGAATATTTTAGCAATGTGGCGGAAAATATCATCAAATCGCTACCGTCAGCAACGAACACACAATTATTGAGCTTTAAGTACTTTCCTGTACCATCTACCTCTTTTTTTATGAAACCCGTTGAGCCAAGTGAAGTCGCAGACGCAATTGCTTCTCTGAAAAACTCCTCTTGTCCAGATATCTATGACTGCAACAGTAAAATTATAAAAGCAGTGAGTGACATCATCACTGAACCTTTAACCGACCTGATTAACCTAATCTTCTTGACAGGAATATTCCCAGATAGCTATAAATTTTCTAAAATCATTCCCATATTTAAAAAAGGTGACAGGAATGATACTGGAAATTACAGACCAATATCAATCATATGCATTTTTTCCAAGATAATTGAAATAATAATAAAACAGAGACTAACAAGGTACTTTGAAGACAAATTCTTTTTCAATAATTCACAATTTGGCTTTAGGTCAAATCGTTCCACCATTGGTGCAGTATCATACGTTGTGGAGAGACTGATCCAGGGACTTGAACAGGGATACCATATGGGTATAACTCTATGTGACCTGTCCAAAGCTTTTGATTGTGTTTCTCATAATATCCTCCTCGAAAAACTGAATTTCTATGGAATCAGGGGGGTTACTCTAAACCTCATCAAATCCTACCTAACAAATCGATTCCAAACAGTATTTTATAACAATGGTTTGTCCAACTTCAGAGAAGTAGAGTTCGGAGTCCCCCAAGGTTCTGTTTTGGGGCCACTGCTCTTCATTATCTATATTAATGACTTGACCCCAATTTTAACACCTCATGATAGTATTCTGTTCGCTGATGACACCACCCTCATATATTCTCATAAGGACTATGATTCCCTAATCTTGATGGCTGCAGATGCAGAGAATAAAGCTGAGAACTGGTTTATTGCTAATCGACTCAAATTAAATAATGATAAAACACAAAAATTGATATTTACCACCAATACATCTACCCAAGAAAATCTCAACGTAAAACTACTGGGTCTAACCATTGATCATAAACTCAACTGGTCAAGTCATATTAAAAACTTGAATCACAAATTGTCTAGCTCACTATTCGGTATTCGTCAGTTGAGGCATATTACTAATACAAGTACTGTGAGAACTGTTTACTTCTCTCTATTCCAGTCCCATCTTGATTACGGTATACTGCTCTGGGGTAACTCCTCGGAAGCCCCAACTGTATTCAGGCAACAAAAGAAGGCTATTAGAATCCTGGCAAATGCCAAATATCGTGATACTTGCAGACCATTGTTTAAAACGCTGAAAATTATGACCCTCCCATCTTTGTTTATTTTGAGTACATTACTTGAGATCCATAAGAATTTACCAAACCTAATCAATCTGATATTCATGAGCATGATACAAGAGGATCACATAAAATCAGAGTACCTAGATATAGACTCACAAAGTCCATGAATAACTCTTTGAATTACAATCTCTACAATATTCTACCTGAATCATTGAAGACGTTAACCATATACTGCTTCAAGAAAGCTATGAAATCATTTTTGTTGAACAATTCTTTCTACTCCATAGAGGAATATCAGAAATGTGTTGAAGAAGGTGGTTTGACTTCTCATTCTCACCAAACTCAAATTTTTTTAATGTGTTGACTATTTTAATTGTTTTTATTTATACTGACTCTTTATTATAATTACTATGTGCAATGTGATTTGTATCCGAAACTTTTAGCTATATACAATTTTTTTGTGACGTGCTATTAATAGGCTACCATTTTATTTTAATTACTGTATTCAATGTTATTTGTATCCTAAATTTTGAACTATATACAATTTTTTTGTGACGTGCTATTAATATGCAACTGTGTATAACATAGTCAAATAAAAATATTCTATTCTATTCTATTCTATTCTATTCTATTCTATTCTATTCTATTCTAAGCCATACATATTCACGATTTTGGGGGGTCATGACCCCCTTGACCACCCCCCTGGGATCGCCCTTGCCATTCTATTATGTAGACATTACAAATGCAAAAGTTTTGGGGAATGAGCACGGTTTGCTCCTAGACAAATCACTCCGAAATATGTTACTTCCCCATCTAGCCCTGAGTTAAAAACTCTTACAAGGTTGCGGTAGGTGGTTGTGAACTTTTTTCACAAATAGTCATTCACTCCATCAGGGCCAGGGCCTCAGATGGTGTTCCTTGAGGCCTACAACCCTTGGATATCGAAGAAAAATTCAAATTGATATCTGTTTTCACTGGGCTCTCACGATGGTAACATTACAAGACTTTCCCTTTCTTAAGCACCAAAACAACAATAAACCATCAGGGCCTAGAGCAGCAAAGTTTTCCGAGCCTTTAAGGGACCGTCAAACTTCTTTCGTGTTTATCATCGGATCGGGCAGATCATCGAGCTCATGCTGCTCAAATTTCCTGCAGAAAGCCTCGGGCGTTAGGGCTGGGAGTATCTTAGTTGAGTGGTATTATTATTATTATAAGATTATTTCAACATTTTGAGGAATGATTCAAGTATCTAGCTAATCGAATAAACAACTTTCATTATCATCGAACTATTAAAACATTGTATGCAACAATATTGCATTGTCATCTAGTTCTTAGCCATGTTCAAAATTTTTATCCTGTAGCTCTTCGAGTAAATATGTTTTCATTACTATTGAATAATTTCAACATTATATGTAATAAGTTCAATTCATTAACTCCGCTGCCGTCAGTTGACGTAACCGTTGCAGTTGCAGTTGTGGAAAAATTTGTTAATTTATAAACTAGCCGATCGCTGCACCAGCGCATGCGTATTCAATTAAAAATTATATTTCAATTCAATTAGTAAATGATTCCAAAAGATTCAAAAACGACCCAACATCCATAGTTGTATGTCACTCGCCTAGACTAATCGAATAAATAAAACCAGAAAACGCCGTAGCTGTCAAAGATGAAAGTTGGTTATTTTCTTGCGGCAACTGCAGCGGCAACGTGTCGCTGCGGAGTTAATAAACAGTTTTATTAATTGGGCATGTTTCATCTTCGGCTAAGTCAACTGTAGCTACGGTAGCGGAGTATAAATTGAGCTATAATGTTGCATTGTCATTTGGTCCTGAGCTATGTTTGAAATTTCAAGTCTCTGGCTGCTCGGATGAACATTATTATTATTATTGAATCATTCTATTATTTTATGCAATAAGATTGCATTGTTATCCAGCTCTGAGCTATTTTCAAAATATCAAATCGCTTTCTCATCAGATGAATGTTACTATTTTTATTTTCTTTTTCTTTGGTGTTTAGGCATCGACTGCTATGGTCATTAGCCGTGTGTTATGGATAGGCCTTGTTACTCACTCCAGACGCCATCTTAGGAGCTGCACTGTTAATTGGAACGCAACAGCGAATCGTGCAGGACTCACCCCAGTCGAGCCACGAGTTTTAAATAATTTAAAAGGTCAAATTAAATTAAAAAATCCCAGCCGCAACTGGGGCTCGAACTCCGAACCTTTCGACTCAGAGTCGGACGCTCTAACCACTGCGCCACGCCCTGACATACTATTTTTATTAGTATTATTATTATTATTATCAAATTATTTCAACATTTTATGCAATAATATTGCATTGTCATTCAATTCTGGGCTACGTTCAAAATTTTGAGTCTCTAGCTGTTCGGATAAACATTATTATTATTGGATAATTCTATTATTTTATGCAATAATATTGCATTGTTATTCAATTCTGGGGTATGTTTAAAATTTCGAGACTCTGGCTGATCGAATAACCATTATCATTATTATTTTTGAAATATTTCAACATTTTATGCAATATAATGCATTGTTATTCAGTTCTGTCCATGTTCTGACCAGTGTTTAAAATTTCAATTCTGTAGCTCATCGGATGGACATTATTGATATCATTATTATTGAATTATTTCAACATTTTATGCAATAATATTGAACTGTCATTCATGTATGAACCATATTCCAAATTTCAAATAACTAGGTCATGGGGAAGTTACTTTGAAATCGAACAGACTGACAAGAAAGCCAGTTAATAAAACCTTGTTATAACGTAGAACATACTACTACTCCTGAAATTTGAATAAATAACTTGGATTGCCGGAACTCAGAATCGAAAATCTAACTAATCGAGCCATACGAGGAAAAGTGAAGGATTACATTCGAAATAAACAGTTTCAATGAACATTTGATACACCCTACATAGATAGCGGACTGAATGTGATTTGGGATGAACGCAAAGAGAGTAAACTAACAGGAGGGTTTAATAAGCTCTAGCCAATCAGAATCTTGTAGCATCGACGCGTCATAGTGACGTACTTGCACATGAATACAAAGTCGAACTCGACCCAAGAAACAAAACTGTCACATATAACTCTCATATACGGAGAGCTAGTCCGTCACTATCTATGGAGAATGGCGGCCATGATATGTCCAACTACGTCACATTTCGTCACAAATCTTCTTTCATCTCTGTCTATCAGTGTCTCCATTGTCTTATGGGGATTAGACTCTCCTTGTCAAATAACGTTAAGTCTCCTTGGGATGAACGAACATGATCGTTTCGGCTTCTTGTCTCATTCAATTACATGTCGAAAAGCTTCATAGATGAACGAGCATGATCGCTTCGGCTTCTTGTCTCATTCAATTACATGTCGAAAAGCTTCTAAAAGCACGGCCTACGTGATTCCCTGTATATAGTAGTCAACAACACATCAAATAATATAGAACACAATGACAGAAATATCTATTATTTTACTGCAGTCATTCCTTCATTTCTGTTGTTTAATTGTTTCCTTGATGCGGAACAGCATCAAAGTTTACATTCGCCTTTTCTTCCAATTTTCTTTCTTACACCTAGCGACCCAGCAACTGAATTTGCAAATTAATCGGGTAAGTCAGCGGCACCTAGGAGATAATAGGGCACGTTTTATAACGAGTTGATCGTTTCCTACAAGCGTGGTCTTCCATTCGCTCATCCCCTCCAAAATTTCTGCTAGATTTCGATTCTGATCATTTTATGTTCTACATATTTCGTTTCCTTGGATTTTACGATACTACCGATTGATTTTCTGATGATTTGTTGGTATTACGTTTTTAGATACTATTGAATGATGTTTTGATGAAATTCAATTACTTTATCTTTCAAGACCTATGGTTTTATGTTACGCACAGCTTAGTTTATTGAGATTTGCGATTACTCAGTTTTTATCATTTCAATCACTTTCCATTCTTGCCGAATTCAGATCTATGAAATCAATTTCTACGGCTTTCGCGTATGATGCTTTATTGGTTCTCATAAATACACGTTAGATGAATTTCTACTCGGATTATAAATCAGTTCTACACATTTCGATCTTCCGTTTTTAAGTCTTATAAAATGTTTTTCTGATAGATAATTGACTCATTATATTGGTTTTTTCGTTTTAATGGTTTACTGATTTATTGTTACTACGAAGATTATTCTGCTATTCTATGGCCCACCCTAATAATAATATCTTTTATTTTCCATTAGTCTTTACAAAAGTATAGGAATAGTCGGGTTGAGAGATTGTTACATTTATAAATCTATAAACTAGATAAATTACAAACATAGACAAACCGTATATAGACAAGAAAAAAGAGAAATACATTCTATAAATAGTTTTAGTAGGTTTTAGATCAGTTATGAAAATATTCGTTAAGCAAGTATAAACATTTTTCTATGATAAATGATTTCAAACCAAGACCCATGAAGGTTATCTTTTCCAATAGCTATTTGGCATCAGAAATTTTGATGTCCAAAAATAAGAATACACATTCTAAAGGAAGCTAAATACGGACAGAATCTTTTAGATACATTCTCTGAAAACTCTATTCATCATTTATCTTGCTTCTTCAAAATAACTTTTTTTCTGGCAGATCAATATCATGAATAGTAGAAATCTTATTTTAGAATTGATTTTCTCTTATCTATCCAATGATAGACAATGAAAACTCTATTCATAATTCATTCTGCTCCTTTGAAATAATTTTTGAGAAATCGGATAATTAAAGTTGATTATATTAAAGAATATTATTACGATTTCTGATCAAGTTAGATTAAATAACTATTTGGTACTAATTCATTGGGCTCTATATCTGAATAAATGCAATGTAAATGAAGCAATAGATACATTTATCATATATTGCTTATAGCAGTGGTTCCCTAAATGGTGTACGCCAGAATTGAGGTTTATCATTAAAAACAAAAAAGCTGCAAATAAATGATCTTTCAAAATGGCGGCCCGACGCCCTTTTGAAAGAATTTTTCAAATGGTATGGATGGTCGAGTGATACCTCATTCGAAACGTCTTACAATGCTTTATACGTCCCCAAAATTTCAAACAAAAATATACTTCCAAAACAAAATGGCGGTACATAATGTAAGAACTCTCTTAGAGAGATTGGAATTCTGTTTTGAATTTTTTTTGGTTTAATGGTAGTTCATAAGCTTCTTTTTGACAACAAAAAAATTTTTTTTTTTTAATGACGTCGGTCGGCCATTTAATTTTTTTAAAAAAGGCTATGGGGTTCGAGTGATACATTGCATTGCATTTCAATTCTCTACACAACAACAAAATTTTAAACAAAAATATTCGTCCGAAACAAAATAGCGGTACATAATGTTAGAGCTCTGCTATGAGGATCCTTCGGATACTTTAGTTCTGGAAAAATCATCAAATCTTCTAGGTACCCTTCTACAAAAGTTTCAACAAGACGGAGCACCTCCTCATTATTTCAGGCCAGTAACCAACTCTTTAAATGAACATTTTCCGGAAAGATGGATCGGTAGGAGGGGTCCTATTGAATGGCCAGCTCGCTTTCCTGATTTGACCCCTTTTGATTTTTCCTTGTGGGGATATCTCAAATCTCAAGTGTACAGAACCGCTCCAGGAACGATAAATGAATTGGAAGAACGCATAAGAGACGTATGCAGGAATCTTACACCAGAAATGTTTGGAAATTTAAGATGCGAATTTCAGAATCGTCTCTTCATGTGCCAGGAAGTCAATGGCGAACATTTGGAACATTTATTTTGATTTTCTTTCTCAAGTTTTCAGATATTTATGTTAAACATTGTTCTTTATTCTGGATGGTTTTCTTAATTTTGCTGAAATTCAATAAAACAATCACCTGCCTTCTTACTAAATTTCATTCGAAGATGGCACTCTTATCATTTTTAGCAAAAAAACTTCCATTTAATGATACCAAAAAAGATTTGATGATTTTACTAGAGCTCATTAATAGCAATCGAAAAGATCCTCATGGCAGAGCTCTAACATTATGTACCGCCATTTTGTTTTGGATGCATATTTTTGTTTGAAATTTTGGGGACGTATAGAGAATTGTAAGACGTTTCGAATGAGGTATCACTCAACCCCCCCATGCCATTTAAAAAATACTTTCAAAATGGCGTCGGGCCGCCATTTTGAGAGATAGACATTTTTTTGTCGTCAGAAAGTAGCTTATGAACTGCTATTCCTCCAAAAAAAATTTCATGCGAAAATTCCAATCCGTTCAAAAGTTAACAGGGGGGGGTTACTTTATGGACACACTGTAGATCAAATATGGTATAAAATTGTTGTTCCAAACAAATCAGAAGTGCTTTATTGTCATATAATATTAATCATGTTGAAAAAGTTGCCTAGAAGTAAGTTAAATAAAATACAACAGAATAAAATTCAATGCAGTAAACACGTAATACTAGTATATATTGTTAAGGTTGACGTTCATTATACAGTAAATTGAAACTTGGGATAATGAACTTGATGCATGACTACTATATTTTGGAGTAAAACTGACAGACGAAACTTTCAAGATGGCGACTGAGCGCCATCTGGGAAAAAATTGAATGGAAAAGGAGGACTTGTGACACATCCTTTGGAAGCTCCTGGCGAATATTTCACAGCCCTAGAATATAAAAATGGGTGTTTAAAAAGAGTATTTGCTTGTACCTCAAGTTAATGCTCCATGTTGTAGTTTTCACTTCGAAAAATGAAAGCATTTACTCCACATAATTCTTAAAGTAACACTTAAGTAAGTACTAGGAGCAATTACTTCATACTTTGCTTTATTCACTTCGATATATAAAAGTTAATACTTCAGAAATTACTGATGTTGTCTAGTATTTCCTCCATTTGGGAGTGTTTGGTGTAGTTTTTGAGAAGCTACTCATAGAATAACTTCACATCTTCGACTGAAAAGGTTTTCATGAATTATGGTAGGAATTATCCGTAGAGAAACATTAGATAAACAATAAATTATAATACATTCGGCAGAGACAAGACAACTCAAAGTTGTCGGACCTACCCTTGCACTGATGAGAAGCAAGAACCTCGAATCATGTCTGCAGGTGGTCATCCCCAGCCAAATTAAGGATCATTTTTTGTTTATTTACAATAAGCACTTGCAATTGAGTCTTCTTGGAAGAACGTTGCACAAATATCTGTCAGATGTAGTTCAATATCCGTCGTTGCATTAGCCAGGGAAGTAGTTGTTTTATTTCAGATTTTTGAATATTTTCCACTTTGTGGAAATATTTGGAGAGAAGGGTACTTCGACTTTGTCGATTTTATTCACATTTATTTGTACTCCCCGGCAAAACCTTCGAACTTGTAGTTTCATTATTTAAAATTTTACAATTCTTGTGAAGTAAAAAAATTGCATTAAATATTATAAAACAATTTCCTAGGCTTATTCCCCGTATAATGTATTGTGTAGAATCGACTAAAACTTTTTCAAGTTATGCAATAAGTAGCACCCGAGCGCCAGACGCCCAGTCCGCGTGCTACATTCAAGATTCAAGAATATTAGGATCGCGCCACGTCGAACGATACCGAATGGCGATGCCGCGTGCTACTTACCTCCATGCCACAGGGTGGTCAATCGCACTCCATGCAAGCAATAGACTTGATAAAAATGTCTGTGTTTGATTTGAAACAAAATATAAAGTATATGATAAAAATAAATAAATTAATGAAAATGCAAAATATTTCTTATTGATACCACTTGTTGAGTTGAAGAAAAAAAAAGATGCAATATAAAAAATAACAATTCATAACAACAATTTATTCGCAGTTTTACTCAAAGTCAATCAAGGGATTGTAAAAGAAACTAATCTCCGATTGGCATATTTTTCTAGGATCATCCAATTAATTCGCTTATCAAATGGTGGTCGTAAAAAACTTTATTTTCCCAAAAATTATCACCCTTTCACTTTCCATAATTTCGATTCCGTTCAAACTCCAAAAGATACACTTTTTATATCCAGTTACACGCAACTGGCCTTGTATTTGATTATACCATTTATAACTCGTATTGACAGCTCCTGTTTTTTCTCCAAAAGATAATCTTACCATTTTCGATTATTTCTTGAGGATTCAGTGATTTCGTCGAATATGGACATTTTACCTCTATACTAACAGTACCGTCTTGAAAGACTCCATCTAGTGAAGCGCCAAGTAATTGTTGATCTGTATCAATGTAAAGACCACTTTTTTGCTTCATTTTTATTTCCATTGCCTTTCTTCGTATTGTTTTCCATGCATTATTGCTGGCGTAGTTAGGTACTTGGGATAAATTATTTGTTGCTCGAAATGGTTGCGTTGAACTGCTTGACATAAGAACATCCTATCCGATATTTCACGCCGAACATTATCGAACACAGTAACGTCGATATTTCTACAAATATTTATTATTCTCTACCGCATATCCAATATTGAAGCAGATTCAGTTTCGTACTACTTTTATTTCAAATAGCCCCATAAAAAAAGTCTAAAGGTGTAAAATCTGGAGAGCGGGCTGGCCATTCCGTAGGACCTCGACGGCCAACCCAACGACCGGGGAAAGTATTATCCAAATAGTTTCGTACTTGTCTGGAGTAATGTGGTGGTGTTCCATCTTGTTGGAATACAATATCCATATCGAATTCATTAGGATTCGCTTCGAACAATTTCGGTGATTAGAGGGTCAACAGTAGTTTCCAGCATATTCAAATGCAGTTCCCCTATTAAATTTTTTTCAATGAAAATAAAGGTCCTACAATATGGTTTCCCAATATTCCTTCCCAAACGTTAATTTTTTCTAGATATTGAGTATGAGTTTCCCGGAAAACGTGAGGGTTGATGTCACTCTAATAACGGCAATTTTGTCTGTGAACATTGCCGTTGAGAAAAAATGTAAATTCGTCATTGAATCAAATGTTTTGGAGATAGGTAGGATGTCTTGCAATGGTTACCGTCATAATTTCGCAGAATTCTGTTCTTCGATCAGGGTCACCTTCAGTTAACTGGTGTACCATTTTGATTTTGTATGGATGATACTTATTCCTCTTCAAAAGTCTCCACACAGTAGCAGGACACACCTCACAAACATTCAGGACGGAGGGAGTAGACTGTTGCTGTCAATTTTACTCCAAAATATAGTATTCATGCATCAATTTAATTATCCTAAGTTTAGATTTTTTGAGTTGACCCGTTCAAAAAATAAAAGGGGACATTAAAGAAAAACACTGTATAAAATGAAAAGAATAATGAAGACACCGTTTGTAACAAGTATAAGGAATGAGCTGCAAGTTTGTCCATGAAGTGTTTATTCAAATTATAATATCCATTTTCGAGAAGTACTCATGTAAGGGCACTCGGTCAGCGTCGTTGAGCATGCTGTAAAAGCTCACTTCACACATATCATAATAAACTCAACAATACTCAAAGCAACCTAAAATATAAATCAATGATCACATAAGAATAAGTAAGTACCGAGAGGCATTTGATACAGGATGTATACTAAATTGACCCAATAAAATTTTGTGAGGAAAATCTCGGCCGAATCCTACAGTGATGCATTTTCTAAATGATCAAGATTATGTTGAAAAACAAGGTGGATTTTATAAAGGAATTTATATTCAGATGTTCTTCTGGTTTATTCATTCTACAAAGAAGGGGATAAACTGTACATCAAATGCCTTCAATCAACATTTTTTTGTCGTCCATCTGAGCACTTACCAGCATCCCTCAAAAGCCTTCAGTAGACTTGTGCGAGCTACAAATGACGAGGGTCTTACCTTTTAACGTACGAACTTACTGAAAATGTTCGTCTATATATGCCAGTAACCTTGCTAATGCTTGCTTGGCTCTCTGATCAACTCCACCTGACTTATACAGTTGTCTTATTGAGGTCTAAAGAACAAGGATAATTTGTAGATGAAGTTTGTATATGAAGTTTACATTATCAGTTAATAACAAAAACAAGGAGTGCTAATAATTTTTCCATGTCTTGTATCTAAAAAGAAGACCATGATACTTGGAGAGCATTCTATCAGTTGTTGCATGATTGTGATTCCCATTCGTTTTCTGGTAATCTCATGCAAATTTCTATAGTCTTCGCTCTCTCATTCATAATACATCCAAATATCAGGCACTGAAAACTTCTGGTTTATTTATATACTTTTTTCTTTCAGAATACAACCCTTTGATGGGTGGTGGCAGTTCATCAAACTACAGACCCCCAAAAAGAAGTGCTTGCAGCAGAGGAGGATGTGGATAAAAAAAACATGCTATATATTTTTTCAAGTTTAATACTTTTCATCAGGAAATGGGCGTTGAATCTGTAATATTATATCACACTTAACCAAATAAAAGTACTAATTTCTATAAAAGACCCTGTCTCTTAAGATCCTCATAAGTTTTTCGATTGACTACATTTCCTTGTGAATCTTCATATTCTTCCTCAGTTTCAGGCTGCCAACGTTCACTCTGTTTCTGAACTTTCAGTTTTTCCCATACTTAAATACAAAAAAATGTTGTTAGTGTATGTTATTTTATCACATTTCAATATTTTATTAATAACTCCTCAATCACTTATTGCAAGAACAATTTTCGTCCATGCCTAGAGCTTGGATGAAAAATGAATACTGCTATATGAAGTCTTATGGTGTAAATTGAGCTTATCAATAAAAACCATTATCATTATTATCACTTCATTTACAACAGAATAATGATGATAGGTCAGCATACTAGTACTTACATGCTAAAGCATCTTCAATCTGAGTCACATTTGCGAAATGTGCAGTATTGGGAATTCCTAAGCATCTCATTCCATGAGCATGTCTCCACTCAGCAAAGTGTCTCTGGAAGGCTTTTGGTCCTTTATAAACATAATTTCCACATATTTCGCAGTTGTAACTAATGTTCAAACCGTGTAGCTTATACAACCAGTATGGAATAGGCTGGAATGAATAGATTTGATGGAATAAAAATAATCATAAATTCTGTGCATTATGTTATTGGATAAGTTCTAAATTATGTTTGTTCTGAATTCTGAAATAATGATGCTACATGAAAATGAATAAATGAAATAAGTATTTGGAGTGATGTCACTGTTCTCATCTTTTGAGGGATCATAGCATCTCTGTTTGAGTTTTTCAGATGGCTAGTCTGTGTTGATTCATCTGAAGACTTTTATTATTATTGGAATATCCAACTCTTCATTAGTCAGCGTAGATGCTTGAACATACGTCCGGAATTGCTTCGTTTCTGAGATACAGGGCGTTGAAATTAAAAAAAAAACGGTAATTATAAAATATCCTAGAACCGATTTGACCTAAATAGATAGAAATTATTATGACCTATGGAGTCTCAGTGGGCACCACAAGCCAACAATATTGTTAAAAAAAGTACGCCACTGACTTTTTTTTGTAGATTTTTCATCATGGAGACCAGCTGACATTGATAGTAGGGTTTTTACAACACATACTTTATTTCAAATTGAAAAATTTCATTTTTCTATTAGCCTAAATGAAGTCATTATGAAACCCAAAAAAAAATTAAAATGCGTATCGAAATAGAAGCCATTTCGATATGCATTTTAAATTTTTTCGAAATTGGTAACAATGGTAACATCAACTGTCAGATGAACGTCTGACAAGAGAGGGATGGGATTTTCACATACTAAACAAAGAAGAAGAATAACCTTTTAATGTTTTGGTGTTATTAGTTGCCTTGGATGGTGCAGTTATTATAAACTTTAATTGTTACATGACTGGTTTCTCGGGCGTTTATAATTTAAATTAGCTGGTGTGGTTTGGACTGGGTTTACAAAATTATTCTCAGTGGTCTAATTGTTTGAAAAGTTATTTTGACTACAGTGGGAGAGTGGTGAGGCATCGGATACTTCGAAATTGTGAAATTCCTTTTCGTAAACTGAACGAGATTTTTTGGGCAACAAATCATTCTCAGCCGTTTGAGCAATTACCCTCAATTCAGGAGGGGTGCAATAAAAAACTACAAAAAAATGGCAAATAGAAAAAATAGTATATGAAACACGTTTTATAAGACACATTGTCGCACTTGTTCTCTTGCAGCACTCCTCGCTTTGCTCTTCATACTCCAAACAACGCGTGCGACCAAATGGTATCTTATAAAACTTGTATCATAATATCCTATTTTGTTTTGGATTATTGGTTGTTATTTGTTCACCATCCGTAATAATTTAATAGACTAATCCATGATAGGCGCACCTGCATATGATAATGAATAATTGCCACTAAACTCTACGTTAGTGAAGGGCTCTATTATTTACAATGGTTGCAAGATGTTCAATCACCTACCAGACTATATAAGAAAGATTAATACTATTGATAATTTCAAGTTGCTGTGTAGCCGACCTTATTATACATTGGAAGAGTATTGTGATGATACCTTCTAATTCATATAATAGACTACAAGCCGATATAACAATTTGGGAGGGTCATTTGACCCAGGAAAAAACATATTCAGAACGATGCTGCTATATGAAAAAATAACTTTAGGCACTATGCCGTCAATTCTTGGTGGTGCAAATGACTGTAATGATAATAATAATCATTTTTCATCTGAAGATGTGCTTTTCCGACAAAATATTCTTGTGCGGCATTCCTCACGTTGGTAGATTATGAAATAATAATCTCCTAGAACCTACTCCCGTACAAAACTAATGGGACCGGAAGCCAGAAAAAATTTTCAATT
Source organism: Chrysolina oricalcia (assembly GCA_944452925.2). Classification (NCBI taxonomy): domain Eukaryota; kingdom Metazoa; phylum Arthropoda; class Insecta; order Coleoptera; family Chrysomelidae; genus Chrysolina; species Chrysolina oricalcia. The sequence goes on along the minus strand of OX101814.2, from coordinate 27,921,028 downwards.
TCCAAAAAAAAAAAAATCCTGGATTCCGGTCCCATTATTTTTGTACGGCAGTAGGTTCTAGGAGATTATTATCTCATAATCTACCAACGTGAGGAATGCCGTACAAGAATATTTTGTCGGAAGAGCACATCTTCAGATGAAAAATAATAATAATTATTTACATTTGCACCACCAAGAATTGACGGCATAGTTCATATAGCAGCATCGTTTCATCCTGGGTCAAATGACCTCCCCAAATTGTTATATGGGCTTGTAGTTTATAAGTATTTTACTCTATTTTATTCTTAATATTTCGCGTACACGAATAATCCCTCCTTTTATATGTGTTAGTAAATTGACTAGTTGTAGTAGTACTTTTTGATTTTAATTTATTAACATAAGTGCTTTGTCCATGAGAATTTACATGTTCTTCATGATAATAAGGTATATTCAATGAAAATGCAGGTAAGGTCGCTTTGTCATTAAGCTACTATAAGAGTTAGCAAAACATAGTTCAGACATCATTCAGATATGTATCTGTCTTCAGTTTTACTATTCAGTTAGCAGCTTGAGTACCACAGTTCTACCATTCAGCTCTACGCTTCATTTCTTCATGGCAATATTATTGTCAGCAGTAAAATTAAGAGATTCTAATACGAATAATTTTACTAACACTGAAATGGCTGACATGCACCTTATTTATGGATTAGCAAATGGAAATTCAGGAAAAACACGGAGAATTTACCAGGACAAATATCCTAACAGAGTAATTCCTTGTGCTAAAATATTTAGAACGCTACATGCAAGATTATGTGAAACTGGGAGTTTCCAACAAATACAGGTGGTGGAAGACCAGAAACGGTAACAACGACAGAAGAAGATCCTTCAAATAGTACCAAGAAGATTGAACTGCAGCTTGAAGTCAGCCCAAAAACTGTTTGGAAATTTCTAAAAAGAATATATGACATACAGCTGGTACATGCTCTACTGCCTCGGGATTTTCATCCAAGATTAATGTTTTGCAGGTGGTTGATTCGTATGATGACACACAATAATAATTTTTTACCAAACATTTTATTTACGGACGAGGCAAATTTTTCACGAAATGCTATTATGAACTTTCACAATAACCATTTTTGGGCCGACGAAAATCCCCACGCAATTTCATTTCAGCATCAGTTTTTGCTGAACGTTTGGGTAGGAATAATTGGTGACTACCTAATAAGCCCATTTTTTTAACAGAAAGATTAACAGGTGAATCATACACGGACTTTTTGCGAGATCATTTACCCATTTTGTTAGAAGAAGTACCTATACTTGTAAGAGGCAACATGTGGTTCATGTACGACGGGGCTCCTTTTAGTGTTCTTGCTCGTCAGCATCTCGACATCACCTAACCTAATTGCCAACTCGCAGTCCTGATATGAATTCTCTACATTTCTATTTATGGGGTAATCTGAAGGCTCTTGTATATTTTTGAATTACTATGTATCCTGAAATTTAGGCACTGATATTCTCTCGGGCCATCAGACAAAGTTCTGCAGTCGCTAGGGTTTGAACATTTGACTGGCAGCCAAAAGTGATTGAAAAAATGTCGCTTTAACCACTCGGCTACCTGGCCTGATAGTATACTCTCTTTAAAAAAGGTTCACTATTTAAAAACAACCTGCTAAAAAACTATTTTTGGAAGAACAAAGGGGATTTAATAAAAATATTATTGGTGAAGAAATCGAAACCTTCAAGCAACAAAGACGGTGTACCAAGTAAATCCCATGATTTATTTTAACTCTTTTTATTTATTCGTTCCTATTTTTAGTTGAGATTCTTAAAGAATGTATCGTGATTTTGATTTATTTCGGTTATTAAAGTACTTGACACTTTCTTCACTTTTTGTTCAACCTATTACCTTCATGTCAGGAAATGGAAGAAGGGGTTATGTACCTATGAATTAAGATTTTTATCAAAAAGTAAAATAGTAGCAAAACGCTCTAAATCTTTGAAAACATCAAAAAAAAATTCTTTACAATTGCACAAAGCAAATCATTAGGCTAACTTTAATTAAAACTAATTTCACTATAACCTATTTTTCTCAAAAACTCGTATGTGTAACATAACTCTTTCTTCCACTTGCCCCTTAAATTTTGTCAATCAAATTCAAATCTTGTCACTACAATGACAGTTAAGACATTGTTTAAATGGAAGTAAGATAGTCAATGCCTGTGGAAAAGTGTTAAGACATCACTTGGAGGCCAGATCACTGAAGTTACGACATGACTTGGATGTCGCCATCTACATGTCGCATCCATTTGAATCCAATATTACTCCCATGAGGTTGGCTAAAGGCTATTCCACATAAAGGCAGTAGCAGTGGCACTAGTGGCAGTGACTCCGCCCCTTTTGACGCTGTTATCTGAATGAATTACATTGGATTAGAAATTTTCAACTAATTGTTAAAAGCAGTTGGAAGGAATCATAATATCTATCTCAATTCCAAGATATTTTTAAGGTTACAAATGTGAACACTGCTAGATTTTACTGCAAAAAGGTAAAATGAATCAAATTTTCAGCTTCGTCTAAACGTGTTTGCCATTGGTTATCTTATCAATATAGGGGGGTGACGCCACTGCTACTGCCATTATGTGAAACAGCCTTAACTATCTTACTTCTATTTAAACAATGGTTAAAATTAACGTTATTTTTGCTACGTCAGAATATTTATAGGGTTAGAATGAAAATACTTTTAAAACACATAAGAAGCAAGTAATTCAGAATAAATATTCTTATAGTTGTCGTCAAACATATAAGATAAATAAAAAAAGGCGCAAAAAATGGTCGATTAGTATGAAATTGACTCCCATGCCGCCGACCAGGGTCGGATTAGTACATATGTCACTAAATATTGTGATGCGTGCAGATTAATCAAGTTAATTTAACAAGAGCTGTAACTTTTGTATTCAGAATAATCCATTTTTGTAATTATTAATATCCTTAAATTAGGTAAACAACTGCCCCGTCGAAATCTAATTTGCTAATAGCTGCTCGTACCGCAAACAGCTGCGATTTCTATTATGACTACGCCCGACCCTGCATGGAAAAAACATACCTAATTGCTGTGCGGGCCTTTACATCTTCCGCGCCATGTGTTACGTGGGGGCGATAGGTGGATTAATTTGAATAAAGTTAGAGATGTCAACAATTTTATTTATTGATTTATTGCAATTTTTGTCTAAAAAACAGTGTTTGGTTATTGACAAAATAGGAATTAATTTCCTGAACTTATGTAAGTATTGATATTGACTCTGAATTTAGGCAATATTCTCATGTGATTACCATATAAGGTGTGTATGGCGTGGTATTATGCATTTTTAGCAGAAATATATACTTTTTGATTGATAACCTACCTGCTTAGTTTTTTTGAAGGAAATGTGAGGACTAGCACAATGTTTGCTTATACAGGATGATTCCTAAGGTGGACCGGTCTGTTCATTAATTTCTCACATTGCAAGGAAAATAATGTCTATAGGTGAACATGTAAAATAAGGCAACAATTCGTTTTCGAGATGCAGGGCGATAAAGTTGAAAATTAATATTGAATTTACTTTAATTACTGGAGGATCACAAAATACCCAAGAGCAGAATAAAAATATGATTCTCCGAAACAGAATGCCAGTGTCCAATATTGATTATATTCCCGAATTTGATTTTAGGATATGAAAGAACATTCAATTTTATGCAAGAAATAAATGAAGGGTCCAGTGGAAAAACGATGAGGTTCCTCTTTTTAAAAAGTTGAAAAAAGCGAAATCTAATCTGGGAGTGTCATCGTTTTTACACTGTGCTGCCTACTTTCGACCGCAGTTTTTTATGGAATGTAATTGTTTGTCCCCAGTAAGGTTTGGTATGTTGATACTTCGAGCTATAAGCTAACAGATGCCACTAAAATGTCGATTTCGGAAAAAATGGAACCTCATCGTTTTTCCACTGGACCCTTTAAATATGATTGCATTAAAACTTGATAGAAGTCACCGATAAAAATCGAGAAAACCATATTCGGCACCAAAATTGAATGTAATTTTGTCGGATGAAAAGTCCGTTCAAGACACCCATATGATCAATATAATTTTTGAATTTTAGCACAATTGATCATTGACATACCATACTGAGAGATTCCATCAGAAAAATTAACACAGGGTGCAAATCATCTATTAGAAAATCTTCAACCGCGAAAGTATTATTCCAGCTCAAAGTGAAGTAATTTTTAGCAAAAAAATCTGTATATATAATGAAAACGTGGCAACGCACTATCCGATCTGAAAATATAGGATTACAGAGATTTCATATAAATAAAACACAAGGCGATTAATTGGAAAGTTGAATTTATTTTCATGGAAGACCATGTTGGTATATGCACTTATTTGAGAATTCTCTTCTCTAGATTATTTTTAAATTATCTGAACAAAAACATCTGAATTCCTGACAATCCAGATGTTGAGTCGTGAAGAATGCAGTGCTGAATGAACACTCTGTATATACGAGAATATTTTAAATTTTTTTCTTAGTTATTCTATTTGTTGAATAACTTTTTAATGAATGATAAATCCAATCATTATACTGCATATATTTTTTAAATTGAATCTTTGTACTCAGTATCGATCTCTAGTATACAATGCAATTGAAAAATGGCGAATTTACCTATAATGCACTAGCTATTTCAAACTCTTGCACCACTTGCCCCAATATTATGCGGTCTTTTCCAGGCAAAGATGGACAAGATAAGACCATTTTTTGCGTCTTTTTTTATTTATCTTATATGTTTGACGACAACTATACCCAAGAGATGGAATGTTAGCATTGTGTTATCAAATTTGATTTCGGAATTGGCAAATTCGGTAATGGTCGTGGAGAAATATCAATTTCAATTAAGATTGTGAAGCCTACCTTTCCATCCCATCCTAGAGGGAGATTTTTAGGGTTATATGGAACATCGTCATCGCCCTCATCTGGACTGTCATTTTCACTTTCTTCATTATCGCTATCATCACGTTCACCATCTGTACGTGCTTGTTTTCTTTGTACGTTTTCCTTTGTTGCTAGTCTTTGTGCAGAAACTAAATCTGCCAATCTGAAATATACAAAGAAAATTATGATGATGGATAGAAATATCATCCAATACTTTCAGTCTTTTAGACCACAACACAAAATTCATAAATGTATGAACAACATGAATTGTGAAAGGCATGGTGGTTCAGAACAACTTCAACAGAACCGAAGAAGGACTACAATAGGCAAGATCACAAACGCGTCAATCCGATCCGGATGTGCATATGACTGAAATATAGCTATTAAATAATATATAGGCATACTTTTTATAACAAGTTATCTCGTAATATTCCGGCAAGCGCCATTTGAAAACCATAAAATTTCATGGATCATTCAAACATGTGAGCTTTGGCGCCACTTGATGACGTCCCAAGTGCTGTTAATTGCTTATTTCAGCGTTGTCGGTTGTAATATTTCAAATGAATACCAAAGTAATAATTGTTAACTCTTCGTTTGAAAACGGGAAGAACCATACTTAAAATTGACATAGATCAATATATCAATGGTCCATTTAGTATGTTTCATTCGCACTGGATTAATATTAATCCAACATCCATATGAAAATAGCTGTGTTCTATCGTTTACGCACGATGTTGATAAGCAAAATGCTTGGCAACGCTGTAACGATTATAAATTATAACCTGCAAACTGTCCTAACCTAAAACCCAGATGTCAGAATTTAGATGCTGCCTTGTAGCGTATCTTGTAGCCTTGTGTTAGTTGTTTTTGTTTAGTTGTGAATTCAAGTTGAATCTGTGTTTATTGAAGAGAGATATTCATCACTTGTTGTTTGTTTCGTGTAATTATATCGAAGAGATGGAGTTGGGTTTTGAAAAAGCAACAAGTCATAATCTTCCTGTTGTGGATTCCACCATGGTTTTCGAGTTTTATAATTCTAACTCAGACTTCAGATCTGCTGAATTGAAAAATGTTAAATCGACTCGGTAAGTTTCAGTAATCTAGGTATTGATCTCTTTGTTGATTACTAAGTTTCATTTTATTTTTACAGAGCAGCTAGGGAATCTTATGGAGATGAAGCGATCGGTTATGTTCAAGTGAAGAGAGTTGGCATGAGCTGTATTGTCAAAGCCAAAATAAGTCCAGAGCATAAAGTGCGTGATAAACCTTACAGGGTTGAGGCTGGAATTGATGAAGCAGAAGAAACAGTACTATACTGTAAATGTATGGATTGTGCAGCTTCAAAAGGTGAAACATCAATTGACAAATCAGGTTTTGAATTGAGTTTTTATATTCTTTTGATATTTTCAGGAGGATGTAAACATAGCGTAGCATTCCTGTTATGGCTACACCGTAGATCAGAAGAACCTTCTGTAACTGCAGTTGAGTGTTACTGGAAAGTATCCAAATTATCAAGAGTTGGATCAACAACAAAGTTCATGACTCTTGGAACATTGGCATCGAAACCAGTTCCATCACTCATAGATGTACCAGATACATTTCTGGAAGAAGTTTTGCACGAAGGCATGAAACGTGGTTGCCAAGGAACATTATTTTTGCAAGAATATAACTCTGATGTGATTTCTAAAACATCTATGCATAAGTTGATATTATTATATAAAACACATTCCTCTGATCTATCTGTTCAAAATTTCTTAAAGTTCATACATGAAAATGTCAGTGAAGAAGATTGCAAAACAGTACAAGAATTGACTGTTCATCAAAATAAATCCTCAGCTTGGTATGAAGTACGCTATGGCAGAATAACTGCTTCAAAGCTCTATGAAGCATCAAAGTGCACAACATTTGCAGGTAGCCTAGTTGAGGATATTTTGGGTGGAGGTAAAGTTATTGAAACTGCGGCAATGGCTAGAGGAAAAACTTTGGAAGAAAAAGTCTTGAAGAAGTTGATGCAAAGTGAAAATATGAAGATTTCAAATTGTGGAGTATACATCAACAGAAATTATCCAATTTATGGTGCCTCACCAGATGGACTTACCGAAACCCATGTAATTGAAGTAAAGTGCCCATCCAAACAAAAAACTCTTTCAAATTATCTAAAGTCAGATGGGAAAATTTGTAATAAACCATATGCTCAGATTCAATTACAAATGTTGTTGGCAAAAAGAAGTAAGGGCTACTTTTGTGTAGCTTCTCCAGATTTTGAAAGAACTGGCAATTTTCAGTTGATAGAAGTGTTATATGATGCTCCATTCATGACAAAAATTATGAAAGAGGCAGAATATTTCTGGAAAACTGTAATTTTCACTCATTTAATAAAATATTAGAAAATATTGTGTTTTTTTTATTTTGATTCTTCAAAAATAGTTTTTTTATAGTTCAAAATAGTACATTTCAGAAAAAGGTACTTGCAATGCACTGTTTGGAACCTTTGGTGGTGAAGTAGTGATTGGAGTTTCATCCCAACACCAAACCACTATCTTTAACATCTCCACATGTGTTTATGTCACCAAGTAAGCATTTTCTGGAAGAAAGATTAAACTAACTAGTTGAAAAAGGTATCTATAAAATTATTCAATCAAATAAAAAACACCTATAAAAAGTATTAAGTAATATTTTTTTTTTCGCATAGGTTATTAACTCATGTGATATAGATAACTTTTTTAAACTGAAAAATGTTCATGTCCTTTGAAAATACTCAAATAAAATAGTAGTCTCAGAAAATGTATCAGAAAAAATATCAAAATATTGATACATTGGTGAATATTGATTTTTTTGTTTCAAGTTCTTTTTTATTTCACTGCTGATATTTAAACGGGAATAGTTGAATAAGGCAACATTTCAAATGAAAGATTTATTGTATCAAGTTTTTTTCAATCCATTGTTACAAGAAATATCATTTTTATGGAGAAAGTTAACACAGTTCAAAAAATATATATAAAAAAGTACAAAAAAATGTGAGATAATAATAAAAAACATATTTAATACACAAATCAGGAAGATGATGTGAACAGCAGGGTTCGAAAATATCATGATATTTATATAAATATCATATCACATGATATATATTCGATATATATCATTTTTTGATTCTAATTATTTATTAAAAAAACAGCATTGTTTCTTGCACAAACTATAGTTTAACACAAATACATTAACAAAATCCTGTATTCTAAACAACAAAACTGTTTGTTCCAACTCTAATTAAAAAGACAAAACAAAAATAAATAATAAAATTAACATGTTGAAAAGGGAGAACATTCTCCTTGAAAATTGAAAAAATTAAAAATGTGATTTTTTGTAATATCTAACAGAAAACATCTACTTTCCCAGCAAAAGCCACGCTGGACATTGAACTACATCTAATAGATATTGTGAAATGACTCTAACTGAAAAGAAAAAAATCTGAAAGTGAAAATTCGCATTTTCATTGAGATAGTTAATTTTTTAATTATCTCTAGTTTTCAATAAAAACTAGAGATGCTTTTGCCGGGGAACTAGTTGTTTTCTGTTAGATATTACAAAAAATCACATTTTTCATTTTTTCCATCATCATGGAGAATGTTCCCTTTTTCAACATGAATACCTCTCAAGAGGTTATCTTGAACGATGGAAAAGGGCGACTAAAGTTTGTCTTTCAGCCGTAGATGATTCCACAACGGATTTTATGGATACTCTATTCATATTTTCGAACAAAAATCAAAATGAACATATTTTAACATTACTTTATTATTTCAACACAAACACATAATTTAAAACCTTTTCCAAACAACAAACATTGATAACTCTATAACTCTAATTAAAAAGAAAAAAAATTAAAAACATAGATTTTAATTAACATAATTAACATTTTTAACATTATTTTGTCAACATTGATATTTGTATGTCCTTATCTGATGAATTATTAATATCAATAATGTCATTCTTATTATTGACAATAACTTCAGAATCTTTAGATATGGCTGGTTTCAAGGGTTGGTTTTCTTTTTATCTATATTTTGATACATACATTTGAACATAAAAACCAGTCTACTGGCTTTTTAGTTCGCTAAGCGATTCCGTAAATACGATTGAAACAAACAGAAAAAAGAAAAGGTCCTTTTCGGATGTTTAGAATGATGAAAAACATTTTTAATTCAATAAATAAAATTATCGAATATATCGGATATATATCAAGTAATAAATATCATGATATATATTGTGATATATATCATGATATATATCACTGGATATATATCCTCCGAACCCTGGTGAACAGCCAAACTAAAAACCGTTTACAAAATGTCACTGAGTTAAACACAATTAGATTTCCACATATTAAACTAATTATGTTTACCTCATTGTCATATTATGGATTTACATCAAGTAAGGGCCAGATCAATTGAAAAGGCTTGGTAGCGAGGAAAAATCTGCAAACTTCTTCACATGGATCACTGTATAATGGGATTTTGTAAATTTATTATTCCACAAGCTATTATTATCATAAGGTCAAGTAAATGAAGAATTTTATGGTTTACACAAGAATGCATTTTAAGAATTTTGAATTCTCTCAAACGCCTGATGACCCTTTCAATGTGAATTCTTAGAGCAGCTATTCTTTTTCCTTCCTTTACTTCTTCTTTCGAACTCATTTCTGTGGCACTAACACTAGGTGGCCTGATCAATTCACACTGTTTTGAAGATAATAAAGTAGAAATTTGTTTAAAACCTCTGTCAGCCATTACATGGGCACCATTAGGTAAAGCCTCTAAAAACCCACATTTTTCAACTATTATTTTATCAGTAGCACGTCCCCCAAATCCACTAGAAATAAAATTGATGAAACCATGTGGTGTTGCAGAAATCAAATACTTGACAGTGTTGCACTTCTTATACTGAGACCAAGACTGTGCCTGTTTTTCAGGGTTTGAGGGAATCTCGATTTCAATTTCTAAACAATCAATTATTGACTGCACATTTCTATACCTATATCTGAATGGAATAGGCAACAAAGCTTGGATTGTCTCACGTTTTTGCCAAAATATACATTTTTTGAATACACTTGCTAGGACAGGCATGGTTTTTTGGATAGTTATTGAAACATGTGTCTTAGAAATTCCAAAATCATCTGATAACCTACTATTACTATCATATAATCTTATTTTTTTCAAACAAATAAGAACATCACTTGCACTAATATCAACATGTTTAACTATAAGATCTACTATAAAATATGTGTTTTCTGGCAAACCTAGATAAAACCTACTTTTTTCTATTATAATAAGAGTTGATTGTTTCAAATCACTTATACCACTCAAAGCACTGCTCGATTCAGACAAATTTCGTGAATTAACAGTGTTTGAGGGTGAACTGTTCATCGATGAGGACTCTGAAGAACTGCATCTCTGCTTGGAGATTGATATGGACGTCTCTTGAGGTTTCCGGAAACTTTTTGCATCTAAATCAATAGTGTTTGTACTACAAGAACGTACACTCATGGAAGTTCCAATACATATACTTCTTTTCTTTGGTTTAATGTTAACTTGAATCTTTTTATTAGAAAACTTTGGGGTTGGTTCAGGTTCATAGTATATGATTTCAGGGTTGCGTTCACTTTCACAATCTACATGAAAACTTTGACCACTGGGATGATTCACTAGGACCTCTAAGAATTTTCCTGAAGGAGAATCAATTTCATTTGTTATTAGTTTTTCCTCCTATGGAAGGCCTATCAAAGCCAAGCTTCCTCTTAACCTTGTCTCCCAAGCTCCCAAGTGATTCAGATCTTCTCTTACGAGATGATGAAGATAGTTGGGATTTCGGTACATGTTCTATTGGTTTAGGACTGTTGATGAATTTATGAGGTACCACATCATCTCGCATATAAACTCTGGATCCAATAAGTTTGTATTCCATCCAATTCAACATATCAAATTTAGGCTGGAACAAATATCTTATTAGAATTCTTTAATGTAACTAGGCACTATAGTGATTATGAAAATTATGAAAAAGTAGCCATAACTGGCCTACAAAACATTTCACTTACGTCAAAATGATCTTCACAGCAATACAAATGTTTAGTTTTTGTATATGGTCTACTAACAGCAACGCACCATTTCATTCTAATGTCTTGCTTGATAGGTACCATAATAAATATTTTGTTTATACTTTGTTCACTATTATTCAAGCATGATGGAACAAAACACGTCTTCAGAGCCATTGTTATTCGAAACTGCAATATCGGAAAATCGGAAAACAGAATAACCTCAAAAGTGTAAACAAAACTCTGTCAACTGCAACTGTCCGCCATTCCATAATGATATAGAGCGGTGTTGTCAGATCACTTTCAAGTAAACACCATGAAGCTGCCTCAAAACTGATTTCAACTCAATTGAATATGAAACTACTCAACTTTCTATACCATTATATCACTCATCATGAATAATATTACTAACATCATGGGAGATTCGAGAGCTTATAATTAAATCTTCATATTATGATATTCAATTGTGTGGCATTTTCCGGTGAATAAATTGAGACGGCAACGTTGTTATCTGTATTCGTCCTAACTTCTCTTGGCCGCCGCAGTGTTCTAGCGCTGTCAATGATTGGCCCACGCACTTATGACGTAAATTCCCGGGCTTTTTTCATCGTGTTTAAATTGAAGAATTTCTTTGGTATTTTTTTTTTTGAAAAACTGCATCGAATAAAAAATTCAAAAATATGTTTTGCGGCTTTATTCATCGTACTGAAGGTCGTGGTATTTTTTTCAGAAATTAGTGATCTCGCCTATTGAACAAGGTTTGGCTTCCAGTTCTCAAAAATTCTCAATTAGCTCCCTATCCACAAAATAACGGTACGAACGATTCTATGATGTCAGCTAACGCTATGGACCAATCAGATGTAAGAACGTCAAATCACAGGTATTTATTGAGACAACGTATAACAAATGACAGCGACATAAAAAAAACAGAAACTTTCTCTTGAAAATGCTAACCACTCGTGTTGACGAAACGTCGAGATCTTCTCTCAACACACGTCGGCCTTACTACCCGAAGAACCACCATGTAACATGAATTGTCTTTATTATGATAATTATCTTGAAAGAAACAGTACAAATTTGGCAGATATTTGTGATTCCGCGCCTGGAAGAAGTTGCTGAACATTTAAATTGAACCAGTGAAAAGTTATGACAAGCCAGACGGAAAACATCAATATTTGTGAATTGTCATCAATTCTAGACTATCACTGTCATTAAGAGAAATAGTTCAGAATAATTAAATAAAAGATGTACCGCAAGGTTCAATAATCGGCGCTCTAGTATATTCTATATGTTATTGAACTGCCTCGAATCGATGAAGGAATGATTTTGTATGCAGATGATTGATTTTCAGAGAAACTACATCTGAATCATGCACAGAATAAATCAACATATCTTTGAATACCTTAGAATAATAATAATAATCGTGTTTACCTACCTGAATTGGATCCAAATGAAAAATTCAAGTCAAGATAATTCAATGTCATTTAAATTAAAATATATTTTTGAACTATACGAAGGTACATTCTATAGTCCTTTTTACAATCAAAACTTGTTCTTGGTATTCATACTGTTGATACTATATTAAAAATATTTTAAAAATCAAATTACTTAATTTCTAATGAAAACATTGAAATTGAAGGGAAAATGTTACAAATTGTGTTAATTAACACCTTGACTGCCGAGAAATTCATACTGACTTTCTCATGGTGCCACAGAGAACGGGTACTGTGTAACAATGATATATGAGATAAGCCAACAATTCAGTTATTGCTTCACATAGAGATTTCAAATTTGGAGTAGAGGTATAGGATTGATATATTCGAAATTTTATTGAAACGTTCCTGACATAATCCTACAGGACGAGTCAGAAGTGCTGACAAATTTTCTATAGAAAATTGCACATTGTCCATATTCATCAGCTTAACAATTTTCTCAGAATACTCATTACAAAAATGTATGGTTTGTTGATATTCGTCCACTAGATGGAGCTAAAATCGAAAAAGTTTAATATTCGAATCGAACAATTCGAATGTAGTGAGTAGGATGTAGGGATGGATTCATACACATATTTATGTCTTTTCAGTCCAAAATAATAATAATAATAATAATAATAAAAATTCAAAATAATAAGAATTTACTGCCAAAACAAAAAGAATAAAATTCGAAACGTAAATAAATTATTAACCGATAGGTACCTCTGACTTCTTATGATAAAATGATAAATTCTGGTGAATTTTATGAACGAATGGACCAAGCCACAGGAACACCTTCAATATATTGATTGGAAGTTTGATTTTAAGGAGGACATTCGGCTCCTGAAATGAATTTTGTGTGTTTGTAACCTTCCACAGTCTGAAAATGAATCAATGTGAGTTCAAGATAATCTATAAAAGTGTAGAAGAGCAAATGAGTAAATCGTATATTGTGTTACAGGAAGATATCCTATTCTGAAGTAAACTTTACAAACTGAGAGTTTATGAAATATATCCAAATTGGATTTTCACAGTGGCTCTTCATGTGGCGGCAGTGATCAAGTCAGTGGTTACAATTGATTTTTAGTAGAATGTTGTTATTATTCCAGAAAGTAAATTCAATGATTTGCAGCTTATTCATAATATTGTTGAAACACGTGTCATTCATATTACGAAGAAGTAGTGATTTTACATAATCTGAATATTTCTGGGGATACTTAGTTTATTTATCAATTGAACATCTGAATAATCCAAAAGATATACAAAATGATGATGAATGATGGACCAGAAAATTAAGAAGATATGTTCAATTTTTAAAATGAAATAACGGACGAATCTGAAGCCATTGCCGATAACGAAAATGATGAAATTTTGCAGTTTAAAAACGAAAAGTCTGAATATCTGAATTCTGTTTGGTTAGTGTAAAGAAACACCTTTATGATTTTATCTCTGTATCAATCAAATTTGGTTGAATAACCATGGTACTTCTACTCAGTCAAGGCTTCATGAATGTGTTAGAGGAAGATTCAGATTGAATATTTAAAACACTTAGTATTGTGAAAATTTGAATATTGACGTTGTTATGTAGAGTTTTGTCAGTTGTTGTTGTTTTTCTTTGAATAAAGTTATCACAAATATTTTCTGAAAAGTATATTTCTAAAAGTATTATCTGCCTATAAATAACAGGTTATGGGCCCAGGCTTATAAGTAATCAGAAAAAGTAGACGACGCGACGTGAAATAAATATTTCAAAGAATTTTGAGTACAACCATCTGCAAGAAGAAAATGGACGATTTTAAGGCCGAAAAACTGAATTCCGAGAACTATAGATACTGGTCGATGAGAGCACAAGGGATTTTGGAAGTTAAAAATCTCTGGCAAGCTATTGATCCCGGATTCAGTGAAGACGAGTTGAAAGAAGCTGCAAACAAGAAGAATGATCACAATGCCAAATCTATATTATATCTGCTAATAAACAACAATAGTTCAGATGATATAATGCATTGTAAAACAGCAAAAGAAGTATGGGAGACGCTGAAACAAATTCACACAAGATATGATACCTGGCATGGTTTTCTACTGCTGAAAGACTTTGTTAATACTTCTAAGAAAGCCGACGAAACCATCAATGAATATTTGACTCGACGAAATGGTTTATATCATAAAGTGAAAGATGCAGGTTTTGAATTCACCGAAAAAGTTCAAGCAGGATTTGCAGTATTGGGTTTGCCTAGTGAATACGAATATTTAGCCAGAAATTTGAGAGCTGATGACGATGATCTCAATATGGGCCACCTCAAATCAAAGTTGGTAGAAGAGGAAAGACGTATCAACAATAAATATAATACAATTGATGAATCGGACAATGTCAGAGCTTTATCGATACAAAGACGAACATTCCATAAGAATGATAAGTTTGTAAGAAATAACAGAACGTTCAGAAATAAACCTCAATTTTCAAAAGAGATTTCAAGTTCTGCGGATGAGAAATACAAACCATCACATCAATTTCTAAGATGCTACAGGTGTTTGGACATTGGACACATCGGAAAAAATTGCCCATTATCGAAAAGTAAAACTGTTCCAGCTGAAGAAACGGATCAACAAGAACCATCTACATCACGAGCTGCATTCAACGTCTATGAGTGCAGAAATAATACACCAATCCAATCTAGTGAATAATCAGACCTTTTTTAAGATCATGGATATTAGATAGTGGATCTACTGATCATATGACAGCTTATCATGAAAAATTTGCCACATTCACCAAATACGAATCCGTAGTAGAAGTAGCTGGTGGAAGACTCCTGAAATCCACCGGTTATGGAGACGTTAACCTGCAATTATCAAAGAAAAATGGTGGATTTCAAATAACTCTGATGAAAGTTTTATGTGTACCTGAACTTAAAGGAAATTTACTTTCGATGAGCATAGCCGCAGAAAGAGGAATGAAAGTGATTTTCGGTACAGCCAGTGCGAAAATATTATCTAAACAGGGAGAAATTATCACAGAATCCACGAAAATTGGACGATTACATTATATTTTTGAGGATGAAAAATGTTGTGACAATAAAAGTGACAGTTCTACGAATAAAGTTATTTCGAAAGACGATCAACTCTGGCATCAAAGACTAGCTCATTTGAATTTTCCCACCATGAAGAAGATGTTAGTTAAAAATGACATCGAAACATATTCTGAAGATGAATATAAAGAGGGATGCCAAGTATGTTTTGAAGGTAAACTGAAGAAAAATCCATTTCCAAATAAGAGTGCCACCAGAGCGGAAAATCCGTTGAAACTCGTTCATTCCGATGTAGTTGGACCTATAAAACCGTCATCAATTGGTGGAAATGCATATGTTGTTACATCTACTGATGACTATTCCCGTTACTGTGAAGTCAAAATGATGAAAAAGAAGGACGAAGTTTTCAAAAATTTCGTAGAATATCATAGACTAGCTGAAAATTTTCATGGTAGAAAAATTGTATCCTTGAGAAGTGACAATGGAGGCGAATACTTGTCGAATGAATTTAAGGCATATTTGAAGAAAAACGGGATTCATCATCAACTAACAGTTCCTGGGACTCCTCAACAGAATGGTGTCGCCGAAAGGATAAACCAGACATTATTTGACGCAGCAAGATGCATGTTGATTGAATCTGGATTACCGGAAACATTTTGGGGAGAAGCCATTGCAGCAGCATGTTACGTTAGGAATAGATGTGCTACCACGGCAAATGGGGGTGTAAGTCCAATAGAAAAATGGCAGAAAATATCAGAAAATGATATATCACATTTGCCAGTTTTTGGATGTCGAGCATGGGCCATAAACAAATCCAGAACCAGTAAGCTATCACCAAAAGGCATTCCATGTGTTTTCATAGGATACGATAGTAACTCGAAAGCATATCGACTATGGAATCCCAGAAATAATAACATTTTCATTAGCCGAGACGTGAAATTCGAAGAGAATATATTCCCGATGAAATCAGACAATCAAGCTGAAATCACAAACGAAGATGAAAAGAAAAATACTATTTTGAATATTACTGGATTTTTCGATGGACATGATTAAGAGGAGAACATCGACACAAGGCAAAATCAAGATGATATTCTAATAGAAGAAAGAGTCATAGAAAACGAAAATGGAGATGACATAAAATACAGTGACGATGAAGCAATTACCGAGACGAGAAGAACCAAATCAGGAAGAGTTCAGAAAAATCCTATTTGGATGGCTGATTATGTGGTAAATGATGAGGACTTTGTATATGAATGTAATCAAGTGACAGGAACTCAAATGACAGGAACTCAAATGGCAGACATTTCAAAAATCAAAGTCAAAAATCCAAGAAATGTGAAAGAAGCATTCGCTGGTATGAATAAACAATTCTGGAAAGATGCCATGATAGAAGAAATGAAAAATCTTATTACAAATAAAACTTGGATTTTTGTAAAACATCCCGGAAATAGGAAAATAATGAGGACGAAATGGGTATTCAAAACCAAATACAATGAAGAAGGAGTACTTGAAAGATATCGAGCTATATTGGTTGCACTGGGAAATACTCAAATTCAAGGAGTTGATTTCGATCATACTTATGCACCAGTAGTTCAGAAAAAGACAATGAGACTCCTTTTTGCATTATCCGCAGAAAAAGATTGGAGCATCCATCACATTGACATTACCGCTGCATATTTATCCGCAGATTTATATGAGGACGTTTATATGGAAATACCAAATGGTTTTGATGAACTAGCCGATACTTTGAAGCAGTTATTTCCTGAGTTAGCAACAAAGGAGGAGATCATAACGAAAAATTTGGTTTGCAAACTGAAGAAGAGCATATATGGGTTACATCAATCTGGTTTGATGTGGAATAAAACATTGGACTCATTCATAAGAAGTCAAGATTTTATTCGTTCGGTATCAGATCCATGTGTATATTTCCGAAAAGAAAAGGAACTTGTTATAAGTACGTATGTGGACGATATATTATTATATGGAAAAACCCATCATATTGAACAAATGAAGATGTTATTTGGACAACGGTTTGACACGAAAGAATTGAAAGAAGTCAAACATGTTTTATCCATTAGAATTTCACGAAATGATCAGAGAATAAGACTTGATCAGGAAAATTTCTGCATTGAACTCTTACGAGAAATGAATATGTTAGAAGCGAAAGGAGTTTCAACACCATTGCCACTTGGAGAAAAGTTCAACAAAAGTGAAGTCAATAGCCAGGAAATATTGAACGATGAACAGAAGACAGTGTATCAAAAAGTCATTGGAAGTTTGTTATATTTGGCAACCACAACAAGAATGGATTTAGCATTTCCAGCCACTTTCATGAGCCAGTTCTGTCAGAATCCATCTAAACACCATTGGAAGGGAATGAAACATATTATGAGATATCTAAACGCTACTAAGAAGTATGGATTAGAATACAGAAAGACAAATAAAATCGCCAGTGCTTAAACGGATGCAGATTGGGGAGCAAATCAAATGGATAGAAAATCATTTAGTGGATATATTTTTATACTTGGAGGAGGAGCTGTAAGTTGGTGTAGCCGCAAGCAAAGATGCGTATCATTGAGCACTGTTGAATCTGAGTTCATTGCTCTCAGTGAAGCAACGAAAGAATTCATATTTCTTCAAAAATTATCAAAAGAAATATGTCAAGAATTTTATTTTCAAAGATGTTTCCCGATCCATATAGATAATCAAGGAGCTATGAAACTCGCAGAAAATCGAACGACATCAGACCGATCAAAACACATTGACTTGAAGCTGTTCTATATAAGGGACATGTTAGAAGAAAAACAAATCGTTCTCAGATATATTCCGTCCAAGCTGAACCGTCCAAGCTGAACCGTCCAAGCTGAACCTGGCCGATCATTTAACCAAAACTGTTCCCTCCATCACATTGAAAAATCACTTGAAATTTTTGGGGATCAGAGATCCAGGAGGGGTGTTAGAGGAAGATTCAGATTGAATATTTAAAACACTTAGTATTGTGAAAATTTAAATATTGACGTTGTTATGTAGAGTTTTGTCAGTTGTTGTTGTTTTTCTTTGAATAAAGTTATCACAAATATTTTCTGAAAAGTATATTTCTAAAAGTATTATCTGCCTATAAATAACAGAATGGACCTCCAACCGTTATGTTCTTTCGAAACCTGTTTGCTCCACAAATCATGACAAAGAAAGGATTTCAATTCTTCTTGAGAGTGTGTAATTTTTCATTTTACTGGCATTTTCTATAAAATGAGATTCATAACTGGAGAAACATTATGAATATGGATATGAAAATATTTATATATTTTGTGAACGAACGTGTTTTTTTTTACATCAGTCGCAACAAACATAGTGTTGTTTTTGTCTGATAAACTTTCATATTCCAGAAGAAGACCCATTGCTGATAATTTTGATAGTAGTGTATGGCTGGATACTAAACTTGTTGGTAAAAGAACTCATTATATCCTAATTTTTTAGGCACTTAGAAAGAGTAGGTACTTATAGACGAAATCAAAAACAAAAGTTTGCGACAAGATTATTTTTGTTTATTACAAAATAATCTCGTAATTTGTGTCATTTAGTGGAAGGTTAAATAGGATATGATCGATCTCAATAACAAACACCGTCAAACACGGTATCAGTTAGTCAGAAATTCCCAACTTGATGAAAGCGATATGAAAATCAAATAGATTAAAAAATTTAGATGTGCATTTGATGAACCAGGAGCAATATTATACAGCATCATAAAAGAAAAGCTTCTGTAGATGTTTCTGATGTATCTGGTTATAATTAGCTACTCAAAAATTCACTGAATTTGTAAAAAAAGTTAGCAATAGAACTACTGATTTTCGATATAAGGCTAGTTCACCAATATAGATGTATCCTAAAATAAAAAAGCCCATCAAAAAATCACAACTCCTACGTGTAACCCAAGAACTAGATACACCTTAATCAGTTATAAAAGATCTTTGAATAAAGTCCATCGGCTGCTCTAACAACGAAATGCCGTGAGAGTTAAAAACATTATGATCCAATTTTTTAGTAGTGAAATGATATATATTTTTCTGAAAAATGTATTCAATTTTTAACATCATCTTTAGTAATAGACTGTAGGCGTACCTCACAATCCTTACATTTACAGTCTTGTCCTAGTCTACTTTCAATGTGGTAAAATATTCTTACATGTTTTGAGGTGAATCAATATCATTCATTACCTCTCCATCTCCACTATTGTGTTGTGAAGTTCACAATCATTTATACAGTGTTCGGAAGAACCCTCCTCATTTTGTAATATTGAACCAGAAAGATAGAGAGTTGAATCAAAATGGAGTTGAAATGGGAATGGATTTTCACAATAACTTGAAATTTTAAAAGTGGATAAATTTGCCTGCAACGTAACCAACTTCCAATTTAAGCTTTCTGAGTCGATGATGTTCCATTCGGTGCATATAAAAGATCGTTACCGTTCTCTTTTCAACCATATTCACAAACGATTCATGTGTTGATTCATCACTTGCAAAAAATTGCGAATACAATATGACCTATATTCTGTATCACCCAGTACAATGATAGAGTTTTGAGAATAGATTACCACGATTACTTTGTAGAAAAAGTGTTTGAAGCAGCTGTAGTAGAGGTGCAAAATCGGCGGTCATTATGACCGCTATGGCACCACGGGAAAGTATCGTAGCGGTCATAATGACCGCTATGGCACTCAAGGTGAGATAATTCTCCTAGAAAACAATAAACATATTATTATTTCTCTCTCGAAGTTGTTCTTTTCATTAACTCTGTGCAAGCTTTCAATTGAAATACTCATTACCCATCCACAAACTACGTCACTCATGGTTGCTCATTGCAAGATATCTACTCTACCTGATTTATCCAGTTGTTTTCTCTCAGTTAAAAATAACCTTTACAAAAGTGTGTCAGTTTTAAAAAAACTAGTACATATACCTGTAGATTTGTGATTCCAAGGTGGCCAGCTCTCTTTGACGAAGTTGCTCCTTTTCTTTGCTGGCTTTTCCTTTATTAGTTTTGGTCATAAGAGATGGATCCAAAGAACCTTTGCCTTTGGTAGAGAACAATCGTTGAGCTCTTTCCTCTAAAGTCCTGAAAAATGTATAAATTAGTACCAATAGGAGTTTTTTCTTTCAATTGGGACTCACCCACCACATTTCAGACCTAATGCCATTAGGGCAGATTTAAGACGATCAAGTCCTAAAGAAGCCAGTTCTTCCCAGCTGGAGAAAGCAGAAAGATCCAAATGTGCACCAACATTGGCTAACGCTGAACCTGTTTCTTTCTGAAATCCAATAAATAATTGGAACAATTGTTGAAATGATAATATTGTATGTTACAAGGAGTGAAGGGCCTGATTGACATTTTTAAACATTAAATAATCCACTGACGAGTAATCAAAGGTATAATTTCAATATTAATACAAAATAAAAGCAATAAAAATACAAATGAAACATATAATAAAACTAGGAATGATCTGAAAGCGGCGATTTAGTGCTTTCCTTCTCGTAGAAAAGAATATAGGCATCTCCGCTCATCAGGGATCTAGTTGAAACTGGGGTCACACGTGAATCATTATATTCATACCACGTGTTCGCAAACGGATGTCTACAGTAGGCTGTGTAGTGTCCGCAATAGAAAGTCCCACTATGATTAGATTTTGCATACAGACTATATCGACAAGGGGTTACATTTTCTGCTGTATAATTACTCACATCCAATCCCTCTAAAGGAAAATCAATGTTAAGATTCAATTTACCTAGGAATCTTTCTGTTGAAGAAAACCGTTTCAAATGAATTACTAAAATATTAGGGAATTTATGAATTGATAGGGATTTCGTGCACTTCCTCCTCTCTTTGCACTTCGCACATGTTGGCTTCTCGTCACCAAAGTTTCTTCCCTTTTGAATGAATCCAAACATTGTGACAAATTAAGTTGGCCTGCTCTTCGTGGTACTGAAAGGGAAAGATCCCAAAACGGATCGAAAGAGACTAGACAGTGACCACAATAAGTACATTTCAATGCAGATTTTAACTGGCCAACGAAGTTGTCTACAATTTTGGAATTGTTCGTCCTTAAGTATCTTGACCATGACTCTTTTGCCTTCTCACTGTCACTCAATCTCTCATCTAACTCTCTCATTATGGGTAGCGGCTTTTCCGTTACTCTATTGACGTCTTCATGTAGACCTGCTAACGGGAATCGTAAGAACTCTTGAGCATCTACCTGGACAAAACCGATGAAACGATGAGCGATTCTTTGGGTTTGACTTTTCAAGGAGACTGTATTAACAACTCTACCAGACGAATCATCTGACCAAAGTTCCTTGGTCACCTGGGCAAATGCTTTGATTAACGCTCCCTCCCTCCCTGACTAAATGAAAATTAGATTTTGCAATTTTTCAATTACTTATTAACATTTCGTAAGTTCAAAAGTGATTTGTAAAAAAGGACCCCGCACGGAATACATGGGATTTTAGTTGCTTGCGGAATTCAATGAAACGGGTATGTTGTAGATCATGACCAGTTGGTAACACTTTAAATGGACCATAATCAAATCGTATGATTATTTTCGGAGAAACAGGGTGAAATTGATTATAAAGTAAAATGAATAATAATAATATCGTCCCAGGTATCCTTTAATTATAAGGAATCCCTCAAATTAGAATAATCAATCAATTAGTCATTATGATTGGTACCTGCGTAAATGTATAAATAAAAAATTTCCTTATCTCATAGTTGTTAACTCAATCTTGTACTTCACCAGTTTTCAATACGATGTATCACTCGATCCACAGCAATTTTAAAAAAATGGCGGACCGGCGCCATTTTGAAAAATGGACAAATTTTTATTGTCAATACGTAGGTTCTGAACTACCATTCAACCAAAAAAAAATTCAAAACAGCATTCCAATCTGTTCAAAATTTAACAGGGGTGGGGTTACTCTTAGAGAGTTCTTACATTATGTACCGCCACTTTGTTTTGGATGAATACTTTTGTTTGAAATTTTATGGAAGTATAGAGAATTGTAAGACGTTTCGAATGATGTGTCAGTCGACTCCCCATGCTATTTAAAAAAGTCTTTCAAAATGGCGTCGGGCCGCCATTTTGAAGTATAGACATTTTTTGTTGTCAAAAAGTAGCTTATGACCTACCATTAATCCAAAATGAATTTCAAAATAAAATTACAAATCGCTCATACGTTAGCAGGGGGGAGGTTACTTTATGGACACTGAATTTTGTGAAAATCAATCTTACGGAGCCTTTAATTTTTCATTGAGGAATTCTGTTACATCATAAAATCATCCCTTATCTAGGAGCACTTTAAGTGATTTTCTGAATAAATTTACTAAATCAATGGCTTTGACGAATGCTGGAAGATTTAGGGTGTTTCTTGAGTACGTGTAGAAAATTCAGGAGCATGTTGCTGACGTCAAAATAAGAAGAAAAGTTCCAACAGACCCATGTTCGCAAGTCATTCGTTTCTGAGATACAGAGTGTCGAATATGAATGATCATGTTTATATTTCGCAAATAAATTCCAAAATAATTTTGATATTTGAGTAAAGTTTGGTTTTTCCGCGTTATTTTCAATGATGAAATCAAAGGTGATGTTAGTTTTTCTCTTTCGTGAGGTTGGCGTCACCTAGAAGTCTTTTCAGTCATTTGCAATGTCATTCATTCATTCATTTGGGCGTACTTTTATTTAAGTTTTCTATTAGAAAAATCGATTTTTAGAACATTTTTTTGTAAAAAAGATATTCCTGGGTCGCCGCGAGCAACTGTTTCGTGTTATTGGGATTTGAAATAGTCGATGCAAGTGATTTTGAAAGACAAGATGTCTAAATTCACAATTAATTTATGTAGTTAAGGAAATTATTGTTATTTTTTAATTTCATTTTAAAATAGGAATAGGGTGTCATAACAATTTGATACAAATAATAATATCAGTAATTAAGCCCAATTTAATAATAAAACAGTTAGCAAGAATCATTATTGACAACATTTCAGTGTTGACTGTAGTAGAAGACCATTGAATGAAAAAAAACCTGCTAGAGCTACGTACAAAAAAGTTATGACATTTCGAACGACTGAAAAGACATGTAGGTGGCGCCACCCACACGAAAAAGACAAACTAACTTCATATTTGATATTTTCATTGAACAATAATCCCAAACATCAAATTTCACTCGAATATCACAATCATTTTGGAATTGATTCACAAAAAACAAAAATAAGAATTGAACTTTGACACTCAGTATCGCAGAAACGAATAACTTGCGGACATATGTTTATATAAACTTTTCTTCTTATTTTGACGTCAGCAATATGCCCCTAAATTTTTTACACGTACTTAGGAAAGACCCTGTATAATAGAACGGCATTTTATACCAGTGATTTTTTTATTAAATTTGAAGAGGGAATTTGACGCCTCAAATCGTTATTTTGGCGGGTGGATCCATACAATGCTTTGTTTTTATGTATCAGGCATATGCTGTTTCGAGAATGAAGAGCGAAGGGAGTGTAAGGATTTTCTGTTCTTTGAATAATTCTCTACAAGAGACTCTAGGCCCAACTTTGCAGAGATATCGAATAGAACGCTTTTGGAGAATGAAAATCGTGTTAAAATGTTAAATACTGCAAGTTACCCAAAACGATATGCCATACCTGACATGTGATTCAAATAGCGCATGGTGAATAATTAATTTGCAGTTGGCATACCCAGTTCATTCGACACTACATGTGAAGCATATCATAGGATAGCCTCTTTTGCTGATTCTGACAACATGATTTTGGAAGTTGAGGTCCCTGTCTATATGAATACCTAAACATTTATTGGAGAAGGTAGATAAGTAATGTTATTCCCTAATAGTTAGAGAGCTGCCTATTGGATGTACTGACAAGTAAAGAAACTGCTGATTATGAAATAGCATTCTTAGTGTTGCCCCAAGTCGCCTGGAAATTGTCTAAAGAAGTATAGTCAGTCAATCTTATGGGCTTGTTATTGGATGACGATGGGGTTTATTAGTAGATGGCGCCAGCACCATTATGCCCAAAAAGGAGACAAACGAATGAGATGGAAAGTGTCGTAGTAACCGCGTAAGTGAATAATGAATGGTCATTATTTCGTGTTTTTGATTGGCTCCGTGTCCGCTCCACCTGCCATTTTCAATTTGCATGTAAACGAGATACCAAAGTAGCGAACTTTCGTGGTGTTTGGCATTTCATTGTTTTCGTCTTGTTAGGTCTCAGTCAGTTTTCGATTTCACACAGATAGTATCAAGATGATTTCTCTTGAATAATGTTTGTGGGAATATGTCCAACATTCATGATGACAACCGATGATTGGTTTTCAAGTTATGGAGGTGATAATGCCATTTTTGACAGTTACCATATTATTTTCTGTTTTTATTAAAAGCTTTCATTTAACTTGCTCTTTGTGTGTTAGATGGGTACAAATCTTGCAAGCTGAATTAGAACCACTTCCTCTTTCCTATGGAATTGAAATTTTACGTGTTGGTTCAGTTCCGATGACAATACATTGATGTCGAAGAAATTGTCCCCCCCTGCCACCCGAAAATTAGATAGAGAACGCGTAGGGTTTCGGAAGTTTTATTGACGGATGTGGACGTCAAAATTGACAGCGAAACAAAAAAATCAGGTACGGAGGCTTGCCCCTCGTTTCTCGAAAAAAGTGGAAAACTCGCGAACTTAAAATCGTAAAAATCCGTAAAAAGCGTTAAAAATATCTGAACGTCGAATGTTATGGTTTAAAACAAGAAATTGTTTCCCACCCCTAGATAGAGAACGCGTAGATTTTTCGAAGTTTTCTTGATGGATTTGGACGTCAAAAATTACAGCGAAAAAAAAATCGGCTCTTTTCTCGAAAATAATTGTAAAACACGCGAAATTGAAATTGGGAAAATCTGTGAAAATAGTGAAAAATATCTGACCGTCGAATATTAAGGTTTAAATAATTTTCATCCCCCTGTCCCACTCAAATCAGCTAGATAGAGACCGCAAAGGAAGTCGAACTGTTTCAATAGTTTGGAAATGGAAAATAACGATGAAAAAATCGATCGGGGGCTCACCCCCCTTTCCTGTCACAAAAAAAAATAGGAAAACTCGCGAAATAGAAATCGAAAAAAATCCGCAAAAATAATGAAAATCATCTAACCACTAAATAAAACGGTTTCAAAAAAATTTACACCCCTCGGAAGCTAGATAGAGAACACGTAAAAATTCGGAAAATTTTCCAGCGGTAAATTAACAGGCAAGCGAAAGTGCAACAATGACGCATTCATTGAAATGGACGGACTAAGAAACATATTCAAAGAAAACTAAACAAAAACACATCATTTTGTTACATTATAAAAATTTAAATGATATAAAAGCTTGTCGCGTGAATAAATCTTGTGGTAATTTTGAATTTAATTTACTATAAGAAATACATAGACACTACTCGCGACAAGTTTTTATCATTTGAAATTTTATAATGTAACAAAATGATGGGTTTAATTCACTTCAAAATTTATTTTCTTCTTTTTAGTGCATTAAATAAAAGCTTTATTCTACAAAGTTTTTTAAAGTTTATTTATTTATTTCTTTTTTAGTTTTCTGTGAATTTGTTTCTTAGTCTGTTCATGTCAATTCATGCGTCGTTGTTGAACGGTCGCTTGCCTGTTAATTTACCAATGGGTTACATTTTTTTTGAAACTGTATTATTCATTGTTCAGGTAATTTTCTCTATTTTTAATGATTTTTTTCGATTATTTTCCAAGTCCGAAACTGTTCAAACATTTTCCGAATTCCTTTGCGTTCTCTATCCAGCTTTAGAGGGAGGACAGGGGGGGTGAAATTCCTTTAAACCATAGTATTCGACGGTCAGATATATTTCACTATTTTTACGGATTTTTCCGATTTTAATTTCACGAGTTTCTCAACTTTTTTCGAGGAGGCGAGCCCCCCTACCTATTTTTCATGCTGTAACTTTTAACGTCCAAATCCGTCAAAAAACTTTCGAAACCCTACGCGTTCTCTATCTGGCTTACGGGGCAAGAGAAGACAATTTCTTTTTTTAAACCGTAATACTAGACGGTCAGATATTTTTCACCACTTTTACGGATTTTTTCGATTTGATTTTACGAGTTTTCCAACTTTTTTCGAGAAAAGGGGGTTGGCGAGCCTCTCCTACCTAATTTTTATTTTCGCTGTGATTTTTAACGTTCAAATCCGCCAAGAAAACTTCCGAAACCCTACGCGTTCTATATCTAGCTTTCGGGGGGCGGGGGGACAATTTCTTTTTTCGAACCATAATATTCGACGGTCAGATATTTTTCATTATTTTTACGAATTTTTTCCGATTTTTATTTCGCGAGTTTTCCAACAATTTTCGAGAAAAGGAGAGGGCGAGCCCCCTACCTAATTTTTTTTCGCTGTAATTTTTGACGTCCAAATCCGTGACAACATACTTTGAAACTCTCCTTATGTCCTTAAATTGTTGAGAAAATCAAACCATAAATTACAGAACATGTCCGCCCGATAGGGATCGCAACATCTTCACTTTTCAAATTTTTCCTACCGCAATAATTCCGGATAACTATCATGGACAGATTCGGAGAAAAATCACAAAATTTGTCGCCATCTTGAATGTTCGAATTGGTCTCCAACACAATAAGCCCCTGTATAATAGGTAACAATTTAGAAAGAAACGATAAATCACATCCGCCATTTTAAATGTTGAAAAAATACAAAATCTCCGACTCAAGATACGAATTATGAATAGTATTATAAAATATGTCACAAAAACTCTTCTGCTATTATAATTTTCGCCAAATAAATCTCAACCGCTATCTTGTTTTTTCTCTCTTTGGAATGAATGAACCCGAATGAGTTTAATGGACACCTGCCCAACTTCAGGATGATTGGATCAGAGGAATTGCCTATAATTTCCATTCAAGCTTTGATCCCGTTAGATAGGTACCTAGTTACGTGTGAGTGAAACAACAAAAGCATGTACAACTAATACTGATTATTTACCTACCTATTTATTATCTTCAAGCACTAATAAATATTTTTTAAGTATTTTCAAAACATGTCAACTGTGATAGAATATCGTAATAGTAACTTTTTTTTACCTATACTTAGATATAATTTTTCAGTTATAATAGGCTTAATTGCAGCAATATAAAATTATCAATGATCACACATCTGAATTTCGAAATATCCGAATGCAAATTATGGCTCGTACTTTATTCTGCTCATCTTTTTATTTATCATGATATTCCGCACTTTTTGAATGAACGGAATGAAAACTGACGTTCTATTTTAAAAAGAGGCAGAAGGATAGTTTTGCGTGCCATCCGACAACGGCGCCACGTTACTGGATCCATTTTCAATATTTTTAGTAAAATATTATAGATAGCTCTGGTGACCGCCATCAAATGCTTTTAGCACAGGCATTGTTTGACTATTCTTCTTTAGACAATGGCCTGGATGTGGTTTTAGAATTTCTCCAGGTCAAGGTCAAGGAGAGACGTTTGAAAACCAGTCAGTTTATGACCGTTTGCTGGTTTCACATTTCGGTAGATATTGTGCTGAACATACCTTCTACCAAGTTTGACCTGCGAACGAGGTCTAGATACAGAGTTAGGCCGAAACACCGCGATTTTCAAAAATCACTGTTTTTTTCTGGATCTTGAACTCTTACGTGGGTCAAACTTGGCAGAAGGTATGTTTAGCACCATTACTACCGAAATGTGAAACCAGCAAGCGGTCACAAACTGACTGGTTTTCAAACGCCCCCCCCCCCCCCCCTTGACCTGGAGAAATTCTAAATCTACATCCAGGCGACTTGGGGCAACAACAAGAATGCTATTTCATGACCAGCCGACGGTTTCTTTACCTGTCAGTAAATCATATAGGCAGCTCTTTAACTATAAAGGAATGTCTAGTATTGCAATAGAATGACAATAGGTTTGTTTTGGAAAGTTGACAGTGCAGAAAATATAGATAATTGGAATCAGTCATTTATTAAATTAAATAAGAGACGTTACAGATTTTTTCAAATGAATAAGTTACAGGGCCGCGAACACTTGGGCGAATCACCGCAGGTACATTGAAACATCGAATTGAATAGTTTTTGGCAGTTTTCGGGGCGAAGGTTTAGCCATTGATGAAATCCCTGCCTCACTGATAACAAGATTACATGAAAATTACATGTATTGCATTGTGAATCGCATGAAATCGCAAAAAATATATTATAGATTTACAATATATTCATCTCAAAATGAAACTTCTAATATAATAATAATAAAAGTTGAAAGCACCAGTCCTTTATTATTACAGCTAGTCTCTCGGCAGACGTTGCTAGGTTTTTTACGTTCTTCGCAAATTCTACCAAGTTTGACCTGCGAACGAGGTCTAGATACAGAGTTAGGCCGAAACACCGCGATTTTCAAAAATCACTGTTTTTTTCTGGATCTTGAACTCTTACGTGGGTCAAACTTGGCAGAAGGTATGTTTAGCACCATTACTACCGAAATGTGAAACCAGCAAGCGGTCACAAACTGACTGGTTTTCAAACGCCCCCCCCCCCCCCCCCCCTTGACCTGGAGAAATTCTAAATCTACATCCAGGCGACTTGGGGCAACAACAAGAATGCTATTTCATGACCAGCCGACGGTTTCTTTACCTGTCAGTAAATCATATAGGCAGCTCTTTAACTATAAAGGAATGTCTAGTATTGCAATAGAATGACAATAGGTTTGTTTTGGAAACATTGAAAGCATATTTGAGTTACACCATTCTCTTACTGACAAGATATCACGAGTCATTTTACTATAGAGGTCACTTGAATTCTTGTCATTCCACAAGATTGTTGTGCGGCTCTTAGACTATATCGTATATGTAAGAACTTTGATTGGTGAAATGAAAAAGTAACGAAAACAAATCATAAAAGTTTAATAAAAGTTTTGAAAATTATGTTTTGGTACTTAAAAAATATTCATATATTATATGAAACGACCTATGAATTTAATCGATTCAACTCACAAAATATTTTGTGCATTATATTGCTTGAAAAAACCCGAGAGCGCGAAGTGGTCGAGGGTTTTTATTTCAAAATTATTGTGCAGGAAACTATTTGTCAAAAGACAATCATGCAAAAAATTATTCATTTATAGGTCGAGTGGTATACAGTTAGATTGTTTCCTGGATAACTAATTTTATTGATAATGAAATTTAACATGTTCGAACAATTTTTTTACATACAACAAATCCTAATTTCAATATTTTTCCATATCCCAACATTGAAGTAGATTTTATAGCAAAGTTCATCGCCTGGTAGTTTTGATGCAGTATGTGTCACCCAATTAATTTTTATTCAAAATAACCTGAACTGCTTCATATTAAAAATTCAGAAAAATGTACCAAATTTATTTTTTTATATTTACTCATCTATGTTTATATGTATATTCATTTCATGCGGAAGCATCCACATTTGACTGACTCTTTCTTATACAATGTATATTGTCTCAAAAGAAATAAATTGATTTGATTTGTAATGTGCACCTCTGGGGAAGGGGTTATAATCATAAAACATGCTATTTTTTCAATTCAAGCATATTTAAACATACGACAATGCTTTAAAGGTACTCAAGAAATTATTTTTTTGCGTTTCATAATAGGAGGTGGGAGAAGAGAAGAAGAAACAAGATTTTTTTTAAAACAAACAAGTAAAAATAATGTTCCTGGTTTTAAAAACAAATAGTTTTTTTCTGAGCAAGGGGTGATTTCAACGCGGGAGTCTTTCCTGAAGCGTAATTAGTTAAATTCTATTATTTCCAGTCTTTCAGCATTATGATGATTATTTATAATTTATTTGGTCGGATATGTATTAAGATGGGCTTTGCCTTTTGAAAAAGGTCAAAGTAAATTTGAGGTGTAAAGGGGGAAGTAGGAATCCCGAGCGATGGAGGCGGAGTCTAATATTAAAAGAAATCTAATAGCGTCTCACTCCAGCACATTTCCCATTTACGTTATAGTAAAATTGGCCTTGAACGCGTCTATGCCGCCCGAATTTACAAACGCAAGCTTTTACAACTCGGCCTACTAAATAAAAAATGTGACCTGCGTGACCGCGATCCTCGTCGGGGCTTTGTTATCTGGTTATCAAAGGCGGCCGCAAACTGCGGCGGACAAAATGCAAAATGCATTGTTTCCTTTCTTGGATGAATATTTCGCATATTGATAATTATTGATACAGGCAATAAAAAAATATATATGTTCATCTTTTTTCTAAAAAAATAGAACATTAACAAAAGTGAAAATAATCAATGACAGATATTAATCTTTCAGATATTCGGTTTATTGTTTTCAAAACACAACTGTCCCCTGTTGATAACAACCTTAGTGTGTTTTCTTCGGAGACTGGCTTTGTTCAACGTCTGACACTCAATGCATATTATACTTGAGGTCTTCGATATTTGCAAGGGCTCTAAAGTGAACAAATTATTTGAGATAGGACCCGATGAAAAAGTCCAGTGGGGTAAGATTTGGCGACCTAGCAGGCCAATTAACCCCAGTACTATTCGATGTAATTATGATGAAAATGTATAGTTGTATTCTGAATGACAGTCTCTATCATAATTCACAATAAAAAATATGAGCACTCCTTTGAAAAAAAAAGTTGACAGTGCAGAAAATATAGATAATTGGAATCAGTCATTTATTAAATTAAATAAGAGACGTTACAGATTTTTTCAAATGAATAAGTTACAGGGCCGCGAACACTTGGGCGAATCACCGCAGGTACATTGAAACATCGAATTGAATAGTTTTTGGCAGTTTTCGGGGCGAAGGTTTAGCCATTGATGAAATCCCTGCCTCACTGATAACAAGATTACATGAAAATTACATGTATTGCATTGTGAATCGCATGAAATCGCAAAAAATATATTATAGATTTACAATATATTCATCTCAAAATGAAACTTCTAATATAATAATAATAAAAGTTGAAAGCACCAGTCCTTTATTATTACAGCTAGTCTCTCGGCAGACGTTGCTAGGTTTTTTACGTTCTTCGCAAAATCTAGTAAATTACTTCCAAACGTACTCATTCGATTTCTTCGTATTTTTCGGTACATTCTCATCAACTTTTTCGTTCATTAGTTCAATAGAATGTATCCCAAATGTGCCAATTTTCAAATACGTATGATTACCTATATTTGACGTTTAACTGTTACATTCACTGATCTGAAAACACCAAACTTAACAGGCCAATCAGAGTCAAGAAACAACTTTGGTGTTATCGATAATCCGAACTTGTCTAGAGCTCCTGATTGGCTCATTTGACAAGTGCGTGAAATAGTCACGATGAACGAACCTCTGAAGATGCTAGCCACTCGCGCTAGTGAAACGTTAGGAAACAATTGCGAACAATGACGGCCTACGAAGCCAAAGAAAAATAGTGATAGTAAAGTTAGGGCCTTTTCACAATATCTTTCAGATGCAGTGCAATGTCCAGCGTGGCCTAAGCTGGGAAAGTAGTTGATTTCTGTTGATTTTTTTCGTAGGTAATTTTGGTGACAGGAATATACAGCATGATTTACGTAGACCGCGCATTAGAAGTTTTCCAACTTGCAGTTGGACAAGTAACTTGAAAGTTGG
This sequence comes from Chrysolina oricalcia, assembly GCA_944452925.2. Lineage (NCBI taxonomy): Eukaryota > Metazoa > Arthropoda > Insecta > Coleoptera > Chrysomelidae > Chrysolina > Chrysolina oricalcia. The sequence goes on along the minus strand of OX101814.2, from coordinate 27,888,821 downwards.
TGTGCTGTCATAATTGATCATGTGCGTACCACTTCAAATGTTTCTAGTCTTACAACTATACAGGGTATGCCAAAAGTCGGTACCAATTTTCTTATTTTAAATGGAAACCTAATTTTTTTTGGTTATGGTTCGATTGGCCTTCTGATTATGACTTTAGACAACCTAAGTTATATTAACTTATCTATTACAGTTTTTGAGATATGTCCATTTTTCTGAAAAAAAAAATACCGCTGTAGTAGTTTACGAAAACACGTGTAGCCCGCAAACCGTTTAAAATTAGGAAAGCAAATTTATGGAACAGTTAGCTGGTAGTCTAGGTTATCACTTGATGTCCCATATTTTAATTTCATTTCATTTTAATTTTAGGATGAGGTATTTCAGCTTTCCCTATACCCAAGTTCAACCTCTATCGAGTTATTCAATAAAAATCTAGAAATGCCTCATATTGCCGAATGATTCTGTGTTATAGGAAACAAAAGAAAATTGTAATAATTCAATCAAAAATATTGCACAATATTGACAGAACACTCTAGCGTAAATGTTCAATATGACCACCATTGTTGTTCAAACATTGTATTATTCTACTTCAAATAGATTGGGTAGCACGTCTAATTTCGTTGGGATCGAGACTGTCGAAAGTCTGTATTATTCTAAGTCTCAGCTCATCTATATTGTGAAATGGAATAGACCAAATCTAAAAATCTAAAGGGGTAAGACCTGGAGATATTGCAGGCCACAGAAAAGGTCCTCGATTTCCCTACCAACGGTGCTCGAACATGGATGTCAATTTGGTATACACAGTTCGTGTATTGTGGGGCGGTGCTTCATCCATCTGGTACCATGAACGTGCAGATCTAGCCAGTGGCAAATTGTCAAGAAATGTTTCTACTACGTTTTGAAGAATTTCTACGTATCTGTCACTATTCAAATTTTCATCGTTCATAAAATACCAAACAAAACACATTTATTCGAAATTGTACTTGATTTTCAACTTCGAACACAATATATGGATTTTTAGAAGCCCAAAAATGTCGATTGCGCCTATTGTAAACTCCCTGCTAACAAAACTATATTATGTTGTCTAAGAATCCGGCATACTCTTGTATTTTCAAACAACTGCGTTTGTATAATTTTTCATATTTGAATAAATTTTACTTTGACAGAATATCACCTTCTTATTTACAGTTGATTTTTGTTTCCATGGCATACTTGAATAAACACAGAAGCATTCGGCCAGATAAGGCATTTTTTTATTTTTATCGAAAAACTCGATAGAGGTTGAACTTGGGTATAGGGAAAGCTAAAATAAGTCATCCTTAAATTCAATTTTCTTTTGAATAATGGGACCGTTGATAGGATATCAGGTATTAGCCTGGAATACCAGCTAACTGCTCCATGAATTTGGTGTCCTGATTTTGAACGGTTTGCGGACTACACGTATTTTCGTAAACTACTACAGCAGTAATTTTTTTCAGAAAAATTAGCAAATCTCAAAAACTGTAATAGATAAGTTAACATAACTCAGGTTGTCTAAAGTCATAATCAGAAGGCCAATGGAACCATGACAAAAAATAGGTTTCCATTTAAAATAAGAAAGTCGGTGCCGACTTTTGTCATACCCTGTATAGTCGTAGGACTAAAAACATTTGAGGTAGACCGCACATGATCAATTATGACAGCATAGCAAATTTCAAGTTTCTAGTCCAACTGCAAGTTGAAAAACTTCTAATGCACGACCTACACACGTAAATCACGCTGAATAAATGTCACTTTTGACTTTTCAATAATTAGGTGGAAATTAATTTATTTCAATCGAGGGAAAAAAAAACTAGGATCGTACAAAAAACGCTATAACCATCACCAACGTTAAGTACCACCGATCTCAGACAATTGTTTGCTACGCGGTAAAATGTTCTTATCGTTCTTTATACTATTCAAAGGTTCAGCCATATAAATATTCACTTACCTTATTTATTCTCAAGATCCTCTTTTTGGGTGATAATTTTTTTAAGAAGAATCGTTTACCGTATTTATTACCAGTTCGATAATTCGAATTTGGCATAATGTTGCTCGATTGACTAACAAATATTGAAAAATACAAGTGTCACTATCACAACACAAGAGCAAACTAAACTCTAACGGTAGCCCCCTCCCCCGTCCCTTCTCTGTGACACTCATTTCGGGATAATTGGCCCCTTTGTGTCTTGCCGCCAGTCGCTCGCCAGCCCCTTGCAAATTGCAAAACAAATCCAATTTTAAGTAACTGATTGAGTGACCTGGAACGTAATCACGATCCGTCAATAAATCATTTCTGCTGCTTATTACTTATTATTTGTCCATTTCCAGAAAGCAAATGTTCAAGTTAAATTGAATTATGAAATACATAAGAATTATAATTTGATAATATATAACTTCATTATGCTTATATATGCTACCCAATTCGGCATATTTGCAACTTCATTAAAACCATTTACAACTTCTATTGTTTTATCTCCAGTGCTAAAATTTCCGGAATAGCTTCAGAATAGTTTTTCCCCACGATCATCACAGAATTTGCCAATTCTGAAATCAAATTTGATTACAGAAAGTTGGAATTCTCTCTCTTGAGATTGCCCCCATGCAATTTAAATGTATTTTCTGAAATCGTTCAAGAATGCCCACTTTCTCGGAGCAACTTCAGGCCTCAAAATACGCTAATCTAGTATTTTAGTCCGTTGCTAAGCAACGAACTTTCCCGGACCGTTTTCGGACCTAAACGGTACGGGAAAGTACTTTTCCGTATCGAAAACGACACGGGAAAATTTTTGCCGGTTTGTTTACATTTTAGACAGTTATTGAATTCACGCAAACAATATGTAGAATTCCTTAGTATTTGATAATGCTGATTGCGATTTCAGAAAAAATAGTATGTGTACCTCGTAGTAAAAGCACATTCCCAGACTTCAATGCTTGTTGGCCTCGGCTTAACGCCTCTGCCAACAATTTACATTGTCGTCCGGGAATGTATTGCTTTTACTACTAGATACACAATATACTATTACATTCTCTCTCTTGTGATAGAATAATATTCTCACACTGGTTAGCAATAATAACATTAGCCTTGACGCAGTTGATTGTCATCGTAGTGGCAAAATTTGAGTAAGTGTCAAAATTATTGCTGTCACGTTTCCTATCTTTGATCGTGGAGAAAATATAGTCTGCTACTCGGTTAGAATGAAAATTCGTGATGATCGTGGTTCCTCACGCTCGCCTTTGGTTCGCGCTCGGCACTTTCCACTCGCATCGAATTTTCATTCTAACCTTGTTACAGAATAAACTATTCAACCATTGTTTATATAGAAGTAAACAATGATTCAACTTATGAATGAATCTACAATTCATTCAGTTATCCATTGTAACAATGTAAAAGAGCATAGTTATGTGAGGGCGCTCGAATCGAAAATTGAGTCTGCAGAGGTTCAACAGAAAACACTTTTACGATGTAATTTTGAATGGATCATTCCAATTTTTTTTTGAACATAGATAAATGTATAAATGAGGCACCTCACGAAGTACTTTTTCGAAAAAAAAAAACAGATCCTGAGATAAAAGTTAGTGAATCTGGTCAATGTTCTGCCTATTTTTTCAACGTTTTTCTTTTTTTTATTTTAAAAAGTACTAGATCCAACATTCGAAAATCGGATGATGAAAAAAAATCTCGAGTTTATTCAGCGTGCTCCGAGTATTTTGTTTTCTTCTGTTCCTTGTTTTACTAATAGTCACTAATAAGTTTTAACCCCTCTTAAACAATTATCAAATGACCGAAATACATTTATCGTGAAACCAAACAGTAATTGTAGCAAGTAAAATAGGTTTTAATGCAGAATAAAAGAATAATTCAATTTTCTCAGCAATATACCTAATGTGACATTGTTATTTTTTTTCTCCCTTACAAATTCACTGAACAATTGTCGAATGACAAAAATATATTTTTCGGGAAAACGCTAATTTTTCAGATATCAACGTAAAATGATTCTCATGTGATACTTACTGGCCATCCAGGTATAGAGCCACTTTCCCAAGTACCGAAAACTTGATCAATTTCTTCCTGCAAGTCACTTTCTAGGTCCATTAATGGTTTTATTCTTTGAACAAACCACATCAAATACTCAATGAGACACAATAAATATTTACGGTACTCTCCACTTTTTCTTTCTTTGGGAATGTCAAAGAGTTGATCAAACATTCCAAGGTATGTAATGTAGTCTACTTTCTGTAATTATAAGAAAATCAGTATAAAGAATGAAAAAGTTAAGATTTTTACCAACTTCAATTCCCTTTAGATTTATGTACTTCTCATAACATTCATGTAGATCCAAGTATTTTCCATATCCCTCTTCATCTGTAAATTCTACAAAATCTGAAAAGACAAAAGGTTTTATTTTTACACCAGAAAATATTAATTATTTGCAACTTACTAGCCATATCATCGTTGGGATTTTCTCTTGCCTTAGCAAATTCATCAAACTCCACAGACATAGGTACACTAATCTAAAAAAAAAATTAATTAAGGCATACCTCACACTAGTTGGAAAGGACCACTACGTTCATTAGTTAGTGGGTGATATTTTAACAGGTTCAGCGCCATGGCGGACACCAGTGTCCGATGTGTGATCAGTCTCCTGGGCCATAGAGGACACCGGTGTCCACTTGATTTTTAAATGTTTGTCATTCGTATCGGGCCGACAGGACACGCTTTTATGTAGTTAAACATGGTGGCGTGTCTGCTGTGGCCCTGCACAGTTAAACGCTGATATCAGGTTTGGTGTAACGGAATTTTTAGGCGAAAAATCAATAGGTTTTTATTGAGATATATATTGAAAAACTCAACTGTGAATAAACTAGGGTTTTACATCTTTAGTGATTAAAAAAAAACAACGAACTAACTTGAAAGTGTTTATAAAAGTATTTTTTACGACTTTTGTGGAAAATATTTAAACACTCTAGGCAGTATCTAGGATTTCCTTCGCACTGTTCACAATACGTTATCACTTTCTTAATTTTATTTTTATCAGTGAGTCCATCCTGTTTCTTTTTATACTATCCTTTGCAATCAAATGTAAACAAGTACGGTTTGGCAAACATAGCTGAGATTATGAAAAGATCACTTCTTGCGCGAACAATCACGTGAATATCACTGGATAGTCCGTCGTACGACTAATGCGCATCATGGGCGTGAATATTTTCACAATTACCAAGCTGTTTGCAAAGCAATGTTTGCCAACCTGTACAATAAATCGTCGGTCACATCGGAAAATGGCGTGTCCGCTCGTTCCGAACCTCTCCGACAGGCCATGACGGACACCAGTGTCCGCTCCCAAGTTCTGCAGGCCAAAGCGGTCACCGGTGTCCGCTTCATTTTTTTAAAACTCCGTGAGAAAAAAAATTGTCAAAATAATTGAAAATAGATGTAAGTCAGACTAAATGATAAGAATAAGATGAAAAAATATATTGGCCCAGGGAAATATTTCAGTCAAATATCCTTGGCGCTTAACCTGTTAAACATACTTCGTTTGGATGTCTTCTGTAAAAGTCCTTAATCTGCTTTAGCCTATTGTAGAATTCTTGAAATTCATTTGGGCCAGTTAAAGATGCGACCTCAGCTTTACGTTGACCATCTTTGTCTTCGTAAAGTTCGATTAAACGGTCAGTTGAAGTCATATATCTATCCAAAAGAAATTTTTGCCTGTGATCTGAATTTATTGCTTCACGATACTGAAAAAAATAAAACAATGTAAACAAAGGAATACATACAGGCAGAATTATTAAATAATTTAAATTTGGTGACTAGGCTTACTGTATTTTTTTTGTTGAGCATTTCCTTGACCATGGCATCTATCAGACGTTCTTTTTCTTCGTGATATCGTCGTTGTTGTTCTAAAATTGTTTCCATTGTAAAGACTGGATTGCGATTTGCGAAAGCTCTAAATTAGAAACGTTTTATTATTTCATTTTGATTAATTTGATTTTACAACTTAAAATCTTCAACTCACAACTCAGAAATATACTTTTTCTGGGGTCACACTTCTTCTTCTTATTTTCATGGAATTTATTTCTGTCTCTCTCTCTCCCACTCTGCGATTTATGGTTGCTTTCTATCAGCACACTCAGCCAGGACAGTCGAAATTCATTTACTTATTTTCGGATATGCTAAAAATCGAAGTTTATGCCATCTACAATTCGTCCATCAACTATTTTAAGAGTGAACAACAAACAATAGCCCATTGTTTGCCGTGCAAGATGATTTGTTTTCATTTCATAGTTTCAAGTTTTTATGATCAGATAACTATAGTGTTTGTCTGTTTGGTGTTGGTGAATATAAACATGTAATATTCACAAAAACCGTACCTAACAAATGGTAGAAATTAGGTTCTGTACCCAAGTATTCCTCTTATACACTTCAAAGTCAAAGTCAAAAAATATTTTTATGTCATACTAGTTTATTATTGTGTTTTTATTGCATAGTTACCAACTATCTAATGTCGTACTTTATGGCACGCGCGGGCATAACGTTCACTTAATGGCACGCGCGGGCATAGAGAGAAATAATTTCGTCAGGAATTACAAAATCTTCGTTCATTTTGACTTCTAACTTTGACACATATAAAAATTATTGTGATTTTATAACATTTACATTTGTCAACATTCACAGCAACGATAGTGTCTACTATGATAAAATGGCAATGTTGTTAATTCAAACCGGATTTTTTAAAATACTGATTTGTATTGAGATTGGATTGCAATAACGAACTATAGTATGACATAAAGTAATGTATGTACCGCGGGCATAAACAGATGTGTATAACCTCGGGCGACTTACAAACCCTCAGGTCAGAGGCCCTCGGGTTCGTAAAACGTCGCCCTCGGGGCATATACATCTGTTTATACCCTTGGTACATAAATAACTATAATGTCAGAAGTTTTTCAACTTATTGTGGTGAAGCTGCGGGCGATGCCGGGCCTGAACGCTCACGTAGACCGCGCGTGAGCGCGAATTATTTCCGAGGCGCTTTGCTTCGAGAAGAATGTGGTAGAATAGGAGAACGTTCCGAAGGCTTTCTAGAAATATCAGGAGCATTCCGAGAAATGAACGGTGAATATAAAAAGAACCACGCAGCAGAGATGGGACAGTCAGTGAAATGAAAGTCGAACATACATAGTCCAGTGATTGTTATATAAATTAAGAGTATTGTGTTGAAGTTATTGAGGCATTATATTTCGTAAAATAAATTATTTTAGAGTGAATTTGTTTAAATATACTACAGTGGTGACAGAAGTGCGATTTTTAAAGATAAAATACAGAGAGAGAAGTAGACAGCTTGTGTATTTCGAACAATTGTTTTCCAGAAAAATAGACAGTGACTGATAAACATTTTTCGTGAAGTGGACAGTTGTGTGCATTGACGGAGTATAAACTGATACACTTCTCGCATGTGGACATAATAATAATAGACTGGTGGTCCGTCAAAAAGACTATGTGAAATATACTGTGTGAAATAGACTAATACAAAATGTGTTCGAGGAAAGTTCGCCTGGTCGATTTGAAGGTTGCGGAATTGAAGCAAGAACTGGAGGAGAGGGAACTTGATACAAGTGGTAAAAAGGTCGCGCTTCAGGCAAGACTTTCTGAGGTATTAATCCAGGAGGGTGAAAATCCGGCAACTTTTTTATTCGAAGTTTCTGGAATTGATTTGGGTTCCATAATGAGTAAACTCGACAGAATGAAATAAGAACTTCAAAAGAAACTTCTAGAAAATTCAAAAAATCTGGAAGAAAAGCTGCTAGAAAATTCAAATACTTTGAAGGAAGAACTTCAAGAAAACTCGAAAAATCTGGAAGAAAAGCTGCTAGAAAACTCGAATAGTTTGAAGGGAGAAATTAAAGAGAAACTTCAAGAAATTTCGAAAATACTCAAGGAAAAACTTCAAGAAAAACTTCTAGAAAATTCGAAAAATCTGGAAGAAAAGCTGCTAGAAAATTCGAATAGTCTGAAAGAAGAATTTCAAGATAGTTCGAGGAATTTGAGAGAAGAGATTCTTGAAAATTCGAAGGGTTTGAGGGAAGAGCTTCTAAAAAACTCGAAGAACTTGAAAGAAGAACTTTGTGGCGTGGCAAACCGATTAGAAGAAAAAATGGGGACTGTCTAGATAGAGATAGAGAAAATCAAAGAAGAAATCGAGAAAGAGATGGGAAAATTGAAGGAAACAATCAGCGATGAAATCAGAGGCGGAATCGAGGAAGAAATCAACAAATTGAAGGAGAAAATCAGTAAGTTGGAGAACCAGAATGACACACTACCCACACCACAGAATCTGTCAATGAAAATTCAATGCTGGAACTGAGTTTGAACTTGGATGATGTTCAAAAGGGTCTGAAAGATGTGAAGATCAGTTCGGAAACAGGAAAGCTCTCCATGAAACCACCTCAGTTTGATGGAAAAACACCATAGGCAAATTACCGCCGACAATTTGAAGCTGCAGCAAAGGCGAATGAATGGAATGCAGGAGAAAGAGCTGTAGCATTAACACTGGCGTTGCGTGGAGAAGCAACAAATATCTTACAAACCCTCACGGCCCAAGAACAAGAGGACTACGAGCAGCTGATTAAACATTTAGAATTACGGCATGGACAGACCCATCTAGAACATGTATACCACTCACAGCTGAAAAACCGCTGAAAAATCAAGCGAATCCTTACAGGAATTTGAAGCAGACATTGCACGCTTGGTTCGCCTTGCATACCCAGCCACACCGGGAAAAGGTAATGGAGCAACCAGGGACCCGGACCCAAATGAAATATCGGTTCCGGTTCGGGTTCGGGTCCAAGGGAAATTGAAAATATCGGTTCCGATTCAGTTACGGTTCTCAGAATATTATTTCGGTTCGGTTCTGACAATTTTTTTCGGTCCAAACGGTTCTTTTCGGTCCGTTTCCTATATATGTATGGATTCAGTAATATATGCGGAAAATAGTATTTAATAGCTTTTTTTCTACTCCGTTAACTATAATGGCATTTTTTTGAACTCATATAACATAGCATCGTTATTTCCCCATTCTTTCTTTACCTATATCCAAACAAAACTGCTTCAGCAATGGAAATGGATAAGACCAGTGACTCCAGTGCAAAGAGACAAAGAGTACACGTTTTGTAGGTACTCTTTACTTCAGTGAGTGGCAGTGGCCAAATTAATGCGCCAAAACCAAAGAGTACACCAACTAACTGTACTCTGTGGCCAAAACGCCCAAAACATGAAGCATAAATGAGAAAAATAAAGTCTTTCCACAGAACAAGTCAGTTAAAATGGTGGATTTATGCAGCAGTCATAAGTCATAAGTTTTGAGTCATAAGAAAGAATTATCGTCAATGATTGGTTGGAATAAACGGACCAACCAATCATTGACGAATATTCTTCCTTATGACTGCTGCATAAATCCAAGGAGACTAAAATTTAACAAGGAGAGTTTAATCCCCATAGTAGAAGGAGTAAACCGTCCTTGTTAGTTTATACTCTTTGGCATAAATCATTCTATTCTATTCATATCGAAAGAAATGTACCTTCTGTGACATCCACAGAACTTAAACACAAGTTTAAACGAAGTTTAAGTTCTGTGGTGACATCTCACATTTCATCAATGATTGACTTCGGATAGAACCGAAATTAACCGAAAAAACCGTTATATTTTTTAAGGGTTTCGGTTCGGTACTACGAAATGATCGAATTTGAAATATGGGTTCGGTTTCGGTTCCGGTCCACGAAAAAATATCGGTTCCGTTACGGTTTTCGGTTCAAAACGGTTCCGGTCCGGGTCCCTGGGAGCAACTAGCAGTTCAGGCATTCTTAGATGGACTTCGTGGCCAGGAAACCAGACTAGCATTGACACTAGCTCGTCCAACACATCTCGTGGATTTACTGGTACTCGCTTTGGAATTTGAGGCAGCGAAGCAATCCTGGAGAAGCCAAAGTAAAGTCCGACTTATTGAAGAAGACCCACAGGAGCCTGCTAACCTGGAAGCTGCCATTAGAAAGATGGTGAAGGAAATGTTGCCTGAGAGAGGATAGATAAGATGCTGGAATTGTTGCAAAGTTCGGCATATGTGCGTAACAAATGTTCAACATTGACAGAATCGGCACCGATGCAGGAAAACTAAAGAAGGTCGATGAGGAGGGGCAATCGTCGACCTGTATCCAGCAAGCCCCCGCTAACAATGCATATATGTCGCTATCCTTCAACGTCAAAACAATGGTGTCTTTGTAGTTTGTAGACAGTCTCATCAACAACGAGCATTGCACCATGCTGCTAGAAACAGGTGCGACATGGACAATCCTTGGACCTGCTTTTATTAAAACACCAGAGAGAATGGAACCATCATCCTGGAAGCTACGCACAGCAACAGGAGAGCCGGCCACTGTACATGGTGAGCTACCGATTGAACTGATTTTAGGCAGCACAAATGTAACACCATGTGGGTGTTATAATATATTTTAGAATATAGAAGAATTATCCAAGTTTAATTTTAACGGAAAAGGGAACCGAGTATCTGTGTGCTATCGATATTAAGGTCAAAAGGACCATCTGAACATCGTAAAAACTTTAACGCCGGTGCGGACATATTTTTATCAACAAGGGTTTATCTTAAAGTATTTGAGTCTACGAGAGATAAGCCACCCTGACTGCAGTTGAGGTTGGTTTTGGGTAAAAATATATATAAGAGGAGTCGGTTATAGGGCGCGAAGAATACCGCCGGTCGACTGACACTGTCAGTTGTGATTAGCGACGTAGAATTTGGTAGCAGTTTTGGAGTACGGGGTGTTTCAAGGCTCGTATAAGCGAGGCGATTTTATCTAATTGAGTTAGAAGTGATTTCTGGTATTTAGTGTTATTATTTGTAGAGACGTTTGGAGTCCCATTTAAACTTTTAAGTGTCATGGTAGTTGGTGAAACGGTTCGGTGTTTGGATCACTAGAATAGTTCCCGCTTCTAGAATTCTGTGAGAGTATCTGTTTAATATCAAGGTGGTATTGAGGAACTGTTTAACCAATATCCGATTATGATCAAGGTTCCTTTTTCCCATGTTAGAGTAGGTACATATAAATATTATACTGGGAGGAGTAATTAAGAGTAATTAAGAGGGACGCGTATACTTTGATATAGCTTATTTTATCGTAGATGAATATTTGTTTTTCTTTGTTGTTTTGGCATCGACTGCTATGGTCATTAGCCATGTGTTCTTTATAGGCCTTGTTACTAACTCCATACGCCACTTCAGGAGCAGCACTGTTAATTGGAACGCAACAGTGAATCGTGCAGGACTCACCCCAGTCCAGCCACGAGATTTGAATAATTTAATCGGTCAAATTAAATTTAAAAATCCCAGCCGCAACTGGGGTTCGAACTCCACATTAGTAGAGTAGGTAGTATATATTACAAAAATCAAGCAGAGCCTATCTCTGTCACTGGCGATAGTTAGAATTTAGAAAAATACTCCCGTTATTTTAGGATTGATTTAATTAATTGTTTGATCTAGATTAGTATTTAGATTGGGAGAGAAATACTCTTGTAAATTTCATATTGTTAGTATTTATTTCTGTTCATTATTGCGACTTTCGACCACTTTATATTTAATAAAGTTAGTTTGTCGAACTCTTTGGTCTCACACTTCATCCCTTCCATGTATTTAAGCCGTGTCGGAGTCCACCCTCCAAGGACATACTGTGATAGAACCTAGCCAACCGCTTAGTAAAGTAACGCCAACCATAACCACCAACTTCAAATCCGTGTGGTCAGAGCGGATTCAAAACACAATTCCGACCTGATGGCAGAAAGCTACCCTTCAATAAAAACATTCCTTCGGCGTGAAGACGATAGGGGCGACAAAGTCTTTGAGGTATAGCTTTTGGAGGATTTGAACCAAAGGGCTATCGTCACACAACCGTCGGTTGTTACACAAAAGTAAAACATCGGGCTTTGGTAGCAGACATTGAGGACGATGCAATTAAGTATTGGAATGGACATCATGAATTCCAGAGGGTTCGAATTGAACTTCAAAGTGTCTTGAAAAATAGGGGTTATTAAATGTCTGTTGTGCCCCACGTTCCGCGCCATGTTTTGAAAAATATGGGTCACGTCTGGGCCAACATGCATTAGACTGAAGAGGAGGGGAGGATGGAAGCTCTACTTGAGTTTGGCGGTTTTCCCGAGCTTTTCTCATCTGTTTGAATTCAACAAACCACTTCCATTCCTCTTTCTCCTCCTCAGACATCACTTGCCGAAAAGCAGGGATTTCGCTATTCGTGCGGGCCGTTTGATGAACGTTTCCGCGTGCAAGTGGACCCCTTTCAAGGCTGTTCCCTGTGCTAGCTCGAGAGACATTGAGACCCGAAATTACTGAAATATTGTCAGGAGTTCGGGGGCGGTTTTGGTCAAACATTCTCACTTCATTCATTCTCGACTCTATTTGCGAGTCTGCAGAAATATTAAGTGGACTGGAGGTCCCTGAACGTAACGTATTACGTTCTAAATTCTGGAATGCTTCCAAAATTCGGCGTGGAGTGCCGGTATTTTTCGGGGTTTGAAATTCCCCAGCGGGTTGGCAGCCGAAAGTCAAAAAACTAGGTGAGGCCCTCAAAGGCCTATTATCAAAATTTCGAGCTGAAATTTCCCTCAGACTCAGATCACGCCCTGTATTCTGATCAACAGAAAACTTGAATCGAGATTCATCATCATTGTCTTCATCAGGACAGCCCACAACGTGACTTTTATCCACATTCACATCATCCATACTACAATGCACAGAGTTTAACCTAGGAGATGCAAATAAATTTAAATGAACCGGTTTTTGAGAATCCAGGTGGTAACTAGATTCTGTAGCGTTATTTTCGATGCGACGCGATTCAACAACTAATTGTGAGCGCTTCGGGAGAAATGCGTGGGGCTCGCCTTCCTTGACGGCCACGCTTGGTGAAACCCTTGAGTTTCTATTTATTGTGGGGCTCTCCAAACTAGAGCCAAAAGAAAAATTATTTTCAACAGAAAATGTACCACTTATAGGAGCAGTTAGGATGGGCGGTAAGGCCGGATGTTTCTCAAACAGAGAACAATCAGGAGCTTGGTTAGATATAAAACTCGTGAAATTTTCAGCGGGGTGAAGTACACAAGAAGTTGGTTGAACTTTTGTTTGTCTGCGAGTCCTCGGACGTAAATTGTAGGACATTAGGGGAATGTCAAAAGTGAAGTTACTTCCTAAGAAAAAAATAATCGCGTGCCGTGATTTATACTTAGTAAATTCCCCTAAGACAGAACTAAACAACGCGTACAATGCTAAACCCTATATTCAAATAATCTCTGAAAAAAAAAATGGGTGAATATCACCTGTGCGGAATTCGCACACAGGCACTTATGCAGGAACGCTATATAAAAATAGTACCCTCAATTAAATGCTGAAAATAAAGGTATGGTTATATTATCCGCTCTGCACTCGGGAACGCTAGTGCCAGGAACGCTTTATATACATAAAAAAATACCCTCAAATAATTGCTGAAAATAAAAGGTAAAGTTATGTTATACGACCTGTACTCAGAAACACTAGTGGCACAATCAATAGTGCCATAAAAACCCTCAAGGAGAAACGCAACACTGCACTGCAATAATAGCAAATCGCAATAACACTGCACAATAATTAAGCCGTGGCAAGAACTCTGTCTCGTTGACTTATTATCACTTTAAAAAAAAATACCGACTTATGCCCGCGTCTCGTCCGTACCGACGTCCGACGCTACGTGTACTATATCCGCGTCTCGTTCGAACCGACGTTCGACGCTAAGTCTACTATACCCGCGTCTTGTTCGAACCGACGTTCGAAGCTAAGTGCCCTTTTTCACTATTCCAAAACTCTCCTCTGCCCTATTCGAAAGCTAATTTCCCAGAACTTTCTGCAAGGCATAAAAAAACCGTTTGTGTCTGCATACCATATGTCTCCTTTTCCACAGAACTGCATTCAAAAACATTACTTTTTCTTAAAATCTTCAACATTCGTTGAAGAGGCAAACAGTAAAAATAATATTCTTTAGAATATTTCAGACCCCCTGTGCTGAGAACATCTTTTAGTCCGAAAACAACTCAAGTATTGTTTGCCCGCCTAGAATAGTTAACATGTCTTAATCTCTTCTTTTTCTAAGCAACCCATTTCGTGTACTCGGTATCTACTTTCTCTAGCTAGGGTGGCCATAAACCAGCGCCGAGAAACGGATGAGATCGTCGAAGTTTTTAGAAATGCGTGTGAAAGGTTTATTTCAATAAAGTTGACATATCATTCGCGGGGAGATTATTAATATAGATTTCCATACGACAAAAGATGGCGTCCAACGTATGAACGGAGAAGAACTGGTACTACATGGAAGAAGTGAAGCGATGATTCGTGTTCTGCTGGATGAAGATGTAAGAGTACCCGAGAGGGCTGAGACCATACTGGAGGCTCGCTTGGATGGAGGTGCGAGCAATGGAAGCGTGGTTATGTTCGAGCCAAAGCTTCATGATGAGAAAATTGGACGAGGGATTGCACTAGGCAAGACTTTGTTGCGTGCTGATAAATTTGTGGCAGTAAGGGTAATGAATGTCAATTATTAGCTAGTGACCTTGAAGAAAGGAACTGTTTTGGGGCACTGCTCGTCAATTTCCTGTGATCAGGAGTGTATACGGTAGTGTTAGTCACGACAACAACCTGACAGCGGAACTGGAAAAATTGGTTACCATCTCTTCCAAGGGCATTGAACCAGCTCATCAGACCAGTTTGAGAGAAGTCCAAGACATCTTCGATACCGGACAAGGAAAAGGGAGTCGAACGAATGTAGTTCAGCATACAATTGATACTGGGGATGCCTGATCGATCCGACAATCAGCTAGAAGACTTCCTCTTGCCAAGAAGGAAGAGGCTCACAAAATAGTCAGTGATATGGGGAAAGATGGAGTTATTGAACCATCCATGGTCCTCTCCAGTTGTGCTGGTGAAGAAGAAAGATGGATCAACACGCTTTTGCGTAGACTATCGTCAACTGAAGAACGTGTCGAAGAAGGATAGTTACCGTCTTCCGAGAATAAATGACACCTTGGACACGTTGGCTGGCTCCACGATTTTCTCGACCCTTGATCTAAAGAGT
This sequence comes from Chrysolina oricalcia, assembly GCA_944452925.2. NCBI lineage: Eukaryota > Metazoa > Arthropoda > Insecta > Coleoptera > Chrysomelidae > Chrysolina > Chrysolina oricalcia. The sequence goes on along the minus strand of OX101814.2, from coordinate 27,873,628 downwards.
GGATACTGGCACGTAGAACTGGCTCCAGAAGATAAGGAAAAGACAACCGCCTTCACCATCGGCTCAGGACTGTGGAATTTCACCGTTATGCCATTCGGGCTTTGTAATGCTCCAGCCACATTCGAGAGATTAATGGAGACGGTTCTGAAAGGACTTTCATGGAGCACGTGTCTGGTATATCTCGATGACATTATTTAAGTTGGCAAATCGTTCGAAGACCACGTAAAAAACCTGGAGGAGGTATTCCTGCGACTAAGAAACTCTGGATTGAAGCTGAGCCCCAAAAGAAATACCACCTGTTCCAAAAAGAAGTACGTTACCTTAGCCATGTTGTCTCTGGGCACGGAGTAGAAGTGGATGACGAGAAGATCGAAGCAGTGAAGGAGTGGCGTATTCCGAAAGACATACATCAACTACGTAGTTTCTTTGGTTTGTGCACATACTATCGCCATATGTGCTGGGGTTCACCAACATCGCTAAGCCACTGACTAGGCTCACGGAAGGTCAACCAAAGTTCCAATGGTCCGAAGAGTGCCAAGACTCGTTCAGGAAGCTGAAGGGGATAGATATTGATCAACGCACCAATTCTAAGCTATCCCCTTCCGAGTGGAAAATTCATTTTGGACACGGACGCCAGCAACATGGGACTTGGAGCTGTCTTATCCCAGATCCAGGATGGGCAAGAGAAGGTCATCGGATACTTCAGTAAAACTCAGTGAACCGGAGCGTAACTACTGTGTCACCAGACGAGAACTGTTGGCTTTTGTCAAGGGAGTAGAACACTTTTATGAATACGTGTACAGGAGAAGATTCGCCTGTTAAGGACCGACCACGCAGCCCTTAAATGGCTTCTACAGTTCAAAAACCCCGAGGGCCAAGTAGCACGTTGAATCGAAAGACTCCAAGAATTCGACTTCGAGATCGAACATCAAGCAGGGAGTGGCCACAAGAACGCAGATTACCTGTCAAGGAGACCATGCCCAGACGACTGCTCACACTGCCGACGAGCAGAAGAGAAGGAAGCAGTGATTTGTAGAACCACCCCAGTCTACACAAACATCGTGGAGATGTTGCTTTCATGATTATTATGGTAACAAAATTTGTTGCATTTAGACATCACTGTTATACCACGTGAAGATTTTCTAAGATTTGTCTCAGTACAGAGTACTTCATGAAATTATTTGGCTGATACAATTTTCTCCACACTGAATCGTTTAGGGGTTGATTGTGAATACCTTATCGGACAAAATTAAGGGTATGATGGCGCTTCTTTGATGAAAGGCTGATTTTATGGTGTCCAAGCAGGTATCCGCCAAACTTATCCAGAAGCAGCATTATACATTCATTGCAGCTCGCATTCGTTGAGTTTAGCGGCTTCGAATCACTCTTGTCAAATTCAGCCAATCCAAAATACAATCGGTATTATAAAATCAGTGGGGAATTTCTTCAGAGCATCGACAAAAAGAACGAAAAACTTGAAAGAAAATATAAAGAAAACCTATCCCGAAGTGAGATGGCAAAATCTTACAGCAATGTGCGAAACTTGCGTTGAGAATCATGATGGTTTAATTAGATAAAAGGAAATTAATTTTCAAGGTTATCTTCAAAACTCTTGAAGAACTAAGTGGAGAAAGTGACTTTGAAACTTCATCATAAGAGCGACTTCCTTTTCAAGGTCTATGAATACTAGTGAATTTGTAGTGAGACGTGAGTTACTTTTGACCATGTTGTTTTCATTCATACTTCCACTTTGTAAAATACTCCAGTCGCCTCTCTGTGATTTGGTGGCGGCTATACAACATGTTGATTTGATTATAGATAATATCAATGATATTCGAAAAAATGTCAAATCAAAATTCGGCAACATTTATAAGAGTATTCTTGGTTTGCTCAAATCCATAAATGAAGAAATAAAAATTCCACTGAGAGTGTCGCAACAGTGTAACAGGGCAAACTATGGCACCGATGATCCAGAAGAGTACTTTAGAATGAGTATTATGATTCTACTTCTAGATGATTTAATTCATCAATTCCACTCAAGATTCCAGAAGCTTAATCGAATACTCTATCATATCTTTATATATTTTGATTCCATCGGTTTGTTGTGAAAAACAGCCAAGTATTGAAGAAGCCCAGATAACACACGATATCCTATGGATATCCATTTTATGTCCAATTCTTGTCGGGATATCCTTGGATCTGAAATGGATATTCATGGGATATCCAACGAAGGATTTGAAATGGATATTCTTCAGCAAATATCCTATGGATATCCATAAAATATCCACAGTTATTATCGATGTGATTAAATTGCAAGACTGATTTTGATATTATCAATTTCTGTGTTACTTCCATGCTCGTACACGAATAGAAGCATTTCAAGAATACTCTTATCTTTCGTTTTCCGACTGGATCTGAAATGGATATCCATAAGATATCCGTAGAGATTATCCATAAGATATATTATATGGATATCCTATGGATATAGGTCAGGAGTATCTAATGGATATCCTTGAAGGATATCTTATGGATGTAAAGGTTGGTACCCCCCGAACATCCATTGGAAGTCCATAGTATATCCTTTGGATATTTCCTGACGTCCATAGTACATCCAGAGCATATCCATAACAGATGTCCAGTGGATATCCATTGGATGTCCTTGAGTTATCTGGGAAATGTCGAGCTGAATTTTGGATATCGATGTTTTTTTCTCTCTTCAACGTACACACATTGTATCTTTATGAAAATAATCTTTTTCCTGAACCGTTGGAAGATATTCTACAGATGGCCATAAAATATCCGAAGCAAATATAAAATAATGAATGTTTTGCATTCTTAAGTTCTGTACTAAAATGCACTATATCAGAGCTCCGACCAACGCTGCTTTTATTAACAATTTTGGAAGAATATTCGATAAATCGCTAACATTATATCTACGTGAGATTAGTCAGGTTAGGTTAGGTTGACTGGTGATTCACTCATTTTTAACTCAGTTTGTCTTCTTCTTTTCTTGTCATTTAAACTTACCGCCATGATAGTGACCAATCACAGAGCGCGTATGTCGTGCAGTTTATTTGTTGTCAGCGTTCTGTGATTGCTAGCTGTGCGATTTGTGCGAAAGAGAAACTTAACCTTACTTGCTTATTACTTTTGTGGTATTAAGCCTGATTCACATAATGGCAGTAGCAGTGGCGTCACCCCCCTCTATTGATAAGATAACCAATGGCAAACATGTTTAGACGACGCTGAGAATTCAAGGTCACGCTGCTGAAAGTTTGAACAAGCGTCTAGTCACACCAATTCTATTTTGATGGCGCAGTTCCGCATGACATTATTGACATTTGAGAAAACTCAGGTTATGTCTGGTTATGACTGTTATGTTATGAAAATCGCTATTTTGTGAGCTTCTAAACTTTTATATGCTTTCATTTAATTCATTGTGAAAGTACTCATCGTTTCCACTAAATAATTAACAATATCAGGATACATTATTTTTGGGAAAAGTGAAATATCTTCAGCTTCAAGAAGATATGGATCAATGCCGATTATTGATATTTTATCTTTACCCTACCGTTGTGTTCATCGACAATTGAAGTGAAGTTATCCACGGTTTTCTCGCCACGCTTTTAGTAAGAAAGTTGGAATAGAGTAGGATGTTGGCGCAGGGTTGCCACGTTTCCCAAAAATCTTTAAATATTTACTTCTTATTTTTGTGAATTAGGTACTATTGGCGAAAGAAAATAAGATCGCAGCGCCACCTATAGCAAGACTTTGAACCACGAATCACGGACAAAGGTTTTTGACTTTACACGTGTTTATATGGCGTTTTGACGATCTGTACTCCTATTTTCAAACAATTTGTGAAAATTTGTGATTTCTATAACTAAAAAGTGATTGTGTTTCTATTGAAAGACTCTAAAGAACGTTTCAGTAAGGTGATTCAAAGGTATTTCATATCCGATTAGTTTTGAATGCTTCTGCAATTCAAGGTTGCATGGCGTTTTGATGATCTGTTCTACTATTTTCAAACAATTTGTGAAAATTTGTGATTTCTTTAACTGAAAAGTTATTGTGTTTCTATTAAAAGACTTGAACGATAGTTTCAGTGTAGTTTACAAATATTTTACTTGTTTTTGGAGGTCATGATTTGCGATCAATTATTGATCTGATTCATTCATCAGTCTGTTTGTCAAACAAGCATATACTTCGATATTATTTAGCTTGCCAATTTTCAGTTTCAAAATCCATGCTTTCCTTTGGTCAATTTCTTCAATCTGGTTGAAACAATTGGTGATTTTTAACCTTGCTTTTATTTTTGGGGGAAATTTGTGATATCCCACATTTTCCTTCTTGCCATATGTCCTGCATCCTGGGACTGAACAACTAGGATTGTATTTTCCCATATTTGGCAGTCTATCAACAGTATAAACCAAAAAAATACGAACAGAAACAGAAATCTTGTATGGAAATATCCTTAATCAACAGAATGAATCAGATCAATAACTCACAAGTCATGACTTCAAAAAACACGTAAAATATTTGTAAACTACACTGAAACTATCGTTCAGGTCTTTTAATAGAAGCACAATCACTTTTCAGTTAAAGAAATCACAAATTTTCACAAATTGTTTGAAAATAGGAGAACAGATCATCAAAACGCCATGCAACCTTGAATTGCAGAAGCATTCAAAACTAATCGGAGATGAAATTCCTTTAAATTACCTGACTAAAACGTTCTTTAGAGTCTTTCAATAGAAACACAATCACTTTTTAGTTAGAGAAATCACAAATTTTCACAAATTGTTTGAAAATAGGAGTACAGATCGTCAATACGCCATATAAACACGTGTAAAGTCAAAAACCTTTGTCCGTGATTCGTAGTTCAAAGTCTTGCTATAGGTGGCGCAGCGATCTTATTTTCTTTCGCCAATTGCATGATCCTCGATCAACAACAAAATATTATAAATAATGCTTTTGATGTGTATAATGCCAGTAATCAAATTGAATATCTCTATAGGAGATAGTGTTTTGTTATAACGGTTTTATTCATAAGTGAATACCTACTGTTACATTGATGAACTTTTCACCAAATTGTTATAAATAATACAGAAAAACTTGAACAACCTCAAATATCGAGTGGTATAGAAGAAAGTTGTGAAAATGAAGACTGACAGACAGATTTTCTTTTATTTTGTGTGAAAAGAGCCTCTCATTTTTATCTACAGCTTGGCCTACTAGGCGTATGATTTGAGGTCATCCTTGTTTTAACCTCAAGTTATTGTTAATTAATCTGATTTCGATTTGCCTTTTCAGTAATAAAATTATTGAGTGAAACATGCGAACGGCAGCTGTTCATCGGAGAGCAATTTGGGGTAGGGTCAGTAATGAGCTTCACTAGGCTTTGAAGACATAAATAATTAAGAATACCTGGGCGCCATGCAACTTGATCATGCTCAAGAGAAATTAGTTTCTTCCTAGTTACAAAATTCAACAACAAGCACTAAATAGTTTTTATATATGCATATGCTGTGAGAAAAAAGTTAGGAACGCAAAAATAGTGTAACCTATTTATTGACAACTTTACTGTTGTGAAAATTGTCCAGCTGTGTGCACGTTCCAATGTAATTGAATGAAGAAAAGTTGTATTTCGTGCAGAAATTTATTTATAAAATCATAGCAAAGCGCTTTCGACTATAAAGTCATCATCAGTGCGTACCTGTAAGTAAGTGACATTGAATTGAATATAAGAAATGTTGATAATGAGAATTTTGAAAATTGAAAAAGCCAGACCATAAAAATAGCATGTGTCCAGAGGACCATGTAAAATTTAAAAACGGGACATCATAAGAATAACATTTAAAAAAAGTCCTTATTCAAGGATTAACCTGGATAAAAGTTTCAACAGGCAAATTATTATTATTAGTTCAGCATCCTGGGAAGCCAGATTGGAACATAAGATCATAAAAAATTTTAAGAAATTTTTCAAAAATTGATCTGTGAATCTATTCATAGTTCTGTTGATCCAAACCCAAGGAAACATGACAAACCGGGAAAAAAGTCTAATGAGAACATCAACCCGATGTGCACCAATCCAGGCTTAAAACACAGTCTCTTGGGAATTGGTTTCTCAAATTCCTGCTGAAACTTTTATCCAGGTTAATCCTGTAATAAGGACTTTTTTAAAATGTTATTCATATGATGTCCCGTTTTTAAATTTTACATGGTCCTCTGGACATATGATATTTTTATGGTCTGGCTCTTGTACACCTGACGAGTAAGTAATTTTTCAATTTTCAAAATTCTCATTATCAAAATTTCTTAAATTCAATTCAATGTCACTTACTTACAGGTACGCACTGATGATGACTGTATAGTCGAAAGCGCTTTGCTATGATCTTATAAATAAATTTCTGCACGAAATACAACTTTTCTTCATTCAATAACTTTACTGTTGACAATCGATAAATAAATTTGTTCGTGAAAACAATTGAGAAAGATAAATTCAAATAAAATAACTCTTGATCATCAATTTACCCAGACGCATAACCATAGTATACCATGCTTTTGCTTTACAGTGTTGTTCAACACTCATTAGTAGATATTTCAATAAAGTATATATATAGGGTGTATCTTAAATGATGTCATCAATTTCAGGTGGTGATCCCTTGTCATATTTTATGAAAAAAAGTTCATACAAACGTTTGCTCTAACTTGCTTAATTTTCAAGTTAAGGGGTGTCAAAGTTTTAACGAGAAATCGGTTATTTATCAATAATTCAAAAGTATTTTCGCCGATGTCCATGAAACCATGTGTGATGTGATGTGTAACAGGTTTCATCAAAATCGGCGGAAAGACTTTTGAGTAAATGATGGAAAACCGATTTTTAATTGAAACTTTGACACTCGTTTGTTTTCATAAAGTTTTTTTCATAAAATGTGACAAAGAATCACCTCCTGGAATTAATGACATCATTTAAGAAACACTCTGTATAGATATTTTTTTTACAATAGGTAAAGTTTGTAGTAACTACACATCACTCATAAATAAAGAAATCGTTCATGAAAAATAAAAAAAATAGTAAAATGAAAAGATCTGGCCTGTTCAATGGTAGATTACTTTCTTCACTTTATGTAAGCTTCGTCGAGGCTAGGAACTGGTAATGGAATTGGCAAGCATTGTATACGGTATGTTCATAAGAAACCAGAATCGATTCTACCGATACCAAATCTTCACGTTCATTATTGTAACAAATGAAATGCAATTTTTTTTGGGACACTTCTGTTAAGATTCGAACATGCATAACTCTAACATAGATGAACTCATCAGTTACGATAACCCAAACTTAGAACTCTGGAATAAATACCAATTCAATGAAGGAAACTAAAATACTCGATAAATGAACATAAAACTCTTTGTGGAATATGATGAAAACTAACCTTTTCAATAAGGGTGGGAGCCATAAAACATGGAAATAATTTGATAACTGCCAGGTGTGCAGCAACGGTAAGAGCGAAAAAATCGTTACAAATCCCTATACAGGAAAAACCGGAGTGTAGGAGTTTGTGCAGAATAATCGAGGAACTAGAACCAGGAAAATATTTTTTGGATTCCACTACACCTTCCTTATCACCTTTCAATCGCTTCTGCCAACCGTGCGCACCGAACTCATCATCTTTCATTGCTCCCTACTCCTATCAAATTTCTCGAGTATATTTGGTTGCCTGACTTGAAGGTACCATGCATCGATAAGATATACCGGGTGCATGCCAAACCCAATAAAATGTAGCATTTTTAGAATGCTACACTGTAGAAGAGATGGGTGACTTGATGCCTTCGGTTGCTGGGGTTGCCGCAGTTGTACACACGGGTTTTCCTAAATGCAGCAGTCAATGGCAATAGCGAGATGCAGAAGAGAAGACGGCCGAGGAAGCCTTCCTGAAACACGCCCCTTCTGAAGATTATCTGCTCTGTTCGGTCTCTAATTTGACCAGATCTTATAGTGAAGCGATTCCTCCAGAGCGTCATATCAGTTGTCCAATATTATTATTATTATTTTTTAATTGAAATTCTCCAGTCGGGTCCTGTCACTGAATCTTTGATACATTTGGAAACCTACAAAATAGTTTTTTCATACGTGCAGATCGGTGCATTTTTCACTGAGAAAATCCGGGAAATCTTCGAAAAAAGGACCATTTTTCAAAAATTCATAATTTTCATAAAGAAGGTGGACAAACAATAACGCGGAACTGATAGAAAATAACATTTGGTTTAACTGTAAGCAAGATGGTTTCTGTTCGTTATGTAGTTTTTGCACAATCGTGTTATAAACAATTTAAGTGCAAATCTTTTTGAATGCGCCGATTTAAGGGAAATCATCTTATTCAAATTCTGTAAACGGCATATGGAAGTAGAGATCAATATCTACAATTTGTATATTTTGGATTTTCACCTGAGAGGTGCGTAATATGTTAAAAATGTCACTGAATGTTACTCTAACTGCTTCAAAGTGCACCTGAAGTCGCTCGAACTCAACTCGTATTAACATCAGTGCGACTTCGGGTGACTTCGGACGCACTTGAAGCGTTTTGATCAACTGTCAGTGACATTTTCAACACATTTCCCACCTCAGATGAAAATCCAAAATATACAAATTGTAGATATTAATCTCTACTTCCAGATGCCGTTCACAGAATTTCGAATACTACGATTTCCCTTAAATCAGCGCAACCTGCAAGATGTGCCCTTAAATTTTTTTGTAACGCGATTGTGCAGAAACTAAACATCGGACAGAAAACATCTCGTGCACAACTAAACCTCATTTTATTATTTATCAGTTTCGGTAATATTGTTTGTCCAACTTCAGATTTATACAAATAATAAATATTCGAAAAATGGTCTCTTTTTCGAGGTTGTCCCGGATTTCCTCAGTGGAAAATGCACCGATCAGGTCGTATGAAAATCCATTTTGTAGGTTTCATAAATCTCTACATAAGTTCCATCGACTGTAAAATGATTCATAGAATAATCTTCGAGATATTTCCAAAAAACCAAAACAGTTGTAATTTTTTTCACTATTGTTTGTTGAAAAAATCCCACAAAGCGATTTTGCTGGGGCGAAAACCGGGGTTTTCATTATCGAACTATCTTATAAAAATTAGTATAGGCCATTTGCGTCTTTTATTTTGTGGGGGGAAAAACCTCTATAGCTTGGTCTTAGGGAGAAACGGACCTACATCAGTCCGTCAAGGTGGTAGAAGAGTAAATGGATGTAATCGGAATGAAATGAGACCAACAAATGTACCTCGGTTCATCTCGAGAGAGGACGATGCGAGGAATATGGAGAGGATGTTCAGCTCGTAGACGGAAGCATCCTACACCATGCCGGAGAGATGTATACTTACCAAGTGGTGGAGCAACGCCGCTCCCAAGACAGTTGAAAACTCTCTCTGTGGCAAGTATCAACATAAACTCCGACGTACCTAGTGATCAGAACTCTCGGGGAAGAACAGAGTTGCTGCAATTGATATGCTTGTTGTTTCGATCCTACATCACTCCTTTGCTTTGTAGTGATGGAATGGACATAAAAAGATCTGTGACAACTCATCGACGTTGAAACTCGCAAAATGATGCTCAATAGGAGCTTGCATCCAAAATCGTCCGTTCCGCACGGTTAAACTTCGCCACAACACCGGGCCTGTAAAGTTTTCTGGGGTTCAGATCCCCTTCTCTGCATGGTCCGCAATCATGAAAAAGCCGGGATTGAAGCATTTCTTTTCAGGCAGAAAGTCGTGAAGCCGATGAACTTGTTCTCGTATTCGACACTGAATAAGATAACCCAAACTCTGTCACCGAGTTGAAACCCGTTCAGCAAAAAGCTCACATCAAAGCTGCAGAGACTCAGGTCCTCTTACAGCAACATACAGATGCAGGGGATTTTCTTCAGCAACTTCGAAGACCTTGGCTTATCCAAAAGTTTGACCTTTGCCTTCCTCAGGTCAAGTGAGCTAAAGTCGGAGACCGAGGAATTCATAATGGCCTGCCAGGATGGTGTCCTCAACACCCTAGTGTACCGTAGTCGGGTGATGGGTATAGAGGTCCCTGACATCAGACTTAGATCAAGTCGCGGGGTACCTGAGACCATAATGGATTTGCTGTCAGCATGCCCAGTTTGAGCGGTCTCCGCCTATATCCACGGTCATAACGCGTCGCTACGAATGTTGTACTACCATCTACGATACTCATACGGTATATACTGAATAAAACGCTCTGTTCAATATTCACTTTATTTTACTGAACTTTTAATGTAAGTACCATGAAATACAAAACACGTATCTTTCATGGCGTTCACTTGCATGCTACTAACAGGAAACAGTATTCATATTTTTTAATATACATCATGGATACTAAGAGGGTGCTATATAAGAAAATGAGCGCCAAGTTCAAACATTTGGTACAGCAAAATATATTTCAAAAGCCCCACTTAACAAATATTTGAAACAGCTTATTTTACTATACCTAAATAATGAATGAACTTGTTATGATTAACATTGAGCAAACTTTTTGTTAGTAAATCTGCTGGCATTTCTGCTGATGGCAAGTAATCTAGCACAATTTGATTTGTGGCAATTACATCTCTGATAAAATGATATTTTATATTGTTTACTGCGTTTATGATATGCAGGGTGAGTCAACAAGATTCCCGTGATCGATTGCTCTGTTGTGAATCACTATTTCGATTTCTTATATTTTTTTGCCAAACGGACCGTTTAAGACTATCTTCCAAAATTATTCTTATTCATACAGGGTGCATCATTGAAGCGTGGCTGACCAAAGTTGGCCTTTTTCAAATGAGACACCCAGTATATTTTCATATATTACGATCCGCTGTTTCATTGGCTGCTCAACGATTTTTTCAATTTTGGATTCCGTTGCGGCGTTGTCGAGTTATCTTAAAAATATCTATTTTGCAGACTTCTTTTTGAAAAATCTCCTATTTCACGTTTCGAAATATTTAGTGGAGATAATTCGGGAATCGATAGTCAAAATGGTGAAGTTAATTGTGAATATGGTGAATATTGTATAAATTGTACAGGATGTTCGGTACAACAATACAAACTTGGCCATTTTCAAACATCAATATTTTGATTTTTTCAAATGGAACATCCGGTATATTATCATTCATATCAACTCCTTTTTAATGACTCTTCAATTTTCATTCTTGATGTCATGTGCCTAAAACAACCCGTTTCCGTGATATTCGACATCCTAAAGATGGGGGTCTTTTCACAGAAAATATTGAAAATATTCTCATTTTGTATCATATTTGGAATTAAACTCTATAAATCATATTAACCCAATAATAAAACAAATTATCGTATTAATTCAAATCAGAAGAAAGAAAACAACAATAATTATTGCAGCAAATGTTCAATGTGCTTGCCATTTTCACTAATACACAGTCTCAATCTATTTTGGAAACTATTCTCCACACGTTCCAGCATGTCTTCTGGAAATTCCCTGAAAGCAGTCCAAATTCTTGCTTTCATATTTCCAGGAGGTGTAGGCGGAGTTTGATAAACAACCCATTTAATGCATCCCCATAGAAAGAAATCCATTTTTGTGAGGTCCGGTGACCTGGGAGGCCACTGAACTAGCCCTCCTCTACCTATCCATTTTCCACGAAATGTATTGTTGATGTATTCCCGTACATCAGTCTGGTAATGTGCAGGCGCACCATCTAGTTGGAGCCACATTCTCTGCCTTGTTGCCAATGGCAGATCATCTAATAAATTGTATAGCTGTCGCAAAAACCTTAGATATTCTCTTCCATTAAGATGACCATTGAAAAAAAAGTCCCTTTTACTCGCCGTCCAATGATACCTCCCCAAACATTCAGTGACCAATGTTGTTGGTGATTGACATTTCTAACGAAATGGGGATTTCAGTTGCATAATAGTGCATATCATGCCAATTCACATGGCCATTGTTGTGAAACGTGGCTTCGTCCGAAAATTGAACATACTCAAAAAAATCATGTTCTCTGATTTTGTTTACACCCCATTGGCAAAACCAGATTCGCTTTGGAAAATCTCTTTCAGTTAGCTCCTGCATCAACTGCATATGATATGGATGGAAATTGAATTTTCTCACATCTGAGAAACACTACTCAGAATAGGGTCCATAAAATTCATCACAATGTATTCCATCATAACGTCAAAGGAGAGAAACTTTAAAGCCTCATAAAGTACAGGATCACATTAGAAATATACAGAAATCGTAATGCAGAGTAGTGATACAACATATGTACGAGCGCACGCATGCGCAGTAGCGACTTCTCAGCGTCGCTGGGTTCACCGCGTGATGTTGGGTGTTGCCGGATTTAAAATTAAGGAGTAGAGTTACGGAGGGTGGGACGTTGCCGGTTTTTAAATTTAATTATGGAAGAAAAAAGATATACAGGGTGTACCATCATAGTATTTAAGAGAAAAAAACATGGCTGCTGCCATACAGGGTGTACCAACTTGGCATTTAAGAGAAAAAAACATGGCAGCTGTCAAATTTGGTATACCGGGTGAACCAACACAACATTTAAGAGAAAAAACATGGCTGCCTGTCAAATAACATGAGACAGAGAAAAAAACATGGCAGCTGTCAAATTTGGTATACAGGATGTCTCAAAATACATCGGAAAAATGAATCATCACATCATTGGAGCATCGCATCATTGGGGCATGCAGGGATTCAGAAGTTTTCATTTTACGTATACAGGGTGCGTCAAAATACATCATTTAAGAAAAAATAAAAACAAATACAGGGTGTCTCATAAACGTGCATCGTGATGGGGTTTGGCATTTAAGAAAAAAATATATACTAGGTGTACCAACGTGCCAGTTGAGACAAAAAATATATACAGGGTGTCTCATAAACGTGCATCGTGACGGGGTCCGTCATTTTTAAAGTGTGATACCAATTCGTTTTCAAGGAATACATCAGAGCCATCTGTCGTTCAATATATACATTAATGATATTTTGGATCTGTACGAATCATCAAAAAATAAGCACTTCCGGTTTCAAAAAATTAAGATAGAAGAAAAGTAATAGTAAATTCGGATTACCCACATCGAGGAGAGTCCAAATCTGCAATAAAATGGCTACTTCCGGTCCAAACCGGAAATGGTACTTCCGGTCGTCCGATTTTGATGATTTTGGTATCTATAGATTCGTTTGGATGTCAAGAAATATTTTTAAGCATTTTCCGAGGTCAAAAGGGCATAGGAGGCTATCTTCGTTATTAGTAAAGTTACAGAAACGTGCGGGTACTCTAAGAAGACAACTTTCATGGGAGATCAAGAAAATAATAGAATTTGCGTACGTCAACTGCCATAAGGGCCGTAAACCGCACATATTAATGCGTTATGAACTTATTGCTTAAATCTTAGAAGCTGATTCGTAAGTTTAGTATAATGGGTGTACCAACTCGACATTTAAGAGAAAAAAACATGGCAGCTGTCAAATTTGGTATACCGGATGTCTCAAAATACATCGATTAAGAGAAAAAAACATGGCAGCTGTCAAATTTGGTATACCGGGTGTCTCAAAATACATCGATTAAGAAAAAAACATGGCTGATGCCATACAGGGTGTACCATCATAGTATTTAAGAGAAAAAAACATGGCTGCTACCATACAGGGTGTACCAACTTGGCATTTAAGAGAAAAAAACATGGCAGCTATGAAAATTGGTATACCGGGTGAACCAACTAGGCATTTTAGAGAAAAAAACATGGCTGCTTCCATACAGGGTGTACCATCATAGTATTTAAGAGAAAAAAACATGGCTGCTGCCATACAGGATGTACCAACTTGGCATTTAAGAGAAAAAAACATGGCAGCTGTCAAATTTGGTATACCGGATGTTTCAAAATACACCGATTAAGAGAAAAAACATGGCGGCTGTCAAATGACATGAGACAGAGAAAAAAAAAACATGGCAGCTGTCAAATTTGGTATACAGGATGTCTCAAAATACATCGATTAGGAGGAGAAAAACATGGTGGCTGGTTGTCAACGTATATACAGGATGTCCCACAACGTTTGAGAGAAAAAACATGGTGAATCATTAAGAGAAAAAAACATGGCTGCATGAGTGATGGAAGAACGCTTCAATGGACATATGGAGATTCGAAACAACTACTTGCCCATACAGAGATTGAATTACATCCGACATCTAAATATGTAATAAGAGGACATTTGGACCGTTTATTTGGGAAAAAAACATAGCGGAGTCTGTTTGGTCAAAGCTCATTATAGTTGTACAGAGACGTCTCACACATTTTTCCATTTGGGTGGAAAATATATATACAGGGTGATTCAAAATCCTCAGTCTTAAATGTTAAATGGGAAAATGGATCGACGAAAAACTTACCATTGCGGAAAAACATATACCGAGTGTTTCGAAAAAATATCACTGGAAATAGAAAAAGATGCGTAGTCGTTTAGAGTGAAAAAAAAACATGCCCACCATTTGACGTCATCATAAAGGAATTATTTTTGGAAAGTATGTTGGTGCCATTGAGTAGTTGAAGTAATCACCAATAAAATGGTATCTGAAGAGTACAGACAGAAGGTTGAGGATTCTTTCGTTCCAAAAAACAACTAAAATAACAAACGCTGAAATGTTTAAAAAATTTGACGAATTCCGCGGTTTTCACGTTCCAAAAAATGATTAAAATTACAAGCGTTGAAAATTTACTTTTACATGTACTTCTTATGGAGATTTGACATTTCAGAATCGTTCAAAATTATCGTTTTCGCGTCCCAAAAAACAAGTAAGATTAGAAGCGTTAAAACACTTAAAAAATGCAACGAAAATAGATGTTTTCGCGTCCCAAAAAACAAGTAAAATTAGAAGCGTTAAAACACGTAAAAAATGCAACGAAAACATGTGTTTTCATGTTCGAAAAAACAAATTAGAAGCGTTAAAACACGTAAAAAATGCAACGAAAACATGTGTTTTCATGTTCGAAAAAACATATTAAATTTCGAACGCCGAATTACATAAAATATGTAACGAAAACATGCGTTTTCGTGTTCCAAAAAACAACTAAAATTACGAACGCCAAAAATACACTTTTACATGTAATTCTTATGGACAATAGGCATTTCAAAATTGCACAAAATGATCGTTTTCGCGTCCCAAAAAACAGCTAAAATTTGAAACGCTGAAACACGTAAAAAATGCAACGAAAATAGACGTTTTCGCGTCCCAAAAAACGAGTAAAATTATAAGCGTTAAAACAAGTAAAAAATCCCATCAAAAAGTACCAGTTATCACACTTATATAGTAAATTTTACTCAATTGCACTTAGCTTTGGGTATTTTGGTGGTTATGAGGCTTCAACTACTCGCACTCAGTTCTGGGCGCTTTGTATTTAATATTAAAAATTACCATTTAGTTATCAGTTTGTATAGTAAATTTTCATAAAGTGAAGTTAGATAGATAAATCGAAAAGGATGTTAGGTGTGGGATTTGAACCCACGCTCCCTTTCGGGAATCGCAACTTAACGCCACAACGCCTTAGACCGCTCAGCCAACCTAACTTATAAGTATACATAATGAAATGTTGGTATTGTAGGATAGGGTAAAAAATTCAAACATCTTGAATACAAAATTTAGGCATTTTCATTTCGGTAATATATGACAGGCATTTGTAAAGAATATCTACGTTTCGGAGGCTGAAATTGTAGTTGGTGCGGCGATTGCGACGAATGTATGCATACAAGGTGAGATGCCATCATTGTTGCTGAATGTGGGAACCATCCATAACGTATTATCATAATCCTCCAAGTTGACAACACGTGTAGGTAGGTCCAATTGTTGGAATTTCGCAGTAAGATAGTCACGTTTTTGAAGTCCTCGCACATAAATGACATCAACATCATGTAGATTTTTCTTGAGGATGGCATCCAATTGATGATATTCCACAAAACCGGAGGAATACCGCAATCCGTGAACGTTTCGTTCCAAGAATCAATGAAAAGTCGACCATTTTTCTTCAATAGTTGATGTGTTGAGTGATCTTTGTATCAAGGTTTTTTTGTATACAAATTGATGAGAACGTCAATATACACAAAAAAAAATGCGAACAAAATAGACGTTCCTAACGCTCCAAAAAAATGATAGATTTAAAAAGCGTTTGAACTCGCAAAAATGTGAACAGAATATACGTTTTACGCGTTTCAAAAAAGATAAAAAATACGAACGTCAATTCACGCAAAAATACGTACAAAAATAGCCGTTTTCGCATTCATTATTACGACGAAAATTAAGGCATACAAAATACACGTTTACATGTATTTCTTATGTAGATTTGACATTTCTAAATTGTTCAAAATGGACGTTATTACACGTTACAAATAAAATAAACGCCAATTCACTCAAATAATATGACCAAAATATTCGTTTATTACATTCAAAATTGGAATTTTAAAAGAGCAATTCACGCAAAAATGAGTATCAACTTGAGCTTACGTCGTCGACGTAAAAAAGGTAAGAGCTTCGGTCGGTAGCGAATATTTCTATAGAACAATCCATAAAAAAGCATGAGTTTTCGTGATTTCGTGTATGGTGATAGTGGCCACAGAACGGATCTTAGAGGCACAAAACAAAACTCGATTATTACAACCGACGTACTTTCCGTTGAGTTATTATCGCATTTCCTGTGAGCGAAAACCCAGAAATGAACATGTTATTCATAGTTATTTTGTGACCAGTACCGGCATCATTTTAAGTATGTGTAGTTTGTAATTCAATATAATATGGATTATGTTTGAAAGTAGAGATGATTTTGAGGTAAGTGGGTTTCAGTTAATCATGTAGCAACGTAGTCTAAAGATGACAATAATTGATCATTCAGTCGAGAAAACATAATTTCAGCAAATATCGTGTTTTATTATTGGAGTTGTCACCATTGTGTGGTTTAGGGCGATAGGCGTTTATATTTCATATCTTGAATTTATCCAGGAAATTATTCATTTTACTTCAGTTAGTATCTACAAAAATTTATTTCGTGTTGTCGATTTTCACAATGTTCATTTTGAATAAAGTCCGTTTTGGATACATAAGTCCATTATGATTTTTTTTTGAGATAGTCAGTTTTATTAAATATAGGGGTTTTTACAAATTATTAGAGTCTAATTTCAAAATAAGATAACATTTTCGCCATATGTGTTTAATTATCTGAAATGTGATTGAGTGGAATTTTCATAAAAGTTTTAGCTGTGAGGCATGGTGACGTCATTATTGGTTAATTGATTATTTTATCTACAATAATTTTTTATATAAACATATATTCATAAATGGGAATCACTCTCAAAAGTACAGCTTTCAAATCAGATAATAAACCTTTATCGGGACATGATACAATATTCGTATAAAAAAATCAAATTCGATGATTTGGATCAAACGAAAAGAACACAAAATATCATGAAAATAGTGGTAATAATTATAAAAGAAATTAGATGACGTCATATAAAGTATGGACGACTGTACATAAATTATGTTTGCAGCAGATTTCAAGCTTGACGCGTCAGAAGAAATGGAATGAAACGGGATGAATCAACGAAATTATGAAAATAGTAATAAATATAAAGGTCAGCGCATTGAAATATACGTATGGAAGGGATCAAATTCAACGATTTGGATGAAACGATGAAACGACACAAAAAATCAAGAAAATAATGATGATAATAATAAAAAATGTAGAAGACATCATATTATACAGTATAGAAGGCTGTTAATAAATTATGCTTGCGGCAGATTTCAAGCTCAACGCGTCAGAAGTAACGAAATGAAACGGGATGAATCAAAGAAATTATGAAAATAATAATAATAATAGTAATAAATGTAGAGGTTGAAATAAAAATGGAAGGTATCAAATTCGATGATTTGAATGAAACGAAACGACACAAAAAGTTATGAAAATAATGACAATGATAATAAAAATGCGGTCGACGTCATATACCGTAGGCGTCCGACGGGTATCAAGCTTGACGCGTTGGAAGAAACAAAACGATATGAAATGAAAGGAAGCGAAAATGAATTAATGAAATCATTAAAATAATTGTGATTATGAGAAATAGAGAAAGCGCATAAATTACGCGTTCGACAGGTTTAGAGATCAATGCATTGAATGAAACGTCGCGTCGTGAAAATAATAATAATACTACGAAATATAGAGAACAACAACTAATAACCTATGTGTCTGACTTGACGTGTTGAATAAAACGAATCGCAATGAAACGAAAAGGTAACGTGAAAAATAAAATGCCAACGAGGTTCAAAATGAAAAATTGAGGTGAAAAAAAAAAAAGTCATGGAACGATGGGAAAAGATGCATTCAAGGAACAGTTTCATAGACATTTCGTAATCACAGTGTTTCTCGAGAGACAATAAAATATAAAAAACAAATGAGACACCAAAGTTGATATTCATTAGATTTGGTTTCAATTAAATAAATCTCATGCAGTGTGTTAGCAAGAGAGTTTGTGAGAAATGAATCATAGAGGAGAGAAATTTCAGTAAGCAAGTTTGTTAGAAAGATACCCATCAAAGTCGTTTAATATCCACCAGTTTTCCACTTTGTAAATTTGATAGCTTCGGGGTTTTTTCGAACGTGTTGCAAGAGTATATAATCCTCGTTCCTATATGAAAATGGTGTTTGGTTGCCTATGAGATGATATCTCTAGAGGGACCAAAAAAATCAGCCCTCTATAAAATACATCAATTCCGTTGCCATTCTTTATTCACATTATTTCCAATGACATCTTGGACATTTTTCTATAAATTCCATTTAAGTTCTTGTGGAATTCCTCTGAACGTTTTTGATCTGATTTGAGTATTCCTCAAGGAACCATTACATAATCAGACACCAAATTTAACGTGCGGGTGGAAGGATTCATCAGATTGGTATTCAATTCAACTCAATTCAATTCAGGTGTTGTGTTATGTTCCAATTAAGTAAGCTGGCTTGTGGGCGAGATTTCACTGACAAAGACATCAACTTTGACACAAGATTAGGAGATTCATCAGATTGGTTTTCATCAAACGAAAGGTTCGTGCAGTTTGGTACTATAAAAGTATGTGAGAAATACATCACCAACGAAAAGAATTACTTTAAATGTTAAATATTTTCAAGTGAATCGTATGTTATTGCTTCCCAGTGGAAATGAGCCGAAAGACTTGAGGTAATATCGAGAGGAATATTTTCGACTGAACTATGTATCGATTCAGTTGTAAAGTTTCACCAAAATGAAAAATATATTCAGATCATTTTTGTTGAAATTGCTTATAGCCAAAGCACCATTTACAAACTCACCAAACTCACTCAAATAAATAGTTCCAGATGATTTTTGATGACAAATATCTTGGCTGAAAACACTACTACGCATGCCCCGTGTGAATACATATTTTCCTTCGAATTGACAAAAAAATTAAACAATAGTGATCATCGAAAAGGAGTTCAGAATTGGTTTTCTCTTCAAAATTATCTATTGCCAAAAAGTCCACTGCTTGAATAGCTGAAGAGGTAATTCCTTCTATCGAAAAACGGAGTTATACAGCGAATTGGAGTTTTAATAATATTCCTCCAAAAACACTCGAAGACATAGCCTGTGCGGGTGGAAAATGGTTGTAATTATTATTATTTGCCAGGGCGCACCAAGTCGACTTATTCACTTTACAGCTGTAGGAAAACTCGGATAACTTATCCCACCACCATTACAAAAACGAACATGTGAATTACAAGAACAAAATCAAAAATATCAAAATATCAATGAGGATTTGAGAATTCAAGCTAAAAGAACCATGTAACAATTTGTTATTCAAGGATTAGCACAACGGAATATCTAAGAAAATTAGGTAGTTCAGAAGAAATATACATGAAGTTGATAGTAGAATAGTTCCAGAATCGTCAAATCAACCAATAAAAGACTTGTTATGAATATGTGCCAAACCGAAATAACTCTTTGAAGGAAATGCGTGAAGAATTATACCCCCAATGAAACGTTTTTTCATTGCCTCATTTTCCACCAAACATTTGACAAGCAGCAGCAAAAGCTGTGTTTTTTCTATGTCTCATGACATTTGACAGGCAGCCATGTTTTTTTCTCTTAAATGTTGCGTTCGTTCACCCGGTATACCGAATTTGACAGCCGCCAGGAGATTCTGTTGGTGTGCGTGCGCACCAACAGAAGCTCATTTCCGACTTTGATATGTACATTTCAACCATAACACAATGTTGAATTGAAAGCGAATTGTCTTTCCGCCCATGAAATCTACCTACGGACAAATCTTACAATTCACTTGGAAATATTTCAAGTCATCTTGATACTTATTGAAGAAGATTCTCTCGTCGGTGATATATTTCTCACAAATTTGTCTACTAACACACATCAAATTTGGTGCCTTCGTCGATGAAATCTTGCTCATGAACCAACTCACTCCACTGAAACATATACCACAATGCTTGTTGAGTTGAAACAGAATAATCTTCCCAGCCGTGAAATCTCGAGATTACTTTCAAATTTCGACACTTGAAAGAAATATTCACAATTATTCCAATATTTTTTACGTTAGTCTTCTTCACTCAAACATTCGATTTCTGTCTTTGTACGGTTGACAGACTTAAAGCCGTAACATCGGTGATAATGCAACTCTTGAATTTTGTTCCGAAGACTCATTATCGGAGTGGTGTATTTGAAAGAAAAATTTTTAGCACATTTCAACTATCCGTATTGTTTTGTCATGCATCTTTCTTCCCCCAAGGAATTTCTTGATATTGTTGTATGATGTGATCCCGCATTTCCTTCAAAGAGTTATTTCGGTTTGGCACATATTCATAACAAGTCTTTTATTGGTTGATTTGACGATTCTGGAACTATTCTACTATCAACTTCATGTATATTTCTTCTGAACTACCTAATTTTCTTAGATATTCCGTTGTGCTAATCCTTGAATAACAAATTGTTACATGGTTCTTTTAGCTTGAATTCTCAAATCCTCATTGATATTTTGATATTTTTGATTTTGTTCTTGTAATTCACATGTTCGTTTTTGTAATGGTGGTGGGATAAGTTATCCGAGTTTTCCTACAGCTGTAAAGTGAATAAGTCGACTTGGTGCGCCCTGGCAAATAATAATAATTACAACCATTTTCCACCCGCACAGGCTATGTCTTCGAGTGTTTTTGGAGGAATATTATTAAAACTCCAATTCGCTGTATAACTCCGTTTTTCGATAGAAGGAATTACCTCTTCAGCTATTCAAGCAGTGGACTTTTTGGCAATAGATAATTTTGAAGAGAAAACCAATTCTGAACTCCTTTTCGATGATCACTATTGTTTAATTTTTTTGTCAATTCGAAGGAAAATATGTATTCACACGGGGCATGCGTAGTAGTGTTTTCAGCCAAGATATTTGTCATCAAAAATCATCTGGAACTATTTATTTGAGTGAGTTTGGTGAGTTTGTAAATGGTGCTTTGGCTATAAGCAATTTCAACAAAAATGATCTGAATATATTTTTCATTTTGGTGAAACTTTACAACTGAATCGATACATAGTTCAGTCGAAAATATTCCTCTCGATATTACCTCAAGTCTTTCGGCTCATTTCCACTGGGAAGCAATAACATACGATTCACTTGAAAATATTTAACATTTAAAGTAATTCTTTTCGTTGGTGATGTATTTCTCACATACTTTTATA